>OZ010747.1:96774235-97410693 GCA_963932245.1 Tachinus rufipes | reverse complement strand
GAAAAAAAAAAAGTAAAAACGTTATGGTTTTTAACGTAGAGGAGTCAACATCACAAAATGTGATTGAACGAATTGAAAAGGACAGAATGGAAATTACGAATATTTTAAAATCCATTGATAACATACCGAATCCGGAAAAAATATCAAGAGTTGGTCGATCGTCTAACAAACCACGACCACTAAAAATTGAATTTCTAAACTCAAATATTGTTAAAAACATAATGAAAAACAAACACAAAATTGTTAACCGAAATGTTATAATCAATACTGATAAGACTATTTCCCAACAAAAACACTACAAATCTTTGCAGAAGGAATTAGATACACGTAAAAAACAAGGAGATAAAAATATATTTATTAAATATATAAATGATTGTCCCACCATTGTGACATTGAAGCCAAATTCAAAAAACTATCAAGTTTAACTGTGTATTATCAAAATGCTGGCGGGATTCGAACAAAGTTACAAGATCTCAGAGTTAATCTATCAGTCTGTTTATATGATGTTATAATAATAGTAGAAACTTGGCTTATAGAAGATATCAATAATGAAGAAATAAATCTTAATAATTATGTCATTTTCAGAAATGACAGGTCAAATGAATCGAGTGTTAAAACTAAAGGACGAGGAATTTTAATTGCTATAAAGAAACAGATCAATTCGGAGCTTATTATAAATACTCCTCAATGTGTGGAGCAACTGTTTGTGCTGTTAAAATTTAGAAGGGAAACACTGATTATAGGCGGAATATACATCCCACCTAGATCAGATAACCTAAAATATAATGTACATTGTGAAACTGTAGAAAACATTGTTGACAAATATCCAAATAGTAGATATTTGATTTGCGGTGATTATAATTTGCCTGAAGCTCAATGGGAAAATGATGAGTTGGGTCTGTATTTAACAACACCAGCTGGTGCAAATGCTTTAACTATAAGCGAATCTTTTGAAATTCTAAATCTTTTACAGATCAATAATATTCCAAATTCACGAGGAATTTTTCTAGATTTAATTTTTACTAGAAATAAATCTTGCATTGTTGAAGCTGCAAATGACCTCTTATTTGCTAATAGCGTTCACCATAGTGCTTGTGTTATCATTGTGAAAAAATGCAACACAGAACATCAAATGGAATTTAAAGAACTAAGACCTGATTATAAAAATGCAAATTTTTCTGAAATTAATAATTTTCTAGCACAAGTGGATTGGAATAAAATGTTTATGACCAATAATTATAACGTCAACATTAATGAATTGGTTGATAAATTTTACAATGTGTTATTTGAAGCATTGAATCTATTTGTACCTGTAATATTGTTTAAAACGTCTACATACCCTAAGTGGTTTAATGGTGAACTTATTAATCTTGTTAAAGCCAAGAAAATTGCTCATTCAACGTACAAAAATTCAGGTTATCAACGTGATTACGATCAGTTAAAATACTTACGTGATAGGTGCAAATCCATTGGAAAGTCTTTATATTCGGACTTTGTTCAACGTGCCAATAACAACATCTGCGTTGATCCAAAATTGTTTTGGAAGTTTATAAATGAAAAAAGAAAAACTGATGGATACCCGAAACTACTACGATTCTGTGATAAATCCTGTGATAGCGAACAAGACAGTGTTAATTTATTTGCCGATTTTTTTTCGTCGGTATATGTAAGTGATATTGGTTCAGTCCCGAATTATGATTTTAAATGTGATGTAAATAACTCTAAGTTCTTGATAAATGTTGATGATGTTTTTAATGGTATTTCTAATTTAAAAGAATCTGTGATATGTGGCCCTGATGGCATTCCCACTTTGTTTTTAAAAAACTGTGTATGCACTTTAGCTAAACCTTTATGTTATTTATTTACTATGTCAGTTAATACTGGTATATTTCCCAACTTTTGGAAACAAAGCTATATAGTACCAATTTTTAAATCAGGTAGCAGAAATGAAATTAGTAATTACAGAGGAATTTGTAATCAATCAGCCATTCCCAAATTGTTTGATGCATTGATAGCTGAGCAGTTAAAATGGATGAGTAAACACGCAATTACAAACTATCAGCATGGTTTTTTAAAAGGAAGATCAACAGCTACGAATCTTATGTGTTATCAATCAATGATTATTAGCGCGTTTGAACAGAGAATGCAAGTTGATGCAATTTATACGGACTTTGCAAAAGCGTTCGATCGAGTTGACCATGGTACGTTGATTGCAAAACTAGTAGCAATGGGATTTCATGAACAAGTGGTGAATTGGTTGAGTAGTTTTTTAACTGGCGGGACTCAATGCGTCAAAATTAATAACCATTTATCAAGAATAGTTAATGTATCGTCAGGTGTACCGCAAGGATCACATTGTGGACCAGTTTTATTTCTGTTATTTATAAATGATTTGTGCGATGTAATTGTTAACTGTAATTGTCTATTGTATGCTGATGATTTAAATTTTTTAAAAAATGTTAAATCAATATCAGATTGCCATGATATTCAAATTGACCTAGACAATATTGGCATTTGGTGTAAAAAAACAACTTGTTTTTAAATCAGACTAAATGTTATTCAATTACCTTCAGCAGATTAAACAATAACATTCAATATGTTTATTGCATTAACAATGCGCCTTTAACTGCTGTCGATAAAATAGCAGATTTAGGTGTTATTTTTGATGCAAAGCTAAACTTTAATTTGCATATTGATAACATTTGTTCTAAGGCAAGAAAGTTATTAGGTTTTGTATCAAGAACTTCTAATGAATTAAGTGCAGCAGCAACTTTAACTATGTACAGATCGTTAGTACGATCAATATTAGAATATAATTCAGTAATTTGGTCACCTCACCAGAGTGGAAATGTATCTAAAATTGAAAAAATTCAACAAAATTTTTTAAAAATATTCTTGTATAAAGTAGGATTCCAGAACAACAACAACAATGTTAATAATGCAGCAATTATTAACTTGCACAGTTTACAATTATTGCATCACCGTAGGATTATTGCAGACCTAAATTTTGCTCAAAAACTTATAAATGGATTTTTTTTTTTTTTTTAATAATAATAATATATATTTATTAATAAAATTTATATAATACAAAACAAATACTGAATGTATAATAAATAATAATAGAAATAAAAATAGATTCTTCCCTCTATCATCACTTGAGGTTTGAGGGTTCAATCCCATCTCAAGTTATCGGTATTGAGGGCTCGTGGTTGTTGTTGTTTTTGTTTATTTTTTATATTTTGTCATGTAATAACATATGTTTTATTTTTAATTTAAATGGTACATAATTTAAAGTTTTTATGTATGTTGGTAGGCTGTTATATTGTTTTATTGTTTCTGTTGTTAGTATCTGGTTGCACTTGACTGTTGAATACTTTGTTGTTCTTATGTGTGATTTTCTTCTTGTTTGGTGATTGTGTATTTCTTTGTTGGACTGTAACGTTATATTGCTTTTTATCATTTTGTTGTTTATTTTATATATCATTAAAATGTTGTTTAAAGTTATCATTTTGTTAATATTTAGCTTTTCTTTGTATAGTTCGGTTGTTGGTGTTCTTCTATCCATTGTGTATAAAATTTTGATAAGTTTGTTTTGTTGTCTTTGTAGTTTATTAATGTTTTTTTTGCTTGTGTTTCCCCATATATGGTTTAAATATGTATTATATGATGTAAATAATGCATGGTATATAGATATTTTTAATTGTTTTGGGAGATAATTTTTTATTTTCCATACTGCTGCTATAGTTGCTGAATTTCGTTTAACAAGTTTATTTATGTGAGTATCCCATTTTAAGTTATCTTGGATTGTTAATCCTAGATAGTTAACTTCTTTAATTTGTTTAATCTTTTCGTTATTTATTTTTATTGTGATTGGAATTTCTTCTTGTTTGTTATTAAAGATCATGAATTCTGTTTTTGTTTCGTTAATAGTGAGTAGGTTATTATAATACCATGTTTCTAATTTTATTATGTCTTCTTCGATAAGTTTTTCTATTTTTTTGTTTTCTTTTCCTGAGTATATAATGCAGGTGTCGTCGGCATATATGTAAAGTGTACCGTGTAGTTTTAGTTCTAATATGTCATTTGTATATAGTATGTATAATGTCGGCGGTAGGATTCCTCCTTGTGGAATTCCGTATTCAGCTTGCATCGGTTCGCTTTCTATAGAGTTTATTTTTGTTTTTTGTGGTCTGTCTTTGAGGTATGTGTTTATTAGGTTCAATTCGTTGCCTTTTATTCCTATCGCGTCTAATTTTTCTATAAGCTTTGATTTTGATACAGTATCAAAAGCTTTTTTCATGTCGATGAAAATTGCTACTACGGTTTCTTTTTGATCTAGTTTGTTTTTTATGTGATCTACAAGATCATAGGCTGCTGTTGTTGTTCCCGAGTATTGTTGAAAAGCATATTGTTGTTTGTATATTATATTATTTTGATTTATATGTTCTGTTAGTCTAATATGGATTACTTTTTCTAATATTTTATTTAATGTTGATAGCAGAGAAATTGGTCGATAGTTTTCTGGTTTTGTTTTATCTTCTTTTTTATGTATAGGCACTATTATTGTTTTCTTCATGTAGTTTGGATATATACCTGTGTCAATGACTTTATTTATTATGTGTACTAAAACTGGTGTTAGTGTTGCTTTATTTTGTTTTATTATGTTGTTTGTAATTTTGTCAAAGCCGGGTGTTTTGTTTTCTTTTAGTTTTATTATTATTTTGTGGATTTCTTCTTGTGATGTGTGTTCAAAATGTATGTCTGTTATTTTCTTTTTTATTGTGGTTGTATGTGTATTGTTGCTCGTTCTTGTAATTTGTTTTTCTGCTAGAGTTTTTCCAATATTTGTAAAGTATTCATTTATTTCGTTTGCTATTTCTATCGGTTCTTTAGTTCTTGTTCCATCTTGTTTTACTATTTCTTCAATGTTGTATTGTTTTGGAGTTTGTTTGTTAAGTTGTTTATTTATTATTTCCCATATTTTTGTGGGGTTATTTTTATTGGTTAGAAATTTTCTTTTATAGTATAACATTTTAGTATTCTTTATGATGTTTGTAGTTTTTTTCTTCTGTTTGTAATATTCATTTTTTGTTGATTCATTATTTGGATATTTAAGGTGATTTTTTTGTAGTTTGTTTCTTTTTTCAATATTGTTCAACACTTCTTTGTTGATCCATGGGCTTTTTTCTGTTCGTTTGATTCTTATTTTGGTTTGGTTGTTTTCTATAATTGCTTGCAGTTTTTTTGATAGTTCTTGAAAATTATTTATATCTTTTGTGTACATGTTATTGATATCTTTTGTTATTTTTTTGTAATCTGTTAGTGTGTGCTCAAAGTACTGATATATTTGTTTGGTTTTTTGTTTTCTTTTTACTTTGGTTATTAATTCACAATGATCTGATATGTTTGAAGGTAATATTTTTAAATCTTCTATTTCCTGTTTGTTGTTTGTAATAACATGATCTAATATATATTTTTTCCATTTGGATCTGGATTCTTTCTTGTGTAGTATTTTATAGATGTTTTATTTATTATTTTATATCCATTTTCTGATAACATGTTCTTGTATTCTTTTGTTGTATTATCATTTTCTGCAATGTTGACGTTTAAATCGCCTATTATTATTTGTGGTTTCTTTCTTTATAGACTGCTCAGATCTACTGTGCAGAATCAACTTCAATTTAGGTCAACAACGATACACGCGCCACACTTCTATTTTCAGATGCAAACAGCATAAAACTAATTATGGATATTTTAACCCTGTATCCCGTTTAATGCGAGAATGTAATATTCTACAAAATGATATTAATTTTAATTTGTTTCAACCTCATAATATGTTTAAATGTAACTCTCGAAAGATTAATTTAGTTTTATATTTTTAATTGTTTGTAATAGAATAAGATGTACACTATATATATTTTTCCTATTGTTTATATTTTTGTATTTAAAGGCGATTTGCCGTATAATAAAGTATTATTATTATTATTATCTCCTCCTAGGCTTTGCACTTTACACGCTAGTAGCGTATGTTCTGCGTCATCATCAACAAAATATACATTTTTTTCTTACTCCATTTTATTTATTTTTTTGTAAATATTTATTAAATGCTTCGTCTGATGAGTAGTTGTGTTGTATAGTAACACATTGCTGGATTATTCTCTACCTATTTTTGGTATCAATTCTCTTGTCTATACTTCCATTTTTCTGGTCAAAACCGTCAACATAGCTTTATAGCTACGTACATAATTATACTCCAAAGCCATGCTATAGAGAGCAACAATAACAGAAAAGAATCCAGAACCTGGATGGCAAGAGCGCAGTTTACTAGAGCAAACAATGTAAATAAACCATCTTTGTTAGAAAAAAGTCTAGATTGCACGTACGTATAACAATGTGTACTGCATACACTGCAAATTTCATCTCTAAATAAAAAGTAAATGACAAGGTTTTAGCCTACACAACAACACTCACTTTTTATTGAACCATAACAACAATTAAACCAAGTCAACCGTATACAGAAGATGAAAGATAAACGACTTGAAAATTCCAAAATTGCGTCTTCTAAAGACTTGGCCAAATATGCAAACCAAATTGCCAACGACCTAATAAAAGCTATAAAAAATGCCATGAGTATTTTAGAGCAAATGTTTACTCAAACAAAACTGTTTATTAATGGTCAGATTGACAAAACAAAGACTAAATGAAAAAAGATCAACTGTGTAAAGTCTTAGAAAATAGAACCGTGGAATTTAAAAAAGCAATTGTGTCGGCTATTAAAAAGGCGTGGAAGAAATTGCTAGACAAAGTGGATAACAATATGTGGGGTTTAAAATTGTCAACAACAAAACTAGCCGGTCAGATAGAATTAAACTCAAGGACCATAAATAAAATTATTAACCAAAATTTTTTTATCAAAATTTTTATTGGTAAAATAGACAAAAGTTCCCGAAGACAAAGTTTTCTTTACCTTACAAAAAACGTCCGCAAAGCTGAAGAACAACAAAGTGTCAGACACAAACTAGTAACTTTTTAAAATTGCAGAAGAGGCTCCTGCTAAACGATAAAAAACTAAAAATTGCAAGAAGGTAAGTTTCTCAAAGTAAAAAACACTTAAAATTAGTGCTGCTAACTAAATTGCAGAAAACTAAAAACAAAAATACAAAGTACAGACCAATTTGCCTCATACATACCGTTAGAAAAAGAATCTAATTGCAAAAAGATTGAAAGAAGAAGTTAAAAATCAACTATATGGAAACTAATTTGGGTTCTAAAAGGGAAAATGCTGTAGTTGACGGACATGGTAAAGAAGCTAAAAAAATGTCTACAAAAACAGAAATTTATGCGTATTAACCATAGTATACATAAAAGTTGCCTTTAGTACTGTTACTTAGAAGGGAATGATACAAGCATTGAGTAGTATGAGTTTAAGTTAAATGACCCATCATCAGAAAACTGCTGATAAGAAATAACAAAAAATACTGATCACGTATTACGTGCCACAAGATTTTATCATAAATTCTATGCTGTGGATCATCTACTATAACAGCGTTCTAAGAGTGACCATGCCAAAGTAAACAACGTTGCTGGGTTTTGCAGACGACAAAACATTGTCACAATGACAAAGAAAGAAGAAGATTTAATAGACACGACCAACGTGGCAGTTAACAAGGTCATGTGAGCAATCAAAAAGTTAGAGTATGGAAACAAAAAATTTAAAACAACCATTATAAAAGTGGGCAATTCAAACATTGCGTTAAAAAAAGAAACTACAATTTTTTGGGGTATGGTTTGAACAGTACACTTAGTTGAGCAAACATTTAAGAAAAACGGTAGAAAAGTAGAAAAGGCTATAAAGGGCTTAACCGTCCTAATTCTAAACATAAACGATTCTACGGAAAGAAAAAAAAGAATACTGGCAAACGTGGCGCATTCAATAATGTTGTCTGGTGCCTTAAAATAAAAAAAAACTAAGTCATTCAAATATTATGGGAACATGCAGTTAAAACAGCAAAGAAGATTGGCGTTAAGAATAGTTAGTGACTACATGCCAATCCATTTGCAGGTTAAACTAAAAACGGAATAGCACAAGGTAAATAATCTTACTAAGAGGCATCTAAAAGAAAAAATAACAAAAGGCAAGCATGGAATGAAAACATTGGAATTGCGGCATGAAAAAAAACTCAATAAAGACCTCCTAAAATGGCTAAAAAGAGAGTTTGGTGGAATTGACTACTATGTAACCCAACTTTTAAACAAACAAAGTTGCTTCAAAACATTTTTGAAAAGATTTCGGATGCCGCTAGAAGATGCCCAGAATACACATTTTATAGGTGCCATAGATGGTATGAAGAACAAAACAAGCTAAAAAACGCAACTGGTCTGGCGTTAACGCTCAGAAGTCATGCTATCAAGCAAGAACATGTGGATTTAGGTAAGAGAATTTGGAAAGGAAGTATTCTTCACAAAAAAAAAGCAAGATTAAAAAAGAAAAGGTATAGAGACAATTTAGGGGGTTAATGCTGCTAACGTTTAAGCGTGAGTTCTTAAAAGTATGTTTAGCAATTCTACAGCAAAAGTTAAGTTAGTTTAGGTTCCTGTAGACAAAAAGGCGTGTCCCCGGGTGGCAAACAAAGGAATTGCACACGTGGACCAACACCATTGCACGTTAGCCATTGCTTCGGTTATGAAACTATAATTTTTTTCCTATTTTTTTAACTGCCATCCTCTCTAAAAACAACTTTTTGGTCTCCTTTAACCCACTTTTTGGCTACCAACGCTATTAGCTATCAAGAATCTGGTAACCAAAACAACTTTAAAATATGTTTCTTACAATGAAACCCAACCCTATAAGCATTTATAAAGGTGCGCGACTGATTGTCACAACAAAACCCTGCCGGAGAGAATAAAAAAGCAAAAAAATAAAATGTTAGATGACCAAAATAAAATACTCCAAAAAAACTATTTACTGCTACGGCAGTCTGCTGCACAAATTCGGGGAATAGCAGAAATTTAATAAAAATTGCAAAAGCTAACAACTCAAATGGAAACACAAAAACTCTCAAAACTGTCATTAGATAAAATAGTTTTTGGCAGAAGTATGAAGAAGACCAGATCACCAAAGTGAAAACACTTTGTGGCCAAAATTAAATGCAAGAGTAGCACACAGATAAAAAAGATTTGAGTAAAAAGATAAAAGCCAAATAACCAAGAGAAAGCGCATTGAAAATACATTTGAACAAACAAAATACCAAGTAGAAGAAAAAAACCTCGGCGACAGCAAAATCAATAACATCTGTACTTAATATGAAAAAAACGCTGATAGTAAAACATTAAAAAACTTTACGCACACAGAAGAGAAACTCAGTATACATAAATTTATATATTCTAAAAATTAAGAAAATATAGATAAATCCTGAGGTTCAAATGGGGAAGTGCATGCGTACCGCACAACATATGTAAAGAAAGAAACTTGTTGCATAGCCGCTCCTACCCAATTCCGACTTTTACCTGAGCAACTTTGCCAGAAATGCGGTAACCATCCCTTACGGTCATGGCAAACAAAAGCAGGAGATGTGAAAGTTGTACGGGAGGCTAACAACCTCACAACATAAAAACTCACAGCTACAAAACCCAACCACAAAGCCTTAGATAACAGACGGATACAACGACGACAACACAAGTTATGTAAATAGGACCTGACTATGAACGTAAATTTTGAAACATGGAACAGGCAAACCATGTTACAAACAGGCAAAATAGAAACATATAAAATAGATATCACTGCTTTGCAAGAAGTCAAATGAAAAGAGCAAGGCAGTATAACAAAGCCCAAATATACCATGTACTTCAGCGGGGCTCAAACACAGAGGCAAAAAACAACTGGATTTATAGTAAGAGGAAAAGCTCGAAAAGCAATCTTAAGATTCACCCCAATAAATGATTGTATGTGCAAGATTTGAATGAAAGGAATATTCAACTACAAAACATTTATAAGCATCTATGGACCTACCAAAGACGCTAAAAACACTATTAAGAATACATTTTAGGATACATTAAATAAGCAAATTGAGAATATACCACACCATAACTTTAATGCTAAAGTCAAAAAGGAAAGAATCTTCGCTGATGTAATAGACCAACAGAATATGTCAGCTAGCACAAATGCAGGAGATGGTAGTCGGCAGCACATGCTTCCAACACAAAAACATACATATAGGTATCTAACAAATTTCAAAAACATCGCGCTGCAACCAGAGAAATCACGTATTAGCTTCAAAAAGGAGAGAATTGTCGTGCAAAGGTGCAAGTTGTGACTCAGACTACTTCTTGGTCATAGAATAACTGAAACAACGTATGAGCAACGTGCAAAAACCAAACACTCACAAAACAACAATGTAAAACACACGTAAACTAGAATGCTTAGTAGATGAAACAAAGTACTAGCAAGCACTAGACTCAAGGCTGGCCCACAAAAACCCAGACAACAACATTTCACTAGAATAGACAAACATCACAGACCAAAAACTGCATTCTGGAAGCGGCAGAAAAAACCGTTGGCAAAATGAAGAACTAAAGAAACAAAAAGTGGTTCGACAAAGAGTAGAACATAGAACACAAAGGATAAACATAACAAATACACGGCATTGAGAAAGAAAGCTACCAAACTATGTCGTAGAAAAAAAAGAAAAACCTTTTAAATAAGCAGATCAAAAAGTCAGAAAGTTACAACAGCGTTAAAGACAGCAGGAAATTCTACAAAGATTGCGCCAAACTCATCAAAGAATTTAAACCTAGACTAACCGAGACAACAGATATTTTCAACCGGTGGCAAAATTCTTTTATAAATTGCTACATCAAAAAACGGATGATAGCAAGGAAGAAGGGCTAACATAGAAATCCGTAGATCCGAAACAAAAAGAACTAACAAAAGAAGAATTTATGGCAATAATGCAAAAGCTAAAAAACAACAAAGCTGTTGGTTCCAATACAATCACAGCAGATCTCTTAAAGAGAAGCGGAGATAAGCTACACGAAAGATTGTACATCCTCATCGTAATAATTTGGCAAAAAGAAAAAAATGCCCGACAAATAGAATCAAGGTTTGATCCACCATATACATAAGAAGGGCAACAAAACTATCTGTAATAATTTCAGGGGGATTACGCTTCTAAAGTTAGAGTATAAAATATTATTGATTCTCATATACAACAAAATCTCAATATTTTCTAAAAAAAACATATTGGAGGACTATCAATGTTGTTTTTGTACTAACTGATCTACAACAGACCACATCCATATGCTGCGGCAAATAGCAGACAAATGCTATTACCATAACATAAATATATATAGTTTATTTATTGATTTTAAACAAAGCTTTACAAAAGTCTAGTCATAATATGTATATCAAAAAAATTATCTAATCTAGTTAAGATGACGCTAGACAAAACTAAGTTGGTAGTGATAGTACAAGAAAGTCAATCTGAATATTTTGAGATAAACGCCGGAGTGAGTCAAAGAGACGCATTATCGTCCCTACTATTTAATCTTGTACTACACTCTGCAATAGTAAAAGTTAACTGCAAAGGAGCAATAAACACAACAACATAGTAGGTCTAAAAATACATTTGCCGAGACGTTCCAAAAACTGAATTACAAGACCATAAAATCAGAGCTTTTAATAAATAAAAACAAGACTACAGTTATCAATTTTACTAAAAATGGTCAGAACCAGCAGCAGCAGTCAGTTGAAAACTTTGAGTTTGCAAGTGTCCCCAATTTCACTGAAGACGTACCTGAACAAAAAAAAACAAACAAAAAGAAGAGGTCAAAATAAGAATTATGAAAGGCACGCGGTGTATTTTGTCAACAGATTCCTACTAAACTCAAAGATCTTGAGCAAAACGTGCAAGCTTAAAATCTACAAGACCCTTATTAGACCTTTGGTCACTTACGCTAGCAAAACCTGGACGCTAAATCAAAAAGAAAAAAACTTCCTCAGAATATTAAAAAAAAAAATTTGCAAAAATCTTTGAGTCAGCGCAAAACAAAGATGAAAACTGGCACATAAAAGCAAATTACGAGTTGACATATTTAATCAACTAAACAGATATAGTTAAGTTTATTAAAACCCAAAGGATTTGTTGTTTAGACACGTCATTAGAATGGATAAAGAAAGAAGCGCCAAAGTAATAACAGAATAAAGATCAATAGAAGCAAAACCCAAAGGGAAGCTTTGCAAAAAATAAATTTTTGCAGTAGAAAAAGACCTCCAAAAGACATTAACAACTAAAAAAGGGGATGATAAAAATAGCTAACAAACAAACTACAACAATAGAAAGACATACAAGCGTAGAACAGACAGAAGAAAACTTATACATTGTAGAAGAAGAAAAAGATATGTCTATAAAAGAATACACTGAAATGACTTTAAACAAAGCGTTTCAAAATAACTGTATTGCCAAAGACATAATATGCACACTAAACATTGAGAAAAAGATAGTACAAACCCAAAAAGTGTTGGAGTATGCTTTCAAAACAACAAATTGTAAAAAGAAAACTATACAAGAAAAAAAAAAGTGTCTCAAACTGAAAAAAAAGCAGAACATATGCAAACACATTAAAAAATAAATTAATAAAAAATTCGGAATTTAAATGCAAAAAATAGAAGAAACAAAAAAACTACTATTACTAGTAAAAAAGAAAAAAAAAATCTCAAAAATGTGGTATTGGAGAAAAATGTTCTAAATTTCCTGAACTGATGGGCAAATAATTAAATCAATTCAAACCTAAACAAGGTTAGAAAACCGCTAAAATTGTGTATTTTTGTATTCTAAGATACTTTGAATATAAGTTTTTGAACAGCTCATTATTCAGGAAAACATAAAACGCAAAAATTAAAAAGACGTTTTTCAAAAAGACCAAATAAAAAAACTAACAAACTCTAGAATAAATAAAACTAGAAAAAATTTTGAACATAGAGATTGATAGCGCGAGTTAGTTTATAGAGTCACAATAATGAAACATAATTACACCAAGGAGAAAACAAAGTAAAAAGAGTATATTTTATCCAACTAAAACAGTGATTAAACTTAAAAAAAATTTACTTAAAAATAAACTTCATACTCAACTTTAAGTACTTTTTGAACAGAATTACAGCCTTTTTGTGCACATTATCTTATACATAAAATCAATATCTGAAGATTTAAGTACTCAAAAACACTCAATTATTTAGTTTAAACATTTGATACACATTATTTTGGTTGTTTTAATTATTACAATTCTAACAAATTCTTTAATTAAGAAATTTGATTACATAATGCAAGATTTTATTTAATACACTCAACAATTATTCGAAACTAACAAACAGTCTTATATACTTAATGATAGAACCAAATCCCTATTCTACAATTGAACATTTATATACAAATATTTATATCTGGGTTTCATAACAAACAGCAATAATATTATAGGGACCGGTCTATAATCCGTTTTATAATCGCTTTAATCTTCATGCACATATGACTTCAATACAAATATATACTCCAATTTACCAATCATATTGACATGCCTTTAAGTAACTTTAATCACTTATGGGTTTCTATATCAATTATTAATAACTTATTAATATAAGTTTGTAATTTGTATATAGCTTTTAAGAACTACATTTATCTTTAATGTCACCATCGTAGTTGAAATTAATTGTAGATTAGAATCAATCCGGAAACTCATGCCAATGTTAATGCATCCAGGTCGTATATCTAAACTTCAACTAATCGAACCGACAATGACGGTTATACACGAACCCGACATTTACTTTATCCACGCTCACTTACAAAACCACCCTCTGGCATAGCGCAAATGTGAAAATTCAGCACATGAAACGTACTCGTAAAATATGTTTTAGGTCAAATGTAACTTTATTCGGAAATGCATAATTCAGAGCGCACATTTAAATAAATACTAATTTGCTAAAATGACATTCATGAAACAGAAAAGTGTAAAATTAGTTTACTATTTTATATGCAGTAGCTACTAAATTTGACAGTTAAAAAATATATTAAATATGTTTGCGCTCACGTATTTTGGGCCGATTATTCAGTGCGCACAATTCCCAATGCGACGCGTGATCAATACGTGATTACAAATTACATTGACATGTGTTTCATTGTCCCTGAGATGACGATGGGGGAACGGAACCACCATGTATTAGCTGGTTATGTCTCTAATTTCAACTTGTGAAACTACCCTCTTGGGAATTGAATATTAAAAAGAAAAACTTGTTGTCCCCAAGGAGATGTGGCTTGGCATATCAAAAATAGCTGGGAAAAAATTACCAACACATCAATACAGTTTCGCATGAAATATTAAATTTCAATCCGGGGATAAAAAAATCAAGCAAAAAAATGTAATCTTATGTGAAAGTTTAATGAGTATTTCATAATAATTGATTTTGTAATTAAATTTCATTTATTAATGTTTATTATAATGGATAGCTGGGGGGACTGAATATGTTGGCGTACCATTGTCAATCTTCATATTATTTCATCTACATAGATTATTTTTAGGATCAATTTAAATTATCATCAGAAATATATTAAATTACTATTGTCTCACTGATATTCCAAACTCAATCAAACTCATCAAAACGAAACATGGATTAATTTTATCCCTAAAAGGGAATTCCGGTACGGACGGAAGTTGACAAAACACATTATACTCATTCTCATTATTCTTCATTATAATCCTCTAAATCTCACAAAAGAAATATATATATAAAGAGAGCTAAAAAAGTGTATTGATACATATTAAATGAAGTAAAGAACAATGCAGTTTAAATATGTAATTATTTTATTTATATTTAAAAAAAAAAACGTGTTTTCTGCCTAAACTTGTATTTTTCCTTTTATATTTATTTAGTATGTACGTGAATTGATAATAAGATTTTCCAAAATACTATTTAATGTCAAAATATTAAAAAGCCTTAATTACGTCTTTTTTATTAATGGTACGTGCCTTGTTCATATTGGTATTGTTTTGATAAACACATAAAAAAATAATTATTATATTTTAACTATTAAGTATTTTAAAATTTATTCAAACTCAATACTAAAGCGGCCAAGCCAAACACATAAAATTGGTTTTTACGAAACATCGCCAGCATTGTATTTATATCAACAGCATCGTTTAATAGTAAAAGAGAAATTTGAATAATAATTTAGTCCGTATATAAATATTGTATAATATAAATAATAAAACAAATTTAATATTTATTTACAATACAGCCGATTTCTTTCGTAATTTATATTAATAACGCTTTCGATGTTTAGGTCCACAGTAATAACTCATTCAATTATTTTCCTTCATTCTCTTTAATCTTCTTACCGCTATTTTTTTAACAATTCTTTCCACATCATCTCCTATTATATTTTGGTATCATTCTGTCAGCCCATTGCACTCTTCTACTCATTGCTTTTATGTTTATGTGTATACTTTTCGCAAATCTCTTGTTCTTTTAACTTACTTAATACTTGTCTTTATTTATTTAAAAAAGTCTCCCAGCAAATAATCTGTATTTTAATAGATATTATGGGCAATTCTATTTCAAAGTAGGGTGTATCGAAAAACTTGCTTTACTATTTTTTTCTGTTTCTATAACTTATTAGTAGTCTATTTATCAATCCATAGTGGTAGGTATAAAACTCTTAAAAAAATTATAGGATTTTTTAAAGTTTTTTTGCTATTTTTAGGCTATAAGCTGGAAAACCCAAAAAGACATTTTTTGGTCCCAGTGGTCTGTGTAAAAAGGAACATATATGTTTTTTTTTGTTGACTTATTTTGCTGTAAATTAATTAAAAAATATAAATTTTGTTTATTTAGGTTTTAAAGATCTAAAACTCAAAAATTTGCAAAAATAGCCTATTTTCAACATAAACTCTTACAAGTACACGTTTAGCAACGCTCAGAAAAACTATACACAAAATATTATTAAAAAATTGATTTCTGCAAACAATTTTACATGGAAAATAATCAGTGTTGTGCTAATCGTTTTTAGAAAAGTCTATCCAGGAAGAAATTTTTACTAATAGTAAAATCTCAGTAGACATTTTTGATATTTTATGAACTACTCCCATCTTAAACAATAGTACAGTAAACAATTGTTAACATCAGAACACCATTTCTATAAAAATAATTCAAAAGTTTAGTCTAAGAGGTTGAGAAAAATATAAACAATTCTTTTGCACCTGCAATCTATTTATCAAAAATCATTAGAACAAACTCAACGCTAAAACCTGCCGTAGTATTAATTAATTTAAAGAAAGAAAAAATGGATGCAATCTATTGTCAACCTAAACTACCAAGATAAAAAAAATATTTTTTTTTTACTGGGCACAGAGCTAGCGGTAAACCCATAAGAAACGAGATTGTTTACCCCACGCTTCAGGATAAAGCGGATCACCTTTAAGCAATTTTTACCACCTTCTAGGACTCGATGTTCTTAGCAGTCCGCCAGCCACTCTTTACTTTGCTCAACCTTCAAGCAGCAACAGCCCACAACTGATGACCACTTAATATTTAGGAAGAAATCTACCCAGAAAAAACACAAAAATAAAACCTTAACAAAACTTCACTGAAAGAAAAATGCAAAAGTGATACTATCCAGGCGGAGGAGCCAAAAAAGGTGGATTTAGTGAGTAAAATTCTTTCTAAATATTAAGAAATAGTATTACAAATCCCAGGCAAAAACATTTCCGCTTTTATAAAAGAAAAGTAATTCAAAACACTTTTTGTACTATATTACTATTCTTAATTGTGAGACAGATAAAAAAATGATACTACAACAACTCACCATAAATGCTACCTTAAACTTTATTTCCAACAAATTAGTCGTGTCCAAGACGCAAACAACATGTAAGGAGAAAGCATTTGGTTACAATAAAGACAAATCCGTCTAGTGCCATCAGGCAACAAAACTTAAGTCACACCGCGTACTGCAACTTCCACACTATCACCAACCGGGTGCTGATGCCAACTTCAAACAGTATACATTATACAATAAACGGGTTTTCTGCTCAGTTTTTGGCATATTTGTTGTTGTACAAGTTTTTAAGTAGTTTTGTCATAAAGTAAAATTACTTATTTTGATGGGTACCAAGAAATCCTTTTCTTGAGCATACCCAGCCTTTGACAACGTAACGTCAGTAGTCAAAAAGTGGTCTAAAATAGATTAAAAAGTTGACCAAAAGAAGTTGACAAATTACATAAGTAAAAAGTGTGGAAAGTGATAATCTCATGGCCGAGGCAATAATGTTGTTCCATGAGTGCAATTTGTTTGCCACCCTAGAACGTGCTTTGAACTTTAAAGTTTAGGAATCTAACTTAACTTTTTTGTTTATTGTAGTAAACTTAGCCATTTTTAACTGTACTTGAGCTTTTTTTTGCTATAAAATACAATGTTTTTTCTTTAATTCAATACCATAAATACTGTACTCGCAACAATTTTAATAAATTTTATGCAGTAATTTAGTTTTCTGAGCAATTTTCAATAAATTTTTTAATAAATTAAATAAGTTTCTGCATCAATTTTTACTAAATTTAGAAGTCCGTTTTGCGGTTTTTACGTATTTAACTTTCTGCAGTGATTTTATACAAAATTTAGTTTTTATCTAAGTTCTTGGAGTAAATATTGTTGTTATGAACATTTTCCTGCAAAGCCTTTTTACATGATTTCTCATTTACTATTTGCCGCAAACTGATTTTTATGCATTTTTTGCAACCATTTTAATGATCTTATGCTAAAAATGTGCCTTGTGATAGATTTTTATACATTTAACAAGTTTTTTGAAGCATTTTTTACGTATTTTTAACCCTAAATTGATTATCTATATAGTTTTTAATAAATTTAACTAACCTAACCTAACCTAACCTTTTTTTTTTTTTTTTTTTTGGTGAGGGAAACGCTACTGCTCCCTGGGCGCTTGGTTCAACGCGCCCAGGAGTGTGGGACTTTCACCCACTAAAAAACCTCAATTCTTCTCAACGAGTAAGCGGAATACCCCGATAAGGGTTTGCGTCACCTACCCGTCTGGTCTCAATTAATTTAATTTGCCTGTTGTGCGGCTTTCTGCCTGGCCAGTTCTTCTCGTTCCTTTGTGCTCATTGTGTCTCTCACAAATGAGTGTACCTGCTTCCAGTTGTGCTTGTTTTCAAGTAGGACGTTCATTAGGCTGTCGATCGTCAGTGCCTTTCCTACAGCTACCTCTGCTTTATGTCTTCCGACGTGCCATCGCGTGCAATGGAGGATGGTGTGCTCCGGGGAATCGGTTTCGCCGCAGTAGTGACAATCGTCGCTCTGGGTCTTTCCAATCTTCTTGGTGTAGGTGCCAAAGCTCCCGTGGCCTGTCAGGAATTGTGTCAGGAAGTAGTCGGTGTTTCTGTGCTGGCATCTCACCCATCTTTCTATTGAGGGGATCAGCTTCTTTGTCCATTGTGCCGTGTCGTGGGTGTTGTCCCATCTACGCTGCCACTGCTCTACGATGTTATACGTGGCTTCGCGCCCTTCCTTTCTGGCTTGGTGCTTCTCTGCCAGCTCCTCCACTTTCAGGTCGATCGGCGGGATCGCTGCAATGACGCAGGCACCCTTGCCACTTGTCGTTCGATAAGCGCTGATGACTCTCAGTACGACTTTTCTTTGTGTGGCTAAAAGCGCTGTCAGGTGCCTGTTTACGCCGAGAGCCCGCTTCCAGACCGGCGCCGCGTAGGTCAGTATGGATTGGATCACGGAGTGGTAAATCGCCCTTCTTTTGGCGCTTTGCCCGCTTACGTTTGGCATTATCTTCATTAGAGCAGTCATGGTCTTCTCTGCTTTGCCGATGGTGTTTTGGACGTGCGGGCCAAAGATCCAGTTCGAGTCCAACCATACTCCCAAGTACTTGACTGATTTTTTCGGGGTGATGGTTTCTCCTCTTAAGACGAAGGCGACTTCGGATTTCTTCCTCGTTCCTTTCACGACCAGTGCCTCGGTTTTCTCGGGAGCCAGTTCCAGGCCGATTCCCGTCATCCATTTGTCTACCGCCTTTAGGGCTTTGTTCGCAGCCTTCTGCATCTCCTGCATGCTGTTCGCTCTGATCACCACCGCTAGGTCGTCTGCGTAGGCGACCGTTCTGCATTCTCTTGGGAGTTGTAGACTCAGCACGGGGTCGTAGACGACGTTCCACAGAGTAGGTCCTAGGACGGAGCCCTGCGGAACCCCCTGGGTTAGGTTCTTCTCCTTCCCGGGGGCGATTAGGATGGTTCGTTCCCCCAGGTAGCTTGCTATAAGGTCTAGGAGATACCGGCTCGTTCCTATTTCTGTCAGCCTTCTTTTAATTTGCTCCCAGCTGGCGGTGTTGAAAGCGTTTCTTACGTCCAGCAAGATGATTGCGGTCCACGCGCTTGTGCTGTCCTCGCAAAGCTCTCTTGCTTTCATGATGGCGTCGACTGTTGAGCGGCCCTTTCTGAAACCGTATTGGGTGCTGGATATGGCTTCTTTTTCATCCAGTTCCTCCTCAAGCCTCTTCTTTATCAGGTGTTCGTACAACTTGCCGGGTACGCTTAGCAGACTGATAGCCCTAAATTTGTCTTCTCCTTTAGGGATCAGCGCTATCTTTGCTTTTTTCCAAGGTTTTGGAAAGATTCTTTCGTCCAGGTGCTTGTTGTACGCTTCCAGCAGCACGTCTGGAATGACTTCGTGCGCGAGCTTGATGATTTGGCAGTGGATTCCGTCGGGTCCCGAGGCTTTTTTAGGCTTCAGTTTTCTAATAGCCTCATTCAGTTCGTCTGCGGTAAAAGGAGTCGGGTCTTCTGCGTCTCCGGTTGTCAGCGGAGCTGCTTGCTCAATAACATCCGGGAATAGCTCCTCAATAATCTCCTTCCTCCTGCTGTCCTCTAGAGTTATATGGTTCGGCTTTATAGCCAGCCTTTTCACCAGTATCTGGTAGCCCTGTCCAAAAGCATCGCTCTCAAGGTCGTCGACCAGGTTTCTCCATTTTTCTATCTTGCTCCTGCGGATAGCTGTTTGGTACTCTTTTCTGGCGGTTTTGAGCTGTGCTTCGAGTTCTTTGACCCTATCCGGTTCTCCTTTCGCCCTAGATCTTGTCAGAAGCCTTCGTATTTCGGTACATTTCTTTCTTTTTGCGTCAATAGTATCGCTCCACCAGTAGGGCAAGTTGTTTGATTTGCCGCGGATCTTGTAGCTGGCCCAGTCCTGAACTTCTTTAAGTTTCTGGAAAAAGTTCTGGTTGTACCGGAGGCCTCTAAGTTCGTTCCTCGCTTTTTCTGCGTTCATTGCCCATTCCCATTCTGATCTTTGATCCTGGTTGTTGTAACGATTGCCAACCTCAAAAGAGAGATATCGGTGCAGGCTTAGGGATTCCTCGTCCTCTTCCACCTTCCATTTCCTTACCGAGATGTTGTTTGTGGCAATCGTTAGGTCAATGAACGATACGCTTTCCTTCCTTGCAAAGGTTGGCGTGAGTCCGTCATTTATTAGGATTAGGTTTAAGGCCGCCATCCAACGTGTGAGGTACTCGCCCCTTTTGTCCTCCTTTGCTGAGCCCCACGCTGGTGATTTCGAATTGAAATCGCCCGCCAGGATTACTCCCTTCTTTCTGGTCCTGATGGCCTCCATGATGTTGTCCACTCTAGACATATAGGCGGGCAGTGTTATGTTAGGCGAGACGTATGCGTTTATGACCTCATAGTCTGTCAGGCTAATAATTTGGAAGCCATTTTCTGATTGGTGGCTAATTATTTTGGCTCTTTTTTTGTTCATTATCTGAACCGCCACGTCCGCTCCGTTGTCCGTCAGCAGACCCTGTTTTTTTGCTATGGTCTTATTGGGTTCCTGGAACAAGATGACGTCTGCTCCCATTCGTCTTGCCTGGGCTGCTGCTACGTCGTGGGCAGCCCTTCCGGTCCCGACGTTTATTTGTAGGTATTTAATCATTTTGGTCCGACTGCTCCCGCCTACAGCGGTCTAGGAGTTTTCTGAAGTTTGGACACGCTGTCGAGTCTGGCCTATGCTCCTTGCTGCAGTGCCTGCAATAAGCTGCGCTTTTGCAGTCTTTTGCCTGGTGCCCGGTTTTGCAGCAGTTCAGGCAGCCCTGTACTTCTGCTTTCTTGTCGGGGCAGTACGCCCGTGTGTGCCCGACTCCTAGGCAGTTGGTGCATCGAGGGATGCGGAACCTCTCCCTAATGGTGCATTTGAGCCATCCTATTTTCACCTTCTCTCCTTTCGTCAGCAGGCTGGCAGGTTTCTCGCCAATGACCAATGTCGCGTTCTGGTTTCCGCTCTTTGTCGGTCTTAAGTTCTTTAGCTCAAGAGGCTCTTCTTTCATCCCTAGATCTGAAAGCTTGTTCCTTATCGCGTTTTCTATTTGTTCTTGGGTGGCATCTCCGTCGATGTTTGAGACGTGCAGCGTCTTACTCTCTCCAGAGTTTCCGCTGCCGCTCCGGACTTGCTGTTTTCCCAGTTCTTTTTGGAGGACGTTTTTCAGTCCCTCCGATCTTCCCTTTTCGGTCACTATGAGCAGATCCCCATTCTTTGTCTGCCTCATAGACTTGACGCCTTCCCCTTCCTGGAGTGGATTCGCCTTTCCTTTTACCTTTTTCACCAGGTCGGCGTAGGTGCAGCCCGCCGCTTTGACGATAATTGCCTCAGTCGTCCTCGGTCTATTGTCCTTGTTTTTCTGCGGATCTCTTCTCCTTCCTTTCTGAGTTTTCCACTCCTGGTTAGGGTCGTCCTTTGTAGTTTTACCCTCTCCTTTAGCCTCAGACTTCTTACTGCTTTTGTCCTCCTTTGGTTTTGGGGAGGCTATCTGGACCGTAATGCCCTCTCCGCCCATTATATATTCCATCAGTTTTCGGACCGTAGCAGTGTTTTTTCCGGGTAGCTCTGCCACGATGTGGTTTCGCCGGTCCGCTTTCATCCTATCTTTTACCGCCGTTAGCCCTTTGTACGCCTGCTGGAGTTGCGTGTTGTCGCTTTCCTCGAGGTCGATCATCAGGTAATAGCTATATCTTTCTTTTGTTTCCCATTCGAGCTCGCTTGTTGGGGTTTGCGTTGTGTATTTAATGTAGGCCATCTCTCCTGGAGTTACCCTTTGAGTCTTTACCTCCTCGATTTGCATGCTGCCGTTTCGTTCCGGTTTCCAGTAGATGAGCTTACATTCCTTATCTACTACCCTTACGGTGTCTTGGTTTTTCTGGAGTTCCCCCATTGTCCCTTCTACTTGTCTTGTGTTTGGAAAGTCTTCTTCTTCCCAGTCCAAAGCAAGTAGCTCCAGTGCATTTTCTAGGCATTTCTTCTCCGAGACTCTTTCCCTCATTGGGGTTTTCTTTGGTAGAGGGCTTCGCTTCTTGGTCTTCCTCTCAGTCTCAAGAAGTTTTTTGAGGGCATCTACTTCTAGTTTTAGTTTCTCTGTCTCCTCCATCTGCATATTTTCTTGGTCTTTCTTTCTATTAGCTAATTGGGCTTTCAGCTTTTTTATCTCTTTCCGCATTTCTTCCGTGCTCTCTCTCTGTTGTAGTTTGAGAGTCGCTAATTCCCCCTTTAGCTTTGAGGTCTCGTCCTCATCAGTTAGCTTCTGCTGGCTTTCCAAAGTTTTTTCCTTTTTATCAGGCTTTGCTTGTAGGTCATTCTTTAAAGCTTTTATGTTGGTAGCTAAGGTTCTGATATGACCCTTCACGTTGATGTTAACGTTCTTTCCTTTTGTGCTGTCGATGAAAGCTAAAGCCATGGCTGCTGTTTGAGCCAGTATTTTCAGCGTTTTTTCCGCTTTCGGTGTTATTGGGTCATCTTTTGCGTATTTTCTACGGATCTCCTGCTTTGTCTCGTCTTCCTGCGAGATCCAGTCTGGCGAATCATCCGACTCTGAGCCTCCATTCTCGCTCGGTTCCTTTTGATTAGGCCCCCCAGAGGAAGACTCTTTGGAGTGGGGAGTTAGGTCCCGTTCTTCCTTCTCAGTATCATTCTCAGTAACATTCTCAGTATCATTCTCAGTATCATTTTTCGTTGCGTTGTCGTCGTGGATTTGGGGCTTGGGAGATTCACCGGAGGGAGCCCCCCCGTCCGGTGATTTTTTTTCCGAGGCTGTTTTATTATTGTCGTCTTCCATTTTACCATTTCCATTTTTTTAAGGCTGCTGGAAGCCTATAGGGTGGTTTACTCCTCCAGCGGCAGAGCCCTATCGGGTCACTACTTGCTTCGTGACCTACCGCTGGAGGGTTTAGTTCTTCCGGCTTTGGCTACCGGCGGCCGCGCACTCTTCTTGTTTCTTTAGTCGGCGTCGAGTTTCGCCCTAGAAAAAAAAAGGGAGAGAAGAAGGGAAATAAAAGCTGTTTGGCTCCCTAGCTCTAGAGACCTAGTTGCATCGGTTGCCTGAGTGTGATCCAGGGTAGATCGAAGAGTTTGACCAAGAGAGGTCGACAGATCATAGCGGAGATTGAAGAAAAAGTATTTCGCCAGAGCCTCTTTAGTTTCCATGCAGCGGGCACCGCGTGCAGGCGAGGTTGACTGGAGTTGGACTTATCATCCTGCCAGCTCCTTGCCCACCAACCTAACCTAACCTAACTTAACCTAACCTAACCTAACTTAACCTAACCTAACCTAACCTAACCTAACCTAACCTAACCAAACTAAACCTAACTTAACCAAACTTAACCTTACGGTTTTTTATCAATTTTAACTTATTTTTTGTTAAAAATAGATTTTTTATATAGTTTTTAATTCATTTTAACCAAACTTTAAGTTGTTTTTAATTAATTTAATGAAATGAATTATTTTTTGCAATAGTTTAGGCAGTATTAACTATTTTCTATTCAAATTTCACGCAATAACTGCATTTTTTATGCAATTTTTAATTTATTTTTTGCCATAAATTAGTAATTTATGCTAATATTAATGTATTGCTGCTATAAAACCATAACTCAATGTTACAAATAATTTTTTTTTGACAATTTTAATAAATTTTATGCAGTAATTCAGTTTTCCGAGCGATTTTTAACATATTTTCTACATAAATTTAGTTCCTATGCAAATTTCTTAGAAAAAATGTTGTTTTTCATGCAGTTTTAATTAATAAATTAGTTTTTGAAACAATTTTGAGCTAAAAAAATAATCAATTTTTTTGCAATAAATGTTTTTACGTGATTTCTAATTTTTTTTCTCTAAAAAAAAAAAAAAAAAAAAAAAAAATTCAGTTTGCTAAAAATAAATTTTTTGAAGAGAAAACAAGTTTTTACGCATTTTTTATGTATTTGTTGTCCTAAACTAAGTATCAATGTAGTTTTTAATAAATTTAATAAAATAATTTTTTTTTGCCAAAATTTAAGGCAGCTTTAATGCGATTTTTATGCAGTTTAAGATTAATTTTTTGCTATAAATTAATATTTGCGCTATTTGTAATGTATTGCTAAAAAATAAAGTATTTTTTAACATATTTTTTACCTTAAATTAATTTTCTATGCATTTTTTAATTAATTAAATACAATAAACAAGTTTTTTGCATCAATTTTTACTAAATTTACACTAAAAATAGTTTTTTTGGGTGAATTTTAAACAATTAACAAATTTTTTGTGTATTTTTCACGTTTAGTTTAAAGTATAAATTGATTTTTTTTTTTTTTTTTTGCTATAAATAAGATTTCCGCATTAATTTGTACTAAATTTACGCTGTAAAGTTAATTTTTGTAAAAAAATAAATACAATAAACAAATTAATTTTGTAGTTTTTTTACGTATTTCTTGTTGTAAACTGATTTACTGCAGCGATTTTACTCAGAAATTTAGTTTCTATTTAAGTTTCTTGGATTAAATATTATTTTCATGCAGTTTTTATCAGTTTCATTTAATAAATTAGTTTTTGAGCTAAAAATTGTTTTATTGTGCACATTTTTTGCAATAAATAGTTTCTGATTTATTTTTTGCCACAAACTGTTTTATTATGCATTTTGAATTGATTTATTGCAATAAATAAAATTTCTGCAACCATTTTTACTAATTTTATACTAGAAATGTGTTTTTTCATAGATTTTTATGCATTCAACAAGTTTTTGTGTGCATTTTCTTAGGTATTGTTAAACCTAAACTGATTATCTTTATAGTTTTTAATAAATTTAACTCAATAAGTAGGTTTTCCGCTACAATTTTTACTCAATATTTGTGATTTTGTAAGATTTTTTACAAAAATTGAGTATTTTTTTAATATTTTATGCCGTAAATTAGTTTTTTATGTATGTTTTTAATTAATTTAATGCAATAAGTAGGGTGTAATTTTATACAATTTTTTAATAAATTTTTTGCTTTTGACAGTTTTTAGCCATATATTAATTTTTGTAGTATTTTGAAATAACTAAAGTTTTTGCATTAATTTTTATTAAATTTAGAAGTATGTTCTGCGGTTTTTACGTATTTTTTGCCGTATCTAACTTTCTGCAGTAATTTTTTACAGAAATTTTGTTTTTATCTAAGTTTCTTAGAGTAAATATTGTTTTTATGCAAATTTTTCTGCAATAAATGACTTTTTACACAATTTTTCATTTATTTTTGCCACAAACTGTTTTTATGCATTTCTTGCAACCATTTTTATTGATTTTATGCTGGAAATGTGTTTTTTGATAAATTTTTATACATTAAACAAGTTTTTTGATAATTTTTTTACGTATTTCAAACCCTAAACTAATTATCTATATAGTTTTTAATAAATTTAACTCTGCAAAAACATAACTTAACTTAAATTAACCTAACCTAACCTAACCTAACCTAACCTAATCTAACCTAACCTAACCTTACTTAACCTAACCTAACCTAACCTAACCTAATCTAATCTAACCTAACCTAACCTATCCTAACCTAACCTAACCTAACCTAGCCTAGCCTAACCTAACCTAACCTAACCTAACTTAGCCTTACGGTTTTTTAATCAATTTAAAATTAACTTAACTTAACCTTACAATTTTTACTGAATTGACTTATGTTTTGTCATATATATTTTGTTCTTATTTATTGTCTCTACATAAAAAACACATTTTTTTTTGAAAAATTGCAATCTTGAATTGAAACAATTTTTTTGTTTAAAGAAATTGATTTAGTAAGTCAGCAATCTTAAGGTTTTTTATTTTTTTATTGTAAATTTAAAATCAACAATCTTGATTTTATTAAAAAAAAATAAGTCCAAATTGTTAACCTTACCTAACCTAACTAAAATTAAAAATACTTTTAAAAATTGATTTGTGTAGAAAAATTGAGATAAGTCAGCAATATTAAGGTTTTATAATTTTTTTATTAAAATACTGCAATCAGCACACTTGATTTTATTAGGAAACCTTATTTAAGAAATTGAATTAAGAAATGAATTAATAATTCATTCAAAATCAGTCAATCGAATCACAGCGGCCAAGGGTCAAGCATAGACAATTGTTTCGGTTCTACAAACCTCGTCAGTATGCCTTGTACGACCACGGCATCGCATGATAGCGAAGACAATTTTGAATAAATATTTCTGTTCTTATGAACTCAATTGATATTATAAATAATCAAACGAAAGACTGGTTTGCCATCTAGTTGCAATTTTTAATACTAAAATGTCCGCATTAATCGGTATCATTTTAGCATTTATGCAATTGGCAGTCATTTCGCGGCTATAACGATTTTGAATCGCCAATAAATTATGAAATGAATTAATAATTTATTCAAGTTTTGTCAAATTTACAATAAAAATTGCAACTAGATGGCAAACCAGTCTTTCGTTTGATTATTTATAAATTGAATTAAGTCTAAATTAGCATTAGATAGCCTTCAAATAAGATAAAGAAATAAAAGAAAAATGATTTTTTTGAAAAAATGGAGATAAGTCAGCAACCTTAAGGTTTTATCAAAAATTATTAAAAATTTGCAATCAGCATACTTAAATGCTCTAGAAAACCGTACTTAAATAAATCAATTTTGTTTTAATTGGCTTTGGTTAACCTTCAAAGTGACATTAAAAAAATTTAAAAAAATTATATTTTAAAGGAAATTGATTTAAGTCAGCAACCTTAAGATTTAGTAAATTTTTTATTAAAAATTTGCAATAAGCGTACTTGATTTTATTAAAAAAAGCTTTTTTGGTGGACTTAAATATGTCAAAACTGGCTTTAGTTAACCTCCAAAGTAAAATTAAGAAAACTTTAAAAAATTGATTTGTGTAGAAAAATTAAGTTAAGTCAGCAACCGTAAGGTTTTATCAATTTTTGATTAAAAAATTGCAATCAACATACTTGAATTTGTTAAAAAAAAATCATTTAAGAGTCCAAGTTGGCCTTAGTTAGTCTTCAAAGTAAGATTAAAGAAATTAAAAAAAATTAACTTTTTTGAGGAAATGGAGATAAGTCAGCAACCTTAAAGTTTTATCAAATTTTCATTAAAAATTTGCATTTAGCATACTTGAATTCATTAGAAAACTTTATTTAAAAAAATTAATTTTGTTTTAGTTAGCCTTGCTTAACCTTTAAAGTTAAAATTTAATTTTTTTTTTTTAAAACCTTTCTTTGAAGAAATTGATTTAAGTCAGCAACCTTAAGATTTTTTCAAAATTGTATTAAATATTTGCAATAAGCATACTTGATTTCATTAGAAAACCTTTTTTAGATATGTACAAGTTGGCTGTGGTTAACCTCCAAAGTAAAATTAATAAAACTTTAAAAAATTGATTTGTTTAGAAAAATTAAGATAAATCAGCAACCTTAAGGTTTTATCATTTTTTTATTAAAAAATGCAATCAGCTTACTTGATTTTGTTAGGAAACTTTATTTAATTAAGTCCAAATTGGCCTTAGTTAAATTTTAAAGTAAGGTTTTATCAAATTTTTATTATTTTGCAATACTTGAGTTTATTAGAAAACTTTATTTAAAAAAAATATTTTGTTTTACTTGGCCTTTGTTAACCTTTAAAGTGAGATAAAGAAAATTAAAAAAAAAATCCTTTATTGAGAAAATTGATTTATTTAAGTCTGCAACCTTAAGATTTTTTAAAATTTGTTTTGAAAATTTGTAATAAGCATACTTGATTTTATTAGAAAACCTTTGTTGGCCTTGGTTAACCTCCAAACTAAGTTTAAGGAAACTTAAAAAATCGATTTGAGTAAAAAAATTGAGACAAGTCAGCAACCTTGAGGTTTTACAATATTTTTATTAAAAAAATTGCAATCAGCATACTTGAATTAATTAGAAAACTTTGTTTAAAAAAAATAATTTTGATTTAGTTGGCTGATTGGTTAACCTCCAAAGTAAAAAAACTTAAAAAAAAAGAATTGTTTAGAAAAGTTGAGACAAGTCAGCAACCTTAAAGTTTTAACAATTTTTTATTAAAAAATTGCAATCAGCATACTTGATTTTGTTAGGAAACTTTATTTAAAAAATTTAATTTAGTCCAATTTGGCCTTAGTTAACCATCAAAGTAAGATTAAAGAAATTAAAATAAATACTTCTTTGAGGAAATAGAGATAAGTCAGCAACCTAAAAGTATTATAAAATTTTTATTAAAAATTTGCAATAAGCACACATGATTTCATTAGGAAACCTTTTTTAGGGAACTTAAATATGTTCAAGTTGGCCTTAATTAGCATTAAAAGTGAGATTAAAAAAAATTGAAAAAACTGACTTAGTTAATGAAGTTGAGATAAATCAACAACCTTAAGTTTTTTTTAAATTTTTATTGTAAATTCGCAATCAGCATACTTGATTTCGTTAAGAAATCTTAATTAAGAAATTTAATAAAGTCCAAATTGGCTTTAGTTAGTCTTCAAAATAAGATAAAAGAAATTTAGAAAAATTAACTTCATAGAGAAAATGGAGATAAGTCAGCAACCTTAAAGTTTTATCAAATTTTTATTAAAAATTTGCAATCAGCATATTTGAATTAATTAAGAAAACTTATTTTAAAAGTTCAATTTTGTCTTAGTTGGCCGTGGTTAACCATCAACTTGAGATTAAAAAAATTTAAAAAATTACTAGCGTTTATTTCTAGCATCCGCTTATAAGTTTATGTTGTGTCATGTTTGTAGTACTGGTATTTTAAGTATTTATCAATTATTTCCATACGTTTTGAGTCAAATTGAAAATATGCAAATATACAAATTCATTAGTATTCATATAAATATTAATACTAATGTGATAAATGTTAATAAAATTTATCAAATAGGACATTATAATGATGTTGTGCATTAACATAATAACGTTGCCAATATTCCATAAATCAGGAATAGCCTGTCACGTTCTCACCCCTTTTAAATGGACACATTCTGTTTACGTGATTTGTTGTTGTAGGGGGTTTTTCACACCATAGGCATTTTTCGGATTAAATGCACCCTAGCAATATAACTTATGAATGTTTCTATTTTACAAATAAAGTATATAAGCAGTTATTTTGAATACTTGAGTAGATATTTGCATATTTACAAAAAATACTTTAAACGTGTAAGTCGTGTGAGTTAGAAATATTACTATTTAATATCTATAAATTAAATAAAGTAAAAGCTCAATATAATAAGCACACACATTTAATTTTGCTTAAACTGTTTTCTGTTCTACTTTTTAAGAAACTTAGAAATGTGTTTACCTTATATCCATTTTATACAATTTTCTTATTAGCAAGTTTTCTTTACACAACCTGTATTCGTGTCTAGACCGTTATTTATTGCATTAAACTTCAAACTACTCATACTGCCTGCAACTGTAGCTAATGATATTAATTTTTTTTTAAATTTATTTGCAGGAGGGATAAAGTTAAAATCGTTTAAAAAGTAGTGAATAAATAAATTAAAATTGATTGAACACAAACAAAAATTAATATTATTTATATAAATATTAATTTTTCTTAAAATGTTTTTTTCAATCATCATAAAAAATACAATATTTTTTACATACATTTCTTTTCAATTTGTTTCAATTTCACTATGAAAAATATAAATCAAACTTTATCAGTGCTTTTCAATTTACAGTTATATGAATGCATGCAATTTTGTTATAAATTTAATAAATGCAAATTCTAATATTGCGTTTCCTCATAACGTTGCTAATATTAGGTTAATACAACGTTTTTAACATTGGCATTGTCACGTAATATATTAAATAAAATTTTATTATTAGGTCATGAGAATCTTCATTTAGTATTATAGTTTCAATTTGTAAGTTAATGTCTATAAATTTAACAACATACCGATCAATATAGATTATATGATGTAATAATAATTGAATATTCGATGCTGCTGCATTGGATTAAGTTTAGGTTCTGGTCTGCTAATATTTATATTATAATAATACATGTATGCTATTAAATTTATATTTACAAGTACATCTACTGAGAAAATGTTATTATAACAATGCTAACAAGTAATGTATGTATATATGCATGTAATAAAAATGTTTGTTTAAAAATAATTGAATAAAAATATGAATACAACAGAATAATATTTAGACTTAATACTTATTCAAGTTAACTAGAAATTATTTTTAATAAAATGAATTGACACAACTATATACGGCCATATATGACTCAAGTGTACGGAATGGATTTTTTTTTGGTTAAACTACTGAAAATGCTTTTCTCTACGTAAATCCTTATTATGTAAATTTTTTTAGATTTTTTAAGTGAGCCATTCCGAGTAATATGCAATCAAAATTTTACGTTTTTTTACTTTTTTGATCGTTTGTAACTTCTGAGGATTGCATTTTTAGGAAAAACTTATGAGAAACTTACTTTTTTCTTTAAAATTGTCAAACAATTACTTTTTTTTTAATTTTGAAAATTTTGCAGAACTTTTAAAGATAGTTTTTTTTTTAAATGACGAGTATTTTCTTTTTTTCTCAAATATGAATAAAAAAGTGCTTTTTAGGAAGTACCGTGCACTACGTTCCAAGGTATCTTAAAATGTATTCACAAAAATTTAAAAAAAAATTTTTAGAAAAAAATTATAAGGTTTTTTTTTCTTCAAAATTATTTAAAGAATAAGTAGTTTTTCTTAAATTTTGAAAGTTTTGCTAAAAGTATTTGTGATTTTGTTTTTTGATAACAAACACTTGAGCGAGTGAGCGGAAACGCCAATCAAAACTACACAAGCACCAAACTGAAATTTAGTTGGCCACCCACCTACTTAAGTGCTTGTTATCAAGAAATTAGATCACAAACACTTAAACGAGTGAGCAAAAACCTTAGTTAAAGTAGCCTAGTAGTTTCTACTGAGATTTCCGGGCACCCATCCAAGTCTTGTCCAATTTTATTGACAGCAAAAATTTGGGTGAGTAAGCGAGGCACTCAGTTTATTGATTGATATACAGTAGTTTTAAAGTGTTGCTGATCCAGAAATTCACTTTTCTTCTCTTTGCAATTGTCATTTGTCTTTAAGTTTGTAGAAGATGGTCACAGTACTAATTTTTTGATGATAAACTGTTGGGTAGGAAAACGGGGTTCTTTATTTATTAATTATATATATATTAATATATAAAGTAATTTTTACTAAAATTCTCGCGCACTTACCCAAGTGTTTGTAATCCAATTTTTTGACAGCAAAACTTGAGTGGGTAGACGGGACACTCAGTTTATTGATTGCTAGACATTAGCTTCTCGCCCACCCACCCAAGTGTTGGTGATCCAAAAATTAAATTTTCTTTTCTTTGCAATTGTCCTTTGTTTTTAAGTTGGGAGAAGAAAGTCACAAATTTAATCTTTTAGTGACAATCAGTATGGTGGGTAGGCGGGACACTGTATTCATTAAATGTAAGCAAATAGTTTTTATTAGAGTTCCCGCCCACTTACTCAAGTGTTTGTTGTCCAGAAATTGCATCAGAAAGACTTGGACAAATAGGGAAAAACTTAGTTTATTAAGAGAAGCTGCGGGTAATTTCTACTAGGGTTCTTGCCCACCCACCCAAATGTTTGTGATTCAATTTTTTCATAAACAATTGGACGGGCGGATGGGAACGCCAATCAAAAACACACAAGCAACAAACTTGACTTAGTTTTCCATCTACCCGACCAAGTGTTTCTGATAGAATTTTTTGATAACATATACATGGGTGGGTAGGCAAGAACCCCAGTAGAAACTATTATTTTACTTTCATTAAACTAAGTGCTTCGCCTACCCGCCTAACAAGCACTTGGGCGGTTGGGCAAGAACGCCAACCAAAACTACGTAAGCACAAAACTTGAACTAAGTTTAAAATTGCAAATATCTCTTATTTTGGAAAATTTTGAAAAATTATTTAACATTTTTTATTTAGAGTTTATTTGCTTACACCAATTATTTTGGACTATGGATGTTTCTAGATTTAGTTTGATCCATGTTCACTTTTAGCCCCATCTCATTACTATGTATGTTCACTTTTTAAACTAAGTATTGAAAATGTTAATTGTTGTCAGCTATAATTATCTGCAAAACGGATACTGTTGGTCTATTTTCTATTGACTTTGATGTCTTCTTCTACGTTTTTTTTTATGAAAAAGATTGTGAAATATAACATTTTGTTAGCTTTCATCGACTACCAGTAAGCGTTCAATTCCATAGAATTGCAATTTTCAATGGCATGGACAATGCAAGAAATAAACAAAAATGTTATATTAGAAGTAAAGATAAGAAATATTACTATAGATGGCCAATTATTAAACTTGATGTCTGCAGATATTAAAATACTAAAGATTATGATCCCACGCTAAGCAAAACCGTCAATAAAAGTAGACCTAAAAATAAACCAATCAAAAACTAAATTTATGAGCAGTAGCGGTAACCATTGATGGTCAGACGCTTAAAAATGTTGATAAATATATTTATACCTTGGCCACACTATAAAATTTGGTAAAAAAAATCAGACCACCAAAACGAACCAATGCATAAGCTAAAAAACTTGTGTTAATTATAAAAAAAACGGGAGTTAATTTAAAGTTTGCGTTCTGCCACATAGAAAAGAATAGTTAATGAAATGTACAATGCTCAACATAAATTTGAAGAATTACATAAGAAACACCGAGAACCAAAGAAGAATCAGCATGCCAGACGTGATGCAAACTTAAATTTTACTGTCTAGGGCATATCAGCCGTCTAGACTTAACAAGATAGACTAGACGAGAAGTGAAGCGTTATTGTCATTAGTACTACTTATTTAAAAATTTTGAAAACCCGTTTAAAGTATGCCAACAAAGATTTTTAAATAATAGTATTTTTTTTAATTACGAGAATGCACATAGAACAATGACTACTGTCGAAAAGTTTTTTTATTCTTCAAACCTTGCCCCAGTTATTATGTTTTTAGTTCACCTAAAATGGCATTAGCTGAGAAAAAAATAGGATAATAATAAAATGATTTTTGTTTTTTTAACATTTTTTTACATAAAACTACTTATTATAGAGTATTCCTGATAAATTTTAACAAATTTAGACAATTTGTTTAATTAAAGATTCAATCAGATTAGGTTCAATATAAAAACCAAAACTTAAAACCAAAAATTTAAAAAATTTGAAAAAAAAATCAGAAAACATTTTAGATTTTTAATATTTTCTACTACAAAAATACTAATTGTAGAATGTTCTTGGTAAATTTGATCAAAATCGCTCGATTTGTTTTTGTTTAATTAAAGGTTTAATTTGTTTAATAATTTTATATTTAAAAAAAATGCGCAAACATTTTGCATTTTTAATGTTTTTTACCACACAAAAATTTATGGTGGAGTGTTTCTGATAAACTTGAACAAATTTAGTCAATTCGTTTTTGTTTTATTAAGAATTCAATTAGTTTAGGTCCAAAGCATAAAACCAAAAACTTAAAAAAACTTAAAAAAATATTTTCAGTAAAAACTTTGCGTTTTTAGTATTTTCTACATAAAAAGTACTTATTGTAAAGTTCAAGCTCAAAGCATAAAAGCAAAATTAAAAAAACAAACAAAAATTTTTTTCAGTAGTTATTTTGCATTTTTAATATTTTATACAACAAAAGTACTCCTTGTAAAGTGTTCCCTAAAAATTTGAACAAATTTAGTCAATTCGTTTTTGTTTGATTAAGGATTCAATCAGATCAGGTCCAAAAAAAAATAAAAAAATTTAGAAAATTGAAAAAAAAAAAAATGTAAATGTTTTGATCTTTTGGTATTTTCTACAACAAAAGTACTTATTGTAGACTGTACTTGATACATTTGAACAAATTTAGTCAATTCGTTTTTGTTTGAATGAAGATTAAACTAGTTCAGGTTCAAATAAAAACATAAAAAATTTAAAAATTTAAAATAAAATGCTTTTAGCAAACATTTTGCATTTTTAGTATTTTTTTCAACAAACGTACTCATTGTAAAGTGTTCCCTATACATTTAAATAAGTTTTATTAAGAAGTTTTTGTTTGATTAAGAATTTAATCAGTTCAGGTCAAACACATAAAATCAGAAATTAAAAAAAAAATTAAGTAGACATTTTGCATTTTTAGTATTTTCTACATAAAAAGTACTTTTTGTAGAATGTTCCTGATAAATTTGAACAAATTTAGTCGATTTGTTTTTGTTTCATTAAGAATTCAAATAGTTCAAGCTCAAAGCATAAAACTAAAATTTAAAGAAATTTAAAACAATATTGTTAGTAAACATTTTGCGTTTTTAATATTTTTTACAACAAAAGTATTTATTGTAGAGTGTTTCTGATAAATTTGAACAAATTCAGTCGGTTCGTTTTTGTTTGATTTAAGATTCAATCAATTCAGGTCCAAAACATAAAATGAAAAATTTATAAAAGTAAAAAAAAAAAAAATGTTACTAAACATTTTGCATTTATATATTTTATACAACAAGTACTACTAATTGTAAAGTGTTTTTGATTAGTTTGAACAATATCAAACGATTTGTTTTTGACTGATTAAGAATTCAATCAGTTCAGGCTCAAAGCATAAAACCAAAAATTAAAAAAGAAAGAAAAAAAATATTTTCAGTAAACATTTTGCGATTTTAGTATTTTCTACATGAAAAGTAATTATTGTAAAGTGTTCCTGATAAATTTGAACAAAATTAGTCGGTTTGTTTTTGTTTGATTGAGGATTCAATCAGTTCAGGTCCAAAACATAAAATGAAAAGTTGAAAATTTGAAATAAAATGCTTTTAGTAAACATTTTGCATTTTTAATGTTTTCTACATAAAAAATACTTATTGTACACTCTACCTGAATTTAAAAAATTTTGATCAAATTTAGTTGATTTGTTTTTGTTTCATTAAGAATTCAAATAGTTCAAGCTTAAAGCATTAAAACCAAAATTAAAAAAACAAAAAAAAAAAATATTTTTAGTAGTTATTTTGCATTTTCAATATTTTATACTTCAAAAGTACTTTTTGTAGAGTGTTCTCTAAAAATTTGAACAAATTTAGTCGATTCGTTTTTGTTTCATTATGGATTCAATTAGTTCAGGTCCAAAACAAAATAAAACATTTCAAAAATTTGAAAAAAAAATTGTTTGTAAATATTTTGATTTTTTGGTGTTTTCTACAACAAAAGTATTTATTGTAGAGTGTACTTGATAAATTTGAACAAATTTAGTCGATTCGTTTTTGTTTGATTGAAGATTCAACTAGTTCAGGTTCAAATAAGAATTTTTTTTTTGCATTTTTAGTATTTTCTTCAACGAACGTACTCATTGTAAAGTGTTCTCTATACATTTGAATAAATCTTATTAATACGTTTTTGTTTGATTAAGAATTCAATCAGTTCAAATCGAAAACATAAAATCAAAAATTTAAAAAATTAAAAAAAAACTTTAAGTAGACATTTTGCATTTTTAGTATTTTCTACATAAAAAGTACTTATTGTAGAATGTTCCTGATAAATTTGAACAAAATTAGTCAATTCGTTTTTGTTTGATTGAGGATTCAATCAGTTCAGGTCCAAAACATAAAAAGAAAAATTTGAAAAATTTGAAAAAAAAATGGTTTAGTAGACATTTTGCTTTTTTAGTATTCTCTAAAACAAAAGAACTTATTGTAGAATCTTCTTGATAAATTTGAACAAAGTTAGTCGATTCATTTTTGTTTCATTAAGAAATCAATCAGTTCAGGCTCAAAACATAAAACCAAAAATTTAAAAAAAAAAAAAAAATTGTAGATATTTTGCGTTTTTAATATTTTCTACATGAAAAGTACTTATTGTAGAATGTTCCTGATAAATTTGAACAAATTCAGTCAAATTGTTTTTGTTTGATTAAGGTTTCAATCAGTTCAGGTCCAAAACATAAAATAAAAAATTTGAAAATTTGAAAAAAATGTCTTCAGCAAACATTTAGCATTATTAATATTTTCTACAACAAAACTAATCATTGTAGAGTGCTGCTGATTAATTTAAACAAATTCAGTCAATTTGGTTTTGTTTTATAAAGGATTCAATAACTATAGGTCTAAAACTTGAAATCAAAAACTTAAAAAAACTGAAACTAATATTTTTAGAAAATATTTTTGATTTTTAATATTTTCTACATAAAAAGTACTTATTGTATTATTTATTAGTTTTTGATTCACTAAGAATTCAAATAGTTTAAGGTTATAGCATAAAACCAACAATTTTTAAAAATTAAAAAAAAAATGTTTGTAAAAAATTTTGCGTTTTAAGAATTTTCTACATAAAAAGTAGTTACTGTAAAATGTTCTTGATAAATTTGATCAAATTCAGTCGATTTGTTTTTGTTTCATTTAGAATTCAATCAATACAGATTTAAAGCATAAAACCAAAAATTTAAAAAATAAAAAAAAAAAATTTGGTATACATTTTGTGATTTTAGTATTTTCTACATAAAAATACTTATTGAAGATTATTCCTGATAAATTTCCACAAATTTAGTAGATTTGATTTTGTCTCATTAAAAATTCATTCAGTTCAAGCTCAAAGCATAAAACCAAAAATATGAAAAAATAAAAAAAAATCTTTTCAGTAAACATTTTGAGTTTTTAGTATTTTTTACATGAAAAGTACTTATTATAGAGTGTTCCTGAGAAATTTGAACAAAATTAGTCAATTCAATTTTGTTTGATTGAGAATTCAATCAGTTTAGGCTCAAAACTTAAAACCAAAAATTTAAAAAAAATAAAAAAAAACATGTTTAGTAGACCTTTTGCGTTCTTAGTATTTTCTATAACAAAAGTACTTATTGTAGAATGTTCCTGATAAATTTGATCAAAATCAGTCGATTTGTTTTTGTTTGATTAAGGATTTAACCAGTTTAGGTCCAAAACATGAAACCAAAACTTGAAATCAAAAATTTAAAAAACTTAAAACTAATATTTTTAGAAAATATTTTAAATTTTTAATATTTTTTACATAAAAAGTACTTATTGTAGAGTGTTCCTGATAAATATGAACAAATTTAGTCGGTTTGTTTTTGTTTTATTAAAAATTCAATTAATTTAGACACAAAACATAAAACCAAATATTTAAAAAAATAACAAAAAAAATTAATTTTTAGACATTTTGCGTTTTTAGTATTTTTTACATAAAAAGTACTTACTGTAGAATGTTTTTGATAAATTTTGAACAAATTCAGTCAATTCGTTTTTGTTTCATTAAGAGTTTAATCAATTCAGGAACAAAGCATAAAACCAAAAATTTGAAAAAAAAAAATATTTTAGTATTTTCTACATAAAAAGTACTTATTGTAGATTGTTCCTGATTAATTTCAACAAATTTAGTAGATTTGTTTTTGTCTCATTAAGAATTCAATCAGTTCAGGCTAAAAGCATAAAACCAAACATTTGAAAAAATTTAAAAAAAAATTTTCAGTAAACATTTTGAGTTTTTAGTATTTTTTACATAAAAAATACTTATTGTAGAGTGTTCTTGAGAAATTTGAACAAAATTAGTCGATTTGTTTTTGTTTGATTAAAGACTCAATCAGTTTAGGCTCAAAACTTAAAACCAAAAATTAAAAACCAAAAAAAAAAACATTTTTAGTAGACTTTTTGCGATTTTACTATTTTTTACAACAAAAGTACTTATTGTAGAATGTTCCTGATAAATTTGAACAAATTCAGGCGATTCGATTTTGTTTGATTAAGGTTTCAACCAGTTTAGGTCCAAAACATAAAACTAAAACTCAATCAAAAATTTAAAACACTTAAAACTAATATTATTAGAAAATATTTTAGATTTTTAATAATTTCTACATAAAAAGTACTTATTGTAGAGTACTCTTGATAATTTTGAACAAATTCAGTCAATTTGTTTTTGTTTTATTAAGAATTCAATCAGCTCAAGCTTAAAGCTTAAAACCAAAAATTTAAAAAAATTAAAAAAAATTATGTTTACGAAATATTTTGAGTTTTTAGTATTTTTTACATGAAAAGTACTTATTGTAGAGTGTTCCTAATAAATTTAAACAAATTCAGTTAATGTGTTTTTGTTTGATTAAGGATTCAATCAATTTAGGGCCAAAACAAAATCAAAAATTACAAAAACTTAAAAAAATATATTTTAGTAAACATTTTGCATTTTTAATAGTTTGTACAACAAAAGTACTCATTGTAAAATGTTTTAAAAAATTTGAACAAATTCAGTCAATTCGTTTTTGTTTGATTAAGGATTCAATCAGTTCAGGTCCAAAACATAAAATAAAATAATTGAAAATTAAAAAAAAATTATTTATTAGTCATTTTGCATTTTTAGTAGTTTCTACAATAAAAGAACTTATTGTAGAGTGTTCCTAATAAATTAGAACAAATTTGCTTGGTTCGTTTTTGATTTATTTAAGATTTAATCAATTTAGGTCCAAAACATAAAATCAAAATTTTTAAAATAAAATAAAAATTTTGCATTTTTGATCATTTCTACAACAAAAGTACTAATTGTAAAATGTTTTTGATTAATTTTAACAAATTCAAACGATTTGTTTTTAATTGATTAATAATTCAATCAGTTAAGGCTCAAAGCATAAAACCAAAAACTTAAAAAAAAATAAAAAAAAATTTAGTAAACATTTTGCAATTTTAGTATTTTCTACATGAAAAGTACTTAATGTAAGGTGTTCCTAAAAAATTTTAACAAAATTAATCGATTTGTTTTTGTTTGATTGAAGATTAAATTAGTTTAGGTCCAAAATTTAAAATTAAAAAATTGAAAATTAAAAAAAAAATGTTTTTAGTAGTCATTTTGTAGTAGTTGTATTTTTAGTAGTTTCTACAATAAAAGAACTTATTGTAGAGTGTTCCTAATAAATTAGAACAAATTCGCTTGGTTTGTTTTTTTTTTATTTAAGATTCAATCAATTCAGGTCTAAAACATAAAATCAAGATTTTAAAAATTTAAAAAAAAAAAAAATTAGTAGACATTTAGCAATTTTGATAATTTCTACTACAAAAGTACTAATTGAAAAGTGTTTTTGATTAATTTAAACAAATTCAATCAAATTGTTTTGGATTAATTAAGAATTCAATCAGTTTAAACCCAAAACATAAAAATAAAAATTTCAGAAGTTTGAAAAAAATATTTCTCGTAAAAAGTTTGCGTTTTTTATATTTTTTTCAACAAAAGTACTCATTGTTAAGTGTTATCTAAAATTTTGAACAAATTCAGTAAATTCGTTTTTGTTTCATTAAGAATTCAATCAATTCAGGCTCAAAGCATAAAACCAAGAATTTGAAAAAATAAAAAAAAAAAAATTTAGTAAACATTTTGAGATTTTAGTATTTTTTACATGAAAAGTACTTATTGTAGAATGTTCCTGATAAATTTGAACAAAATTAGTAAATTCGTTTTTGTTTTATTAAAGATTCAATCAGTTTAGGCTCAAAACAAAAAATTAAAAAAAAAAAAAACATTTTTAGTAGACCATTTGCGTTCTTTTTTTACAACAAAAGTACTTATTGTAAAATGTTTCTGATAAATTTGAACAAATTCAGTCGATTTGTTTTTGTTTGATTAAGGATTCAACCAGTTTAGGTCCAAAACATAAAACAAAAACTTGAAATCAAAAATTTAAAAAAAAACTAAAACTAAAATTTTTAGAAAATATTTTTGATCTTTAATATTTTCTACATAAAAAGTACTTATTGTAGAGTATTCCTGATAAATTTGAACAAATTTAGTCAATTAGTTTTTGTTTTAGTAAAAATTCAATTAGTTCAAGGTTAAAACATAAAACCAAAATTAAAAAAAAACAAAAAAAAAATTGCTTTTAGTAGACATTTAGCATTTTTAGTATTTTCTACAACAAAAGAACTTAGTGTAGAAAGTTACTGATAAATTTGAACAAATTCAGTCGATTCGTTTTTGTTTGATTAATAATTTAATTAGTTTAAAAGTCAAAAACAAAAAATCAAAAATTTTAAAATTAAAAAAAAATATGTTCAGTAGACGTTTTGTATTTTTGATATTTTCTACAACAAAAGTACTAATTGTAAAATGTTTTTGATTAATTTAAACAAATTTAATCAAATTGTTTTTGATTAATTAAGGATTCAATCAGTTTAAGCCCAAAACATAAAAATAAAAATTTCAAAAGTTTGAAAAAAATATTTTTAGTAAAAATTTTGCGTTTTTTATATTTTTTTCAACAAAAGTACTTATTGTAGAATGTTCCTGATAAATTTGAACAAAATCAGTCAATTTGTTTTTGTTTGATCAAGGATTCAACCGGTTTTCAGTCGATTCGTTTTTGTTTCATTAAAAATTCAATCAATTCAGGTCCAAAACAAAAAACCAAAACTTGAAATCAAAAATTTAAATCACTTACAATTAATATTTTTAGAAAATATTTTAGATTTTTAATATTTTCTACATAAAAAATACTTATTGTAGAGTACTCTTGATAAATTTGAACAAATTCAGTCTATTTGTTTTTGTTTTATTAAGAATTCAATCAGCTCAAGTTTAAAGCTTAAAACCAAAAATTTAAAAAAAAAATTTAAAAAATTATAAAACATTTTGCGTTTTTAATATTTTTTACATGAAAAGTACTTATTGTAGAGTGTTCCTGATAAATTTAAACAAATTCAGTTATTGCGTTTTTGTTTGATTAAGGATTCAATCAATTCAGGGCCAAAACAAAATCAAAAATTACAAAAACTTAAAAAAATATATTTTAGTGAACATTTTGCATTTTTAATAGTTTGTACAATAAAAGTACTTATTGTAGAATGTTTTTAAAAAAATTGAACAAATTCAGTCGATGCGTTTTTGTTTGATTAAGAGTTTAATCAGTTTAAGTCCAAAACATAAAATCAAAATTTTCAATAATTTAAAAAAAAAAATTTAGTACAATTTTTTTCATTTATTACTCATTTATTACATTAAAAATTGTTTATTTTTAATTTAAGCATTCAGATTATTTTAAAGTATTAGTATCATAACCTTAATCAAATGTTATTGGGCAGTTTGTTCTCTTAATGTAAAAATACAAAATAAACTTATTTACTATTAAAATTGTACGTACTCAAGGATGGAATAAATTATTAAACTGATTGATTTATTACCAACTTTAATTAATCCGAATAAATTAATGATGCAAATAGAAAATAAATCACATGTGACCATTAATTTGTAATAATTTATTAATAATTGCGTCCGCTTGCTTGCTCGCCGATGTAAATCTCCTCAAGGAATATGCACGTTCGTGTAAGCACCAACCAACAAGGGATAAAGGACGCTTTTAAATATGCAATGCAAAGTAATGAATGCGGAATGAGCAAGCGGGCATAAAGTAACACATGCGTTATTAATTTAATATCGGGACATAATTGAGCCGCCACGGTCCAGAGAATCTCAACACGAACTTATTGAAGCAGGAGATTTCTAGTGTCTTGTTATGAATATGTCGTTTCAATCTGGACCAAACAAAGCTGGCTGGTCAGTTTAATTCAGTGATGCATTTAATTATACATTAGTTCACATGAAAATTACCACTAACATGTCTATCACAAAGCAAAGCCAATTTCTGGTGTAATAATACGCTGGCTTTGTAGATTGATTAACGATTATATTATAGGATCAGTACTTTTTTAATCTGTACTGATTAAAATAATTGACTGCACAAAACATATTTTTTTAATATTCAATTTCCGTAAACAATTTCGCACATATTATTTGAGGAAGGTTTTGGATTAAAATGTTTTATGTAAAAATGATTATTTTTAGTAGAAAATGTTTCTAAAACAAATTTAATTTTTGCATTATTGATTGTGAAATGTAAAAGATAATTAAAAAATATTAAAGCGTACGGTCTTTTAATAAATTTTAAATTATAATACAATTCGCACATTGTGATAAAAATCAACAACAACCCATAATTTATTAGGTTTACTGTAAATCTAATATTACAAAACGTATTCATAAGTAGATGAATTGAATTAACTAATTAAGTTGGTAACAAAAACTAGCGCAATATTATAAATGTGTCAAAAACATTAATAAACATAAACTGTTTCTTCGACCAGTGAGATGTTAGGCACACTGATGATGGGTGCATACCTTGAAACACAAGTGTATGTGTCTTACTGGATGAAAAAGCAATTTACATAAAATACATCATTTATTAATTTTAAACAATACTTTAAAGTTTATTTTAATGTAATTTTAAGGACAAGTTTTATGGCCTTATCTTATAAACAAAAGTATCACAAAGCTCTATCAACTATATGATACATCAAATAATGTTACATTACAATTTTAATTAACTTAATTCATCCCTTATACCACCTACATTGCATCGATGAGGGGCGCTTTTGTACATATAAATCATTAGATAATGACATATAATATGAGATGTCAATACATTATCTGAGTAATAATATTAATATTATGAAATTGCGATGTTTTCATTATTCAATGTATAAAAGCAAGCAAATCAATAATTGTAACTTTTACGCAAATTATTTATTGTGTAAGAATAATTGTTTCCTTTTTACCAATAATTGATGAGGCATTTTGTGGCGATAGAAAGAGTAAATGAAACAATTTCGTTTGTACTTCGATCAGGAATTACACTTAATTCGAGCTCACACAAAGATGCAATCGAGCAGGTTCACAGGCCGGTTCTGCATGGATGGAGACAAGGAACCGCGTGAACCGGAGTGTGACAAGCTTCCCCCTTTGGATTCCCCTTGAATCCATCTGTCCGTCTGTCACAGCACGGTCTGAAGATGGCCCCCAGATAAATCAAACATGCAGTGAGATCGGCACGCTCCTTCCTGCGGATTTAATGCCGACGCAATCGAATGGAACTAACGTAGCAAATTTATTATGATATCGAATATGTGCTGCGAATTATGCTATAGTAGAAATTTAGATACGGTATCATCTGGATTTTGGAAATGCCTGAGCGGGCGGGGGGTGTCAGCGGATTTGTATCGCTCGCACGAGCCGTGTTCTTCATGCATTGGTGAGTTTATTGTGATATGGGATCCCCTTAAATGGGATAACATGTGTACTGCATGCATGTTTATGCCGTAGATAATCTCTGCGTGGCAATGGGTTTCGTATAGCAAAATTTGAATAGAATGACAGATTTTCTGTGTGGTAAACAATTCACAACGTTTCTCATGAATAGGGAGACAAGCACTAGTACACTATAATTATTTTCAAATATTTAATTTTACTCAGTTTGCAAAGATACAAAAGACCGTTTGTATACTGCATACAAACACATTTGCTGCATTAGCCAAATAATAAAAGTACACATTTTCCTACATTTTAATATTTTACTATATAGCGGTGTAGCTTAACTACAATTTGAGGGGATTCTGCATACACTTTTCGAGCGCCTTTAATTTTTTTTTTACTGTACTTTAGTTCTGCTCTTTTTTCGTTTCATTTTTGTTGCGAGCTTTTTCATAATTTATTAAATAGAGGTAAAAAATGCTTAACACCTTTGACACATTAATAAACATAAATTGTTTAACAGTTACAGTGATTATATGTAAATTGTCTCTTCGACCAGTGAGATGCTAAGCACACTGATGATGGTTGCATACCCTGAAACACGAGTGTATTTGTCTCTTACTGGATGAAAAGGCAATTTACATAAAATACATCATTTATTAATTTTAAACCTTTTCATTCCTAGCATTAGTTTTGGCAAATTAGCATTAACTGACAAAATCCAGCCATAAAGTATGAGAATATTGACAGAAAAAAATCAATTTCTAGCATAAACTGTAAAAAAATGCACATTTCAATTTATATAGAATGTTCAAAATCCCGCTATAAAGTATTAAAAAAAGTCTAAACTCGCAAAATACGGTTAAAATTCTATACATAAAAGACAAAAATAGCTAAATTTTGCTATGAAATATTAAAATAGTTTCAAATAGATTCAAAATTAGGTCATAAACTGTAAAAAAGTGCAAAATTCTACAAATAAAATGTTATAAATAGCAAAACCCGGTCATAAAGTATATTTTTTTTTTCAAAAAGTATCAAATTTTTGCAATAAACTATCAATATTCTATTCATAAATTATCAATAATAGCAAAATCCGACCATAAAGTATGAAAAACTGTAAAAAAATAAATAAATTTTGGTAATAAAAAGCTAAAAAATGCAAACTTCTGTTTAATTTGCAAAATCAAGATAAAACCGGTTAAAGAGTGCCTAATTCTATTAATAAAAAGTCAAAAATAGCTAAGAAAGTACCAAACTTTAGTTATAAACTGTAAAAAAGTGCACAATTCTACTCATAAAATGTCATAAGTAGCAAAATCTGGCTATAAAGAATAAAAAATATATAAAATTTTGGCAATAAACTGTCATAAAGTGCAAAATTCTATTCATAGCAAAATTCTGTTTATAAAAAGTCATAAATCCGGCTAAAAACAATTAAAAGGTGCTAAATTCTATTAATACAAAGTAAAAAATAGCTAAATTTGGCTAAAAAGTATTAAAATAATGTCAGAAAAAACTAAAATCCAGCTATAAATGGTCAAAAAGTGCAAAATTCTGTTCTGACTTTGTATAAGTTTTTCTCTTTCTTTTTACTGACAAAAATAAACTTTTCTATTTCCAGACTTAGTTTTAGCAAATTAACATTAACCGACAAAAAAATCTGGTCATAAATATAAAAATATTATCAGAAAACTACATTTTCTGGCATAAACTGTAAAAAAATGCACATTTTTTTTTATATAAAATGTCAAAAACAGCAAAATCCGGCCATAAAATATAAAAATAGTCTAAACTGACCAAAATCTATACATTTAAATCAAAACAGCTAAACTTGGCTATGAAATATTAAAATAAATTTAAAGATCTGTTTATAAAAAATGAAACATTTGCAAAAAGTGCTAAATTCTAATAATAAAATAAAAAAAATAGCTAAATTTGGCTTTGAAATATTAAAATTTTGTCAGAAAGATTCAAATTTAGGTCATAAACTGTCAAAAAGTGCAAAATTCTACTCATAATATGTTATAAATAACAAAATCCGGCATTAAAGTTTAAAAAATTGTCAAAAAGCACCAAATTTTATCAATATAATCAAAGATCTGTTTATTAAAAATAAAGCATTTGCAAAATCCGGCTAATAACGGTTGAAAAGTGCTAAATTCTAATAATAAAATATAAAAATTAGCTAAATTTGGCTATCAAATATTAAAATATTGTCAGAAAAATTTAAAAATAGGTCATAAACTGTTAAAAAATGCAACATTTTAATTAAAACATCTTATAAACAGCAAAATCCGGCCATAAAGTTTTAAAAATTGTCAAAAAACACCAAATTTTGGCAATAAACTCTTAAAATGTGCAAAATTCTATTCATAGAATGTCAAAAATAGCAAAATCCGGCTATAAAGTATGAAAAACTGTCAAAATAACCTAAAATTGGCAAAACACTGCTTAAAAATGCAAAATTCTAATTATTAAAAGTTACAAATTTGCAAAAACCGGCTATAAACGGGTAAAAAGTGCCAAATTCTAAATTAATAAATTCAAAAATATATACATTTTGCTATAAAATATTAAAATATTGTCAAAATGATTTAAAATTAGGTTACAAACTGTAAAAAAATAAAAAAAAAAATACACATAAAATGTAATAAGTAGCAAAAACAACAATTTTTTAAACTTTATGGCCGGACCATAAAGTTTAAAAAAATTGTCAAAATACACCAAATTTTGGCAAAACTGTCATAAAATGCAAAATATTATTTATAGAATGCCAAAATAACAAAATCTCTATAAAAAGCTGCCAGGAAAAACTAAATTTTGGCAATAAAATGCAAAATTTTTTTTTTTTAATAAAATAAAAAAATCCGGCTAAAAACGATTGAAAAGTGCTAAATTTTAATAATAAAAAGTCAAAAACAGCTAAATTTGGCTATGAAATATCGAAATATTGTCAGAAATAACAAAAATCCAGCTATAAACTATCAAAAAGTGCAAAATTTTATTCATAAAATATCAGAACAGCAATAACAGCCATAAAGTATGAAAAACTGCAAAAAAAAAAAAAATTTGAGTGATAAACTGTTAAAATAATTCAAAATTTTGTTTATAAAAGTTAAATATTTGCAAAATCCGGTTAAACAGTTAAAATGTGCCAAATTCTATTAATAAAAAGTCAAAAATACCTACATTTGACTATGAAATATTAAAATTTTGTCAGAAAGATTTAAAATTAAGTCATAAACTATAAAAAAATGCAAAATTCTACTTATAAAATGTTATAGATAGCAAAATCCAGCTATAAAGTTTAAAAAATTGTCATAAAGCATTAAATTTTGTCAATAAACTGTTATAAAGTGCAAAAATCTTTTCATAGAATGTTAAAATTAGCCAAATCTTGCCATAAAATATAAAAAATTATCAAAAATAACCAAATTTTTGCTGATAAAAAGTTAAAAAATTTGTTTGAAAAGTGCCAATTTCTATTAATGAAAAGGCAAAAGCTAAATTTGGCTATGAAATAAAATATCAAAATATTATCTGATAGATCAAAAATCCAGCCATAAACTGTCAAAAAGTGCAAAATTCAATTCATAAAATGTTAAAAATAGCAAAATCCTGTTATAACCTATAAAAACCTGTCAAAAATAACTAAATTTTAGTAATAAACTGCTAAAAAATTCAAAGTTCTGTTCATTAAAAGTCAAATATTTGCAAAATTTGGCTAAAATTGGTTGAAAAGTGTCAAATTTTATTAGTTAAATGTAAAAAATTAATAAATTTGGCTATAAAATAATAAAATATTGTCAAAATCATTCAAAATTAAGTCATCAACTGTCAAAACGTTTACAATTTACTCATAAAATGTTATAATGAGCAAAATCTGGCCATAAAGTTTAAAAAATTGTCAAAAAGCACCAAAATTTAGCAATAAACTGTCATAAAGTGCAAAATTCTATTCATAGAATGTCAAAAATAGCAAAATCCTGCCATAAAACATAAAAAACTATCAGAAATAACCAAGTTTTGCTAATAAAAATTAAAAGTTTGCAAAATCCGGCTAAAAGCGGTTAAAAAGTGCCAAATTCTATTAGTAAATAGTCAAAAATAGTTAAATTTGGCTAAAAAATATCAAAATATTGTCAAAATTAACTATAATCTAGCCACAAACTGTTGAAAAATGCAAAATTCTATTCAAAAAAAGTCAAAAATAGCAAAATCTTGCCATAAAATATAAAAAACTATCAGAAATAGCCAAATTTTGCTGTTAAATAGTAAAAATTTGCAAAATAGTAAATAATATTCAAAAATAGCTAAATTTGGATATAATATATCAAAATATTGTCAAAAATAACTAAAACCTAGCTATAAACTGTTAAAAAGTGTAAAATTCTAATTGTAGAATGTAAAAAATATCAAAATCCTGCTATAAAGTATTAAAAATTGTCAAAAAAAACAAAGTTTTGATAATAAACTGCTAAAATAAACAAAATTTTGTTTATAAAATTTCAAATAATTGCAAAATTTGGCTAATAACGTTTGAAAAGTGCCAAATTCTATTAATAAAATGTCAAAAATAGCTATATTTGGCTATGAAATATTTTAATATTGTCAGAAAGTTTCAAAATTAAATCATAAACTGCTAAAAAGTGCAACATTTTACTATTAATATGTCACAAATAGCAAAATACGTTATATGTTATCAAAAATAACTAAAATCCTGCCACAAACTGTCAAAAAGTGCAAAATTCTATTCATAGAATGTCAAAAATAGCAAAATCCTGCTATAAAGTATAAAAACTACAAAAAAAAACAAGATTTGGAATAAACTGCTAAAAATTCTGTTTATAAAAAGTCAAATATTTGCAAAATCCGGCTTAAAACAGATGAAAAGTGTCAAATTTGGCTATAAAATATTAAAATATTGTCAGAAAAGTACAACATTATATCTTAAACTGTCAAAAAGTGCAAAATTCTACTCATAAATGTCATAAAAAGCAAAACCCGGCCAAACTAAAAATTCTAGTATTGATCAAGGACTGAATGAAACAATGTTTTTGTTAATAACAAATGGACTTGTTATAAATACATACAAAACTGTCTCTATGCAGTTTGCCATCAACTTTTTGTTTAAAATGGAGAGTGTTAAATTTTTAGGTATACATATGCAACTAAAGCTTACTTGGGAAATTCATATAGAGAGTTTAGCATGTAAATTAACTAAAAACTTATATTTGCTTAAAAAAATTGCACAAAATACAAAACAAAATTAACCCGAACATGCTATTTTGCATATATTAATAGTATTTTAACTTATGGAATATTGTTATGGGGAATTTCTCCATAATCAACTTGCATTTTTGTTCTGCAAAAAAGAGCAATTATTGTTTTTGTATCACAACTGACTAGCTGCCGTTCTTATTTCAAGATTTTAAATATATTAATAGTACCAACCACATTTGTGTTGAATTGTTTATTACACGCGAAGGACAACGTTTCAGATAAAATTAAACAGAAAGATATTTATAGCTACAACACTAAAACTAACTCCAACATATTTCTATTAAAATGTACAACCAATTACCAACAAATATAAAGGAAATGCCTCAAAGTTTATTTAAGTCTGTGATAACAAGAAGACTGATACTGGAAACGTTGTACGATACTATTTTTTTTTTTTTTAATATTGTATTTTAATATGTTAGCTGTTTCTTGTGTTAGTCATCTTTGTATTTGCCTAGCAAACTTTGTAAATGAAACAATTTTAATGTAAATTTTAAACTGTATATTTTGACATGATTTACACCATGTATGTACTTGGTTTTTTATATCTCAATTCTTACTCATGTCAAAAAACACCAAATTTTTGCAATAAACTGTCATAAAGTGCAAACTTCTATTTATAGAATGTCAAAAATAGCAAAATCTTGTAATATCGTATAAAAAACTGTCAGAAATAACCAAATTTCTGTAAAAACGTTTGAAAAGTGCCAAATTCTATTAATAAAAAGTTAAAAATAGATAATTTTGGTTATGAAATATTAAAATATTGTCAGAAAGTTTCAAAATTAAATCATAAACTGTAAAAAAGTGCAAAATCCTACTCATAAAATGTCATAAGTAGCAAAATTCGGCCATAAATTATGAAAAACTATTAGAAAAAACCAAATATAAGTAACAAACTGCTAAAACATTTAAATTTTTTTTTATAAAAAGTTAAAAATTTGCAAAATCCGGCTAAAAACGGTGAAAAAGTGCTAAACTTTATTATTAAAAATTCAAAAGTAGCTAAATTTGGCTTTGAATGATTGTCAGAAAAACCAAAAATGTCAAAATGTGCAAAATTCTATTCAGATAATGTTAAAAATAGAAACATTTTGTTATAAAGTATGAAAAACTGTTAGATAAAACCAAATTCTGGTAATAAACTGTTAAAAAAATCAAAATTCTACTTATATAAAATCAAATAATTGCAAAATCTGGCTGAAAACGTTTGAAAAGTGCCAAATTCAATTAATAAAAAATCAGAAACTGCTAAATTTGGCTATAAATTATCAAAATATTGTCAAAAAGTGCAAAACTTTACTAATAAAATGTTATAAATAGCAAAATCCGGCCATAAAATATAAAAATTTGTTAAGCTTTTTTGCAATATACTGTCATAAGTGCAAAATTTTATTCATAAAATATTAAAAATAGCAAAATCCGGCCCTAAAGTATAAAACACTGTCAGAAAGAACCAAATTAAGGTAATACTGCTAAAAAATGCTAAAAATCTATTAATAAAATTCAAAAATAACTAAATTTGGCTAAGAAATATTAAAATCTTGTCAGAAAGTTTCAAAATTAGGTCAAAAATTGTCAAAAGTTGCAAATTCTACTCATAAAATGTTATAAATAGCAAAATCCGGCCATAAAGTTAAAAAAATTCTCAAAAAGCACAAAATTTTGGGAAAAAACTGTCATTAAGTGCAAAATGCTATTCATAAAATGTCAAAAATAACAAAATCCCGTCATCAAGTATAAAAATATTGTCAGAAAAAACTGAAATACAGCCATAAACTATTCAAAAATGCAAAATTCTTGTTATTAGAAGTCCAAAGTAAAAAAATCTAATTAAAACTCCAAAAATCTATTCATAAATAGTCAAAAATAGCAAAATCCGGCCATAAAGTAGAAAAATTGTAAAAAGCACTAAATTTTTTATAACCAAATTGCAAAAACTTGTTAATATAGGAAGAAAAGGCAAAATCTATCTAAAAACGGTTGAAAAATGCAACATTCTATTAATAAAAAGTCAAAAAGAGCAAAATCCAGACATGAAAATGCATAATTCAAAATAGCTAAATAAAACTATAAAATATTTAAATATTGTAAAAAAAAACATATATCCGACAATAAACTGTTTGAAAGAGCAAACATTTTATTTATAAAATGTTAAAAATAGCAAAATCTAGCCACAAAGTATAATAATATTGTCAGAAAACAAGAAACTTTGGTCATAAACAGTTAAAAAAGCAAAATTCTGTATATAAAAAAATAAACATTGCAAAATCCGGCCAAAAACGTGTAAAAAGTGCAAAATTTTATTAAAAGAAAATCAAAAATAGCTAAATTCTGCTATAAAATATTAAAATATTGCCAGAAAAAATTAAAAATATTTAAAAAATAGCCAAATCTGGCCAGGATGTATAAAAACATTGTCATTTTTATATAAAATTATTGTTGTTAATACAAAAAAAACTATTTTATCATAAACAATTGTTTAAATTGTTGTGCGTTTTTCTTTTGTGCAGAAATTGTATTTTCAAAAAATGTAAACAATTTGTAAACATTTTTTAACAGTTGCATATATTTATATATATATATATAAAAAAAAGTAAAACTTTTCGGCAATTTACCGAAATACTCAAAGGAATCACCGGTGATTTTGAATAGCCGCGCATCTCATTCTCTCTTCTGTTTATTTCATGCATTTTTTAATCAAAACAATTTATAAATATTATTTGAAATACTTATATTCAATAATATAAATCAATTGTAGTAATTAATACTTTTTTTTCTAAATTACAGAAAACGATTAGTTTCCGATTTTTTTCAATTTTTCTGACACTCAATTTTTTTGAAAAATTTAAAACTTACTAAACTGTGTACAATTAATCAAAATCCATACGCTCAGTTTGACATAATATTAAATCAATAAATTTGACTTAATTGAATCAGGAACTATAAAACACCATATAATTACTCATAACTCATAAGCAAACATTGAAAATTGGTACTATTAAGTATGGTTCAAAACTAGTAGTACTAATTGTGTTAATATGACCAAAATCCATACCTTTAATTTGATATAATTTCAAATCAATAAAGTTGACTTAGCAGAATCTGGAACAATATAAGACAATATAATTACTTATGACTCATATGAATTACATTGAAAATTGGTGCAACTTGGTAATAATATAGATCAATCCTATTAGTACTAACTGTGTACAATTTATAAAAATCCATACGCTCAATTTGACATAATTTCAAATAAATAAACTTAACTTAACCGAATTAGGATCTATATAAGACCACATAATTACTAATTACTCATAAGTAGTACGTTGGAAATAAGTGCAAATTGCTACTAATATAGGTCATAACTATTAGTACCAACTGTGTATAAATAATCAAAATCTATACTACCAATTTGTCATAACCTCAAATCAATTAGCATCACTTTGCAGAATCATAAGACATAATATTTGACATTACTGCTCATAGGTCAATAACGGTACATTAAAAATTTGTGCAAATTAATACCAACATAGCTTAATATTATAAGTATTAAATGTGCAAAATTTATCAAAATCTATACAATCAATTTGACATAACCTCAATTTAATTAACCTTAATCAGATGTCATTAGAGTTAACTTCTAATAACTCAAAAACCATACATTGAAAATTAGTAAAATTTAGTACTAATATAGCTCAATATCATCAATACCAAATGTGCAAAATTGATTAAATTCCATACGCTCAATTTGACATAACCTCAAACTTGACTTGACTTAACCAAATCAGGAACTATATAAGACCATATAATTACTCATAACTTATAAGCAAAACATTAAAAATTGGTACTACTAAGTACTAATACAGTTTAAAACTAGTAGTACTAACTGTGTAAAAATAATTTAAATTTATATCTTTAATTTGACATAATTTCAAATCAATAAACTTGACTTGACAGAATCAGGAACTATACAAAACAATATAATTACTCATAACTTATAAACAGTACATTAAAAATTAGTGAAACTTGGTATTAATATAGCTTAAAACTATTAGTACCAACTGTATAAAATTTATAAAAAATTATACGGTCAATTTGACATAATTTTAAATCAATAAACTTGACTTAACGAATTAGGAACTATATAATACCATATAATTACTCATTACTCATAAGCAGTACGTTAGAAATTAGTGCAAATTGGTACTAATATAGCTCAAAATTAATAGTACCAACTGTGTAAAAATAATCAAAATCCATACGACCAGTTTGACATAACCTCAAATCAATTAGCATTATTTTGCAGAATCATAAGACATAATACTTGACATTACTGCTCATAGGTCAATAACGGTACATTGCAAATTAGTGCAAATTGATACCAACATAGCTTAATATTATAAATATTAAATGTGCAAAATTTATCAAAATCTATACGGTCAATTTGATATAACCTCAATTTAATTAACCTTAATCAGAAGTCATTAGAGTTAACTTCTAATAACTCAAAAACCATACATTGAAAATTAGTAAAATTTTTTACTAATATAGCTCAATATCATCAGTACCAAATGTGCAAAATCGATTAAATTCCATACGCTCAATTTGACATAACCTCAAACTTTACTTGACTTAACCGAATCAGAAACTATAAAAGACCATATAATTACTCATTCCTCATAAGCAATACATTGGAAATTAGTGCAAATTAGTACTAATATTGCTCAAAACTAGTAGTACTAATTGTGTAAAAATAATCAAAATTCATACGATCAGTTTGACATAACTTCAAATCAATTAGCATCACTTTGCAGAATCAGAAGTCACAATACTGAACATTATTGCCCATAGGTCAATGTACCGTACATTGGAAATTGATGCAATTTGATACCAAAATAGCTTAAAAACATATGTACTAAATGTGCAAAATTTATTAAAATCTACACGGTCAATTTGACATAACCTCAATTTAATTAACCTGACATAGCAGAATTAGTAATTAGTAGAATTAACATAATTTCTCAATGGTGCAATATGGTACTAACATAGCTCAATTGTGAAATTGAAATATTTTACCTTTTCAAATGCTTTACTATTAACAAAAAATTTTAAATTAAAAATTGTGCTCAAGTGTTTGTTGACAAGAAATTTCTTCCTTTCTTTCCTTCTTCTTTCTCTCTTCTGTTATTCTGTTAGGTATTTTAGCTGCAAGAACACTGCAGGTGGTAGTAACTTCAAATTTCATTATGACAAACATTTGGGCGGGTGGGTGGGAACACAGTTTTGAAACTACTGGTTTAATTCTTCTAAACTGTGTTCCCGCCCACCCGCCTAAGTGTTTGTTATCAAGAAATTGTTTAAGTCATCAACCTCTTGTACCTTGATGACTTCTGTCAGTCCTTCTGTTAGGTTTTTAGCTGCAAAACCACGGCAGGTGGTGGTAACTTCAAATTTCTTTATGACAAACACTTGGGCGGGTGGGTGGGAACACAGTTTTAAAACTACTGGTCCAATTCTTCTGAATTGTGTTTTTGCCCGCCCGCCCAAGTGTTTGTAATCAAGAAATTGTTTACCTCATCAACCTCTTGTACCTTGATGACTTCTGTGAGTTTTTCTGTTAGGTTTTTAGCTGCAGGAACACGGCAGGTAGTAGTAACTTTAAATTTTTTATGATTAACACTCGGCCGGGTGGGCGGGAACACAGTTTTAAAACTACTGGTTTAATTTTTCTAAACTGTGTTCCTACCTGCCTCTGATTTAGTATGATACCTCATAATCTGACCTTTTTAATTTAAATTTTATTAAATTGCGCAAAATAATATAAAAATTTAGCACAAAAAAACAAAAATCCGTCATAATTATAAACTGATCAAACAACGTTTCAAAATTTAGCAATAAAATGAAAAAAATGATTAGAAAGATCAAAAATCCGGCCATAAAACGTATAAACTAAACTAAAACTGATCAAAAAGTATAAAAATTTAGTCAAAAAGTTCAAAAATTTTGTCATAAAATTAGAAATTGACAAATTGACCTCAAAATAAACAATTAAGTACAATAACCCGTTAATAAAATATAAAAATTTATTAAAAAAAAGAAAAATTTGGTCATAAAATGTATAAATATAGTTAAAAAATGCAAAACTCAGCAATAAAACGTAATAAATGTATGCAAAAAAAAACAAAAAATTAACCATAAATGTATAAACTGGAAAAAATATACAAAAATTTTATCAAAGCAAACAAAAATCCGGCCATAAATATGTAAAAAGCCAATTCAAGCATTTAATAAACAAAGAAAATACATAAATCCGGCCATAAAACGTATAATCTGAGCAAAAAGTACCAAAATTTAGTCTAAAAGTACCAAAATTAAGCAATAAAACGTAAAAATGTATACAGAAGAATAAAAATCCGGCCATTAAACCAAAAATAGCCAAATCAGGCACAAAATAAATTAAAAAAAATTAAAAAATTGCCATAAATGTATAAACTGATCAAAAAGTACAAAAAATTAATTAAAATAATCAAAAATCCGGCCATAAAAATGTATACAGCCAATTCAAGCACTTAATAAACAAAGAAAATACATAAATTCGGCCATAAAACGTATAATCTAAGCAAAAAGTACCAAAATTTAGTCTAAAAGTACTAAAATTAAGCAATAAAACGTAAAAATGTATACAGAAGAATAAAAATCCGGCCATAAAACCAAAAATAGCCAATGCAGGCTCAAAATAAATAAAAAAAAAAATAAAAAAATGGCCATAAATGTATAACTGATCAAAAAGTACAAAAAACTAATCAAAATAATCAAAAATCCGGCCATAAAAATGTAAACAGCCAATTCAAGCACTTAATATACAAAGAAAATACATAAATCCGGCCATAAAACGTATAATCTGAGCAAAAAGTACCAAAATTTAGTCTAAAAGTACCAAAATTAAGTAATAAAACGTAAAAATGTATACAGAAGAATAAAAATCCGGCCATAAAATCAAAAATCGCCAATTCAAGCTCAAAATAAATAAAAAAAAAATAATTAAAAAAATGCCATAAATGTATAAACTGATCAAAAAGTACAAAAAATTAATCAAAATAATCAAAAATCCGGCCATAAAAATGTAAACAGCCAATTCAAGCACATAATAAACAAAGAAAATACATAAATCCGGCCATAAAACGTATAATCTGAGCAAAAAGTACCAAAATTTAGTCTAAAAGTACCAACATTAAGCAATAAAAAGTAAAAATGTATACAGAAAAATAAAAATCCGGCCATTAAACCAAAAATAGCCAATTCAGGCACAAAATAAATAAAAACAAAAACAAAAATTACCATAAATGTATAAGCTGAGCAAAAAGTACAAAACATTAATCAAAATAAACAAAAATCCGGCCATAAATATGTAAACAGCCAATTTAAGCACTTAATAAACAAAGAAAACACATAAATCCGGCCATAAAACGTATAAACTGATCAAAAAGTACAAAAGTTTAGTCAAAATGTATCAAAATTCAGTAATAAAATCTAAAATTTTATCAAAAAATACAAAAATCCGGCCATAATATGTATAAATTGATCTAAAGTTTTAACATTCAGCAATGAAAATTAAAAATTTATTAAAACAAACCAAAAATCCGGTCATTAAACAAAAAAATAGCCAAACCAATCAAAAAGTAAACAAATAAATACAAAAATCCGGGCATAAAATAATTTTTTCTGAACGTCCAATGCAACAAAATGCAAGAATCTTTAAAGTAATCAAATAGTAGAATCAATCGTGATAAGTACATTAATAAAGATACACACGCCTATCCGTAGTTTATATCCCTTACATTTGGAAGCTAATAGTTGCGGTTTTAGATACGCCTGATGCCAATTAGTTGGATTAAGATAATTATAGTCATGTTAAATTTAATGATTTATCTTAAACAAATAACTTGATTTAGCTATATTGTTAGACACTATATTAAATTTATATGCAATTAAGTGTAAAACTGTCACTTATTGTTCTAAATTCAACAATGGACTAGGCGTATATTCAGCAGAATATTAATAATAAAGCGAGGCTATAAGTAAAACAAACAATATTTAATGAAGTTTGTTAGATAAATATATAAGTGAGTTAGGTATTGTTCTAATACGTAAGTAGTTACTGTAGAAATGTAATTTTAACCTAGTAAATACATTACCTACAAACACATCATAATTAATTCTACAATATGATTGATCACAATTGAATATAATATGACAGAAAACCCACTCTAATTTTCAATCTTTTATAATTTAAGGTTCCATTCATATTAATGACACCATTAATTTTTTTACATTTATAAAGATTGATGATAATATCTGAAGCATAATCCTCATTGTTCACATTTCATCACGGGTATAAAAATAACTATACATATGTAAATCCTGGCGACTTTCATCTCAATTCCTATTGTGTACAGATTTTCACGTATCGTTTTCGAATCGTCTCGCGTGGGCGATATGTCATTGTATTCATATTCTTGGCTTATCGGCCACTTCGATTGTCTCCATAAAACACATGCGATAATTAAAGTCTTTGCCCAAGATAACCTCATCTAGATATAGAGCAATAAACCCTTATATATTGAATTATGGGAAAATAAAAAAAAACCGTTTGAATGACATGTCTTAAGGAAACGACTTTTCTAGCAAAGCAGTAGCTAGAACAACCCTCTGAGAACAGGGTCAATAGTTCACGCGAACCAACTTCCTGTACCAGGCATTTGCATCTTGAAATCTAAAAATACGCTTTGTTTTTGTCGGTTTACAGGTTTTAAAGCGGACCGTTAACATGTGGTTGATTTCAGTTTGGGTAGTAATTTGATGCCACTTAAAAAAAATCATGTGGTTTGAGTTTTCAGCGGGAAGTGGATGTAGGACAAAGTGTGCCTCCAACAGTTGGCTGTATTATCTTACTTAATTATTTTTAATGATTTATTTTGGTATATTCAGGTTCAACAATTAGTGGCTCCTTTTTGTATTACTTTTTCTTATTTTGTTTTTTTAAATTTATATAATTTTGCGTTGCAACTCAACCATTTACAACAAATAAGACTTCCAAGATGTTTTAACTTTTGGTATTTCTAGAATTTCTGTATTTGTATCTCCTGTTTAAAATTTAAATTCGTTTTCACACATGTTTAAGTGTAATCGATTACACACTTCTTTTAATCGATTTACTACACTCGAATTATAGATTAATTTTTATAGTTCTTAGTAAGATTACAAAGCTTTTTTAAATTTACATTCATATTTTTAAGTTTAGTTTTATCAAGTTAATTAATTTGGAGATTTTAACCAACTATTTATATTAGAATTATTATTTATTTAACTTATAATGAAATATTATTCTAATTATTAATTCCAATCAAATATTTGTGTTATTGCAAATGAGATAGTTAGTTTTTCTATTTATATTTCTAGGTTATATTAATAAACCCATTAATTTAATTATAAGCCTTTTATTTTATATATATTATGATATAATTTTTTAAAAATTATATTTTATATTATAATTATAAATCGTATATACAGAATAACTACATAAATGTATATATATCATTTTAAATTTGTAACTAATTAAAACAAGTACTTTGATATTTACTAGCACTTATATTGGATTAATGTATTTTACTTCCATTTGTAAATAAAATTCAACTTTAATGCACGATGTTGTAGTGTAATTAGTTTTAAAATACATTTAAAACTCATTATTCTAAAATAATAAAGTTTTATTGCATTTGTTTGAACTATTCTTACATTATCATAATGTTATCAGTCTTTTACACTTTTATAAAACATTTAAAGCTTTTAAGTTGCTTGCAAATTACATTTACTCTTCACTTTTTTCTTTAAAATAAAAGTTTCTAAGTGTGCTTTTGACACGTATATACATTATCGAACGACAGCAGTTTCGAATTTAAATTCATGTTAACTAATAGTATTTTACCAAAATAATTTATAACGTTATAATACATAAAATAATAAAAAAGCAGTTTCCAGATTATTAAATTTTATTGTTGGTTTTCAAAACTGTGAACTTTTAAAACTGATAAACTTCTACCAAATTATTAATTTAGTTTTCAAACTGTTAATCCGGCCTTCTTAATTATAAATTTGGCTTTTAAAAAATGTATTTGCGGCTATCAAAAATTTAAACCTAGACACCAATGTATTTTGTCTACTGCCAAACTGTTAATCCGGCCTCTAAATTATAAATCCAACTTTAAATCCAATTTTTAAAATTTTAATTCAGTTTTTCAAGTGTCAAATTCTACTGTTAAAATGTTAATTTAGTCTTTAAAACTGTAAACCAAGTCTTTAATGTTATGATTTTTTTAGTTTGACTTGCTTGTAACTAGTTTAAAGTCAAGAGTTGATTAAAGTTTAAATAAATTGAATATGGGTTGGTGAATTTTATTAAAATTTTTACCATATTATGCTGATTTATTACCTTATCTAACCTTTAAATTAAAAGACTCTATATTTAATAACTTCACATTTATGATTTTTTTTTTGGTTTGCTTGTAACTTGTTTAAATTCAAGAGTTGATTAAAATTTAAATAAGTTGAACATGGGTTGAATTTTATTAATTTTTATACTATAATATGCTAATTTATTAACTTATCTAACTTATAACCTAGAAGACTCTATCTTCAGTAATTCCACAGTTATAATTTTTATAGTTTGATTTGCTTGTAACTTGTTAAACTCAAGAGTTGATTAAAATTTAAATAAATTGAATATGAGTTGGAGAATTTTATTAATTTTGTTACCATATTATGCTGATTTATTAACTTATCTAACCTCTAAATTAGAAGACTCTATCTTTAATAATTCCACAGTTATGATATTTATTTGTTAGATTTGCTTATAACTTGTTTAAAGTTGAGAGTTGATTAAAATTTAAATAAATTGAATATAGGTCAGTAAATTTTATTGAATTTTTGACCATATTATGCTGATTTATTAACTTATCTAACCTCTATATTAGAAGACCTTATTTTCAATAATTCCACAGTTATAATTTTTTTAGTCTGGTTTGCTTGTAACTAGTTTAACGTCAAGAGTTGATTAAAATTTTAATAAATTGAATATGGGTTAGTGAATTTTATTAATTTTTTTACCATATTATGCTGATTTATTAACTTATCTAACCTCTAAATTAAAAGACTCTATCTTTAATAATTCCATAGTTATGATTTTTTTAGATAGGTTTGCTTGTAACTTGTTTTAAGTCAAGAGTTGTTAAAAATTTAAATAAATTGAATACGGGTTAGTAAATTTTATTAAATTTTTTACCATATTATGCTGATTTAATAACTTATCTAACCTATAAATTAGAAGACTATATCCTTTGCAATTTCACAATTATGAATTTTTTAGTTTAAGTTACTTGTAACTTGTTAAAAGACGGGAGTTGATTAAAATTTAAATAAATTGGATATGGGTTGGTGAATTTTATTAAGGTTTTTACCATATTATGCTGATTTAATAATTTATCTAACCTATTAATTAGAAGACTCTTTCTACAGTTATTCCACAGTTATGTTTATTTAGTTTGGTTTGCCTGTAACTAGTTTCAAGTCAAGAGTTAATTAAAATTTAAATAAACTGAATATAGGTTGGTAAATTTTATTAAAGTTTTTACCATAATATGCTGATTTATTAATTTATCTAACCTATAAATTAGAAGACTCTTACTTCAGTTATTCCACAGTTATGATTTTTTTAAGTTGGTTTATTCGTAACTTGTTTCAAGTCAAGAGTTGATTAAAATTTAAATAAATTGAATATGGGTTAGTGAATTTTATTAAAGTTTTTACCATAATATGCTGATTTATTAATATATCTAACCTATAAATTAGAAGACTTTTACTTCAGTTATTCCACACTTATAATTTTTTTAGTTTGGTTTGCTTGTAACTTGTTTTAAGTCAAGAGTTGATTAAAATTTAAATAAACTGAATACGGGTTAGTAAATTTTATTAAATTTTTTACCATATTATGCTGATTTATTAACTTATCTAACCTATAAATTAAAAAACTTTATCTTCAGTAATTTCACAGTTATAATTTTTTTTAGTTTGGTTTGCTTGTAACTTGTGAAAAGTTGGGAGTTGATTAAAATTTAAAAAAGTTGGATATGGGTTGGTAAATTTTATTTAAGTTTTTACAATATCATGCTGATTTATTAACTCATCTAACCTATAAATTAGAAGACTCTCACTTCAGTTATTCCACAGTTATGATTTCTTTAGATTGGTTTGCTTGTAACTAGTTTAAAGTCAAGAGTTGATTAAAATTTAAATAAATTGAATATGGGTTTGTGAATTTTATAAATTGTTTTACTATATTATCCTGATTTATTAACTTATCAAACCTATTAATTAAAAGACTCTATCTTCAATAATTCCACAGTTATGATTTTTTTAGTTTGGTTTGCTTGTAACTAATTTAAAGTCAAGACTTGATTAAAATTTAATTAAATTGAATATGGGTTTGTAAAATTTATAATTTTTTTTACCATATTATCCTGATTTATCAACTTATCTAACCTATTAATTAGAAGACTCTATCTTTAATAATTCCACAGTTATGATTTTTTTAGTTTGGTTTGCTTGTAACTAATTTAAAGTGAAGACTTGATTAAAATTTAATTAAATTGAATATGGGTTAGTGAATTTTATTAAATTTTTTACCATATTATGCTGATTTATTAACTTATCTAACCTATCAATTAGAAGACTTTATCTTTTGTAGTTCCACAGTTATGATTTTTTTAGTTTGGTTTGCTTGTAAGTTGTTTAAAGTTAAGAGTTGATTAAAATTTAAACAAATTGAATATGGGTTGGTAAATTTTATTGGTTTTTTTACCATATTATCCAGATTTATTAACTTATTTAACCTATCAATTGGAAGACTATAGAGTCTCTCTATGATTTCTTTAGATTGGTTTGCTTGTAACTTGTTTAAAGTCAAAAGTTGATTAAAATTTAAATAAATTAATTAGGGGTTGGTGAATTTTATTAAAATTTTTACCATGTTATGTTGATTTATATTATTATTAAATCTGAAAGTTAAAACATTTTATCATTGGCAGTTTTGGAATTATGGTAATTTAAGTCTGGCTTATTTATAACGGGTTTGAAGGTAGAGGTTGCTTGCAATTCCAATAACATGTAAAGGGGTTGATAAACTTTATTAATTTTTTTAATTTAACTTTGTTGTTTTGTATATTCATTAAATTTGCAAATTAGAATACTCTATCATAAGTAATTTTAAAATTATATATTTTTTAGTTTGGTTTGCTCAAATTGTGTTTGAACTAGAGGGTTACTTCAACTTTCATCAATTAAAAAGAGGTAGATAAAAATTAATAAATATTTTTTTATATCTTGCTCAATAATGCACTAAAAAAATATAATAATTATAAAAAATTTACCTTGAGTGATTTTAGAGATATGATTTTTTAATCAAACATGTTCTTAAATTGTTTGAACTAGACTGTCACTTCAAACTTCAATAAATTAAAAAGGGGTGGATAAAAGTTAATAAATATTTTTTTATATGTTGTTTAACTATGCACTAAAAAAATTTATTGATTAGAAAATTTTTACAATTAGTGATTTTAGAGATATGATTTTTTAATCAAACTTGTTCTAAAATTGTTTAAACTAAAGAATCAGTTCAAGCTTTTATAAATCAGAAATGGGTAGATAAAGGTTTATAAATATTAAATAATAATAAAATCTTAAAATTTGGCTATCAAAAAAAATAATTAAAAATAGCAAATTTTTAACCGTTTTTAACCGGATTTTGCTTTGGTATTGCATAGCCAGATTTTGCTACTTTTGAAATTTTATGAAGAAGTTTTACACTATTTTTAACGGTTTGTAGCAACATTTTTGTGTTTCTTATAACATGTTGATGTTTTAAAACTGAATTTTGGTATTTTTCAACAGTTAATTGAAAGCGTTTTTGTTTGTTCTTGCAGTATTTTTTATTTAATTTTGCTATGTTTGAAAGTTCTCAAAAATGTTTCCACTTTTTAACAATATTTGGTTAAATTTTGAACAGTTTTAATACTTTTGACATATTATGAATAATATTTTGCACTTTTAAACAGTTTATGACCTAATTTTGGTGTTTTCAGACCAAATTTTGCTACTTTTAACATTTGATTAAAAGAATTTGGGTTCTTTCTAACCTTTTGAAAAAGCAAATGTTATTAATTCAAAAATAGCTATAAAATACTGTCAGAAATCACCAATATCCGGTTTAAATATGTAAAATTTAATTCATAAAATGTAAAAAATAAAAAATGCAACCTTAAAACATGAAAAAGTTGTTGAAAATTACCAAAATCATGCTACAAACTCGTAAAAAGTGCAAAATTCTAATTATAAAATGTTAAAAAAACAAAATTTGCTCTCAAAACATCAAAATGTTGTCAAAAAACACTAAAAACTAACTATAAACTGTTAATAAGCGCAAAACTCTATTCATAAAATATCAATAATAATAAAATGCATTCTTAAAATATCAAAATTTTGCTAGAAAGTAACAAAATTTGGCAATAAAATGCATATCACGGACAAAAACGTTTTAAAATGCAAACATTTTATTAAAAAAATGTTAAAAATAGCAAAAATGTGGTCTTAAACATTTAAATAATGTTAAAAATTACTAAAATCCGGTTATTCATAGCCAAAAAGTAACAAAATTTGCCTATAAACTCTTGAAAAGGGAAAAATCCGGCATAAAACGGTTTAAAAGTGCAAACACTTTGGTTATAGAATGTTAAAAATAGCAAAAATGTGGTCATAAACATCCAAATATAATTAAAAATTATCAAAAACTGATTATTTATAGACGGAATGTAACAAAATTTGGCTATAAACTGTTGAAAAGTGCAAAATCCGGCCTAAAACAGTTTAAATTGGCAAAATTTCAATTATAAAAAGTCAAAAATAGCAAAATTTAGCGTTAAAAATCAAATAATTGTTAGAAATTACTAAAATTTAGCTAAAAACTATTATAAAACATCAAATTCTATTAAATAAAAACTCAGAAATAGCTAAACATTAAAATATTTTCTGTTAAAATTAAAAACCGACCAAAAACGGTTAAAAAATCCAAAATTTTATTTATAAAATGTTATAAATATCAAACGACGACCTTAAAACATCAAAAGACTATCTGAAAACATTAAATTCAGTTAAAAAATATAATAATTTTTATAATATTTAAAAAAAAAAACAGATAAATCCTGTTTTGATAAGTCAAAAATGGCTAAATTCTGTAATAAAATGTGCAAAATATAATTCATAATATGTTAAAAATAACAAAAATTGGCCTTAAAACATCAAACTGTTGTCAAAAAACACTGTTAAAAATGCATAACTCGGCCAAAAACGTTTTAAAAGTGCAAACATTTTGTTTATAGAATGTTAAAAATAGCAAAAATGCAGTCTTGAACATCTAAATATTGTTAAAAATTTCCAAAATCCGGTTATTCATAGCCGGAAACTAACAAAATTTGGCTATTTGCTGGAATGGAGATTTGTCTGTTTTAAAAAGCTTTGGAAATACAATTTTTTGTGCAACTTTAATCACTTCTTTGTGAAGCAGCTTTAAGACTTTGTAGTTTTTAAGATACAATGGTTCTACCATTGATGTCAGTGACCACATTTCTTCTAAGGATCCATGTTTTTGTTTTCTGAGATAACCCAAGAAGATTATTGGTGCAAATTTGATGAGTTTTAGAAAAGCTTTTTCCGTGGCTTGATGAGTTTGTTTAGTAAGTAGTTTGACGGTTTTCTTCTCAGTAGACCCTTTTGACGTGTTTCAGATCGGTGTCCTTGGTCTGTCTGCAAATGCTTCGGCCTTTTTTCTTTCCCTCAATAGTGTATTAAACATAATTTTTGTCACGAACGGTTGAATTGGGGTCTGTTCCAAAAGGGTTCTTTTCAATGTTTCGAATACAATGTTTTTGTGCAAAACAAGTTTAAGATTGATGTTTTTAGGATCTGACGGCATTTTTTCTAAAGATCAAAGCTTTTTTTTCTAAGATAACCTAAGAGAATTATTGGTGCAAATCTAATAAACTTTAAAAGTCTTTTCAGTGGCTTGATAATTTTATTTAGTAAGAAGTTTGACGGTTTATTTAATATCCTCAACCGTTCTTACTAGAGCAAGCCTGCCAATGCTCTTTTTTATTTGTGAGAAAAAAATCCAATCTGTACTTGTTACCAATTTTTCTTTCTTTACTTCCATTGATCTCTTTCCGTAGAATTTCAGTATTACTGAGTTATGGTCGAAGCTAAGGTTATTGATGACGTTTACGTTGTATTGGAAGTTGACGTTTTTCAGTATTGTTATGTAAAAAACGTTTTCGTAGTTAATAAGTTCATCAAGACTCACTACTTGCAATCCATTTTACTCTACATAGTTGAACAACGTTTTTTTTATGCTCTTCCATGCCGGGTGCTTAAAGTTGAGATCCCCGCAATTATTGTAGGGATTATTGAAGATTGCAATAAAATCCACCGTTTAAATGCAATTTTGAGGTGTGATGTATGCCGATGCAGTCTTGATTGTGTCTAACCCAAACAAATTCTCTACTATTGCATTTGATTCAAGCTAGATCGTATTGGGGGTATCTACTTTGGAGTAGTCTATTAATCTTACAAACAGTGGCAGATCTAGGAGCTTTAAGATTCACCAAAAAACATTAAAAATGACTCACTCATAAAAAAAGTGCTGTTTTGTCTTTTATTTTGTAAATTTTGTTTGAAATAATTGTTGGAAGGCTCTTAATGCTTGTGAGCCTTTCCGCATTACTGACCCTTGCTTACAGGTAGCTCCGCCCCTGCTTACAAAAATCAATGTTTCATGCTTCATGGGTATCACCGTATTTAGAAGTCAAACCAACTTGGACACCAGCATGATGTTGAAGTTTTGTTTGATAAAAAACTATTTCACTTGTTGGCATTCCAGAAACAAATGCAGAATAATTCTTTGGGTGTATTATTCATTTTAATTGATTAGAGAAGTAAAAAAGTTTGCTATAAATTTAATCTAAAACTCACTAATTTTCTTTAAAATCTTGTTAGAGATTTAGAGACAGCAAACGAACGATTAGTTTGCAGGGACTTGCAGACTGAGAAACAGAAAGGAATTGGGCCGACGCAGGCTTGGTTGCCGGTCTAAGGTTTTTGAAAGCTTTTTGTTGCAAAGCCAACATTTTGATAAGTACGGGCTAAAATGTCTTTGGGACAGGCCGCCGATTGGTGGTGCGCAGCGCAGTTACAACAAATGGTGTTTGTAGTGTAACATTGTTTAGCGGTGTATCTGAAACTTCTGACATTGAGAAATGCCATTGCTTTGTTTTTGGTGGTCTATCGCGACATTTACGCCCAACAACTTAGTGGGGTCCATTATCTATGCACTTTTAGCCCCTTTTGGAAGCTGGACAGAGACCATGTACGATGCCATCCCATACGATGCACGTTGTTGTCCCACCTCTTTCTCTGTAAAAAGTTTAGGTGCGTGCTTTATAACAATTTCTAGACATTGTTTGTGAACAGTCGCTCACGTGTACAAGTTTGTTTTCATCATATGTATGCGTAGATATTATTTACTTATCGCTATCGTTGTATCACTACTAACTACTTTGCGTTAAATCGATTATTAAATAGTTTCTTCGTGCAACCGACAAGACTAAAAAGGGTTGGAGAAAATTGAACTGTCTGTATTTATTTGACCGCTTTGGTTTTGAGTAATTAAATTTTTTATTTTAATCCGATGATACGTGAACATTTCATTAGTTTTTTAATTAGAATATTATATCATTATACAATTCAAATTACTGTTTATAATAATGCTAATAACCAATTTTTATTGGTATTAACTTAAGAAACAGTTTATTTAATTTAATTTAATTATTAATATTTGCATTTTTATGACCAAATAAAGCTTTTGATCAAAACCCCTTGTGAAAAATCAATTTCCATAATCGGCAAAAGTCTACATTCATTCCAAATATTCAAATTTAAATTATTTGATTGCTTCATTGTATTAATTTTTTATATATTCCAAACTTAATCAGCGTTCATGAATTGTTATGACAGATCTCATAACAATATTTCCTGATCAAAACCATCCCCCTCAGGGCCTAATGAAAAATTAACACATCAATCGCGCATTTATATTTGTTTCAATTCATATTTGATACTGTATTCGTTTCAACCCCTCCATATATTGGGGTGGAACCCCTTCTGGTGCCATTCCCTATGTATCCGCAACGTATCTATTTTCCCTTACGTAGAAATTGAAACCAAAACCTTGCGAAAGCAATGCATGTTAACTGGTAGAATCGGTGCGTGAAGTAGATTTCAGTTAGGGTTGGGGGCGAATCTGAGTCACTTTTCTTGTTTAATACCTTTGATGCATGGTGCTATGTATGGTTACTATGGTTGCTTTTGTGTCCGTGTTATTTTTCCGAGAGTGCGGATGGCATGTGTATGGGTAAGAATTGCCTGTTTCAGAATTATTAGTGAAAGTAGGGGATGAAAATGCATTGTGTTTTCTTTTTTTTGATATCGAATATAAAGGACGTCCAATTAAATTTAATGACAAATTAAAAATTTGATTTTTAAAAAGGTATTTTTATATTTACGTCGGACAATAGCTATAAATATTGCGGTACGCTGCAGGTCATATGTCTATTAAGTATTTACTCTCTGAACTTACAATGAGATAGAGATACAGCTCATTCTGTATGAATATTTCAATTCTGGTTGCATCCATATCGCGCACATAAAAGCTGGAAACGTTTTTATACTATAAATATAGTATAAGTTTATTATAAATTGATGAACTAAAATGTAAATTTATTTGCTTAAATTTTATGATAAAATAAAATTACAAAATTATTATGTTTTAACTTAATTAAAATTAGTTAATGTAGTATAATAATTATGTTTTAATTAATTAATATTTTATTTAAAGTTTTAATTTATAGAAATAAGTTTAGTCTATATCCAAATATTGTTTGTACTAAGTCTTCCCAATTTGAGTAAAAAAGGCCTCAAGCAAACTTACAAATTAGAAAAATCAAACTTAGCAATGCAAAAAATACAATTAAAACTTTTAAGGAAATTGCCTAAAATTTGCTATGTAAACAGATTGATAACAAGCCTACACAGTGAGCAATAGAAAGTAGCAAAGAAACTGTTTTGTGGCGTAAACTAAGTGGAAACAAAAATCAATAATTATCAAATGCACACCAAAAAAAAAAAAAAAATAGACAAGCTAAAAGCAAGCAAAGTGGCAAGTCTAGACGGTATCTTACTAAAAGTTGCCAAAACTCTGTCAGAATTTGACGGATGTTTAAACTTAGATTGTAGCTGACCAAGAGATTCATCGCATTTCTGTCTCATTAAAAAGACTTCTGTACCCCGAGTACTTTTGTTTAAATTTTCAGTTGTTTTTATGGTTGTCCAAAAAATTTCTTTTGGGATCTTTAATGCATTTTTTGTAGCCTTCTGCAACGTGTATTTTTTATTGCTTTTAAAAATAATTTTTTGTAATTAAGATTATAGAATTTTCTTACTCTTGCTAATTTATCTGTCTAATGTCATTGATCAACAATCTGCACATTCCAAAAGACACTTAGTTAAAAGAGCCTTCTTTGTGCACAAAAGATTATTTTTTAGATTTTAGAAAGAAAACAAGATTTTATATAAGAAATTAGAAATAAATCTGTAAAAAAAGCTAACAATGTTTTGTATGGAATGTGTTTCTATACAAAGGTGAAATTTGTAGAATAAAAAAAAAGATCAAAAATGCATAGAAGTATATGAAATGTAGCTCTAAAAGAGATTAGTAAACATAAATAATTAAACAAGATCTAAAATAAAGAAGTGTTGAGAGGGAAGAAATTACAAGTAGTAATTCTTGACAAACTTATTAACTACAGTTACGCGCGCTACCAAGAAAACGTTCTTGACGTAGCAATACTGAAAAAACGTTAATTTTCAATACAACGTAAACGTCATTAATAACTTTAGCTTTAACCACAACTCATACTGGATCTCTACGGAAAGGGATCAATAGAGGAGAGAGAAAAATTAGTAACAGGTACAGATTAGACTCTATTTTCACAAATGGAAAAGTGCATTGGCAGGCTTGCTTCAATAAAAACTTTTAAAAAAATGCCGCCAGACATTAATGGCAGAGGCATTGCGACCCTAAAAATCACAAAGTCTAAAACTCATTTCACAAAAAAGTGAGTAAGGTTGCACAAATTTGTACTGAAAAAAACGTTTCAAACCCTTCAAAACAGACAAGTCATATTTCAGCTAAATTATTGGACAAAACTAAAGTTTAATACACCATTAAAGAAAATGTCATAACATTTTTGACAGCTTCTAACAACAATGCTAGTGGTATAAGTTGGTGTTAGCAAAGACCACTTTTTTTCTAAAAGTTTAAAGTCAAAGTCAAGTAGAAGAGTTGTGATTGGTTGTTTTTTTAAGGTCAAAGTTAGGTAAAAGGAGGAACTGCCCTGTTATTGGTTGTTTTCTCAAATTGCGTTTTTAAGGTCAAATGGGTAACTTAGTATATCAGAAAAGATTGCGTTAGGATCTTATAAGAATACAATACTTATCCAAGATGGTATCTAATCAACTGTTAAATAACACCACATATTTTCTAAACAAATTAAAAGCAAGATTATAAAAGTAAGAATTCTATTTTTTTTCCAGTTGTAGAAATAAGTGGAAATTCAAAACTGATAAAAGTGAATGCTTACAGTTTTTGCTTCTACAAAGTATAATTACCATCTACTTGCAAAACAATATTGAACAAAAATAGAGTCTAATTTTAATACAAGAGTTATCGCTACATTTTGATACTTTTAATAACAAAAAAATTATTAAGATCTATGATTCAAGTCCTTTGTTTGTATTATTAGCAAATGAATCAGTTATAGAATTATGGAAGTCCTTGAAAAAATGGTTCTTCATTATCGTGAGCGTACTAATTATTCTTAATAGTTTACAAATTTAATGTTTTAATTAACTTAAGTTCAATATTATTACTTTTTAATCATTTAACTTTTCTTTTATTACATCATGAATTTATTTCACACACAAAATACTAATAATATAATTATAAATAAGTCAACTGAATGCAATAAAAAACTAATGGACATTACAGATCTGAGTATAATGTATTTAAATGCCAGAAGCATACTTAATAAATTAGATAACTTGCAAATCTTATTTAATAAAGAAAAAAGCAACATTGTAGTAATAACATTTTCAAAATATACTAACTATAACAGTCTAAATACAAAAAAAATGATTCTCAAGCCTACAAATATTTCAGAAACTATTTCAACAGTAAAAAACTTAAAAAAGAATTCTGTTGCTGGACCAGATAATATCGCTGTAACAAACATGCAATTGATATTATAACCTCTACTTTAGTTACTACCCAGATCAACTTAAACTTAATTACATTATACCTATCTATAAAAATTATACCTATCTACAAAAGCTGAAAATTACAGACCAATATCTTTAATAAGCACGTTTTTTAAAATAATTAAAAGAATTATAGTAAAACAAATGAATACGTTTATTAATACTACAATAAAATTGCTTTTGACAGTAGACAGTATGGATTTAAAAAAAGCAAACCCAATCTGTAATTTCTCACCTGCTAAACTATACATATAATAATTTAAACAAAGAAAATTATGTAATAGCGCTTTTTGTTTGTGGATTTGCAGAAAGCATTTGATACTAACAAAAAGCTGCTGTTAGATTATATGGATCAAATGGGAGTAAGAGGTAAACTAAATCAAATAATACGTAGTTACTTAACCGAAAGAATTCAACACACTAATGTAAATGGATATCTAAGTACGGGAAAAACTGTACAAATTGATGTACCACAGGGTTCAGTACTGGGTCCTGTGTTATATCTGCTGTACAATAACAACATTAAATACTGTGGCCTTTCTGCTGAATATGTTGTTTACGCAGACGATTCTGCTCTATTATATCAAGAAAACAACCTACACAAACTAAGTACACTAATAAACAACGATTTAACCAAATTTCATAACCTTAAAAAAAAAGGTTTTTTATGTTATGTTAGTGTGAAAAAAAAAGACAGCGGTTTGGCGGCTGCAAAATTTACTTTGTTAACTCGAGTTAAATTTTTAGTAACAATATAATAAACCTAAACATAAAATGTTCTTACCTATGGGGCAATTATCTGGTGACCAAAAAACAGATACCGTTTAAAATTTAAATAAATTAGTTGCAACAAATTATTGAAATTTATGTTAAGAAAGTGGCAACATTAACAATACTACTCTTGTTGTGGGTCAATTAAACACAGTTTTGTTTTTAAATAACTTGTTAAAAAAACATATTACTTTGTATTTCAAAAAATGGATAAAAACAACGGCAAATATAGACAAAGGCAAACTTGTTATAATCTATGCTAATAGCTCAAAACTAACCTGAAACGGAAAAACAAAACTTTGATTGTTTTAATATCTTTATTAAACAGACAAATACAACTATCTGGCATAGCCAAGATAACTTAAAAAGATTAAAAATAAATTAAAAAAATATTTAGTAAAAAAGTGCAAATACCAATAGACAATAGAGCAGTAATATATATATATATATATATATAAATACGCCTAAAATTACATTTAAGCTAGTTATAAATTGTTATTTCAGTTTGTGTAAGCTACATTAAACTGGGAAAAAAAGATTTAATAAAGTTGGCAAATGGTCAAGTTTTAAGATGTTTTAGTTTAAACGGTGAGGTAATTTAGTTGAAGCGGTATAACAACTTGAGACTAAAAAATTGGGAGTCATCTAATAAAACGTCCCATCAACCCCCTTCAAACTTAACCTAACCTAACCTATTTTTTATTGTGTTTTTGAAAAGCTCTTTCATCTATAATGTGGAGCTCACACCCAATAAATCTCCTTTCACTTGTCAAGACACTTGTATTTCTAAAATTTCTAAGTACCACTCCACGTTTTTTTTTGCAATCATTTTTGTTAACATACTCATACACATAAAACTACATCTTCTTGCTTGACAATATTATTTCAATGGCAACTGTAAAAAGTTCCGGACTATTTTTTACCTGACAAACGTCACATTTGTTGGTATCTGTTATGTAACAACTCTTAAAGTAAGATTTAAAACAACCGTTTCCGCTCAAAAGTAGTAGCCAACGTTACCAAATTTTCTGATTAGCCATTCTGGTAAGTTTTGATCAGCTTGTTTACATTTTTGTAATTTTTACGATAATAATTCCTTCAGATTCTGTCTTAAATTTGATTTAAAAACCAATTAGCATAATTAAAGCAATTACCAGAATAGCTTCCGTTTATATTGTTTTATATTTTCTGAATATTTTTAACGTCAATCTCTTTTGTTGCTTTAACTGCATGTTTTTATATTTTTTTTCTAAGCCTGGGCTCTAAACAGCATTATAAAATACAACACGTTTTTAACATTTTCTTGTTTTTTTTTTTTATAGATTTGATAAAGCTTTTTTTGTTGCGTTTTCTACTTTTAGGCGGGTATTTTTATGTTTTTTTTTTTATTTGCTTATTGTGATCAAGAACACGTTGAAGCATTTTGGAGCTTTTTTCTCTTAATATTTGATGCGTCCTCTTTTAGCACAGCCTGATTAAGTTTTCTACCTATGTACAGAATAGTGGTTTTTGTTTTTTTTTTTGCTGATACTTTCAGCTCCAGCTTTTCTATCTTATTTTTACCGTTGTTTATAACCGCGTTGGTCATGATTATAAGTTTGCCCTTTCTATTGGCTAATGTGACAATGTTTGTATCATCAGAAAAGCACAACAACGACGTCCTTTTTGGTAAGGCTACTGCCAAATGCTATTGTAGTATATATGGTACACCAGATAACTTTTTTGCTATTACCTTATAACAGTTTTTCAAGTATCTTATCATGCCTTTGATAAGTTTTTTGTTAACGATAATTTCAAGAAATTTTTTCTTAGATTATCTACTATATCTATCATTTTCATCATAATGCTATTGTAGACTTTGTTTATAATTTTTAATTTTTTCAATCTTTTAGCTATTAGTTCTTAAATTTTTTATAAGGCATAATAGCTTATAATTTGTGTCTTTCTCTTAATTTTTTTTTTTGGTTTTTTAGAAGTATCAGTTTAAACTTTAAAAACCTTACTTTTCTGAAACTTTCTATTTATTATGATTAAGATAATTTTGAAAGCCGCCTTTACCATTCTTTTTTGCAATTTTGAAAAGTATTCTATCTGGACCCGGCGTTTTGTTGTTCTTTAGTTTAGTAGACACTTAATTTTTGTGTGTAAAAGATATTGTTTCTTTCTCTTTCGTAATTTTTAAAAACCTTATCATTAAGCATTTTGGGAACAGTTCTTTGGATTTTTTTTAGTCGTTGAGTCTAAAGTTATCTGCCAGTTTAAGTTTGCTCATAACAATTTTAACTTTCAGCCTCCAAACGTAATTTGCCACTTTGTCTTTTTTTTAAGCCGACAAAATTACCTTCTTGAGTTCTGCAGTTTATTTAAATAATTCTACATAGGCTGTCTCTGCATTGCTAGTCTATATTTTCTTTTTTTCTCTTGTTTTCTCTCTTTGATTACTTGTACACTGGGCTTTCAGTACATTGAAGTGACCTGAACACCATTATACACTTCTGTTTGAGTTGTCCTTTGTTTTTTATGTCTAATGTCTAAATGTCTAAATGTCTAATGTCATAGTTTTTTTGTGTGTTACAGCTTACTTTAGAGTTTTAAAATTAGTTTATTTTTTATTTTTGGTTTCTGTGGTTTTATTTTGGTTTGTACTTTTATTTTAACGTATAGAGGTTAAGGCTATTACATCTGGAAGTTTTGCCGCAAATTCAAGAATTCCAATCTAAGTTAATAGGTTTTTTACGTGCTTTAAAGTTGTCTTCTTATCCGAAACAAGGCGTACTTATCACAACACATTTTTTCTTAACCAAAAAAATTAACTTTTCAGGTAGTGGACTTGAAGATTAAATCCAAAACCCCTGGTGTAGCAGTTGAGTACGCTATAAACTGCACCATCCGGCAGTTAGTATTCAACGTAAAGCTGTTTTTTACTGTGTATTCTGTACATAACGTAATGTTAATGTACAGTTTAGACCTATTTCTTTTAAAAGTTGGCTTATTGCCAACGTTTGCTGCCGTTAACTGTACTCCTGCTATCTAATTTAGTATTTTTTTCCTCTACTATTATTTAAATTGACTTCTAATAACATGGTCTTTGAGTTCAATTTTCCAGCTACTGCTATCAAATTTTTAATTAAAATTTTTAAAACATTTTTCTATTTTTACCCAACTAAAACCTGTTCATATTTCATTATTGCCCAATTTTGTTGTCCACGAGTTTGCGTCAAAAAAATGCAAGAGTTTTTTGAAACTTGATATTTTGAGATTGGGTTCCATTTCAATCATGAAAAGCTAGCCTAGAGTCAGCAGGTCTGCCGTTGGAACACCTGGGGCTAAGACGCTTGCAAAGATTTAAAATTAATTAGCACCTCCAATTTGTTTTAATCTAACACACGAATCCAATAGTCAGACAACAAAATAACGGGACGTGTGGAGTCAGCTTTCCACTTTAACGCGCAAATGTTTTCTCAAAGCTCAAATATTGCCAAAACATTAATTTAATGTATAAAAATTTAAAAAAAACTAACAGTCAAACACTAGAAGATAGCTAGTGAGCGCAATTTAAGGAAACGTACTCCTGCTAAATTAATTAATTGGAGATTGGGCTAATTTGCTGTCTTTACTTTTAGCGACTGCTGACTGACAGAATCCCAACAAAAAATGTGGTTCTAGTAGTTTGAGCATTTCTTTGTGTATCTGATCTGGTCTTATTGTTTTTCAATCGGTTGATTGCTGCTTCTACTTCTTGTTAAGTAATAATTGGCCTTTTGTTACCCGTTGTTGTTGTCATATTGTTGTCCACATCTATGTCTTTAAAAAGTTCTTTCATATATTGTTTTCATCTTGTTAGTATTTTGTCAGTTTCTGTGATAATGTTACTGTCTGAGTCTTGGATTACGCTCCCTCCCTTTTGTTGCTTGCTTCCTATTGCTTTTTTTATTTTCTTATGGAGATTGAAGCTGCCGTGTTTTGCTTGTAGTATTTTGATTTTGGCACATTTATCTTGTAACCATTGCTCTTTAGCTTCTTTAATTGTCTTAAGTACTTTCTTGTGCAGTTTTTTATACATTTCTTGGTTTTTGTTTCTATAATGCCTTCTTTCTTCCATGAGATTTATTATGTTATCTGTCATTTATTTTTGTCTTTGTTTGGTTTTTTTGGGTTTTAGTTTGTCTTCTGCAATCGTTTTTATTTGATTCCACAGTTCTTCTGTTTGTGTTTCAGAGTTGCTATTTTCAGATATGATGTTTAGTTCACTATTTATATTGTTTTTAGTTTTCTGTAAAACATTATTTTAGACTACGGGACAAAAAACCTTTGACATGGTCTGGAACAAAAGTTTATACAAACTAAATTTTTTTCTGCGTTTTGTAATAATAATTATTTCGTATCTATGCCCTAGAAACTCAATAATTCCGTTTCTGTTTCATAGCAGATCACGGCAAGTTCATCAAGGCTTCATTCTGTCTCCACTGCCTTTTAACTTGTTTGTCGCGGATATGCCCTCGCAATGAACAAACGGGGGTACAAATTGCTCAATACGCTGACAACACAGCGCTTCTATACTCTTCAAAGTCACTCAGGGTAGTTACATCCAAACCACAAAAAAACACTATTGATTTTAAAACCTAATTAGACAACTGGCAAGTCAAAGTAAATCTCAAAAGAAAGTTCTTTTTACACGGCGACTGACCACTTCTTATAAAAACTTCTTTTTTAACGACGTTTCCATGCCAAGGTCCAATGATGCCAAGTATATAGAAATAATATTTGACAAAGAACTCACCTTCAAATTGAACATGCATTTAACAGAATATTTGGTTCTAAGTCTTAAATTTACTACATTTATCATTTTATAAATAAGACTTTGATTTGTATAACAGTAAAATGACTAAACTTTAGTAGTTTTTAACAAAAATTTTATGTTTTATAGCTAGATTTTGCTGTTTTAACATTCAATTGTCAGATTTTGGTACTTTCTGACAATTTTTTAAACAAAATGTTGGTATTTATATGCAATTTTTGCATTTTTTAACAGTTTATGCCGGATTTTTTTTTTTCTAAATTGATAGTTTATAGCTAGATTTTGCTATAAAAAAATGAAAATTTCATTAAAAAAATTATTGGCGGATTTTGGCGTTTTTTAAATTATTTAAATTTTTAATGACAGATTGTGCAATTTTTGACGTTTTATAGATAAAAGTTTAAACTTTTCTACTATTTTTAGACGGATTTTGATTCAATTTTAAAATACGTTACTATTTTACAACAGATTTTAGTTATTTTTGACTTTTTACATTGAAATTGTGGAAATTATTATATTTTTCAACTAAATTTGATGTTTTTAGATAGTTTTCAATGTTTTAAAGTCGTCGTTTGCTATATTTAACATTTTATAAATAAAATTTTAGTCTTTTCAACCGTTTTTGATCGGATTTTAATTCTACCTAAAAATACTATAATGTTTAGCTACTTCTGATTTTTTATAAATAGATTTTATTATTTTTTAACAGTTTATAAACGGATTTTAATAAATTCTGATAATCATTTGGCTTTTCAACAATAAATTTTGTACTTTAAACCGTTTTAGGCCGGATTTTGCACTTTTCAACGGTTTATAGCCAAATTTTGTTATTTTTTAGCTATGAATAACTAGATTTTGGTAATTTTTAACAATAATAGGATGTTCAAGACCGCATTTTTGCTATTTTTAACATTCTATCAATAAAGTTATGCATTTTTAAGCCAAGTTTTGTTACTTTCTACAAAATTTTTGATTTTTTAAAACTAGATTTTACAATTTTTGACACTTTATAAATAAATTTTTACACTTTTCAAGAGTTTATAATTAGACTTTAGTGTTTTCTGGCAACATTTTAATGTGTTGAGACCGAATTTTGTAATTTTTAACATTTTCTAAATAAAATTTTGCATTTAGCCAGACTTTGCACTTTTGAAAAAGGTTATAGCCGGATTTTGGTAATTTCTAACAACATTTTAATGTTTCAACGCCGTATTTTGTTAATTTTAACGTTTTATAAATAATATTTTGCACTTTTAAAACTAATATTGGTGATTTCTGACAATATTTTATAGCTATTTTTGAATTAATAATTTTTGCTTTTTTTTAAATGTTTAGAGTAAAACCAAATTCTTTCAATCAAATGTTAAAAATAGCAAAATTTGGTATGAAAGCACTAAAATTTGGTCATAAATAGTTTAACAGTGCAACATAAACATTTATTCTGCTGTTTTGGTAAAATATCTTCTGTTTTTCTTTTGGGTTTTTGATAAAGAATCTTGCTTTCAAGTCCCAATTTTTGCGCTATATTAACTGCTTTCACAATACTCGCAGTTACATCACGGAATTTAAAAAATCAAAAAAGTATAGTATTTTTTCTTAATTCTGATTGTTTAACTTTTTTTTTTAGAGTTGATTTTTGCATTTTGCTCTTCTCAGAATCTTTAGAGCTGTCTGCTATTGCCATTGGGGTAAGTATTTCTTTTATTATCGAGACCCACTTAAGAATTTTTTTCTAAACTATTATTTATTATTTTGTTTTTTGCTATCTGGACAGTTAGCCTTATAGATAATTATAGTGGGTCAAGGAAGACCAAAGAGTTGTTTAAAAGCGGACAACAGTTCAAAAAGAAAAAAGAAAATAATAGTCTCATTACTCATTACTGAATGTACTATTGTGCAATGGTGTAGCCCGCGAGTGCATTTTTTTTAGTTTGCCACCTAGTAAGGGTTACACCTTCCTTTGCAGAAACCTAACCTACCCTAACTTGGAAACGGGCCTAGTAATAGTTACACTTTTTTCCGTTGCAGAAACCTAACCTAACCTAACGTGACCTAATCTTACATAACCTAATTTAACCTAACCTAACACCTAAAAATGTACTACTTAATATAATATTGCTTGCATGCAAACTAAAATTGATTTTTTTTTTTAATTTATGAAATATAATTTATTAACCAATTTAAGATTACTTTTACCGTTAGATATTCTGTTCTGATGCTCTGAAGTCTGCAAAAATCTTTAGAATAATTTTATTAACATAATTGTATTATATTCTAAATAAAAAATGAATAAAATGTAAAAGATTTAAAAAATAGTGTGTGTACAATGGACCATTGGGTGAGAAACACAATAGACAATATAAAATGACATTGAGATAGGAAAATCATGGAAGTGGAAGGGTTGCATGAATAACAATAGATAAGGTGTGGATGTATTAAAGAAGATTAAAGCAATCAAAGTCAAAGCAAAATAATAACGAGATCAAAATTATGTCATATTGATATAATGACTTAATGCTCATTTATTTATTGTTTAATATCCATGAAATATTATAATTATATTATAATATATTTTTATTGCATTTAATTTATTATAAAATTTGAGTAGAATAGTAAATTTTACTTGTTGAAAATTTGTTTTACAAATATCTAGTATTTAGTTTTCTAATTACATAATTTTCTATGTTGATGTTGATATTCATCCGCCTTTCGTAATACATTTATTCCAAATAGAATATTTGCAGAAAATATATTATCCGCATCCGCTGCTCACTAAACCTATTTACATATCAAAGATGTCACAATTTCCCTTTTAATTCATATTAAAAGACACCAGCCTTCATCAGAATTTCCATTATCGCGTGCAATCGTTCGGAATGGGATTTCCACACGTGTTCTCTCCCTAGTACGACAAAATTTATAAAATCACGCAGGAAACATTCTCAACAATGAAAAATTACGACAATGGTCCTATTTTTATACACGTAAATGTATTCAACATCCCTCGAAAATAACTTCTGACGGGATGTACATTTCAACTTTTAATTGAAGACTATTAAAGCTTTTTGTTTGCCGCGAACTAAAATATACGTAATTAATCGTTTCAGTCACATAGAAAACTTAATAACTATCTTAGGACAAGTAGACCGAATAAAGAAACATGTTTTATTATCATTATCGTTATTAATTTTATTGTCACTGCAATTGTCGTAAAGAAAGTATGACTTTTTAAATACTTTCCAAAACAATTAAATTAATACTGATGATAATTAAATAAATTTAATTTAAATCAAAATATTAAGATAAGTTTGCTTTCTAATTTGTTTACTTTTTACCAGTAGAAACTATTTTAAAGGGATTTTGTGATTTGCAGTGACTTATGTAACTTGAGATGCTGGCTTTGCTACGTGCACACTACGGTAGTTTCAGAAAATTATTACTTTCATAACATGAAGGGTGGATTTTTATCTTTAACATTGAGCACAATTTACTCCGTTATATATTTATATAATAATAATAAATGAAATTTTTTTACACGTTAATTAATTGTAATTAATGATACAATTCGTATAAAGTGCTTACAGTAAAAGTCATGCAAAAAAACCGTAAAAGGCAATTGGCAATAATTGAGTTCGGTGAACAAGCAACTTCCAATTACAAGCAGCAAATAACAAAAATTAGGAGGGTTTAAATTTGCAGAGTAAAGCAAAGTACAAAGATAATTTAAAGGATCATATATATTTAGCATGATAAACTCACTTTGAAATTTTTATTAATTTATGATGTACTTAAAAAAAAATAAAACTATATTTTATAGTATAATGAAATAAGCAGAACTGTTTATTATTTTTTTAATGCAAAAGTTAATGTTTTCTGCTTTTTAAATAAATAAATAATTTTAATTAAAAATTTACCAAAGATTTCTACAGAACCTGTCGCATTTTCTTTTATATTTATTAACACTATCTTCATGAATTTCAACAGTACAATCCATCACGTTGTATCTCTTTCACAATTTGTGTGCACATCATGAATCCGTAATTCCAAAACATTTATAATTTTCAAGACTAATTAAAATATAAAAAAATTATGTATACTTGGCAAAAAAATGACGCGCCTTTCTTGGAAAAACCTGTTAGTGCCTCTACTAATCGTCGCCACAATCTGAAGAATTCAACTGCGAGAGATCCTCAGGTGCGCTATTAAAATATTTCACAAAACTCTTTGTCGTGAAATTAAAAACATGAGGAATTAGATTTTTGCCTGTTAGAAAGGTCGATGCTCATTAGCCGACGTTTAACAAGCCAATTATGCGCGCTTTCATTATTTTTAATAACCAGTAGAGGTATACCGTGGAATTGACATTCCTCGAGTTGTTCGTTTTTTTATTAATTGAAGTTGCTTAGAAGAAGTATGCGTGGAGTTTTCTTTATGCCTGCGCAACTTGCGATCAGTAATATTCACATGCGTTCGCATATTATTATTTTTTGCAGCGTTTATGTTTTTATGTAATTTATAGGAAATGAACGTTGCTAACTGTGCAGTTTTAATCGGTTGGCATTTATTTTGTAGTTGGTAAATTTAATCAAACGATGAAGCTCATATCGGTATTTGTTTTAACATTATTATTCGGTAAGAAATTTCTTTTTAATACTTTCCTTATCATAGCTGTGACAAGAAATTAATAAGTGATTATAAATCATCTTATCTTGAATAGTTGCTTTCTGTATGTATATTTCTAATGAGTTTTAAACAAACATTATAATTATATCTTTAGAATAGGCCAATGCTGGTTAATTAAAATTTGAAAATAAGATGACTTATGGCTGTTCTGGAAAATTATCACATTGAATAAAATGATTTTAGCTAGCATCATTTTCAAGTACTATACGTAATAATTATTATGCAAAAAAGTTTTTAAATTTTATTACATTTGTTAAAAGACAAATAATTGTAAATTAATTTCTTAGTATTTGGCAGTAATATAGTAGAAAACATCAATATCAATATTAATTAAATGTAGATTTGACGTTCTTCATAAATAATTAAACAATATTAAGTTTTGATTTAATTGAGATCAATATTACAAGAATTGTATGTACTAGTATATCGAATTCAGTAAAAAATACGATAATAAAACAGTAATCTCAATTGATACGTGCACCAAGCGTTAAAATTAAAGTAAAAGTATTGGTAATATTTTTAACTACTTATTTAATAATTTAAAGAATATTTAGAACAGAACAAATTATTATAATTGGCGTATTAATATTTTTAAACAGAGCAGGAAGGGGGGGGGGGGGGGGGAATTGTCGAGAAACTTGCTTTAGTGTTTTTTTTCTCGTTTCTACTATAACTTATTATTAGTCTTTTGATCGGTTCATGAGAGTATAAAAACTTTAAAAAAAATTCTAGGATTTTTTTTCGTTTATTTGTCGTTTTTTAAATTAATCGCATTTTTTGTCAAAAAAAAAAAGTAGAATTTTTTTAAGTGTTTTATATCCTCATAATCCGATCAAGAGACTAATAATAAGTTATAGAAACCGAAAAAAAACAATTTTTTAATGCACTTCCCCCTCCCTGCTCTGGTTTGTTTGAAATGGAATTGCCCATAATAAAGTAACATTATAAAATTAAGTTTTTACTATAAACTTTAATTTTTGTATAAGTCATAATTTATGTTAGACGACGTGCAGTAGAACGTAACTTTTTGGTATTTCAAGTTTATTTGAGCTTACTAAAATTTGTAAGAAACTACTTTGCCATCCCAAGTGTTGGTCATTCAAAATTAAATATAACTTTTTATTTTTTGGACAGAGATTTTTTTAAATGCTTGCTAAAAAAAGAAATTTTACTTTTTTTAATAACAAACATTTGGTCGGGTTGATGAACACTTTAGTTAACTCACTGGTAATCATTATCTAGAGTGAATCTTCTATTTGTTTAAGTATTGATTATCAAAGTTTAAACACTACATTCTTTTTCTTTGACTATGGGACTACTAACACATGCAAAGAAAAAAAAATACAAAATTTTTGAGTTTAAACTGCTTCATTGACCCAACTACCCGCTCAAGTGTCATTTTATTCTCCTTTAACTAAAAGATTTCTAAGACTTAAAAATAAAAAAATTTCAATTTTTTTAATAACAAAACTTTTGAGTAAGTGACTAGGCACTGCAGTTTAAACTACTCAATAGTAGTTATAATCTGGAATAACCCACCCACCCGCTTATGTTGATAATTAAAAAATAGTATCACCTTTTCTTCTCTGAGAAGAAGAACCTACAAATCTTGCAAAGAGAAAAAACTTTCAGTTTTTTTTAATAAAAAACGCTCAAACATGTAAGTGGACACTCCAAATTAAACTAATTAAACTTTAGAGTAACCCATCTATCCGCTCAAAAAAATTTCTATAATTTGTAAAAAAAAAACAATTTAAACTTCTTGATAACAAACTTTTAGGCAAGTAAGCGGACACTTCAGTATAAACTAGTCGTTGATAATTATGATTGATTCATTAATCCGCTTAAAAATTGGTTATCAATTAGTTTTAACTAAAAGTCTAACACTTGCAGAGAAGAGAAACTTCTTTTTTTTTTAATAAAAAACTTTTGGACGGGCGGACAAGTAGCAATTTAGTTTAAGCTACTAGACGGTAATCAAAATCTGGAGTGACCCAGCTCACATTTACTTGGTAATAAATTCTTAAATAAAAAAGTGGACACTACAGTTTATACTACTTAGCGTTAATCATAATCTTGAGTAACAAACTTACCAGTCCAAGTTTGAATCATCAACAATTTAGATATTACCTTTTTCTATTTAAATAAAAAAATTTCTAACGCTTGCAAAGACAAAAAACTGCCAAGTTTTTAATAAAACCTTGGGTAAGCACTCCAATTTAAACTTTTGATAGTTTTGATAGTAATTATAATTTAGAGTAACCAATCTACCCGCCCAAGTTTTGTTTATCAAAGGATTGGAAATCATTTTCTTCTTTTTAAACAAAAAAACTTCAAAACTTAAAGAGAAAATAAATTAATAACAAATACTTGGGTGAGTAGGTAGACATTTCAGTTTATACTACTTGCTGGTAATCATGATCTGAAGTAATCCATCCACTTGTCCAAGTAATGGTTATTAAGAGATTGAATATCATTTTAATCTCCTCGGACTAAGAGACTTTTAACACTTGCTAGAATTTTTTTTAAATTCTTGGGCAGGTAAGTGCGTTATACAGTTTAAAATACTCAATGGATATTTTAGTTTAAAGCCGTTCAAGTGTTGATCATTAAGAAATTAAATATCACCTCTTTTTCCATTGCCCAAAAGACTTCTAACACTTGCAAAGAGAAGAATTTTCTAAATATTACATTTTAAAGTTTAAAAAAATTGTAATAACAAATACTTGGGTAAATGGGCAAGCACTTTAGTTTGTATTACTTGCTGGTACTTATGAACTACTATGGCTCACCCACCTGCCCAAATGTTTATTATCAAAAGATTGGATATCAGCTTTTTTTTTTTGACAAAAATACTTGTTCCGCTAACAAATTCTTTAGTAACAAACACTTGAGCGGATTAGTAGGCTCTCCAGTTTAAACTATTTGCTGGTAATCATAATCTGGAGTGACTTACTCAACCGCTCAAGTTTAATTGTTAAAAAATAGCATATCACTTCTTATTTTCTCCACACTCCCGTCTAAGTGTTAGTCATAAAAAAATTAGATATTACTTTTTAAATATTACATTAGGGCGGATAGGTAAGCATTCATACTTTTTGATAGTAATCATGATCTAAAATCTAGGCTAATCCGCCTAAATGTTAGGAATTATAATGTTAGATGTCACCTCTTTCTTTTTTCTAACGCTTGCTAAAATGAGAAATTTTCTTTACTGAAGCAGATTGGTCAGCATTATTGTACAAACTACTTGCTAATAATCATAATTTGAAGTAACTACTTTTACCCATCCAAATGTTGGTGATCAAAAGAATAGATATCACTTCTTTATGCTTAGTAGTCAAGACCCAAAGGAATTTCAAAAAAGAAGGCAGTACCGCTGAAAACAAACTTAGGAAGCAGGTAAGCAAACAGCAATTAAAATTGCAGAAAATGACAACAATAACTATAACAATACACGTTTTAAATTCAAAGTACCAGTAACTGAAATACTTAAAAAGGTACATACATATAAAGAAAATCAAAGTAAAAATTGATAGCATAAGACTATCGGTCTACAAAAATCACTAAAGATAATTCTCTACTAGTTCTAAAAGCATAAGATTATGCAGTATAGGTAAAAAAAAACAACTCATAAATGGAGAAGAAAATACAAAAATAGTGAAAAGTAAAATTTCAGAAAATAATAGAGATTGATGACAAGATGAGACATGTTATTATAACCCTAGAACTAATAAATAAAAAAAGAAACATAATAGAAATTAAAAGATGCATCTGTAAATTAACGCAAAAACAAAACAAAAAAATATGTAAAACTCTAAAAGTTTTGATTATTTAGATGTTAGATAGCACATTTTTCTTTTTCGACTAAAAAGTTTCTAAAATTTGAACTTAATAGTAATTATGTGTAGACCATTAAAAAATGAATATTATCTGATTTCTTGCACAGAAGTATAACTTCTAATTTTTTAACAACAAACACTTGGGCGGGTAAGTGAGCATTCCAGTTCATACTACATTAAAAAAAGAGTAATTCTACGATAGTTTGGACACACATTCCTACACCGACATCTCCGAATTTGCTCAAATTTTGTACAAAGATCTAAAATTTTAGGAATCATCATATTTTGGTACCTCAAACATGTGTACAAAATTTGAGCAAAATCGGAGATGAAATAGTTTCTTCTCTAAAATTAACAAATATTACCAGTTTTTAATACTTGTTTGTAATTATGCTCTGGAGTAACCCACTCCCTTGTTCAAGTGTTGGCCATTAAAAATTAAATAATATCTTTTCTTCTTCCTTCTTGAACAAAGAATCTTTTTTTGTTTGTCATAATAAGATTTGATATTTCTTCCTTCTTCTGATTTACCGACTTGCCTAAATGTCATCAAAAGATTGAATATAGTCTCTTTTTTCTGAAACTTGCAAAGAAAAAAAAAATTTAATTCTTTAATAACACTCGGGCGGTTTGATGAACATTTCAGCTTAAACTACTTGTTGGTAATTATAATTTGAAGTAACCCATTCAATAAAAATTTAATTATTTAAGATTAGATAAGAAAGCACTTTCTTTTCTGACTAAGAATTTCTAACATTTGCACTTAATGGTAATCATGATCCACCCAAGTGGTCATCAAGAAATTGGATATTACCTTTTCTTCCTTTTACTAAGTTTTTTTGCACAACTTTTTTTTTAATAACATACACTTCAGCGAGTAGGTGGGTAATTAAAATATTAAATATCACTTTCTTTTTCTTTTTAATGCTTGCTTTTAAGTATTTGTAGTCAAGACCTTAAGAAATTCTAAACAAAAAAACAAAACAGAGAGAACTTCTGCTGAGAATAAACTCATAATAGTTCCTTTAAATTAGACATTTTTTAAAGAAACTTTACCTATGCCCGATATACCAATTCTCATACGGATAACCTTGTTTCTTGTGCTCGAAAAAGTATTTACTAAAATTTTGACTAAAATCGACATAGGGACCTGAAAATTATAAGTTTTGAAGATCGCGAAAACATGTGCAATTTCCTGCATCAAAATAATGGTGTATACGTATTGATTCTATAAGTATTATGTAATCATTTAAAAAGGAATTAAACACGACAAAATCTAAACCCATTGGATCAAATTTTGTTAAGATTTGACAAAGTTAAAAAGGTTTAAAGAAAGCAAAATTTTGCGATTTTGCTAACTTGCGGTTTTTTTTAGAATAATGTTTGAAGCTTTTTATATCAAAATGACTACCACAATATTAAACATAAAAATATGGGTTTTAAAGTACATGTAATAAGGAATAATTTGAACCATCGTAGACCTTTTTATCTTTTTCCAAAAGCCCAAAATTTGGGAAACAAAATAAGCTAAAAAAGACGTTTTATTGTAAAAATTTTGACCTATAAATGTTTCTCATTTAGAACAGGCAATATTCTAAGGTCCAAAATTTTGGGAGTTTCATTTATTTCATCCATATTTTAATCTCTGAAAGTTTGAGCAAAATCAATGAAGTTGACTTTTTCAAATTTGTCGAAAAGTAATGGAATTACCCATATATTATTTTTTGCCAGTTTAAATTACATAATGGTAATTATAACCTACCTATTCGCCCAAGTGTTGGTTATCAAAAGATTGGATATCACTTTTTATTCTGTTGACTAAAGAACTTCAAACGTTTGCAGAGAGTAGAAACGTTCAATTTTTTAATTGAGCTGTTGGGTAGGCATTTTAGTTCATACTACTTGCTGGTAATAATAATCTTGCCTGCCCAAGTGTTGGTCATAAACTATTATATACAATTTCTTCTTTCTTAGACAAAGAGTTTTCTAACGCTTGCAAACAAGAGGAATTTTAAGTTTTTTTAATAACAAACATTTGGATAGATTGATGAATACTTTAGTTCAAGCTAGTCACTGATAATCATTATTTGGAGTAACTCACCTATTTGCTTAAATATTGGTTATCAAGAATTAAACATTACTTCCTTTTCTCTGACTAAGAGACTACACATGCAAAAAAGAACAAGTTTTTTTATTAAAAAAAATTGGGTTCAAACTACTTAATGATAATTATGATTTGAAGTGACCCAACTACCTTCTCAAGTGTTGGTTATCAAGATTTAATATCATTTTTTTCTTCTCTGACTAAAAAATATCTAACACTTGTAAAAAAGAAAAACGATCAATTAATAATAACAAAACTTTTGAACGGGTGAGTAGGCAACTATTAAATTGTAGTTATAATCTGGAGTGACCCACCACCTAAAAATAGATATTACCTATTTCTTCTCTAATTAAACAAAAAATAATTGATAGAAAACGCTTGAGCATGTAAATGGCCACCCCAATTTAAACTACTTGTTGGTATTATAAAATAGAGTAACTCACCAGATTTCTAACTATTGTAAAAAATATTATAAAATTTTTGATAACTAATTCTTAGGCGAGTAAGCGGGCACTCTAGTTTAAATTAATCGTTGACAATCATGATTTAGCGTGATTTGCCCATCCGCTTAAAAATTGGCATTTTAGTTTAAACTACTTGACGGTAATCAAAATCTATGTTGGTCATTAAAAGATTGGATATAACTTAGTCTTAATTCTTATACATGCAAAAAGAAAGTACTTCAAATTTCTTGATGAACAAACTTTTGAGGGAAAAGGTGAGCACTTCAGTTTAAACTATTTGATAGTAATCATAATATGAAGTAATACACCTACCCGTTTAAGTGTTGGTTATTAATAAATTTGATTGTCTCTTTTTTTGATTAAAGGATTTGACTTCTAACACTTGCAGAAAATTTTTTTTTTTTTTATTTTTTAATAATAAAATCGTGGGCGAGTGGGTGAGCAATTTAGTTTAAACTACTCAATAGCAATCGTAATTTGAAGTGAACTAACTACCAGCTTTTATGTTGTTATCATTTTCTCGTTATTAGACAAAATGGCTTCTAACATTAGCAGAAAAAAAAAGTTTTAGTTTTTTATTAACAAACACCTGGCCTGGTAGGTAAGCAGTTTAGTTTATACTTTCTAATTTAATCAAGATCTGGAATCAAGCACCCACCAGTCTTGGTCATCATTAAATTATATATTACTTTTTTCTACTTAATTAAAAAGACTTCTAACGCTTGCAAAGAAAATCAACTTTTTTCAATTTTTCACACAATCTAATTCAATTTTTTTATAGTAATTATAATTTGGAGTAAATGAAGTAACCCATCTACTAGCTTAAGATTTGGTTATCAAAATATTGAATATCATTTCTTCCTTTAAACAAAAAAAATTCAAATACTTACAGAATAGAGTAAAATGCAATTTTTAATAACAAACACTTGGTGGGTAAGTGGACACTTCAGTTCATAATAGATACTAATAATCATGTTTTGAAGTAATCCATCTACTCGTCCAAGTGGTAGTTATCAAAAAATTAGACATCATTTTAACCTTCTCTGACTAAAGAACATTTTGATAAACAATTGCAAAAAAAAATTTTTAGAAATAAATAATTTTGTAGGTTGGGTAGGCTACTTATTTAGTTTAAATTACTTAATAGTAATTATAATTTAGAACCGCTCAAGTGCTAGTAGTAAGAGATTACATATTACCTCCTCTGATCACTTGCAATGAGGAAAATTTTCTAATTTTCTAATAACAAATACTTGAGCAAATGGGTAAGCTCACCAGTTTATATTACTTGCTGTTACTTATGATCTAGTATGGCTCACCCACCGGCCTTCTCCATCTTCAACAAAAAGACTTCTAACGCTAACTAAAAAAAAATATTTTTTAGAAACATAAACTAGAGCGGGTGGGCACTCCAATTTAAACTACATGAAAAAATTAAATATCCTTCTATAAGTAAAGTATTTTTAACATTTGCACTCTATAGTAATTATAATTAAGAGCCCGATTGTCTCTTCTTTTAACTAAAAAATTTATTGCAGAAATTTGTTTTTTCCAATCATTTAATAATAAAAATTTGGGCGGGTAGGTAGATATTTTAATTCATACTACTTGCTAGTATTTATAATAAAAAAAGATCCATCCACTCGCCTAAATTTGCTTGCAAAAAAGAATAATTTCCAATACTTAGGCGGATTGGTTAGCAATCTTGTACAAACTACTCGATAGTAATCATAATTTGAAGTACCCACCCAAATGTTGATGAAGAAAAGAATGGATACTGATTTATACTTAGTGTTCAAGACCAGAAAAAATTAAAAATGCAAAACATAACAACAATAATAATACACGTAACTAAAATGCCCAAAAATGTACTTACATTTAAAAAGTTTAAGAAAATATAAAAAAAAAATAATTTTCGGAATAAGACTATTATTGTACAAAAATTATTGAAGATAATCCTCAAATAGCACCAATAGAGTGATTACTGACCAAGAGATTTCTAATACTTTTTTAATAACAACAACTTAAATGGATGAGTGAACATTCTAGTTCATATTACTTGCTAGTAATTATGATCTAAAGTAACCTACCCATCCGACCAAATTTTGATCATTAAAAGATTTGATACCTCTTTCTCCTTCTTGTACAAAAATACTTCTAACGCTGGCCTAAAAGATTTTTTTTAGGAACAAAAGGTTGAACGGGTTGGTAGGCACTACAGTTTAAACTATTTGATGGTAATCATAATATTATGTGATCTACCCAACTTTTCAAGTTTGGTTGTTAAAAAATTGTTTATCACTTTTTCCTTCTCTAATTAAAAGATTTCTTACATCGTGATCTGAAACCTAAATGTTTTTCAGCTAAAAATTGAATATTACTTTCTCTTATTTTAACTTAAAGATTTCTAACACTTGCAAAGAAGCAAAATTACAATTTTTTTAATAACAAACATTAAGGCGGGTAAGTAGGCATTCAGTTCTTACTATTTGCTATTAATTATAATTTAAAGTAATCTAAACACCCGAATAAATAATAGTAGTTAAAATGTTGGATATCACTTATTTTTTTTTTAACTTGCAAAAAAGGAAAGCTCCTATACTTGAGTAGATTGGTCATCATTTTTGTACAAACTGCTCGCTGGTAACTATAGTTTGAAATAACCACATCTACTCACCCAACCTGTACTATTCAATTTTTTAACGAAAGTTCTTGAAATGAATTTCATATTGTCTCTTTGTCATTTGGTTGTCTGTTTGGGCTCAATGACACTTTGGATTTTTTGACATTTAAAGTTAATCAGTGGTGTTTCACTGCGTATGCTGTGATTGCTAAAAGCAGCTCCAGATTAGACGTTTAAGTAGTTTGTATGTTGGTTTGTGCTAACATAATCAAATGGTTTTGTTTGTACAAATTCTTTTTGTCTTTCTAGTTATAAAAGGCATTCTGGAGGTCTGCTTTTAGGCTGGCTACTTCGAGTGTTTTATCAGTTGGTGGTAATGATGCCTTGGCATACAATGTAGGTAGACGAGGAGGTATGTTAGTTGGCTAAAATCTGGTGGGTGGTTAAGATGTCTGAGCTGATTTAGACATTTTAGCCTTTTTTTCTTGAAAGGTAGGACAACTCTTGAAGCTGGCGGGGTGTTTGCCTTTACAGTTAGCACATTTTGTCAGGTTACGGTCTTCAGATGTTAGGTTACAGTGCGCCAAAGGGTGATTTTTGGCACACCTGACACAAAGGTATTTGTTGGTACCCATTGGCAGTGTGCGGGTTTGCCAGATTTAAATTTATCTTCAACTGTGATTTTTAGTCTTAGTATGTTTGTGAGGAGCTTAATGATTTTGTTATTATCGTCTTTTTTTAGCTGAACATACATTAATTGGTAGCATTTTACTTTGCTGTGGAGGTGGCTTACAGTTTGTAGTTTTTTGCTTGAAGAGTTTCGGCTATTTTATAGCTTAAAAAGCAGGTCAGCAAACAACAATTAAAATTGCAGAAAATGACAACAATAACAACAAATTACAATACACGTTTTAAGCCCAAAGTACCAGTAACAGGAATACCTAAAAAGGTACGTACATATAAAGAGTTTAGAAAAATATCAAAGTAAAAATAAATAGCACAAGACTATCTCTCTACAAAAATCACTAAAGATAATTCTCTAATACTTCTAAAAGCATAAGATTATGCAGTATAGGTAAAAAAAGACAACTCATAAATGGAGAAGAGAATACAAATATACTACAAAATAAAATTTCAGAAAATAATAGAGATTGATGACAAGATGGGACATGTTATTATAACACTAGAACTATTAAATAAAGAAAGAAACATAATAGAAATCAAAAGATGCATCTGTAAACTAACGCAAAAACAAGACAAAAAAATATGTAAAGCCCTAGAAGATTTGATAATTTAGAAATTAGATAGCACAATTTTCTTTTCCGACTAAAAAGTTTCTAAAATTTAGACTTAATTGTTATCATGTGTAGATTATTAAAAAATGGATGTTATCTGTTTTTCCTCTGACTAGAAGATTTCTTGCACAAAAGTAAAACTTCTAATTTTTTTAACAACAAACACTTGGGCGGGTAAGTGGGCATACGATAGTTCGGACATACATCCCCACACCAACATCTCCGATTTTGCTTAAATTTTGTACACATGTTTGGAGTACCAAAATATGACAATTTCTAAAATTTTAGATCTTTAGGTGCAGTACAGTGTAATTGGCGATTCTTTTAATTTTTTAGGAATATTTTGTCTTGTTTCAGTTTTTGTGCTGTAAATAAGCAAAAAATAGTCAAAAATCATATTTAAAAGGGTGTATCTTATAGGAAATTTTCCGTAAAACCGGGATCATGTTGGTTTTTTATTTTTTTTGCAAAAAGTAGGAAAAATACTATTTTATTAAAAATTCGATATTTTCGATTCCGATACACCTGGAGAATTGAAATTTATAACACATAATTGCTAAAAATGAACGGTTTACTTTTAAGGGATTTTCTGTAATTTTATTAATTGTCCGACTTTTTTCAAGAAAATTTTAAAAAACAAACGGACAAGAAATTTTTTTTTGATTACAATTTTCTTTTTTAATTTTTTGCAAAATTATTAAAAAAAACACAAAATAAGTATTTTTTATCATATTTTTTTTTATATATTTAAATATTAGACTAATTCTTCTTCTTCTGTGTGCACCCTCAGAAAGTGATCTTTATGCAAAAAAAGTAAGCCTTATAATTTGGAATAACCCACCCACTCGTCCAAATTTTGGTTATCAAAAAACTGATTTTTGAATAAAAAACTTTGAACATTTACAAAGAAAAGAAACTAGCAACTTTTAATAAAAATCATTTAAACACTTCAGTTTAAACCACTTGCGGGTAATTATCTTTATGAAGTAACCCATCTACTTGTTCAAATGATGGTTATTAAAAGATTGAATGTCACCTTTTTCTTTTTTGACTACAAGATTTCTAACACTTGCAGAGAAAAAAAACTTAATTTCTTATTAACAAATATTTTGGCGGTGAGTGGGCACACCAGTTCTTACTACTAATTATGCTCTGAAATGACCCACTTACCTGTTCAATTGTTGGCCATTAAAAGATTAAATAATATCTTTTTCTCTTTTTTCTTGAAGAAAGAATCTTTTTTTGTTTGTCATAATAAAATTAGATATCCTTTCTCTTTTCTGATCTACCCACTTGCTTAAATGTGATAATCTTTTTCTTTTCTGACACTTGCAAAGAAAAAAAATTTCAATATTTAGTAACAAACACTAGGGAGGGTTGATGAACATTTCAGCTTAAATTACTTGTTGGTAATTATAGTTTGGAGTAACTTACCCACTTGATAAAAATTTTATTATTTAGAAATTAGTTAGCACTTTTTTTTCTTACTAAAGATTTCTAACATTTGCACTTAATAGTAATCATGATCCACCCAAGTGGTCATTAAGAAATTGGATATTACCTTTTTTTCCTCTGACTAAAAGTCTTTTTGCACAAAAAAAAAATTTCCATTTTTTTAATAACAATCACTTCAGCGAGTAGGTGGGTAATTAAAATATTAAATATCACTTTCTTTTTCTTTTTAATGCTTTAATGGTGTATACATATTGATTCTATAAGTATTATGTGATCATTTAAAAAGAGATTAAAGACGACAAAATCTAGACCCCTCAGATCAAATTTTGTTAAGATTTGACAAAGTTAAAAAGGTTTAAAGAAAGCAAAATTTTGCAATTTTGCTAATTTACGTTTTTTTTTGGAATAATGTTTGAAGCTTTATATATCAAAATGACTGCCACAATATTAAACATAAATATATGGGTTTTAAAGTACATGTAATAAGGAATAATTTGAGCCATCGTAGACCTTTTTATCTTTTTCCAAAAACCCAAAATTTGAGAAACAAAATAAGCTAAAAAGACGTTTTATTGTAAAATTTTTGACCTTTAAATGTTTGTCATTTAGAACAGGAAATATTCTAAGATCCAAAATTTTGGGAATCTCATTTTTTTCATCCATATTTTAATCCCTGAAAGTTTGAGTAAAACCAATAAGGTCGACTTTTTCAAATTAGTCGAAAAGTAATGGAATTACCCATATATTATTTTCTGCCAGTTTAAATTACATAGTGGTAATTATAACCTACCTATTCGCCCAAGTGTTAATTATTAAGAGATTGGATATTACTTTTTTTCCGGTTGACTAAAGAACTTCAAACGTTTGCAGAGAGTAGAAACTTTCAATTCTTTAATTGGGCGGTTGAGTAGGCATTTCAGTTCATACTACTTGCTGGTAATTATAATCTTGCCTGCCCAAGTGTTGGTCATAAACAATTATATACAATTTTTTCTTTCTTAGACAAAGAGTTTTCTAACGCTTGCAAACAAGGGGAATTTTAAGTTTTTTTAATAACAAACATTTGGATAGATTGATGGACACTTTAGTTTAAGCTAGTCACTGATAATCATTATTTGGAGTAACTCACCTATTTGCTTAAATATTGGTTATCGAGAATTAAACATTACTTCCTTTTCTCTAACTAAGAAACTACACATGCAAAAAACAACAAGTTTTTATTAAAAAAATTGAGTTGAAACTACTTAATGATAATTATGATCTAAAGTGACCCAACTACCTTCTCAAGTGTAGGTTATTAAGATTTAATATCATTTTTTCCTTCTCTGACTAAAAAATATCTAACACTTGTAAAAAAGAAAAATGATCAATTAATAATAACAAAACTTTTAAACGGGTAAGTAGGCAACTATTAAATTGTAGTTATAATCTGAAGTGACCCACCACCTAAAAATAGATATTACCTATTTCTTCTCTAATTAAACAAAAAAATGTTGATAGAAAACGCTTGAGCATGTAAATGGCCACCCCAATTTAAACTACTTGTTGGTATTATAAAATAGAGTAACTCACCAGATTTCTAACTATTGTAAAAAATATTATAAAATTTTTGATAACTAATTCTTAGGCGAGTAAGCGGGCACTCCAGTTTAAATTAATCGTTGACAATCATGATTTAGCGTGATTTGCCCATCCGCTTAAAAATTGGCATTTTAGTTTAAACTACTTGACGGTAATCAAAATCTATGTTGGTCATTAAAAGATTGGATATAACTTAGTCTTAATTCTTATACATGCAAAAAGAAAGAACTTCAAATTTCTTGATGAACAAACTTTTGAGGGAAAAGGTGAGCACTTCAGTTTAAACTATTTGATAGTAATCATAATATGAAGTAATACACCTACCCGTTCAAGTGTTGGTTATTAATAAATTTGATTGTCTCTTTTTGTGATTAAAGGATTTGACTTCTAACACTTGCAGAAAAAAAAAATCTTTTAATTTTTTAATAATAAAATCGTGAGCGAGTGGGTGAGCAATTCAGTTTAAACTACTCAATAGCAATCGTAATTTGAAGTGAACTAACTACCAGCTTTTATGTTGCTATCATTTTCTCGTTATTAGACAAAAAGGCTTCTAACATTAGCAGAAAAAAAAAGTTTTAGTTTTTTATTAACAAACACCTGGCCTGGTGGGTAAGCACTTTGGTTTATACTACTTGGCGTTAATCAAGATCTGGAATCAAGCTCCCACCAGTCTTGGTCATCATTAATTTATATATTACTTTTTTCTACTTAATTAAAAAGACTTCTAACGCTTGCAAAAAAAAACAACTTTTTCAATTTTTCACACAATCTAATTCAAATTTTGTATAGTAATTATAATTTGGAGTAAGTGAAGTAACCCATCTACTAGCTTAAGATTTGGTTATCAAAATATTGAATATCATTTCTTCCTTTTTTAAAAAAAATTTCAAATACTTACAGAAAAGAGTAAAATGCAATTTTTAATAACAAACACTTGGTGGGTAGGTGGACACTTCAGTTCATAGAAGTCACTAATAATCATGTTTTGAAGTCCAAGTGATAGTTATCAAAAAATTGGAAATCACTTTAACCTTCTCTGACTAAGGAACACATTGATAAACGCTTGCAAAAAAAAATTTAGAAATAAATAATTGGGCGGGTAGGTAGGCTATTTATTTATTTTAAACTACTCAAAGGTAATTATAATTTAGAGCCGCTCAAGTGCTAGTAGTATTAAATATTACCTCCTCTGATCACTTGCAATGAGGAAAATTTTCTAGTTTTCTAATAACAAATACTTGGCCGAATGAGTGAGCTTTCCAGTTTATATTACTTACTGTTACTTATGATTTAGTATGGCCCACCCACAGCCCAAATGTTGATCATTAAAAGATTTGAAATTTTCTTCTCCATCTTGTACAAAAAGACTTCTAGTGCTACTAACTAAAAAAAAATGATTTTTTAGAAACATAAACTAGAGCGGGTGGGCACTCCATTTTAAACTATATGAAAAAATTAAAGTAAAGTATTTTTAACATTTGCAATCTATAGTAATCATAATTAAGACCCCAATTGTCCCTTCTTTTAACTAAAAGATTTCTTGCAGAGAAAAGAAATTTCCAATTATTTAATAATAACAATTTAGGCGGGTAGGTAGACATTTCAATTCATAATACTTGCTAGTATTTATAATATAGAGTGAATAGAATTTAGACGGGTGGATGGACCCGTCTAAATTCCTTTCTTTTAACTTGCAAAAAAGAATAATTTCCAATACTTAGGCGGATTGGTTAGCATTCTTGTACAAACTACTTGCTAGTAATCATAATTTGAAGTACCCACCCAAATGTTGAAGATTAAAAGAATGGATACCAATTTATACTTAGTGTTCAAGACCAGAAAAAATTAAAAATGCAAAACATAACAACAATAACAATACACGTAACTAAAATGCCCAAAAAGGTACATATAAAAAGTTTAAGAAAATATAAAAAAATAATTGCCGGAATAAGACTATTATTGTACAAAAATTATTGAAGATAATCCTCAAATAGCACCAATAGAGTGATTACTGACCAAGAGACTTCTAACACTTTTTTAATAACAACAACTTAAATGGATGGGTGAACATTCTAGTTCATATTACTTGCTAGTAATTATGATCTAAAGTAACCTACCCATCCGACCAAATTTTGATCATTAAAAGATTTGATACCTCTTTTTCCTTCTTGTACAAAAATACTTCTAACGCTGGCCTAAAAAAATTTTTTTTAGGAAAAAAAGGTTGAACGGGTTGGTAGGCACTACAGTTTAAACTATTTGATGGTAATCATAATATTAAGTGATCTACCCAACTTTTCAAGTTTGGTTGTTAAAAAATTGTATATCACTTTTTCCTTTTCTAATTAAAAAATTTCTTTTATCGTGACCTGAAACTTAAATGTTGCTCAGCTAAAAATTAAATATTACTTCCTCTTATTTTAACTAAAAGATTTCTAACGTTTGCAAAGAAGCAAAATTACTATTTTTTTAATAACAAACATTGAGGCGGGTAAGTAGGCATTCAGTTCTTACTATTTGCTATTAATTATAATCTAAAGTAATCTACCCACCCGCCTAAATAATAATAGTTAAAATGTTGGATATCACCTATTTTTTTTTTTTTAAACTTGCAAAAAAGGAAAGCTCCAATACTTGGGTAGATTGGTCAGCATTTGTGTACAAACTATTTGCTGGTAACCATAATTTGAAATAACCACATTCACTCACCCAACCCGTACTATTCAAATTTTTAACGAAAGTTCTCGGAATGAATCTCATATTGCCTCTTTGTTATTTGGTTGTCTGTTTGGGCTCAATGACACTTTGGATTTTTTGACATTTAAAGTTAATCAGTGGTGTTCCACTGCGTATGCTGTGATTGCTAAAAGCAGCTTCAGATTAGACGTTTAAGTAGTTTGTATGTTGGTTTGTGCTAACATAATCAAAAGGTTTTGTTTGTACAAATTCTTTTTGTCATTCGAGTTATTAAAGGCATTCTGGAGGTCTGCTTTTAGGCTGGCTACTCCGGGTGTTTTATCAGTTGGTGGTAATGTTGCCTTGGCATACAATGTAGGTAGACGAGGAGGTATGTTAGTTGGCTAAAATCTGGTGGGTGGTTAAGATGTCTGAGCTGATTTAGACATTTTAGCCTTTTTTTTTCTTGAAAGGTGGGACAATTTTTGAAGCTAGCGGGGTGGTTGCCTGTACAGTTAGCACATTTTGTCAGGTTGTGGTCTTCAGATGTTAGGTTACAGTGCGCCAAAAGATGGTTTTTGGCACACCTGACACAAAGGTACTTGTTGGTACACATTATCAGTGTGCGAGTTTGCCAGATTTAACTGTGATTTTTAGTCTTAGTATGTTTGTGAGGAGCTTAATGATTTTGTTATTATCGTCATTCTTTAGCTGAACATACATTAATTGGTAGCATTTTACTTTGCTGTGGAGTTGGCTTACAGAGAAAACTTTGTAGCCTTTTGCTTGAAGAGTTTCTGCTATTTTGTCGGTAGTGACATCTAAGGGTATGCGGCGGAAGACAACTTTAAAAGTTTTATCCTTGTTTAGTTCGTAAGTGTAATAGTGGATGAGCATTTGGTCTAGATGCGTTTTAATTTAGTGGTAATTTTTTTAAGTTTTAGTACAGAAAAAAAAAAGTTATTTTAGCTTCCAGTTTATTATCTATCTATCTAACTTGTCTTTAACAAAAATTGATGCGGGATTTTTTTATGTTTGAGTCCGGTTTGTTGTGTTTTCATCATCTGAATCTTGCTGTCGGAGTTGTTTGAATTTGTAAGATAACGTGTTTTTTTTGCTTGTTTTGCACTATCCAATCGAAAGGGTTGTCATTTTGTTCGAATGAAGAACTTTGGGTTTGTGGTTGATTGGCTTTTGTTTCTAAGATAGAAGTATCGGTAGGATAGGTAGATAATGCAGGAAATAAATCTGTTCTTCACGTGGATTGCACAAGTCGACGGTTTCTTTTTTTTAAGATTTGTTTGACGTAATCAGTCTGGAGCTCGTTGGTGTTGTTATTAAAATTTGTTGTTAGTTTATTAATCTTGACAAACAGGGCGTTTATGTGTATTTCCATTTGGTGAAAACTGATTTCCATGTCAAATTTAAGAGTTCCCATTTCAGATTCCAAATTTTAGATTTTCATTATTAGTTAAATTTTCTTTTGTTTTCTTATAAAAGTTGATTGTGTTATTGTTAATTTGGCGTTTGAGATCATTAATATGCAGGATAAAGTTTCTTCATCGTCCATGTTTTCATTATCACTCATAGTAATAGTGTCTAGGTGTACGAGTGCTTAAAACTGCCTGCAGTTGGGATGGTGGTAGATAAGGTGCACATTAGTCGTTTGTGTAAATATGACGTTGATATCACTAAAGGAACTAGTGATTTCTTTGTTTGTTGAACTTTGCAGATTGAATAACATTTGTCGGATCAATAACTGCTTTCTAGGTTATCCATTGAATCCTTTTTGTGTTGAAGTAGCTTTGTACCAAAAAAAGGGTTTACTAATCACTAAATTGTTTATTGAACTTTGTGGCACTGTTTAAACTATGTATTACTTGTATTACGTTCGGGACTGTACCAGCCACAGCAAAAAACAAACTTAAAAAGCAGGTCAGCAAACAACAGTTAAAATTGCAGAAAATGACAACAATAACAACAAATTATTACAATACACGTTTTAAGCCCAAAGTACCAGTAACTGAAATACCCAAAATGGTACGTACATATAAAGAGTTTAGGAAAATATCAAAAACAAAATAAATAGCACAAGACTATTGGTCTACAAAAATCACTAAAGATAATTCTGTAATAGTTCTAAAAGCATAAGATTATGCAGTGTAGGTTAAAAAAAACAACTTATAAATGGAAAAGAGTACAAAAGTACTACAAAGTGAAATTTAAAAAAATAATACAGATTGATGACAAGATGGGACATGTTATTATAACCCTAGAACTAATAAATAAAAAAAGAAACACAATAGAAATCAAAAAATGCATCTGTAAATTAACGCAAAAACAAGACAAAAAAATATGTAAAGCTCTAAAAGATTTGATTATTTAGAAATTAGATAGCACATTTTACTTTTCCGACTAAAGGGTTTCTAAAATTTAGACTTAATAGTAATCATGTTATTAATTAATTAAAAAATGGATATTATCTGTTTTTCCTCTGACTAGAGAATTTCTTGCACAGAAGTAAAACTTCTAATTTTTTAACAACAAATACTTTGGCGGGTATTTTAGTTCATACTACTTGCTGGTAATCATGATCTAGAGTGACTTATACACCTGCCTAATGTCAATCATTAAAAAAAGAGTAGTTCCACGATACTTTGGACAAACATCCCTACACCAACATCTCCAATTTTGCTCAAATTTTGTACACAAGTTTGGGGTACCAAAATATGACAATTTGTAAAATTTTAGAGCTTTAGGTGCAATACAGTGTAAGTGGCGGCTATTTTAATTTTTTAGAAATATTTTGTCTTTTTTTAGTTTTTGTGCTGTAAATAAGCAAAAAATAGTCAAAAATCATATTCAAAATTATATTATTTTATAATTTTTAAGTTTTTTTTAATCTAACCAAAAATATACATAAAATGGCTAAAAACAATAAAATACTTAGTTAGAAATGATAACCTGGTAAGCCCATTAAAAAAAAATACACAAAAACAGAAAGACATATTACTGTCTTTTCAGTTAAAATAGTTTAAAGTAATACCAGTTTAACTCAATCTTTATCAATTTTTTTTTAACATTAAAATAAATAGAAAATATTGATTTTTTGCTTTCCTTTATAATTGTATATTTGGTTTTTACCGAGTTATCATTCTCAGACCCTTAATTGTAACATAAAAACTACATGCAGTAAACAAAATTACCAAATGGACAAAAAACCAAGAAATAAAACTACTACATACTCAGACTAGAAGACATTTAACAAGATGGCAATTATGATTTGAAGTGAAACGACCACTTGCTTAAATGTTGATTATCAAAAAATTAAATAACATCTCCTTTTTAGACAAAAAGATTTGTAACACTAGCAAAAAAAAAATTTTTATTAACAAACATTTGAGCTGGTAGATAGGCTTTACAGTTTATACTACTTGGCGTTAATCACGATTTGGAATCTTGCATTCACTAGTTTTAGTCATCATTAACTTATATATTATTTCTTACTTTTCAAATAAAAAGACTTCTAACGCTTGCAAAGAAAAATGTTAATGAAGTTATGGGCGAGTAGGTAAGCACTCCAATTCAAACTATTTCATAGTAATCATAATCACTCAAGCCCAAGATTTGGTTATCAATCATATTTTTTTTCTTTCTTGAACAAAAAACTTCAAACACTTGCAGAGAGAAAAAAACAAAAATTACAAAGAAACATTTGAGTGAGCAGGTAAACACTTTAGTTTGTACTACTCGCTGATGATTAAGATCTAAAGTGATCCATCTACTTGTCTAAGTAATGGTTATCAAGATGTTGAAAATCACTGTAACCTCTTTGACTAAGAAACTTGACACTTAAAAAAAAATAATAATAATTTGTTAATAACAAATACTCGGGCGGGTATGTGGGCCATCCAGTTTAAACTACATAATGGTAAATATAATTTATTAGAGTTGCTCAAGTGCTTGTCATTAAAAGATTAAACATCATCTTTTCCTCCAATAATAATTTTTTTTTCATAACAAATATTTAAACGGGTAGATGAGCACTCCAGTTAATATTACTTGCTGGTATCATAAAGTAGAGTAACCTACTACCCGACCAATGGTCATTAAAAGATTTAATATCTACTCTTTCTTTTTGTACCAAAAAAACTTCTAACGCTAGCTAAGAAAAAAAATCAATTTTTTTAGGAACAAATACTTTAGCGGGTTGATATGCAATACAGTTTAAACTATTTGATGGTAATCATAATTTGGAGAAAAGATTGAATATCCTTCTCTGAGTAAGAGATTTTTTTTACATTAGCACTCAATGGTAATTATGATCTTGAGATCCAAATGTGTCTTTTTATTTAACTAAAAGATTGTAACTTGTAAAGAAGAATTTTTTTAAATTATTTAACAATAAACATTTGGGCGGATAGTTTATATTTCTTGCTAGTATTTATAATCTAGAGTAATCCACCCTAATGGCCTGGTTACACAGTGCGAGCTAGCATCCGAGCTGGCCTAGTCAGTTACTGCTGTGCAGCTACTTGCACGGTATGACCGCATTATACAAGTTATTGTCCTTTGCCATTATTGTATCGATGGGGTCATATAGTAACTGACTAGGTCAGCTTGGATGCTAGCTTGCACTGTGTAACCAGGCTTTAAATGTGAGTAATTAAAATATTGGATATCACCTTTTTTTTTCTAAAGCTTGCAAAAAGGAATAATTTCCAATACTAGGGTAGATCGGTCAGCATTCTTGTACAAACTACTCACTAGTAATAGTATTGGGAACTAAAAAAATGGATATCACCTTTTTCTTTTTAATTGTTGAAACCTAAAAAAATTAAAAAAAACAGTACCAAAAAAGTCACCGCTGAAAAGTATCAGAAACTGAAATGCCCAAAAAGGTCCGTACGTATAAAAAACTTGACGACATAAGACTAATGTGCGAAAATTAATAAAGATAGTTTTCTATTAACTCCAACTCATAAATGAAAAAAATACAAAAATACAAAAATTCTACAAAAATAATAGAGATTGATGACAAAATGAGACATGTAATTAACTTCAAAACGACCAATTAAAAAAGGAGTATAACAAAAACCAAAAAGCGCATTTGTAAACAAACAAAAACAAATAAATTTAAAAAAAAGTAAAACCTTAAAAAAATTTCAATATATTGATGAAACTAAACGCGGAAAACACAATTGTTTATAAAAATGTTTGAATCTCAAACATAACTCAAAAGGTACATATTCTTTCAAACAAAACAAAGACAAAAACTAAGAATCAGAAATAACGGCAGTAAAAACTAGTCAAAAATTTGCTTTTATTTTATTCATGCAGTTTCCAGACAGAAAAAAACCAGTACAAATAGAATTGCTTAAGAAAACCAAAAAGGGTACTTTACAACTAAAAAAAAAATTATTTTTTTTTGATAAAAAAATAAACGCAATAACCACCAAAGATAAAGTTAGAAACGCATTTGAAAAGTTGCTAGAAAGGTTTTCTTAGTGGAAACACCACAACTAATGCACATAGAAACCCAAGCAGATTTTGTTCAAAACACACAAAAAAAAACAAATAAAAATGCTATAAAAATTTTAAAAAAAGTAATAATAGGGCTGTGCAGTTAAAGAAATAGAAAGTGAGTAAATATTGATAAGTATAACAGATGCTGGAAAAAAACTTGCAAAAGTGTGCAAACCGGGCAAACTTGTAATTGCGGTAAAAATATGCCTAGAAACAGTGCCTATTGTGTGTTATGCCAAAAAGTGGACATAGAATTGGTAATTATGACTTTAAGTGGCCCAGCTACCCGCTTAAATGTTGGTCGTCAAAAAATTGGATACCATTCCTTCTTTTTTGTACAAAAAACTTCTAATACTTACAGAAAAAAAAAACTTTTATTTTTTTGATAACAAACAATTAGATAGGTGGGTGTATACTTTGGTTCATACTATTTTCTGTAATCATAAATTGAAATGACTAACTCATATACCCAAATGTTGGTCATCAAAAGATTAAATATCTCTTTTTTCTTCTTGCACAAAAAGACTTATAACTCAATTTTTTTGATAACAAACACTTGAGTGGGTAAGCGCTAAAACCTCTGAACATTACAAACAAGTAATTTAAACTTTTTGCTTACAAACTCAGTCAGTCATCCAGAAGTTGAATATCACTTTTTATTTTTGTAACATAGTGACTACTACTGTCGTTTGCAGAAATGAGAAATGTCTAATTCCTTAGTTTGAAACTAATTATTAAATTATTACCAATAAGTGAAGTTGTTTTTTGAAAACATTTTATTTAAAAGAAAAAACTGGTTTTAAGCTTTCCTTTTTTAGACAAAAAAATTACATTTGTAGAAAAAAAAATTAATTTATTGATAACACAGATTTTAGCGAGTGAGTGGGTACTTTAGTTTATATTACTTAATAGTAATTATGATGTAGAGTGGATATCAGCTTCTTTTTCTTGTACACATAAACTTTAGCGGTTACAAAGAGACAAACTTACAATTTAATGAGTTAGTGAGTGGGCATTTCAGTTTGAACTACTCAGTAATATTCATAATCTAAAGTGTGTGTATGGTCATTAAAAGATTAAATACCACCTTTTCTTTTTAGACAAATAAGCAAAGGAGAAAACAAACTTCTAATTTTTTAGTAATAAACATTTGGAATGATAGTGAGACCCTTCAGTTTGTCTACTCGCTGGTAATTATGATTTAGAGTAACCTACTTATTTGCCCAAGTGTTGGTTATTAAAAGATTGGATATTATTTCCTCTTTCCTGAACAAAGGTACTAAAACGCTTGTTTAGAGAAGAAACTAATAATTTTTTGTTACAAAAAAATTGGGCAAATAAAATGTCTAACCTACAAACGCAATATTGAATTAGGATGCAATTTAGTTATAATATACCTCAGTAATATGACTACCAATTGTATAAATTGTATCAAACTTGATACGCTCAATTTTAATTAAACTCAGCTTAGCCAGCTTTACTTACAAATAGCTAGATGTAATTAAGTCAATAAATCATTATATAACTTATTAACGCAATATCGGATTAAAATGCAAATTAATTAAAATAAACCTCATTATCATAGTTACCAACTGTATAATTTGTATCAAATTTGATACGCTCAATTTTAATTAAACTTAGTTTAAGCAGCTTCACTTGCAATGATCATGGTCTGGAGTGACCCACACACCTGCTTAAACGTTATAAAAATATTAAATATCTCTTTCTTCTTCTTTTTAATGCTTGCTTTTTAAGTATTTGTAGTCGAAACCATAAGAAATTCTAAACAAAAAGACAAAACACAGAAAACTTCTGCTGAGAATAAACTCATAATAGTCCATTCAAATTAGACATTTTTTATGTATGAGTCAAGTGTATGGAATAAAAATATATAATAATAAAAATGCCTTCCTCTACATGAATCCAAATTATGTGATTTTTTTCAGGTTTTGGTGCTCCATTTCTGATTAATAAACAATCAAAATTTGATATTTTTTTACATTTTTTGATCATTTTTAACTTTCAAGATTGCATTTTTAGAAAAAAACTATGACATTTTTGTTTCAAAATTATCCAAAGAATAGGTTTTCATAACCAAATTTTTTTTTTCTTAAAAAAAAATGACGGATATTATATATTTTTCTCAAATTTTATATTTTCAAAAGATACCCTAAATATTTTAGGAAATGCCGTGTGCTACGCTCCGAGATATCTTACAATGTATCCACAGAAATACTTAAAAATTGTCTAAAGAATAAGTTTTCAAAAACAAATTTTTTTTTTTAATTTTTAATTTTTTGCAAAACTTTAAATGACAGTTTTTCTTAAAAAAAAAACACTTTTTTCTCAACTATAAATTAATCATTATCTGGAATAAATTACCCACTTACCCAAGAAATTTGATATTACCGTTTTTTTCTTTGAGTCCCATTCTTAACACTTGCAAAGAAAAGAAATTTTTAACGATTTTATAACAACTTTTTACATTTAAACTATTCACTGGAGTGATTCATCCAGCCGCCCAAAGGCTGGTCATCAAATATTGGATATTACCTTCTCTTTTTTAGACAAAAATATTTCTTAACAACTGTAGAAAGTTGCTAATAATTAACACTTGGTTGAGTTAGTTGTACTTTAAACTACTTGCTAGTAATTATAATCTGGAGTGACAAACACATTTGCCCAAAAATTGGTTATCAAATGATTAGATATCACTTCCTCTTTCTTAAACAAAAAGAAAAAAAACTCAAAGCATTCTATTTCATACTATTTGCTAGTATTTATGATCTAGAGTAATCCATCCACCCGCCTAAATGATAATAATTAAAATATTTGATATCATTTCCTCCTTTTTTCTAACGCTTGAAAAAAGAAAAAAAAATCAATATTAGTGTGAGTTGGTCAGCATTCTTGTATAAACAACTTGCTAGTAATCATAATTTGAAGTACCCACTCAAATGTTACTGACAAAAAAAAAGATATTATTTCCTTCTACTTGGTGGTCAAAAAAAAAAAAAAAAAAAACAGAACTAAGAGAGCAACCGCTGAAAACAAACTTAGAAAGCAGATCAGTAAACAGCAATTAAAATTGCAAAAAATGACAACAATAATAATACACGCTTTAAACCCAAAATACCAGTAATTGAAATACCCAAAAAGGTTTAAAAAAAAATGGACAGCACAAGACTATTGGTGTACAAAAATCAATAAAGATAATCTTCTAATGGTTCTAAAAGCATACAATCGTGCAATATGGGTAAAAAAAAAATATATGGGTAAAAAAAATAAATCATAAATGGAAAAAGATACTAAAATCTACAAAGCAAGATTCTTAAAAATAATAAAGATTGATTGATGATAAAATGAATAAATATGAAAAAAATATTACAAAAATCAACAGAAAAACCAGAAAAAAAAATGTAAAACCTTACAACATTTGCAATATATTGATTAAACTGAACGCAGAACAAATCGTACAATTACAGCCGCAGGCGGACACCATTGCTTATAGAAATGTTTAAACCAAAAACATAACTCTAAGGATACATATTTCTCTAAACCAAGACGGAAATAAAGAAACCAAAATATTGGCAGTGAAAACAATAACAAAAAGATTGACTAGAAGAAATAATAATAGTCAAGAATTTGCTATCAATGTATGCAAACCAACTCAAACAAATAAAACTACTTAAGAAAACTAAAGACGGCTCTTTTCTACTAATAATTGAAAAAAGTGAAAAAAAATTGACTAAAAATATTGAAAAAGTAGTAATTATATAAAAAAACATTAAATACCAAAATAAAAACCAAAGATAAAGTTAGAAACGCATTTGAAACTAACAAAGATTTTCTTAGTAGAAATGCCAAAACCAATGCACAAAGAAACTTAAGCAGTCATTGTTTAAGACACAAAGAAACAAATAAAAATGTTATAAAAAATGCAAAAATAAGACTGAGCAGGTGCAGAATTACAAAACGAGTAAATATTGATAAGTGTAACAGATGCTGGAAAAAAATTTGCAAAAAAATGAAAACAGTAACAAGATAGCCACAGCTATAAACAAACTTAAAAAACAGGTCAGCAAACAGCAATTAAAATTGCAGAAAATGGCAACAATAACAACAATAACAATACACGTTTTAAACCCAAAGTGCCACTGAAGTACACAAAAAAGTAAGTACATATAAAGAGTTTAGGAAAATATCAAAGTAAAAATGAATAACACAAGACCGTCGGTGTACAAAAACTACTAAAGATGATCCTCTAATGGTTCTAAGAGCATATGAAAAAAAAAGGCGACAGAAATCTAAAACTAACGCAAAAAACAGAAGAAATCATAATCTAGAGTGACCTGCTTAAATGTAATGTTAGTCATTAAAATATTAAATATCACCTTCTTTTTTAAAATTTTTGCAAAAAAGAAAAATTAACAATTTTTTAAAAATACTTGAGCGGATTGGTAAGCATTTTTGTTTAAACTACTCGATATTATTTATGATTTAAAGTGACTTCATTCTTTGCAGTCAAAACCTTAAGAAATTCCAAAAGAGAAGACAAAACAGAGAAAGCCTCGCTAAGAATAAATTAACAAAGCAAGTCTGCAATCTTTCTGAAAAAAACAAAGCAATGAAAAATGCAAGAAAAACAAAAACTACAACAATAACAATACACTTAAACTTAAAGTATTTAAAAAAATACGAACGTATGAAGGGTTTAGGAAAATATCATTAAAAAATGAATGAAAAAAGGCTATTCGTGTACTGAATACTTTAAAAAATAATCCACTAATAGCTCCAAAAAATATAATTTTGAGTATAGGATAAAAAAATGACCTACAAAAATACAAAAGTACTACAAAGCACAATTAAAGTGGAACATTAACTTCAAAACCAACAAATAAAAAAGGATATTACAGAAACCCAAAGATGCATCTGTAAACTAACAAGCAAACCAGAAGGAAAACTATGTAAAATCCTAAAAAAATTGCAATATATTGCTAAAACTAAATGCAAAACAAATCGGTCAATTACAAACTCAAACAAATAATACATGCAGTCCCCAAACTGAAAAAAAACAAAGAATAAATAAGAATGGTTAAAAACCCAAAAAAGGCTTCTTCTGCTGGTAATAAAAAATATTAAAAACCACATTGACATAAATATTAAAAATGCAGTAATTACAAAAAAAAAAACTGTTAAGGAAAAAACTTTTTTTGTTAACAAAATAGACGCAATAACTACCAAAGATAAAATTAGAAATGCACTTAAAAAGCAGCTAAAAATGAAACTCAAGCAGAAGTTTAGGAAAACCTATGCTGGTTTAGTGACTGCTTGGGTTTTTTTGTGCATTGGTTTTGATGATTTTACTGAAAAATAATGCACAAGCAGTTACTGTTCAAGGCACAGAAAAACCAAATAAAAATGTTAATAAAAAAGTGTAAATAGAGCTAAGGAGGTGCAGAATTACATAGCGCATAAATGTAGATAAGGTTAACAGATGCTGTGAATATTGGCACCTTGCAAAAAAAAACTTATAAATCAATAACTGGAAAAAGACTTACAGTATTTAGCTGCTACATATTTTCAAACCACAACTTAAAAAAATTTGCAATGTTTTTGAGCATATTTGACAGCAAAATTAAAAAAAAAGACAACATTGTGACGGATAAAGACTTCAATGCAAAGTCATCAGAATGGAGTTTTAAAAAGGAAACCATAAAGAAAAACTAGCAAAATGAACAACCAGTAAAAACAGAAGGAGAATATAATAAAAAAATTCTACTAGTTGAACTCTGACAAAAAATTAGAGTAAATGTATAGCAGCAAATCACAAAACTGAAAAATAAACAAAACAAAACTATAATTACAAAAAGAAAAAAAGAACACAAGACAACCAAAAACTACCCAAAATCACTAATAACACACGTTAAAAGAAAAAAGTAAATGAAACTAATAAGAAAAGTTAAAAAAATGTATGGAGTAAAACATACCAACTAGTCATAAAAAAATTAAAACTAAACTAGTTCCGCTAATAAGTCTTGAAGTATAAAATAATTGCTAAAATTTGTTCTAAAGACCCAATAAAAATATGAAGAATTAGTTAAACTTTTTACGAAAGTATAACTCAAAGTTAAAAACTTCTCTGCTAGATGTTTTACTGGCTAATGTAATTAAATCGGTAACAAAGCCTAAATACATACTGGAAATGCTTAAACACACTTTACAAAAAAAAGATTTTTAGAAAAATAAAAATATGTTAAACTGACCTTGATCAAGAAACCTGAAATAAAATAAACCGACTTTTATGCATGCTTGGTACAATATGCAAACTATTGAAACAGCTATTCTGTAATAAAATTTATAGAAGTAAGAAGTAAAGAGTTTAATTTTTTTTAATAATAAACATTTGAGCAACATTTTAAACTACTCTCTTGTAATTATGATCTGAAGTGACCTACCCATCTGTACAAGTGTTGGTCGTCAAAAATTTAAATATTGCCTTTTCTTTTTAAGTTAAAATGACTTCTGACACTTGCAAAGAGGCAGTAACTTAATAAACCAACACTTAAGCAAGTAGATGTGTATTCAGTTCAGACTACTTTCTGGTAATTATGATTTGGAATAACCCACTATTTTGCCTAAATGTTAGTCATCAAAAATCAAAAGATTAGATATCACTTCTTCTTTTTTACACAAAAAACCTATATTTTTTGCCAAAAAAAACTTTCATTTTTTTGATAACTAACACTTAGGTAGGTGGGCGGTAACCCCAGAATATAATTACAAGCAAGTAGTTTGAACTCAAGTTTTTGCTTACACACCCAAGTATCAGTCATTCAGAAGTAGAATATTATTTCTTATTTTTGTAAAATAAACTATTGGCGTTTGCAGAGATAAGAAATATATAATTCTTTAGTTTGAAAGTTAAATTGATTATTAAATCACTACCGATAAGTAAATTTATATGTAGACTTGTCTAATACTAAAGCAAATTTTTCCTCTGCTCTGATCTGTTTGAAATGTAATTGCTCATATGCATTTTTTTAGTTTTTTTGATTGTAAGCTTAACAAACTTAATAAAAAAAATTAGAAAGAAAAATAACAATCAACACAAAAACAAGCAAATATTCAAAGAAACGTATCATTTGTTAGCTGCAATCACGCCAAACAAGCTTCACTTTCATACTAAACTCAATTATACAGTCACAAAACGTTTAAGAACTTGAGGGCTTAAACATCAAAAAACATTGTTTTATGAAATAGTTGACAGAAAATAAAAAAAAAGAAACGCACTCACAAAATTAAACCTTTATCTTTGTCTAAAACAAGTCTAAAAGATCTTAAATGAACTAAACTTGGAAATAAAAATTAAATTTTTTTTTACCATTACCGTAAAGAAATATTTCCTTATATCTGGTTTCTGTAGACATTTAGAAAGCTTTTGATATAACTAAAATATGGGCAATTTTACATATTTATAAAAATGCGTTTTTTCATGTACAAATCGCCAACGACCTGATAACAAACATAACCCAATCTAACAAAAAGTTTGCTGTGGAAATCATCTAGTATTGGAAGCCGTTCAACATCTAAAATGAGAAAACAAAGAAATAAATATAAACGGGTCACACTTGAACTATCTATGCTTGCAAACGACATAATTTTAATCTTAATTGATGCAGAAAAACTTAAAAGTATGTTGTTAAAACTAATAAACCATGCATGCAAACACATAAGACTACAAATGCAGTTTGATAAGTCCAAAAATATAAGTACTAGCAGAGTAGTAACTCAAACAAGCAAGACAATTATCAAAAACGTGGATAAATACGTTCATACAAATTGGATTAACATGGGCATCATTAGGAAAATCAAATTTTACTTTAAAATACCAAAGTATCCCAATAAACTTAAAAAAAAATGCAATATTGAGTTTGGATGAAACTTTGTTATAATTTATCTCAATACTATTGTTACCAATTATATAAATTGTATCAAATTCAATAGGAACATTTTTTATTAAACTCAATTTAAGCAGCTTCACTTGCAATAAACTAAATGTAGTAGTCATAAACTATTTTATATATCTATAAACGCAATATTGAATTTGGATTCAATTTTGTTATAAAATATCTCAGTATCATAGCTACCAACTGTATAAATTGTATGAAATTCAATACGCTCAATTTAGCCAGCTTCACTTGCAACAAGCTTGATGTAGTGGAGTCATTAAATCATTTAATAACCTTCAAACGCAATATTGAATTAAGATGCAATTTGGTTATAATATACCTCAGTGTCATAGCTACCAACTGTGTAATTTTTTATCAAATTTGATACGCTCAATTTTAATTAAACTCAATTTTGCCAGCTTCACTTACAACAAGCTGGATCTATTGAAGTCAATAAACCATTTTGAAATTTTTAAACGTGATATTGGATTTGGTTGTCATTTGCTTATAATATACTTAAGTATCACAGCTACTTATTGTATAAAATGTATCAAATTCAATACACTTAATTTTAATTAAACTCAATTTAGCCAGCCTTACTTATAACAAGTTGGATGTATTGAAATCAATAAATTATTTTATAACCATTTAACGTGATATTAAATTTGTTTGTCATTTGGTTATATTATACATCAATATCATAACTACCAACTGTATAAATTGTATCAAATTCAATACGCTCAATTTTAATTAAACTCAATTTTGCCAGCTTTACTTACAACAAGCTGGATCTATTGGAGTCAATAAATTATTTTATAACATTTTAACGTAACATTGGATTAGGATGCAGTTTGGTTATAATATACTTCACTATTATATCTACCAACTGTATAAATTGTGTCAAATTCAATACGCTCAATTTTAATTAAACTCAATTTTGCTAGCTTCACTTACAACAAGCTAGATGTATTGGAGTCAATAAATCATTTTACAACTTTTTAACGTAATATTGGATTAGGATGCAATTTTGTTATAATATACCTCAATATTATCACTACCAACTGTAAGAATTGTATTAAGTTTAATACGCTCAATTTTAATTAAATATAATTTAAGCAGCTTTACTTGTAACAAACTTGATGTAGTGTAGTTTTTAAATCATTTTATTAACGCAATATTGGTTTAAAATGTAATTTAGTTATAATATACCTTAATATCAGAGCTTTCAACTAAATAAATTGTATCAAATTCGATACGCTCAATTTTAATTAAACTCAAGTTAGCCAGCTTAACTTGCAACAAGTTAGATGTAATAATGTCAATTAATTATTTTATTACTTTTTAACGTGATATTAAATTTGGTTGCTATTTGCTTATAATATACCTCAATATCATAACTACCAACTGTATAAATTGTATTAAATTTGATACGCTCAAATTTATTAAAACTTAATTTAGTCAGATTTACTTGCAACAAGCTTGATGTACTAGAGTCTATAAATCATTTCATAAGTTATAAACGCAACATTGGATTAAAACAAAATTTTCTTATATTATACCGTAGTATAATAGCTAGCAATTGTATAAATTGTATCAAATTCAATCCGCTCAATTTTTATTAAACTCAATTTTGCCAGTTTCACTTAAAACAAGCTAGATGTAATAAAGTCAATAAATCATTATATAACTTTTTAACGTGATATTGGATTTGGTTGCCATTTGCTTATAATATACTTTAGTATCATAACTACCAACTGTATAAATTGTATTAAATTTAATACGCTCAATTTTAATTAAATTTAATTTAGGTAGCTTTACTTGCAACAAGCTTGATGTAGTAGAGCCATTAAATCATTTTAAAACTTATAAACGCAATATTGGATAGGAATGCAGTTTGGTTAATATATACCTCAGTATCATAACTATCAACTGTATAAATTGTATCAAATTTGATACGCTCAATTTTATTTAAACTCATATTAAACAGCTTTACTTGCAACAAGCTTGAAGTAGTGGAGTCAATAAATCATTTTATAACTTATTAACGGAATATTGGATTAAGATGCAATTTGGTTATAATATACCTCAGTATCATATCTACCAACTGTATAAATTGTATCAAATTTGATTTGCTCAATTTTACTTAAACTTAATTTAGCTAGTTTGACTTGCAACAAGCTTGATGTAGTAGAGTCTATAAATCATTTTATAACTTATAAACGCAATATTAGATTAAGATGCAATTTGGTTAAAATATACCTCAGTATCATATCTACCAACTGTATAAATTGTATCAAATTTGATCCGCTTAATTTTACTTAAACTCAATTTAGCTAGTTTTACTTGCAACAAGCTTGATGTAGTAGAGTCTATAAATCATTTAATAACTTATAAACGCAATATTAGATTAAGATGCAATTTGGTTACAATATACCTCAGTATCATATCTACCAACTGTATAAATTGTATCAAATTTGATACGCTCAATTTTATGTAAATTTAGTTTAGCCAGCTTTACTTGCAACCAGCTTAATGTAGTGGAGTCATTAAATCATTTAATAACCTACAAACGCAATATTGAATTAGGATGAAATTTGGTTATACTATACCTCAGTACTATAACTATCAACTGTATAAATTGTACTAAATTCGATACGCTCAATTTTAAGTAAACTCAATTTTGCCAACCTTACTTACAACAAGTTGAATGTATTGAAGTCAATAAATCATTATATAACTTTTTAACGCAATATTGGATTTGGTTGCCATTTGCTTATAATATACCTCAGTATCATAACTACCAACTGTATAAATTGATTAAAATTTGATACGCTCAATTTTAATTAAACTTAATTTAGCTAGAGTTACTTGCAACAAGCTAGATGTAATAAAGTCTATAAATCATTATTAACGCATTTTTATGGCTAAATTATTAAATTTTATGGCTAAAATTTGTTAATTAAAACTAAATTTTAACAATTAGAAATTGAATTTTGGCAATAAAAGCAGATTTTAGCAAGTTTATTTGTTTTTTGGCCGGATTTTAATGATTTAAAAAAAAATTTATTAATTTAATGCTGGATTTTGACATTTCAAACAATTTTTTTTTGTATTATTTACCTGGATTATAAAATTTTATAGTTGGATTTTATTAATTTAAAGCCTGATTTTATCAATTATTCTAGATCTTAGCAACTTTTTGCATTTTATGATCGGATTTTATTGATTTGAAACTAGATTTTATTAATTCTTTACCGCATTTTGAAATTTAAACCAAATTTTTTTCATTTTAATTTTTGTTTGTATTCTATGACTAAATTTTTATAGAAATTTTGAAAACTAAACCAAATTTTTTTATACATATTAAAAAAAAATGTTATAAATACCAAGAAATTATAGCTCATAGAAACTATTTGTCTTTCTTAAAATTTGAATTATTATTTATTATTATTGGCCGACTACCAACATTATATAGTTGTCGGCCAATATTATTCTACTATGACAAACATATGAGTTTTATGTTCCACTATTTCTTAAAGTACATACATATATGAATAAATGTATATTCCTAAATAATGAACTCACTGAAGCTTGTATTTAACTTTATATTTTATTTTGTGAAAAACCACAAACTTATTCAGTTAATACAAGTATCTATAAAACACACAAAGTATATATAAAACAGATATTATTTTACTTCAGTGCACATTTTACTAGAAAATATATTTAAAATAATGGCTCATTATTTAGAACAAATAGCGTCCGGAATACAGTCTAAGAGGGCGAAACTTGGCTGAAGACCAAATAGAGGCGTGCTTTATATTACATACTCTTATAATGAATCAAATTTAAAATATTTTGATAAATGTGATTGAATTTGTATTGTTTAACGTGTTAAATTAATTAATTTTCTTCCAGCTTTAATTAGCGAATCTACAAGCAAAGCATCATCTGAGTTCCGGTGTAAATCACTTTGTAATAATGTTGGAGGAATTTCAAGATATTTGTTTAAGAATAACGAATGGATTTGCCAATGTTATACGGAAAAAAAGATAACAGGTAATTAAAATTTTGTTTATATTTTTTTAATTGTGTTGATTTAGCTTGTTAAATTTGTTGCTTGAAATGTAATTGATTAATTAAGTGGCTTGGTTTTAAAAAAATTAATGTTATTTGTATGTGTTAAGAGAGCTAATATCTATTTACAATGACAAACAAATTATAATATATTATTTAAACATTTTTGGTATAAATTAAATAAATTTATTTTATTATTGTTTAGGCAAGCAATTTATCAAACTTCAAGAAAAATCAGCATACTGGAGCCTACCTATAGTAATTACACCAGTCGGTAAAAATATTTCAAAAAGACAAATTGAAGATTTACCTTATCATTTAGAACAACAACCTCAACATTTTCAACAAACTCCACATTTACAACAAACTGAACATTTACAACAAAATGTAGAGCAAACTCCTCCAGAATTAAATACGCGTCATCTAGAACATAATCCTTCACCAATGAATTCTTTTCAAGAAGAACAGAAGTTTCCTCGTTTAAAACAAAAAATTGATGATTTATTACAAGCTATTCCATCACCAGAACCAATTCTTGGTCAAATAAATCCAAGCCTAATAGATCATTCAAATTATCAAAATGGTCCTGTATTAAAACCCTTACAAAATTTACTACCTAATTTGCACCAAAAGATTCCTGGTAGTAAAATCCGTTTAACAGATCCTATATTAGTGCAACCTGTTCATGATCCGTTTACAGATACGCTTCGAAAACATATAAATCATGCTCATCCACTTCTACCGGGATTTAATTCCAATTCTTTAAGTAACTCAGAACATCAAGTTAATCAAATTAATGTTAATGTTCGTATGGATCAAACGACACGTTGGTTTGGTAATGCGTTTAATTGGTGGAGGCGTGGGCTTGCATTAGGTGCAACGGGACCTATGGAATTTAATGATGATGTTACACCTGATCCTGGTTCGGAAAAAAGTTTAACGGAATCAATTGAAAAGAATTTTGCAACAACAATGAGAGCTGTTACTGAAGAATATAGAACAAGTATTAAAGAAAGTTTTAAAGCACCTCAAGGTATTATAGTGCAACCTAAAGAGTTTATGGATGAAGATGAATCAAACCCTACTGAATAATTAATGCAAATAAATTGAATTGTAGCAAAATTTATAAATTTTTTGATTTATTAAAAAAAAAATTGATTATTAATTATCATTTAAATCCGTACCTGAATCTTGTTTTTTTTAAATATTTTGATCCATTCTTTGTTATCAATTTTAATCCTATTACTAGTTAAAAAACTGGTAGTTACATCCTTTAAGTACAAAAATATATTTATTTTTTGTATTTTTAACCTAAAATTAAACATTAGATTAGTTTAAACATCTTCAAATTTAAATTTAAGTTGTCTAAGAATTCATTATATAATATTTATTGTCATACAAGGATTATGTAGGGCGTACTGAATCAGCTTTTAACATTAATCTGGCTTTAATCCTATTCAAGCAAGATATATCCGAACAGTTTTATATATCCACAAATAATTAATTCTTGAACGATTTCAAATAGCTTTAAATTTTCCTGTCGTCTTTTTGTGGGAATCTGTGTTCGTTTTAAATTTTCCGGCGGCGTAGAAGATAGAGAGTAAGTTTATTCAAAGAAATTTCTGGACCTTTAGCCTCAAGTCATTTATTATAATATTGCACCAACTACTAGTTTGAAAATCAAATTGGAAATTCTATCCTGAGGCTTCAAAAACAAATAGTATGCTATACATATAAAAAGAAAACGTGACAAATATAAAATTTATGTAAAAAATAATTGAATTCAAATCAATCTTTTTGATAATACAAACTTTTACTGTAATACTGTGAATGTACATATGAACATTAAAGAAAACATTTGTTCAAAATGCAACAAAAAGAATTAGATACAATTAAGTAATTTAAAATAGTTTGTCTCCCACAATCCACTATTCACACATTTATTTCGCTCAGTACATAATTAAGTCCTTCAGTATTTATTAAACTCCCATGCGGATTTTGCAGAAACCTGTCATTATATTTAAAAGTAAAACGATCACTTACAAGCGCGTGCTTTTCATTCTTTTGTGTTGTGTTTTTTAACATCTGCCAGACACGAAATATCGTTTACGGACATGTTATTAAATTATACTTAAACATTGTAATTTGCCTTTAAAAAGGGTCGGGTCTTTAGTGCGATCGCAAGGGCAAAATTCACTTTTAACTTTAAAGCATATAAAAAACCCAAAGGGGGAGATTTATGGGGTTGGACGTTAACATCAATCGCTTGCAACGTGTAGAAAAAAATGTTTATTTATAAAGTGAATATGTTTTCGGAGAAGAATAAGTTCGGATACTTTACTAGGAGTCGTAAATTAACCAAAGACATGTGTATTAGAATGGAATTTAGTTTACATAATTTTATTGTTTTCTTAGAAAGGATTAGAATTTCACAACATGGAGAAGAATATGATGTCATAATTAGACAATTTATATAAATATTGTATGGTTTGTATTTATACAATATCGCATCACGTTAAGATTGCTATTGAAATAAATATATGAAAACTATTTTTGATAAAAAAAAAATTTAAAAATTGTATTGTATCTTATAATTTATAATTTAAAAACTAAATATGTTATTAACATTTTATAAATAAAATTATAAGCCGTGTTTGGCCGAGTTTTGATTTTAATTTATTTTTTAACTTTTAAACAGTTTATTGCCGGATTTTGGTGTTTATAATGTTTTATAAGCGGATTTAGTTATTTTTTACTTTTTATAAATAGAATTTTGCACGTGTGAAGTTAATGACTAAAATTTGGTGTTTTCTGACAATATTTTTATACTTTATGAACGGATTTTTGACTTTTTATAAAAGGAATTCTGTATTTTTAATTGTTTTTGGCCGGATTTTAAGCTTTTTATCAATATTTTGATGTTTTAAAGCTGGAATTTGGAGTTTTCAAAACATTTTATAAATAAAATTTTGACTATTTTGGACCGGATTTTGATCATATTCAAAAATATTTTAATGTTTAATAACCAAATTTAGCTATTTTTGATTTTTTATGAATATGATTTCGCACTTTTTAATAGTTTTTGACCGGTTTTTATTGAATTTGACATTTTAGACCAAAATTTTGCACTTTTCAACAGTTCATGGCAACATTTTTGTGTTCTTTTTATGTTTTAAGACCGGATTTTAGTTTTTTTTTAACAATATTTTTTGGTTAAATTATGCTAATTTTGTCTTTTTATTAAAAATTATTTTGTAACAATTTAAGCCGGATTTTGGTTATTTTCAAAATTTCAATGCTAGATTTTGCTATATTTGACATATTATTAATAAATTCTTTTCATCTTTTGATATGTTATGACAAAATATGACTGTTTTTGACTTATTTTAAATAGAATGTTGCAGTTTTAACAGTTTATTATGAGTATTTGTTTCTGATTATTGCACAGTTTAAAATAATTGAGGTTAAGGTATTTTAATAAAAAAATGTATATACTTTATTGTGCTGATTTTACTTTTTTTATATTAAGACCGGTTTCGGTTGTTAGGCCATCATCAGTTTTTTTTTTTCACAGGTGTTGTTGTGTGTTGCGGGTGGTGTGAATTAACCCGCAACACACAACAAAAGTAAAATCAGCACAATAAAGTATATACATTTTTTTATTAAAATACCTTAACCTCAAAAGTTTATTATGAGTTTCGGTACTCATATTTTTTTAATTTTATGGTCATATTTTGCTATTTTTAAAATTCTATGAATAAAATTTTTCACTTTTTGACAGTTTATAATTAGACTTTGAATTTTTGGGACAACATTTTGATGTTTTATAAACGGACTTAGCTATATTTAAAAATTTATAAAAAGATTTACAGTTTTTAACAGTTTATTTTTGAAATTTTATAAAACAAATTTTGATTTTTTTACTAATTTAAACCGGATTTTGTTTTTTTTTTAACAATTTTTTTTATATAATATTGGTAAATTTTTAAAAATTTATAAAAAAATTTAAATTTTTAAACAGTTTATGGTAGAGTTTTGGTGCTATCTGGCCAATTTTTTTTTTAAATATTTAAAACCAAGTTTTGCGATTTTTTTATAAATAGAATCTTGCAGTTTCTATCAGATTATAATAAATTTTTGATGTTATGACAATATTTTTATACTTTATGGCCGGATTTTGCTATTTTTGATATCTTATAACCAAATTTTGATTTTTTTTGTCAATATTTGAATAATAATTAGAACAAAATAATTCTTCATTCTAATTTTTTTTTTAATCTTTGCCACTAGTTTTGTCTTTATTTAAAAATCATTCTTCAGCTCTGTTAGTGTTTAAAATGCAATACTTGACTGTTTTAAAAATTAATTAAAAAAAAAAATCTTTTTTTTTTTACCAAAGTATTTCTTAAACGATTTCGGTTAATTTGTATTGCATTTTAAGCAACAACATTTGAAGATGACTTTTAAATAAAGCCAAAACTAGTTGCAAAGATAAGTTGATTATTTTTTACCAATTATTAAATATTATTCCAAATACGCAATTTCCAAATTCTTATATGAATAGTTTATATAAAGCTTTTAATATTTTTGTTTTAAGTTTTAAAAAATAAATTACATTTTATAATTCTAATTCTTTGGTTGGTGACAATGTTTTAGTATTTTTTAATTGGGTTTTAAAAAGAATTTGCACTTTTCAACAGTTTTAATCTGATTTTGTTACTAACAATATTTTGACATTTTATAAATTAGAATTTTACATTTTTCAATTGTTCATAGTCGTATTTTAGTGCTTTCTAATCATATTTTGATGATTTAAAAGCAAATTTTGTTATTGTCAAAAAATTTGCGCAGATTATGATGCTACCTAACAATATTTTGATGTTTTAAGGCCGGATTTTACTATTAATAAAATTTTACATTTTTTTACAATTATTTATAGTTATTTTTGACCAATTCTAACAATATTTTATTATTTCATAGCCGCACTTTATTATTTTTTAAATTACATAAATGTTTTTACATTTTTTAATAGTTTATGGCCGGACTTTTTAACAATACTTTGATGTTTCAAGACCACACATTATTATTTTAACATTTTATAAATAGAATTTAATACTTTTCAACCGTTTTTAGCCAAATTTTAGTTTTTTCTAAAAATATTTTAATATTTTATGCCAAATTTTTTTATTTTTGACCTTTTATAAATTGAATTTTGCACTTTTTAACAAAATTTAAAAAATTATAAAACGCTCTTCTGTGGCACAAAAATCCTAGCCTACACCTGTAGTAAAATTCTTTATTTTTTTAAATTATTTTGAATATAAACTAAAAATTAAAAAAAAACGCAAAAATTAACTTTTAAAAAACTACTTAAATATTTTTATTATTTTTTTAAATTTTGAATTTTAGAAACTTATTCAACAACTTATTTTTAATATGTTTTAAAAATATCCAAAATAAGTACAAAAAATTTGAATAGATGTTTAAGATTTTTGGAAATCTATTAAAAGCATATTTTGAAAATTAAAGAAATTTTATTGAAAAAATGCAAAAAAATAAATTAAGAAAAATAACTTTATTAAAATATAATTTCCTTTTATAAAAAAAAAACTTGATAAATTAGTATAATTTTTTTGAAAAACCCTCAATTTTAAAAGTCTATTTAACAAATTATTTTTATTTTTTTATCATTTTTAATTTGTGTTAAAAAAATTAACGCAAAATTGAGTTTTTTTAAACTTTTTTAAAACTATTTTCTTGCGAAATTATTTTAAACATTTTTTTTTTAAACTCAAAAATTATGTTTATTGCAAATTCGAAAAGAAGAATGCTAAACAAAGTTTCTAGAAACACATTTATTAAAGAATTGATTATAAATTATTTAATTATTTTTTAATTTTTAATTAAATAATTGAGATTTTAATTACATTTTGTAATAGTTTTAATTAAGCAAATATTTTGTTATCTGCCTCTTTACGGCCAATCTGTCCAACTTCTTCAAAATTTAAAAAATGTAGTTGAACGCAATTTTGTGCTTTGTGCAACATTTAGATTTTCCAATGTGAGCAATTCCATTTCAATCGGACCAGAGCTGGGGGGGGGGGTGCATTGAGAAAATTCTACATTTTTTTTTTGTTTTTTCGTCATTTTTTAACTTAATCGCATTTTTTGTTTAAAAAATTTCAAAAAAATAAATTTACTAATGAAATCAACCAAACATTTTCCATAGAATCCAAATCTGGCCCCAAGTTTATACCCTGATTATAAGTCGCAAAAGCCATAAAACCATGTTTTTGTTCTCAGTGGGCTGGGCAAAAAGGAGCATTTTTTATTTTTTTTTTACCGCCAAAGTTGACGTAATTTTGATGTAAATTAATTGGAAAATATAAATTTGGGTTTTAAGGGTCTAAAACTCAAAAAATCTGCAAAGTAAGTCTAATCTTTAACATAAACTCTTACAAATGCACGTTTAGCCGCGCTCGGAGGAACAATACACCACATATTATAAAGCTCTGGTTTGTTTAAAATGGAATTGCCCACGTACAATATTGTCATTCTGTTTAATTTTTTTTAAACCTCATAAGAAAAACAAGTTTTCTGTGCCGATTTTATTCAAAACACGTTTTTTGTCATTTTAGAACAATTTTGTAAAACAAGGTTTTAGGATTTTATATGATTTAATATTAAAAAATTGTCGTTTTGTGTAATTTTTGATAAAATATGTTTGAAAATAGGGTTTTTGTCCAAATGTTATGCAAAAAAAACGTAGTTTTATGCTACTTTAAAACATTTTTGTGCAACAATTATGATTTTATGGGGGAAGAATAGTTGTAAGGATTCACTCAGCAAGAAAACGACTAAATATAATTGAATAAAATTTTTATACATTGTAGAAGAAAGTCCAATTTGTGTCCTCAAGACATTTTTCAAGAAATTTTATGCAATAAGTCGTTTCTCCGCAATTAATTTTAAAAAGTGACGTTTTTAACTAGTGCTTATTAATTTTTTACTTATTAAATATAACTTTAAATTTTTAATCAAAAACATAAAAACATAGAATATTGTATGTAGTTCAACATTTAAAAAGAGTGATGTTGAGTCTATGATAGTAAGTTTAGTTAGTTTTTATGGTCTGGCATCGAATCATTTTACAGCTTCGATGTCATCTGTGATATAAAGTTAGGTTGTGATATTAGATTAAGTTGTGATTTTAGGTTTAGTTACTTTAGTTTTTAGGGTCTGGCATCGAAGCATTTTACAGCTTCGGTGCCATCTGTAATATTAAGTTAGGTTAATAGATAGGTACTGGCATCAAATTCTTTTACAACTTTGTTGTCAGTTGTGATAGTAGTTTTTGTAATATTAGTTTTAAATTTAAGCAACGGTGATATTAGATTTAGTATTTATTTATTTATTTATTTATTTAACCATTTTAATGTGTTGTTTTGTCTTCTCCGGTCTATAACCTAAGATTATTATTATTAAAATAAAATAAATAGCTAATGACCTTAGTAAGTTAGACCTTATTTAAAAAGAAAAAATAAGTCATTGATGATTTTTTTTGTAATTTTCTGAACGATTTTATATGAAATTAGTGTAAGAATTGCATAAAAATGTTTGCGCAATATTTTTGATAAATTTGATAAGAAAAATAGTTTTTATGTGCAATTTTCATCTAAAAATTAGGGTTTTGCTCAATTTCAAAATAATTCTGTGGGTCAACTAGCAATTTCATTAAAAAAAAAACTGTAAAATTTTGTATAAATTAGTTTTCCTGAGCATTTTATATGAATCTAAAATAAGAAAATGGTCATATTGTGTTATTTTTGATAAATCTCAAAAAAAAAATGCGTGTAAATTTGAGGTAAAAACGAGGATTTTCCGTAGTTTTGTATTAATTATGTGCAGCAATTAAGTTGTATAAAAGTTTTATATAAATTTAATAAATTTTGTGATAATTTAAGCTTTAAATTTTTTAACATATAATACGATTTGTTTAATTTTTTTGATAAATAATCTATATAATCTGCCCATTTTAATTTTTCATCTAAGAAAGTTGTGGTTTTTGATTGAACAATAATTGTGTTGTATAGTTTTATTTGATTTGGCCCGCCACAAAAATTAATAAGAACAGTTTTTTTAGTATTAAAAATTAGTTGATTTTGCGTCACCCATTGCTCAAATTGTCTAAGTACGTCAGTAATATCATTTAATAATTTATTTTTACAAGAATTTAATATAACTATTGACGTGTCATTAGCAAACTTAACTACTTTTCCCTTTCCTGTATAATTGGGAAGGTCTTTTAATAAACATAAAAAAATACGCTATCTTGGGGTAGACAATACTCGTTTTTATGTTTATTAGATTTAATTTTATTACTAGTAATCAGTAATTTTCTGTTCGTTAAATAACTAAATATCCAAGATTGTCCTCAATAAAACAATATTCTTACTACAAATTCTTTTTCATTAATTTTATCATAAATAAATTGTAATAATTCTACAGATTCTGTTGACCTGTTGGATCAACATCCATGTTGTTCTTTTGCTAAAATGTTAAATGTTTCCAAAAAGTTTTGTATTTTATTGCAGATACATTTTTCAATTATTTTGAAAAACACAATCAACAATGTAATATGATTATCATTAATGATATCTGGTTTTTCACCTTTTTGTACAGACGTTTGAAACTTTAAATATATCTGGATAATGTTCTAGTTTGACAGATTAATTTATAATATTTATAAATTCTACAAAATTGTTAGAAATGTTTTTCATCTTTTTCTTTAAGTGCCTATCTATAGATGTTGGCAATCACATTAGTCCACTTTAATCTGTTTACTGCTGTTCTAAATAAAGCCGTTGATGTCATTCCGGTCTATGCTCTTATATTTTTTAGCCATGATGTTCTTCGGCGACCTGATGATCTTTTTCCTTTTATTTTTCCTTGCAAGATTGGTTGCAGTAGATGGTATTTTTCATTCTATATGATATGTCAAAAAAACTCTATTTTCCTTCCTTTGACGTTTGTTAGAAAGTCAAATTCTTTCGCAATGCGCCGTAGTACTATTTTGTTTGTCACGTGATAAACCCATAAAATCCTGAGCATGTAACGATAACACCACATCTTAAAAACGGTTTTTGATAATGATTAGGATTTGCGTTTTCTTGCAGTTATACTTTATTCCGTATCGTTTGCTAACTTTTGGTATGCAGTCTATCAGTCTCTGAAGTCCTTTGGCAGTATCAGCGATCAGAACAGTGTCGTCCGCATATCTGAGGTAGTTTATTGTTTTGCCGTTTATTACTAGACCTTCCTCTACGTTGTCTAGTGCTTTTTGGAGTAGCTGTTCTGAATATGCGTTAAACAGCAGTGGTGATAGTACACAACCTTGGCGGACCCCTCTCTTCACTCTAAACTCCTTGGATATTTGGTTTTCTACCCGGACCATAGCCTTTTGCTGTAGGTACAGATTGGATATTATGTCTAAGTCTTTGTTGTCGATTCCGCTTTCACGTAGAATTGCAACGAGTTTGCTATGTTGAACTTTATCAAATGCATTCTCAAAATCAATAAAGCATAAAAATACATCTGCGTTGATGTCGCGTGCTCTTCAGTTCCTAGTTCTTTTTTATAGTCAAATTGTGTATGACTTATGTTGTCGTCTAGTTTTCTATATATGCAAGTTTAGATGATATTGAGAAATACTTTTAGAAAGTGACTCATCAGACTGATTATTCTGTGTTCTGAGCACTTTGTTGCGTTTGCTTTCTTTGAGAGTGGAATAAATGTGGATATTAGCTTATCTTTTGGTATTTAACCTGCTGTGTAGATTTTGTTGAGGAGCCTAGTCACTAATTTCACTTGTTCTGGTTCTAGTAGTTTGAGCATTTTCCCGTGTATCTGATCTGGTCCCGGAGCTTTGCTGTTTTTCAATCGGTTGTTTGCTGTTTTTACTTCTTGTTGAGTAATAATTGGCACTTTGTCACCCAATATTGTGTTCATATTGTTGTCTACATCTGTGTCTCCATCAACAAGCTCTTCCGTATATTGTTTCCATCTTGTTAGTATTTTGTCAGTTTCTGTGATAATGTTACTGTCTGAGTTTTGGATTACGTTCCCTCCCTTTTGTTGCTTGCTTCCTATTGCTTCTTTGTCATGTTTTGCTTGTAGTTTGATTTCAATTTCAGCACATTTATTCAATCTTTAATTACATATTGTTTTAATATAAAAAAGGCAAAGTTTAGTTTACAGTGGTTCTTCCACTTTTATTTACAAATAATCTTACTTTAAAATAAAATGTAAACACAATTCTGCTTCCATTACACTATCTACTTGGTCTGTTTCCTCCATGAAATAAGCATTAATTCAATAGTTTTATTGAATAATTACGCTGACTCTCCATTTACTAATAATTTTTTGTTTAAAGAATGTAGTTGATACTGTGACCAATTTTGAAAGAAGTAACTATTGCTTTTTAGCTTCTTTAGTACTTTCTTGTGCAGTTTTTTATACATTTTTTGGTACTTGTTTCTATATTGCTTTCTTTTTTCCATGAGATTTGTTATCTGTTATCTATTTTTGTCTTTGTTTAGTCTTTTTGGGTTTCAGTTCAGGTCTTTTGCGACCGTAACTATTGCTGTTTTTATTTGATTTTACAATTCTTCTGTTTATGTTTCAGAGTTGCTTTTTTCAGATATGATGTTTAATTCACTATTTATCCTGTCTTTAGTTTTCTGTAGCGTCTCTTTTTGATTATTTTCTTTAGTCGTATTTTGGTGCAAGCCAGTAGAAGGTTATAATCTAATGGAATGTTGGCGCCTGGGTATGTTTTGACTGAGAGGATTGCATTGCAATATCTTCTGTTTACCATTACATAGTCAATTTGATTCCTTACTATTCTCTGTTGGTTATTGGCTGAAGATCTCTACGTGTAAAGCCTGGGGTGTAGTTTGAAGTAGGTGTTCATTATTACAAATTCTATTTCATGGCAAAATTCTATTAGGCGATCACCTCTATCATTTCTCACGCCTAAACAGAATCCGCCCGCCACATCTTCAACTTCTCCTTGTCCCACTTTGACGTTTATGTCCCCTATAATTATGTTTACTTCCTCCCTTTTTGTGTGTTTTAGGGCAGTTTTTAGTTGTTCATAGAATTCTTTGATCCCTTGTTCCGTGCTTTCAGTTGTTGGTGCATATAGTTTTATGTTTAAATCGAATGGTTTTGCATTTATTTTGATTAATGCTACTCTGTTTGAGATAGGAATAAATTATTTAACAGCATCGTTGACTTTCTTTTAAAGTATTATTGCGACACCGTTTTTGTTTATCTCCGGAAAAAAATATGTGGTGTCCATCTATAACACAGTTTGACCATCTTGTTTCGCTGCATCCCAGTATATCAAATTTTAGAAGTCTTAAATTTTAAAAACCTAACAAACAACTTATTTTCAATATTTGAAAATAACTTATTTTTAATGCGTGTTGTAAATTTAATTAAAAAAAAGTCCTAGTAATCAGTTTTATTAAACCAAAATTTTATAAATTTTAAAAAATTATTTAATAAATTTATTAAACAATCTATTTTTAATGTCTGATGCAAATTTAAAAAAAAAATATATGCAAAATTAAAGTACGAATAATCAGTTTTATTGAATCAAAATTTTATTACATTTTTTAAAATTTTTGAAAAGGTAATTAGGATTTTTAAATAATCTTAAGTTTTAAAAACCTACCAACAACTTATTTACAATTGTGTGATGCAAATTTATAGAAAAAAAAAAAAAAAATGCAAGAACTACAAAAAATCTATTTTATTAAAACAAAACTATTTAAAATTTAAAAAAAAAAAATTAAAAATACTTAAAAATGTTTGAAAAACTTCTAAATTAACTAACTTTTTAACACAACTTATTTTTAATTTTGTAATGCAAATTTGAAGAGAAAAATGCTAAATAAAGTCCGGAAAATCAATTAAAAAAAAAAAAATAAATGTTTCAGTTAAATAATTGAGACATATGATACGATGGATATTAAAATAAATATATTTTTTTAATAAACATGTTCTATAATACTGCAATTTCCTGCACAATATAGTAAACATAAATACTATATTAATCTACTTTAATAATCTATTAACAAATCAATTAATTAGTTGCAATTAAATAAATTAAATGGCCAATGGTTATATAAACAGGTAGTTCAAACATCGCTTACCGGCAGTAAATTATTTGCGGATTTAGACATCATCGATATTGTATAACTGCAATTATTAATAATTTCATTTACACAAACAATCATAAGTTAAATCGATAAAGTATGCACGTTATTTTATTTTATTACCATACTTCAATAATTTCATAATAGCATTAATAGTAAACAACGCTTATTGAAATTGCCAACATCAACAATTTGCAGACGTAAACCAATTCATGCTGGTAGTGTTTACGTTATTTAACATAAACACGTTCACTGACGACGGCCACAAATATGATTCGGTTCAAGAAAATTGTTTGTTAACCACAATATTATAATTAAATAAACAAAATGGTAAATTTCTTGCTTGACTTCACAGCGCAATTATTTGATTATTTGTCTTAAGTAAACAATTAGTTGCGTATTTAATAATTATATTCATAAAATTTGCAAAATAATAAATTAAAATAAAATAATAATGTTATATTTATTCGGCGCAAACGTTTCTGATGGTTATTGAAGATGATATTCTTCAGCAGTATATCGCACCTATATAAATTCCAATGGTATTGCCCAGCATACAAAATCGGTCCGAATATCGCTGCAAAAAGCAATTCGCGTTAATAATTCCGCCGTAGGTGTGTAAAAATGAGGAGATATGTATTCAAAAATCATATCTCTTGAGCACGCATGAAACATGAATCGTGGTCGGTCCCAGCTCATGCAACTCATGTATCATTTAAAGATTTACTCGCTCGCGTTTCAAGAGATTACTTGAGTATGTATGTGTCTGGTCTGTGTGTATGCGTTGGCTATAGAAAATGGTTTATTCCCATCCACGGGAGAGATACGTTTTGCGGCTGGAAACTAAAAGATTCTCCCGACCGTGACCAGCTTTGTTCATCCGAGCGGAAAAACACCTTCGGGTTTTCTGAACGCCGACAGTAACAACGCATTAAAGGCTGAACTGAACGATAAATCCAAGTGCTAACGAATACCCTCAACTCGCAGAGATTCTAATTGAAACATTTAATTTTACCAAGGGATTGTAGTATCAATGGACCAACTATTTTAATTACATCCCCGCTTAAATGAAATTTACATCAACATTCTTAAAAACTAAATACGGTTTACTGGATTAGTAAGAAATTAATTACAAAATGATTTTAATTCGTAGAATTAACGACATAACTCTATTTACCGATATCATTTTATATTAAGAGTTTAAAAAATGTGGTTTTTAATTAATTAAAATTTATTCTTAGCTATGTACAGATTAAAGAAAATAATGTTTCAACAGATTAGTGATTAATAAATACTTCAAAAACAGTTTGATGAAGATATATGCTTTGCTTCTCATAGCCATATATTTCAAATACAACAAGACATGATCTGAAACAATGAAAAATAAAAAATTTGAATCAGTAGTTGACTTTATAATTTAATTTAAATTTAATTAGTTAAAACAGTTTCACCAATGTTCATTATTATACTTTATAACTTATACAACATGCAAAAAATAGTTTCAAACAAAATAAATATTATATTGTGGCATACTATATATATCAAATTATAAAAAAGCAATAAATTTGCAAACTTAATAAATAAAAAGTTATTTCAATATTTCTAGTAGTTTCACATCAGAAAAATAAGCAATTTTGTACATATTGAATTTCTATAAATTTTATTCAGATGAAAAATCTGTTTATCGCCACTTTATTTTAATCGGATTGAATATCTCCAGAAGTAAACAAACAAGAAAGTAGGCCATATGATTTGTATTTACTTTACTCATGCTGAAAACTGAAAACCTTTGACAAGAAACGGCAGAAAAGTTGTGAAGATATTTTTTATCTTATCTTATACATACATGACTTGAAAGCGTTTATTTAAACAAGAAACAAATATTTTCATTAAGTTCCTTAGTAATTTTCTTGTCACAAAAATTAGATCATATATTTCTGCCGCAAGCTATAATCCTAGTTCTGATAAATGATTTTAATTGTCCCATGATGTATGAACTTAATCTATGACGATAAATTATATAAAAAAAACGTTTACCCAAGAACAAACCGTCATTGTTGGATTCAACTTCGACCGTCGACATTGATGTGGGTCGATAATTCTTTAATTACATAAGTAGATCTCCGGGGCGGATTCCAAGGTATCATTTATACTAAATTTAACCATTACGAAAAATATAGGTTGCGGTAATCGCTCAACGTTTATTAAAACGTGTTAAAACAATAAATAACGCAAGCTCTAACTGAATTGAAATATTTTTAATCTGCTAAACAATTTTTTTGAATGCGGTTTCTCCACTTTAGTGAATTAGTATGCTTGGTGCCGTACAGACCACATTGTGCCAGGGAAAAAATGCGATTAACACAGTTGCCTGCATCTCAATGATCTCTCCAGATGCATAATTTTAAGTGCAAAGTATAATGCGATTACAGGTTTTCAGAGTGGGTGCTTTATCTTGTTTCTATTAACGATACCGTCCTCATTGTATGTTTGCGTTTTTGCGTCAGATTATCTAAGAGCTTCTTTTCGAGTGGTTCATAGTTAATAAGATTTTTATATATCTCCAGATGTGGTCGATTTTTAAATGGATTTGTGTAGACAATTATATTATGCGAATTTTTTCCTTAATCTCATGCAATGCTATTAAGGGCATTGCATATATTTTGTAACAATTATTAGGTACATACTACTAAGTTTCAAAGCCTTTAAATTTATAAGATTAGAAGATTGCGTGCATATAATATAATAGGTTGCGTTCGCTATTGATTATAATAAACTTCAGGAAGTAGATTATTGTAATAGGATGTATGTTTCTATAATAATATGTAAGTAAGTAGAATTTGCAGTAATGTATTTTGACGTAACATTCTTGTCGGGTTATTATTGTATGTTACTGATTTTCTCAACAGAGCTGCATTCATCCGAAGCAGCAAAAATGTTGCAACTGGTTCTTAAGAAGTTTTATAATACATTTTTCTTGCAATTTAGTTATTATATACGATTGACAAATCAATTAAGTACGGTTTCAATGAATTAGTTTTTATGTAACATAATGACATGATTGCATTATATTAAATTAGGTGTGAATTGTAGCATATCATTGATTTCAGTATTATTTTTTTTAATAATTGATATTGTTTTGTTGTTAACTACCAAAACGAAGCTTAAAATTAAATCACTGTTAAAATTAAGACATTAATAATACTAACATTAAAACAAATTAAATTAAATTTTATTGATTTTGCTCTACTGCAAGACATACATTCTTTCGAGCGTGTAAAATAAAATGAAGTTGATTAATGTTAGTGGATTTGTTTGAGTGAATCTGTTAATAGCATGTGCTTACTGCTACTAAACCCAAATTGCCAAAAATCAATTATTATTACTCTTAGATGAGGATAGATAAGTTTAGTTTAAATTTTAATAATTTTAGCGTTAAAATGACAAATATATCAACAATTCTTTTTTATTGTACGCCTTACAATTTGATTAAAGGAAGTTGATAAAATCAACTGCTTATTAGGTGACTTTCAAATGATGGATATAAAGCAAGTTATTATTTAGTTATATTTTGGGGATCAAAAGTTATTATTTTGCAATAAATAAATTTAATCCCCGCCCACCCACCAAGAAATTGGATCACAAACACTTGGATAGGTGGGAGAGAACTTCAGATTAAGCTTCTGTCTGCATGCCCCTCTCATCCGCTTAAGTGTCTGTGTACAAGAAATTAAATCATAAACACTTAAATAGGTACGCAGGAACTCCACATGAAGCTATTGTCCCGCAATTATTGAACTGAGTGTCCCGCCCACCCACCCACAATTGTTTTTACAAAAAATTAAATCACAAATACTTGGGTGGGTAGGCTGGAACTTCAGTTGAACGCAATCAATAAAAATTAAAACAATATTACAATAAAATAGTTTTATTACAGCTTTAAACACCAAAAAAACGGTAAAATTTGTGCCGTACAACAAAAACCAATCAACCAATTTTGATAAAATTTGCTAATTTACAGTGGATAAGGTTGCCAAACACAATAAATAAAATATAATTTGTAGCTTTGTTGCTATAAAATAGTTTTATTAACCTTTAAACAGCAAAATTTGGTGAAATTTGTGCAAAATTTCTATCTTAATATATAGCAAAATGTGTTGTTTAATACAATAAAACAAAACTTTGTTGCAATAAAATAGTTTTATTAAGCTTTAATCAGCAAAAAAAACGGAAACATTTGTGCAAAATTAGTCGTAAAACAAAAACCAATCAATCGATTTTATTAAAATTTGTTGATATATAGCAAAATGTGTTGTTTAATACAATAAAACAATAAAATTTGTAACTTTGTTGCAATAAAATAGTTTTATTAAGCTTTAAACAGCAAAAAACGGTAAAATTTGTGCAAAATTAGTCATAAAACAAAAACTAATCAAGCAATTTTTAACAAATTTTATATTTAAAGCAAGAAGATAAAGACAAACAATTTGAATTAATAAATATAAAAATATTATAACAATAAAATAGTTTTTTTAAGTTTTAAACAGCAAAAAACAGTAAATTTTGTGCAAATTTAGTTGAAAAACGGAAACCAATCAATCGACTTTAAGAAAAATTACAAATATATAGCAAAATAAGTCGATAAATACAATAAAATAAAAAAAGTTGTAACTTTGTTGCAATAAAATAGTTTAATTAAGCTTTAAACAGCAAAAAACGGTAATATTTGTGCAAAATTAGCCGTAAAACAAAAACCAATCAACCAATTTTATTAAAATATGCTAATATATAGCAAAATGTGTTGTTTAATACAATAAAACAATAGAATTTGTAACTTTGTTGCAATAAAATAGTTTTATTAAACTTTAAACAGCAAAAAACGGTAATATTTGTAAAAAATTAGCCGTAAAACAAAAATCAATCAACCGATTTTATTAAAATTTGCTAATATATAGCAAAATGTGTTGTTTAATACAATAAAACAATAGAATTTGTAACTTTGTTGCAATAAAATAGTTTTATTAAGCTTTAAACAGCAAAAAACGGTAAAATTTGTGCAAAATTAGCCGTAAAACAAAAACCAATCAACCGATTTAATTAAAATTTGCTAATATATAGCAAAATGTGTTGTATAATACAATAAAACATTAGAATTTGTAACTTTGTTGCAATAAAATAGTTTTATTAAACTTTAAACAGCAAAAAACGGTAATATTTGTAAAAAAATAGCCGTAAAACAAAAACCAATCAACCGATTTTATTAAAATTTGCTAATATATAGCAAAATGTGTTGTATAATACAATAAAACAATAGAATTTGCAACTTTGTTGCAATAAAATAGTTTTATTAAGCTTTAAACAGCAAAAAACGGTAACATTTGTGCAAAATTAGTCGTTAAACAAACACTAATTAAGAAATTTTAATCAAATTTTATATTTAGTGCAAAAAGATACCAAAAACAGTTTGAAATTTAAAAAATTAAATTATTATTACAATAAAATAGTTTTCTCAAGCTTTAAACAGCAAAAAAACGGTGAAATTTATGCAAATTTAGTCGTAAAATAGAAACCAATCAACTGATTTTAATAAAATTTGCTAATTTACAGTAAAATGAGTTGCCAAACACAATAAAATAAGAGAAGTTGTAACTTTGTTGCAATAAAATTATTTTCTCAAGCTTTAAACAGCAAAAAACGGTAAAATTTGTGCAAAATTAGTCGTAAAACAAAAACTAATTAAGAAATTTTAATCAAATTTTATATTCAGTGCAAATAAATACTGAAAAACAGTTTGAAATTTAAAAAAATTAAACTATTATTACAATAAAGTAATTTTCTCAAGCTTTAAACAGCAAAAAATAGTAAATTTTGTGCAAAATTAGTCGTAAAACAAAAACCAATTAACCGATTTTAATAAAATTTGCTAATTTATAGCAAAATGTGTCGCTAAACACAATAAAACAATAAAAATTGTAACAATAAAATAGTTTTATTACAGAAATTGTATATTTAATAAAATCAAATAACTTATGTAAGCTATAATAGTGCGAAAAAAGGAAAAAAATAATTATTTTTAGATATTTATTCATTACCTTATTTTTGAGGTTAAAAACTTTCTTATGAAATATTTAAAACAATGCAGCAAAACAAAATATATTGTTATAAATTAAGTAAAATACTCACATTTTTTTTTTATTTTGCAATATTTTATTACAGCGTAAATCAGTTCTAAATTAATGTCAGTCTTTGCAAAATTTATTGCAATAAATTACTTCTCTTTTATATTTTTTCTCTCACTTGCCTCATTGATAGCAAGCATATAGTTTTTTTTTTCATATCTTGTTTACTGTACTACTTCGTTGCTATTTTTATGCTTTTATTACTTTTTAAACCATACCCTTCACTTTTTCTTAAAATTTTATTATTTCCTTCCAAGCTCAAAGATAGGTAGTACTGTTTGTGTAGCTTTATTGATGCCTGTATTCCTAATTTTTATCTACCAATTGTTTCTCTTTCATTTTTTTTTATTTCAGTCTTAAGAATACTAGTAAATTCATCTGTCATATGCGCCAAAAAAATTAGAGTAAATTTAAAACCAGCAATTTGAATTAAGCTTTCAATTAATTTCATAGAACTTGTTTCTACTTCAGCTTCGGATATAAATTTCTAAACTTTACGAGTTATTAATAAAGATTTCTACGTAGAAGACATAATTACCGGAGCCTAGAATATTAACAACTTAAGCAAGACTAAAAAAACGGTTACAATATTACAAAATAAAGCCAGACTAAACTACATGCCCAAAATATTTAAACTTTGTTCCTGCCCATTTGTCAAACATTTGGGTAGGTAACACATCCACCAAACTTAAACTTTGTTTTTGCTCACACGCTCAAGTGTTTGTGGTTAAATAATTGGATTACAAACACTTGGGCGGGTGGGCGGGAAACACCAGTTTAAACTACACTTCCACAATATTTAAACTTTATTCCCGCCTACCCATCCAAGTGTTGGTGGTAAAAAAAATTGGTTTACAAACATTTGGGCGGGTGGGCGAGTAACGTACACATCATAAAAATTAAACTTTGTTCTTGCTTACCGGCTCAAGTGTTAATGATTAAATAATTAGTTCACAAACACTTGGGCGGGTAGACGGGGAACATCAGTTTAAACAACACGTTCACAATATTAAAACTTTGTTTTCACCCACTCACCCAACTGTTGGTGGTAAAGAAATTAGATTATAAACATTTGGGCGGGTGGGAGGGTAACATACACGTCTACAATATTTAAACTTTGTTTTCACCCACCCACCCAACTGTTGGTGGTAAAGAAATTAGATTATAAACATTTGGGCGGGTGGGAGGGTAACATACACGTCCACAATATTTAAACTTTGTTCCCGCCCACCCACCCAAGTGTTAGTAATCAAAAACATGGATGGTTTCAGTTATGCAATTGCCATAAGTCATTTATCATTTGGTTATGCGAGTTCTGTAGTACACTAATCGCAAAGTGATAGACTAAATGCTGTAGTGATGACTCATTTGTTAATTGCAAAACGACAAATTAGATTTAATTATTAACTTTTTAAGTTATGCAAGTTTTTTAGAACACTAATTGCAAAGCAACAGACTAAATATTAAGCTATAAATCATTTGTAAATCGCGAAGCGACAAATTTGATTTGTTTATTAAATTTTTAAGTTATGCGAGTTTCGTGGTGCAATAATTGGAAAACGACAGACTAAATGTTGTACTATAACTTATCTATAAAATTAAATGTTGTACTATGACACTAAAGAAGTGCTGTTAGACTGTCTTCCAAGCAAATCAATAGTCCTCACTTTGGAAAAGACGGATATAGTAAAAACGTTAGAAATCCAATAAAACATTAAAAAAAAAACTTTTTAGTACAATTACGCAAAAACAAAAGAAAAGCAAACATAAGAAAGCTATTTTTGCTAAAATGTTTTAAATATTTGACTCTCATGGATTATTGAACCCTACGCAAAAAAGCAAAAATATTTATGCAAAGAATGTTGCTAAATAAGATTTATTAGGATAAGTCATTGCAATCTAAAAATGCATGCATTTAAAGATGCCAGTGAATTTGCATATGGATTTACGTCAAATCTGCTGACCAAGCAAAAGGTAGCATATCATATGCACTAAGTCAAGGATAGCACAAAACAATTAGTTAGCAAATTACGTGGAGCTTTAGGTCACATATAAAAAAATAGCAAAATTTTGTTGTAAATTGCGTTGGCAAAACTCAGTCAATATCCAAAAGTTTAAATTGGCATCATGTTAACATAAACAAAATTCCAGCAGATTTGATATCAAGGGAACTACCATTGAAAAAATAAAGAATTTGAATTTGTGGTAGCATGGGCTTCAGTTCCTTATTAATACTTTAAACAAATCGTTTTTATTCTCCAGATTCGTCAAAATTACGGCAAGCTGTCTAAGATTTATAAAAAACCAACCTTAAAAATGTTGTACTGTCAACAGATAAACTACAAAAAGCCAAGACTTGATTAATTAAAATAATACAAAAAATTGCATTTGCCAAAGAGTTACAACAACTACAGAAAAAAAAAAGATATTTAAATCCGTTTATTGATGAAGATAAGCTTATGCGTGCAAGGAAAATATGATAAGCAATTTATAATAGTAATACCATTAAAGCATTCTTTTACAAAATTGGTTATACAATACAAGCATAAAAAAACTTGCATTCCAGGCAACACTTGCTGCAATTAAAAGTCAATACTACCTATTAACTGCCAGAAGCACAGTAAGAAATTTACTGCAAAATATTCTAGCTGCCTTTGATTTAAGCTTGCTTGCGCTGAGTACGCCTACAATAAAAGATTTAAAGACAAGTCCAAACAAAAAGTAATACTTACATATCCGTTTTTTGCGATTCAAAAAATAAAAAAAATATTTGTGGTCATATTTATTTCTATGGTCACCAAGACTTTACACAAAATTAGCTTTAAACCTAACCACCAATGCGTTCTTAAAAGCCCTGAGAAGATTAGTGTCTAGAAAAAAGCTAATCAAAGAAATATTTTCTGACAACGCTACTATTTTAGTAAGTGCCAAAACAAATTTGTAAAGTTGCAACGTTTTTTTTGTGTTAATAATTTGCAGCTAAAAAATAAAATGGTAAAAGAATGTATAAATTGACATTTTATTCATCTTCACTCATCACATTTTGGAAGATTGTGAGAGGCTGCAGATAAATTATCCAAGCGTTTTCTGAAATAAATGAATTAGAGAAACTAAGTAGACAACACAATGAAAAAAATTTATTTTTTTCTAACGCAAAATTTCAACAAATTTCAGTTTTTTATGAATGATTTGATAAAACAAATAAATAGTATATAATGTACCAAAGCCCGATAATAGGTTTTAGAAACCCCACAGGTTTTAGCAGCACAAAAGAGCAAAACAAATGGGTATATTAAGTAATTTTAAAGTTTATTATAATTTATCACGTTTGTTATGTAAAACATATCAAATATTGCAAAACACTTTCTGGCTTTTAAACTTTTGTTTTGGCCAGCATGGTTTTGACAAAATTTTTGATTTGCAGTCCATAACCTTTAAAACTTTTTAACTCTTTTAGCTTTTAACAATTACAAATTCAATTTGGTTTTTTTCTAGTTTTAGACCCCTAAAACCCAAATACTTAAAACAAATTTATATTTTTCAACTCATTTACATCAAACTACGTCAACTTTGGCGGTTAAAATCTAAAAAATGTCCACGATAACAAAAAATATGATTTTATTGCTTTGCGGCTTATAAACAAGGTTAAAATTTAAAATAGCGCTAGAATTAGATTCTACGGAAAATTTCTGATCGGATTTACTAATAAATTATTTTTTGAGTTAAAATTGCAATTTTTAAACATAAAAAGCAATTTTTTAAAATCAGTTAAGAAACGACAAAAAACTAAAAATGGCCGTAGAATTTTTTTTTAAGGTTTTATACCTTTATGAATTGATCAAAAGACTACTAATAAGTTATAGAAACGAAAAAAAATACTAAAGCAAATTTCTTGATACACACTCTTCCTGCTCTGGTTCGTTTGAAATGAAATTGCCCATATATTATATCACAAATATACTTAAAAACCGTAACCGTTCAATGATGGCCTTCTAGAAGTATTAAATATATTTGTGGTATAGTACATACTAAATATGTTTTATTTATTTTATCATAAACACTATGTGATGTAGTTACTGCCACCATCAGTCAATTTTCCAATCTACTAAAGTGATTTTTTTTATCATTTATAAACCTTCTATATCTCTTTGATTGTATATTAGAATTAAATCTCACTTTAATTTTTTTGAAAATTCTCATGTCTTACCTATATTTTCCATGTGCTTGTCATATTATCTATACGGATTTTAATACTTTTAACCACAACATAATATTAAAATACCACATTTTATTATCTAAGGCAATACGGTTATTATGATCTTATCTAGAAAAACTTAATGTGTTGAGCATAAAAAAAGCAGATTATATTGTTTACTACTTTAAATGGTATTCCACAAGGCTTTATTTTAGGTCTACTAATACTTTTATAAACAATTTTGTGCAGTGCATTCAATATTTAGTTTTGTAAAATGCAGATAACACAAAAAAATATTTTTGAGAAAAAACTATTTGCAATATTTTTACTATCCAAAACAATTTAAATACAATTAATAAGCTCAAACTGAAACAAAATAGTTTAAAATAATAACTGTTTTACTTAATAAACACATTATAAAACTTGATAGTATTTTTTGTTATTTAAACAGGTTTTCACCAAAAACTATAAGCTTTTGAGTTTCATTAATATAACATGTTTAGAGGTTAGACAATATTCAACTCTTTAAGCCAGTGACAAAACTAGCATTTTGGGACAAATTGCGTATGTGTTTGAAGCACTTATATCAATAATCGTGAGCAAATAGTTTTAACTAGAGTGCCCATCCATCCAAATGTCAGTAATCCATAAATTAGATCATTCTTTGCAAATGATGAAACTGATAATTAAACTATAAATTTAGTTTTTAATAATGTAAATCTTATTTAAATTAATAAATACTGCGTTTATTAGTGTAAATCCGGTCTTTAAAGTGTTAAATTGAACTGCCAAACTGTTAATTCTGCATACAATCTATAAATCCGGTCTTTTAAAAGTTAAACTATTAATCCAAAAATCAACAAAAATAAATATCTGGCTACTAAGGTTTAATCTACTTCTAAATTGTTAATTTCGCCTCTAAATTGTCAATAGTTAAAACGATATTCAAGTTTTAGACAGTGTTGTTAGCCTGCTTCTGCGGAGTTAGTTTGTTGTAGTAGAAAAGAATAATGCATCCGGCAGTAGTCTATAATTGCATTCAAATAGTGTTATTTGCTTGGTCCTGAGGAGCAAATTAGCTGGAGACATTTTTGATATTAATTAGAATTTCCGCTATCTATTTTAGCTGTGCGACGTTATTGAGACAGTTTTAGAAAAAAACGTACACAACTTTGTGGTTTTTTGAACCCTGTTGTTAATTGTTAAAAAGTGCAAAATTCTGTTTATAAAAAGTCAAAAATAACAAAATCCGGTCATAAAATATTTTTAGAAAAAACTAAAATCCGTCCACAACAATTGAAAAGAACAACATTCGGCTATAAACTGTATGGAAAATAGTAAATTTCAAAAATAGCAAAATTAGATTTTTTTTCATAGAACGTCAAAAATTGAGTAATTAACTGTAAAATGTGCAAAGTTTTATCATAAAAATTAATTAAATCCTAACAAAAATCTAAAATATTTTTTTTTTAATAAAATTTAAATTTTTTTTGTCATAAATTATAATATTATTGTTGGATAGCACCACAATCCGCTCATAAACTGTTAAAAAAGTGTAAACATTTTATGAAATCTTAAATATAGCCAAATTTGCCTATAAAATCTTAAAATATTGTCAAAAAGATTCAAAATCCGGTCATAAAAACAATCAAAATGTGGAAAATTCTATTAACAGAATGTTAAAAACAGCAAAACCCAGCTATAAATTATAAAAATATTGTCAAAAAATACAAAAATTTACCACTGTTAAAATCTTCAACATTTTATATATAAATAGTTAAAAATGCAAAATTATGTCATAAAATATTAAATTTATAAAATTTTAAAAATTGGTGACAACAAATTTGTCCAGAGGACTTATGTTTATTATATAATTTACTGTGAAAACGTGGAAAATGTACAGAAAAGATAATTATACTATAAAAATCGTGCAAAAAACATTTCTTGCTTAAAATTTGCTTGTAAATCACGTATATCATGTGAAATTTATTAAAATTTGCATAGAAAACTTAAATATTGCATAAGATTTGCTTAGAAACCATTAAAATTGCACAAAAATATTAATTTGTAGCATAAAACATGTTTGGATACCATGTATACCACATACAATTTATCAAAATTTCCGTAGTATACCCAGAAAACACATAAAATTTGCTTAATCACGTTTTTTACATAAAAATTCTCATAAATATAACTAAAAAAACACATTTATAACATAAAAACTACACAGAAAATTAATTTTTAGCATAAAATTGGTTAAAAATCACGTTTATCACATAAACTTGCAAGAAAAAAACATGTATAACATAAAAATCAAGCAAAAACTCATTAAAAACATAACATTTCTTTAAAAAATCTTAAAATTGCACTGAAAAACATGGAAACCACACCAAAACTTATTTCTAACACGTTTATAGCATCAATATTGCGCAGAAAACTTAATTCTGGCAGCAACTTTGCTCAAAAATTACAATAAAACTTTCAAAATCTACACAACAAACCTCAAAACTGCACGGAAAACACATATAAACCGTAAACATTCTGCAAAAAAATTCTTTTAGCACAAATTTTGATTTAAAAAATCCAAAATCTCACAGAATAGACATTTGTAATATTAAAATTGCTCAGAAAACTCACTTTTAGCACAAATGTTGATATTTAACACAAAAACTTTATTAAAATTTATAAAAAAAAACAATTATAGTATAAAAATTGTTAAAAAAAAAACTCAAAACTACACAAAACATACTTTTATAATATCAAAAATGAGCAGAAAACTTAATTCTATCATAAAAATTGCCCAAAAATTACAAGAACCTAATCAAAATTAATTTTAAAATCTTCAAAAATGCACAAAACAAACGTTTATTACATAAAAACCGTACCAAAAATTAATTTATACATTAAAATTGCTTCAAAAACTTCATTTATACTTAGATACAATAAAAAGTACACAAAAAACCATTTGTAACATAAAAATTACGTAGAAAAATCATTTTTAGTTTTTGAAATTACATAAAATTTATTAAAATTGACGCATAAAACCCATTTATCGCTAAGAAAAATATAGATAGAATAAACATTTAATAAAAAATCTTAAATAAAATTTGTTCGTGAATCAAGAATATCACATAAAATTTATTAACTTGGCGTAGAAAACCTAAATTTTGGATAGAAAACCCTAAAATTACACAGAAAAATTATTTGTAATATAAAAATTCCGCAAAAAACTAATTTTTGCACAAAATTTACTAAAAAAAGTCTTGTTTACCACAAAAAGTTGCCTAAAAAAACTAAATTTTAGCATCAAACTTAACAAAACTGAAGATTTTAAGATTAGAATTGGGCATTAAACTCAATTTGAGCATAAAATTGCCCGTAAATCATAAAAACATAGAGTTTATCAAAATTTGAGTTACCCTGTATATATAAGTGCATAACAACCGGGCCTTTATAAGCAACCATTATACTTTATAATGCCCTTGTAGCAGAAGATTTTTTTTCCTATAAATGTATCAATTATAGCCAAAATATATAAACGTAATGTCAACGAATACACTTGATTAATTAATTATTTTTGATATTAAACTAACTATAAAATTATTTTTTACAATGTGTACACTATTTAAAAATTGTTGTTTAATAATTAAGTATAAGCAAAGGAATAAATTTAAAAAAATGCATATAGGATATGTGTGTCACTGAGAATGATCCATTAATATTACCATTAATTACAGGAATTAACAATACAATGAAAGCAAAAGTTTTTTATAGCATTGTCTCAAACGTTTATTATGGGGCTCTATGGACATATTCTCAAAAAATCACGTACTCGGTCTTCTACGAAGTCCATCATAATAACCATCATCATCAAGGAATTAAAGCCGAAATTTCCTTGTCCTACCTATTAAACAATACCCAACAACTGACGTACAAATTATATCACTGCGCCGCTGCGCGAACCGAATGTTTCGTTGATTGATGTGCGAGCAGGTATAAGGGTAAGACACCCCTAATTTCAAAGCGATTGAACCCGAAAATTACTATAATGAAAATATAAAAAATAAATAACAATATGATTATTTTAGAATGTAGTTAAACAATTAAAATTTGTTACTAAATTAATGTTATTCAATAAATACGCATACAATCTATTTGAGCAGAGTATTTCAATTTGTATGTTAAACTTAATTGCATCACAACGATATACTCGGAAATGAGAATTAATCCAGCAACAAATGTTCATATAATACAAGTGAACATGTTTCATGAACGTGCCGAAATATTGCATTTACATTAATTTGTTGCACTTAGTAGTAGAAGCTTCATATTTAATTATAATTTGGAAATGTGCATTGTTTATTCAATTCGATTACCAAGTATGTCATACCACAATATTGATTTTAACCTGAGTGGAGAAATTATCGTGGGTTACATTAATTTATAATTTCGAGCAGGGTTTGTTAAAGCTTCATTATACTGACCTCTTTGTTGACCTCACTTTACCTTACTAATTTATAAAATCATAAAAAATTCAATAATTTTCAATTATTATTCTGTATAAATTAATTAATAATTAACTGAAATAGTTAATATTTACTTACAAAACAAAACATTACTAGTTTCAGCTCTACTAGAACCTTCTTTTAACTTATTACAACTGTTTTATTATTTCATAAACATGAGTTATCACTTAGTAGATTTAATAAAATAAATATTTTTTGGAACAAAATTGACATTAAAATTAAATAAATAAATAGACTTTGATATATTTCACACATGTGCACTTTTTTTTTTAAATAAACTTTTAAAAATCATATTAGTTTACAAAACTTTTAATGTTATGCATCTAAATAGGAGCAACAGTCGGTACTTTTACTTTTAAGAATCCCGACCCGAACATTATGTTTATAATAAAAAAGAGTAATAAAATGTTTAAGGGTAGATGCGAGACCTACAGCAGTTTAACATAAAATGCAGCCCTAAAAAATCTGTCTTATATCTAAAACAGTTCAGGTGTGCGGTTTTCCTGCTTATCTTTAAATCGCGGCCGCTCATAAATACGTACGTGCTTTTTTAAGAACGACTATATCTCAAAGTCGCGCCGCTATCTTAAAACACTCATATGCGTCTTGCATATTTTGTATTAATTTCCAGTTCTAGGGAATTTGGTGTTCTATAACTTAAAAGTTTATTATGTTACACTATTTATTAAGCTAAATATAAACAAAGCACGTTCTTGGAAAGGTTTAACCCGTTTGCTGTACATTTGTTTAAGTATATTATACATAAATAGTCAAATATTATCAGAAAATTATGAGGTTACATTTTAATTCTACAATAAAACGTTATTACCGTATTTAAAAATGGATAAGTGGCTCTACCAAGTTAAGAAGTTTGTGCCTACATAGTCATCTTGAATCAAAACATTTTGATTGAATCAGTTGCTTGAAAACTGAACAATTTAGAACAAATATCAGATACTTTAGCTGAAAATTATATAAAAATTTCTCTTATCAAAAGATTTTATTGTAGTTTATTACTAACCAAGAAAAGGCACAATCTTTACGTTTAGTTAAAAAAAATTTAAATTATTGCAACACATCAAAGTTTGCTTTGTGCAAAGCTGTAATGTTTTTTGTTGTTAAAAATGCTAGTATAATAAAAGATTAACATGTTTACGAAAAAGCTGTTAATGATCAATATAATTCTTCAAATTGTAAGCAATCGATTTTGTTTGATTCTTTACTACAGTTCAAACTACTGGTTAGTAAACATAAATTAGAGTAACCAACCCACTTGCCCAAATGTTGCTAATTCTACTTCTTCTTCTTGAACAAAGAAAAAAAAACGTTAAACGCTTGCAAAGACGGATATTTTCTTTTTTCTTAAATATAGATAAAAACGTGGTTTTATATGTGCAAAAGAAAATTTCAAGAAGTGCGACGTGCTACGCTCCAAGATATCTTACAATGTATCCACAAAAATTAAAAACAGCAAAAATTAAATTTTAAATTTACATTTTTTGATTGTTTATAACTTCTCAGGATTGCATTTTTAGAAAATGAATTATAAAAAACTTTTTTATTCAAAATTGGCCAAAGTATAAGTTGTCACAGACAAATTTTTTTTCTTTAAATTTTGAAAATTTTGCAAAACTAATTTTGAGTGACAGTTTTTTTTTAAGAATTATAGGTATTTTCTTTTTTTTCAATTATGATTTACATATAAAAACACGGTTTTATTCATATTTGAAGAAAATAGAAAAACCCAAAATTTTAAATTTTTAAAATTCAAAGAAAAAAAAAATTGGCTAAAACTTATTCTTTAAACAATTTTGAAAAAAAAAGTTTTTATAATTTTTTCTTAAAAATGCAATCCTGAGTAAATACAAACTCAAAACAATTTTTCATTCCGTACACTTGACTCATACATGGCCATATTTAGTTAATATCCTGTTTAAAATACACCTTTTTTCGAAGCCTACAACGATTACTACGATGAGCTTTGGTATTTTAGTGGTTTTGAGATCTTTTTAATTAGTTTTGTTAGGTTAGGTTAGGTTAGGTTTGCAGTGCTTTTTTTGACTGCTATCGTGACAGTCATAGGTAGTATTACAGGTGATATTAAAATCCGGTTATAAAAGCTGTTGAAAAGTGCAAAACTCTATCCATAAAATGACAAAAATTGCCAAATCCAGCTTAAAAATATGTAAAATTATATTAAAAATAGCACCATTCAGCCATAAACTTTTAAAATGTGTAAAATTTTATTTATAAAATGTCAAAAATAACTAAATGCGGCCTAAAGTAAGTAAGAAAGCACTAAAATCCGGCTAAATCCAATTTAAAAATGCAAAATTTTAATTATAAAAATTTCAAAACTATTTAAAATTTGGCTATAAAAATGTTGAAAAGTTTAAAATTCATTTTATAAAATGTCAAAAATAGCAAAATCTGGCTATAATATATTGAAATAATATCAAAAAATGCCAAAAAAATAAAACAGTTAAATCCGGTATTAAAACATTAAAGTATTGTTAGAAAGTATTAAAATCCGGCCATAAACTGTATAAAATTTTATACACAAAATGACAAAAATAACTAAACCCAGCTTAGAAAGAAATAAAATTATGTTAAAACTAGCACTATCTAGCCATAAACTGCTAAAATATGTAAACAAATTTTTATACAATGTCAAAAATGGCTAAATGCAACCTGGAATAACCAAAATGATGTAAGAAATCACCAAAACCCGGCCAAAAACGGTTAAAAATGCAAGTTTTTAATCATAAAATATCTAATTATTGCTAAAAAATAACAAATTTAGATTAAACTATTGAAAAATTTAAAATTAATTTTATAAAATGTCAAAAATAACAAAAAAAATGCCAAAATCCGGTCATAAAAATAAAAAATGTTAAAACTTTCATAAAAATTCAAAAACAATATAAAATCCGCTTATGAAAAGTGCAATATTTAATTCATCAAATGTCAAAAACAGCTAGTTCCGGCCTTGAAACATCAAAATAATGTTAGAAAGCACTAAAATCCGGCCTTAAACTATTAAAGAATGTAAAATTTTACTTATAAAATGTCAAAAAGAGCAATCTGGTGTTAAAAAATTGTTAGAAAGCACCTAAATTCGGTTGTAAATTATTAAAAAGTGCAAAATATAATGTAAAAAATAACAAAATCCGGCATTGAATTTTCAATTATTTGAGAACTGTTTTAGAAATATTGTTAGAGAGAACCAAAAACCAACAAATTAAAAAAAAAATGTCAAAACTACCCAAATCAGTTAAAAAAAACCAAAATCCGACCTTAAAACATTAAAATATCATTAAAAAAAACTAAAGTTCGGCCATGAAACATCAAATTATTGCCAAAAAGCATTAAAATTTGGCTATAAACTGTTGAAAAGTCCAAAACTTTATTTATAAAATGCCAAAAATTGCAAAATCCGGTAATAACGCATACAAATATTACCAGAAAATACCAAAATTCTCCATAAACTATACAGAAATGCAATATTCTACTTTAACTTTTTAACATTTAACTTAAAACATCAGAATATTGCTAAAATGCAATAAAATTGTAAAAAAAAAATTAAAAAACTTATATTAAGAAAATTATGTAAATTTGAAGAATTTTCTGTGCAATTTGTGATACATTTTAAAGTAAAAAAAAAATAGTTTTATTGGCAAATTTGTATTTTTTATACAATTTGTGCAACAATTGAGTTTTATGCGCAATTTTTAGATTAATATCTTATTATAAATCAGATTTCAATACAATTTTACACCAATTTTATAAGAAAACTGTTCGATTTTTAGCCATTAAATGACTTTTCTTTGCAGAGTTTTTTTTGCAATTTTTAGATCAATTTAGATAAATTTTATAACAAAATAGAGCAAAGCTTTTTATGCACTTATTAGTTTATTTAGTAGTAAAATAATAAATTTGGATTTTCTGTAGATTTGTGCGTTTTTTGAACATTTTGTGAAACCATTGATTTTTGTATGCAATTTTCAGATTAAGTTTGTTTTATAATTCAGTTTTCAGCATAATTTTAAGACAAAACTGTACAAAATTTATAAGTAGATAAGTTTTCTATGCAATGTTTGATTTATTTTATGATAAAAATGAGTTTTTTTAGCAATTTTGTAATCAATTTCTAAAAGTTTGTTTGTAAAATTGGACATATCTTCCAATAGTTTAAATTTGAAATTAAAATGCCATGTTATACACAACCTACCAGGCAAAAATAGAAATATTTTCATCCAAAAAAGTAAGACTAAGTTGAATTATCTTTAAGTGATCAACGTTACACCTTAATAGTTGATATTATATTGAGCTAAATTCACCTATAGGTTTTATAAAAGTCTGTAACTTGGTGATAATAATTTTAAAGTGACTTCTAGTTTTTGCTCGCCAGTGTATTATTAATCTAAATTATTTATAAGTGTTTATTGCAAATTTAATGAATAATTTAATTATTTTGCAGTTAAATTATATACACAAAAGTATATCTATATATTTTAAATAATAAAAAGCATTGCATAATTAAAAAAGTTCTTAATTAACAACAAATTGCACTTTGCCAATTTAACGTTAGTTATTTAATTAATATAAAATATTTTAATAACAAATATAAACTTTTATCAAATATATATTATTTAAATAACAAAACCAGACGCGGTTTATTTTTTCCCTATTATTTTAATTTTACATTTGGTATAAGAAAACTTTCAATCAAATAATTTATTAATAACTCATTTAATAAAATATATTAAAAGTTTTCAAATAATTTAATTTATAAACAAAACAGTTTTTAAATTAATTGAGTATTATGATCTAAAATATTTATTTTATAAAAAAAAAGAAATATTATCATACAAAAAGTTTTAAAGACTGAATAACTAATATAGAATCAAGCGTTGGATTATAAAACTTTAAATTGGTGCTTAAAAAAGAAATAAAAATGAAGTTGATTGCAGTATTAAAATGCAATATTAAAACTTTTTCTAATAGCATAGTTTAGAACGTTTGTGCTATTTTCTCAAACATTTCTATTAAGTTATGTGCAAAATTAAGACATTTGTAGTTTACGATATTATACAGAATGTTGCTGAATTTGCAGTTTATGTAGAAGAAAAATGTATATATTTAAAAAAAATATCAATTTATATTTGCACGCCTTTTAATTTTAATTAAATCTTTAATTAACATTTTTTACTCAGTTTTTAGCTTCAATTAATATTATTTATATAAGTAAAAATGCGGCAAAAATTCAAAGGGTTATTCTTTGACCTATTCTAAGTATATTTTGTCTTAAGACAATTTCTGAAAAAAATTCCTTTGTTTCAAAAATACAGAGTAAACAAAATTTATTTCTTATTTTTTCTTGAAATTGAGCAAAAACCTTAATGTAATAATGTCAATTAATGGTCAGACCTTTAGAAAACCAATAAAAGTACACAATTTTATAAATATCGAATCATTGGTTTGAATTTTGATTTGCTCATTCGAATTGGTTAGGCCTTTTCAATGCATGGATTAAAGTTTAGCTTTTGGGTCATAAGTAAAATACCAAGATATTATTTTTTCCTTATTTTCAAAAAGTTAAGGTCATTTACAAACAAGTTTTTTTGTTTTCAATTGTGGCAATTTTAAAATTATTTTTGAGTTTGAAAATTATTATGCCTTACGCATTCTTTGTCGGTTTATACAGTTTTAACAATTGAACGAATAGTTAACTGACGGTCAGATCTGATTATATTACCAACTTTTTGAATATTTTTATTTATTTTTAATTTGATTTTGCTGTAGTTGTAGCTTACAACGCTTAAAATAGCCATGACATTAAAATTTTAAATAGTAAGTTTTGGAATTTTTGTGGTTTTGAGATCTTTTTAATTAGTTTTGTTAGGTGCCCGTACGTTTGCAGTGCTTTTTTGACTGCTATCGCACCGTAAAATCCGGTTATTAAAAGTATTTAATAGTGCAAAATTCTATTTGTAAAATGACAAAAATAATCAAATCCAACTTAAAATTAAATAAAATTATATTAGAAACAGCCATAAACTGCTAAAATGTGTGAAATTTTGTTAATAAAATGTCAAAAATTAATAAATGCGACCTGGGAACATCAAAATTATGTAAGAAATGACCAAAATACGGCTAAAAACGATTTAAAAGTGCAAAATTTTAATTATAAATGTCAAAAATATCTAAAATTTGTCTATTAACTATTGAAAAAATTATAATTCAATTCATAAAATGTCAAAAATAGCAAAATCTGGCTATAATATATTAAAATATTATCAAAAAATTTCCAAAATTTGATCATAAAAATGAAACAGCTAAATTCGGTCTCAAAACATCAAAATAATGTTAGAAAGTACTAAAATCCGGCTATAAACTGTTAAAAAGTGTAAAATTCTACTAATATAATGTCAAAAATAGCCAAATCCAGCTTGGAAACATATAATATTATGTTAGAAATAGCACCATTTAGCCCTAAACTGCTAAAATGTGTAAACAAATTTTTATACAATATTAAAAATTTCTAAATGCGACTTGAAAACATCAAAATGATGTAAAAAATTAAAAAAATCTGGCCAAAAACGTAAAAATATAAGTATAAGTAAAAATATTTTTCAAAATTATTTAAATGTTGTTGAAAAGTAGCAAATTTGGCTATAAACTATTGAAATGTTTAAAATTCAACTAATAAAATGTCAAAAATAGCAAAACCCGGTTATAATATATTAAAATATTATCAAAAATTACTATAAACCGGTCTTAAAAATGAAAAATGTCAAAATGTTTATGAAATCTCAAAACAATTATAAAATCCGCTTATAAAAAGTACAATATTTTATTCATAAAATGTCAAAAACAGCAAAATCCGGTCTTCAAATAACAAAATTTTGTTAAAAAGCACTAAAACCCGTCTAAGAACTGTTCAAAAGTGTAAATGTTTACTAATAAAATGTCAAAAATAACCAAATCCAGCTTGGAAATAAATAAAATTATGTTAGAAATAGTACTATCCAGCCATAAACTGCAGAAATAAATAAAATTTTATTCATAAAACGGTTCAAAAGTGCAACATTTTAATTATAAAATGTTATAGATAGCAAATCTAATTTTGAAACAGTTAAATATTGTAAAAAAGGAACAAATTTGGCTATATACTTATAAAAAATTTGAAATTTAATTTACAAAAAATAAAATTGTTTGCAAAAATGCCAAATACGGTCCTATAAATAAAAAAATATTTTTTTATGTAATACCAAAAAAATTAATAAAATTGGTTATAAAAAGTGCAATATTCTATTTATAAGATATCAAAAACAGCTAAATCCGGCTTTGAACATTAAAATTATATTAGAAAGCTTTAAAATCCGGCCATTTACTATTAAAAAGTGCAAATTTTAATGTCAAAAATAACAAAATCTAGCATAAACTGTTAAAAACATTTAAAAACTGCAAACATTTATTTATAAATTTAAAAGCAAAATTTGGTAATAAAATATTTGAAAGTTAAAAGAAAATGCAAAGTTTTGTTTACAAAATGTCAAAAATAACAAAATCTGGCCTTGAATAATTAATTAATTGTCAGAAAGCACTAAAATTCAAGCATAACTGTTATTGTTTTAGAAAAAATTAAAATCTAACAAATTAAAAAGTAAATAAATGTCAAAAGTACCCTAAACCTTTCAAGAAAAACTAAAATCCGGCCTTGAAACATTAAAATATTGTTAGAAAGAACCAAAATCAGGCCTTGAAATACAAAAATAACTAAATATTGTTAAAAAGTAACAAATTTGGCTATAAACTATTAAAAAGTTGCAAATTCAATTTATAAAATTTCAAAAATATCAAAATCCGGCTATAATATATTAAAATATTATTAAAAAATGCTAAAATCAGGTCATAAAAATAAAAAATGTCAAAATTTTTATAAATTCCCAAAGAAATTATAAAATCCGCTTATGAAAAGTGCAATATTTTATTCATAAGATGTCAAAAACAGTTAAATTTGGCCTTAAAACATCAAAAATTTGTAAGAAAACATTAAAATCCGGCCATAAACTGTTGAAAAAACTAAATTATGTATATAAAATGTCAAAAATTGCAATGTGTTATAAGATATTTTTAGAAAGCACCAAAATCCGGCTATAAACTGTCAAAAAATGCAAAATATAATGTCAAAAACAACAAAATCCGGCATAAAAACTGCAAATCCAGTCATAAACTGTCAAAAAGTGTAAAATTTTACTTATAAAATGCAAAAAATAACAATCCAGCCCTAAAACATCAAAATATTTTTAGAAAACACAAAAATCCGGCTATAAACTGTCAAAAAATGCAAAATATAATGTCAAAAATAACAAAATCCGACATAAAAACTGCAAAAATCTATTTATAAATACAAAAATGACAAAGTTTAGTAATAAAATTTTTAAAAATTAGAAAAATGCAAAATTTTGTTTACAAAATGTCAAAAATTAAAAAATCCGGTCTTGAAATTTTAAATAATTGACAGAAAGCACTAAAATTCAAACAAACTGTTTTAGAATTGTTAGGAAAAACCAAATTCCAACAAATTAAAAAAAAAATCCAAACTACTTAAAACTGGTTATAAAATATCAATATATTGTTAGAAAAAACTAAAATCATGCGTTGAAACATCAAAATATTGTAAAAAAAATCAACTTTATTTATAAAATGTCAAAAATAGCTAAAATGTACCAAAATAAGCTGTAAACATGTAAAATTTTTCATAAAATTCCAAAAACTTCAAATAACCGCTATAAAATATTAGAATATATGATTCAAAATCTAGGCATGTCAAAAAGTGTATAATTTTAGTCATAAATTATCAAAATCTGATACATTTTGAAGTAAAATTGAGTTTTATTAGCAAATTTGTGTTTTCTGTGCAATTTTTGATACAATTAAGTTCTATACGCAAATTTTAGATTAATATCTTTTTATAAATTAGTTTTCAGCACAATTTTACATCAATTTTATGAGAAAACTATTTTCTGTGCAGTTTGTAGATCAGTTTTACGGCAACGAGGTAGCCAATCCACACCTAAAAATGTTGAGAAAGAAAAAGTTTGCAAGCTGGATGTTGAACTACTAAGCTGTGCCAGCAAAGATGATGATTACCAAATTTGTAGCGGCAGCCTAAACAAGCCCTACAACAAAATAAGTAATTACAAACTTTCTTTTGTCGCAAAGTAGCGTTCTATCAACAATTTGCCTTCAAAACAACTAATAAAGTTGGTAAGTCCACAGATTTAAATGAATAAACTTACAAAAATGAAACAATTTAGTAAAACTTCAACAATAATCAAAGCCATGTTGGCAAGATTACACTAACAGCAAACTTGTAAATAAGAAACGCCAAAGAAGGAAACTAAAAACCGATTTTGCCAACAGAAAATGCAGCAAAGCACAAAGTTTACATTAGTTGAGCTGGAAAAGATCAACAAATCCCAAAATTCGTTGTGCTATAACAAAAGTTACTTGAAGTAGTTTGGCTTACACTGCAAAACTAGCAAATGCAATTTTGGCAAGCAAAAATTGAATACTTGGGCTATCAAATTAGTGGCTACACATATTCCCAATAGAACCTACCTGCATCAATTTGAGCAAAATAATATATTTAAAGAACGCAAATACAAAATAAAGACAAAACAAAGTTATGCAAATATATTCAAGCCAAACATTCTATACAATAAAATCCCGAATATATTATTCAATGTTTTTGTACACTTTTTTTATGCATAAAATTATAATAATATCCGTTGACTTTTTACCTAGCAAAAATTTCTAAGCGATAAAAGGAACATGCATGAGAAGAGCTGATCTTAACCTACATCTAGTCCATTGCTCCAGTATTATATTGCTGATTTGCACTCATTACATTACTTCTTTTCATGACAAGGAAGGCTTAATACGACCATTTTAAATTCAATAGACAAGAAAAAAGGACTAAATGCTGTCTTTGTTAATACAGTTTTTTTTAATTCTTATATGAGTGGAAGATTATAAGTTGAATGTGTTTAAAGAGTTAATTTGGATTGAGTTGTAAATGTTTGTCATCATAAAAAGCTTTTCAAAAGAAGCAATTATTACAACTTTTTTCCAGTGAAAACGGTACATTTTTTTTCCTAACTAAACACCCAAAAGCATTTTGAATGAGTCTGCACTTGATTAAAAGAATACGTCCTAAAATTTGCAGAAACCATTGCAGTACTTATTGATTTTTGACAAACAAAAAAAAAACGGACCAGGCTGTCCAAACAATGAAATAGACCGTTGCTTCTAGACCGATTCAGACCCGGACTCTGGTTTGTCTCAATTTAACAAAATGTAACGCAAGTATTACAACAACCAGCAGAAACGTCTTGCTATTATTTGGACAGTGAAGAAGTACCAACCATATTTCAAAAACAAAGCATTCCTTTTGAAAATGGTCAATCAAACATCGAACAATCGAGTTTGGCTGTTTTTAAATATTTCTTTGTTCAATTTATATAAGTTCTATCCCGTTGATGCTTTAGAGAAGATATATTGGTGCAAGCTTTGGGTTTTTGTCTAGTATTTCCTAGTTCTTTACTGTGATCTTCTAGGAGGAGAGAGTGACAGCGATCATAGATGTTTGTGATACTCTGACAAAAATGGGTTTATTTTTTTTATTATGTGTTACTATACCATTGCTTGTTATCCATGCCATATCATATCGCCCGCATTTAAAATTTTCTTGGGTTTCACTCTTGTCATTTTTATTTTTACCAAGTAGGCTACTAACCTAACCTAACCTTTTTTTTTGGGAGGAGTAATGTTTTATGCACGTCTCTTCAATACAGAGGTGTGTGGGACTTGTTCCCTAATTCTGTAAGAACCCTACCCACTAACCCTCCTCTCTCCGCTTTTGCATTTCCTCATTCGACCAGGTTTTATATATTTAATCTGCTTCTTATTGTTTTAATTTTACTCTTTTTCTTTTTCTCTAAACTTTTCATTTTTTTCTTTTTTTGTTATAATCTTTTCAATCATACTATTGATGATATCCCATTTTGTGCTATTTTTTAACATTTGGTTAATTACATTTTTGACTCTAATTTCTATGCAAAGTGCAGTCTCTGCCACTCTTCTTTCAACTTCCCATTTTGGGCAGACCAACAACGTATGTTGAGCTGTGTCTACACCATCACAATATACACATTTGTCATTGTTAATTTTTTTAATTTTTTTTATGTATGCTCTGAAACATCCATGTTCTGTTAAACACTGTGTTAAGGAATATCTAATTTGCCCGTGGTTTTTTTCTATCCATCCTAAAATGTTTGGAATTTTTTTTTCTTTTCCATCAGATTCCTACATTCTTTGCCATTTTATCAAAGTCTCTGATCTAACTCTTGCCTTTTCTTTTTTATCTTTACCCCATATAATTTGTCTCTCTTCTGCCAAAAGCGAGTATGAAATAGTTCTAGCCAATACCATGGCACTCACCAATGGAATTGTTCTGTAAGCACGACAGATTCTGATGGCAACGTTTCTTTGTAAACTGTTAAGAAACCCAATATATTTGTTATATTTAAGTGCTACTGATCAAATTGGGGCTGCATACATCACAACAGATGCAACTACCGATGCTATAAATCTTCTTTTTTCTTCAGTAATTCTTCCGCATCTTGGCATCATCCTACATACAGATGTTGCAACCAATTTTGCTTTAGCTGTTACTCTTTTGACAAATCTTTCAAATCTTAAAAATGTATCAATAGTTATTCCTAAATATATTAAACTATTTTTTGGCATAATTTTATCATTTCCCAATTTAAAATTTACATCTCTACTTTTTTTTCTTTCAATAATTAAAATTGCTTCAGTTTTTTCTGTTGCAAGCTCGAGTTTGTGGTCAATCATTCATTGATTCACTTTTTCTATGCATTTATTTGCTGTAACTTCCAATACATCCGCCGTTTTCTCCACAATTAGCATAGCTAGATTGTCAGCACATGCTAAAAAAGTTACTTGGTTAGTGACATCAATTCTAAGTAAATCATCATTAAGGATACTTTATAAATTATGACCCAGTACCGAACCCTGTGGTACACCCCCCGTTACTTTATACTTTGTACCTTTTTCATCAATAATTGCTCTATTTGTTAAATAACTCTTAATTATTTCTATCATATGTTTAAATATCTTTTTTTTTCCTAAAGCTTCAATAGTTTTGTCTCAAGCCGCCGTATTAAATGCATTTTGTACATCAAATGTAATTAAAGCACATAATCCTCTTTTCCTAAATGTCTTCTTCATTTCATTACAAACATTTTTTTTAATAGTTTTCATTGGGTATAAAGTTGATCTCCCTTTCTTAAAACTATATTGAAAATTGGATAAATCTTTTCTTTCTTCTAATTCTTTTTTCAACCTAGCCACAATAATTTGTTTATAAAGTTTTCCTAACGAGTCAATTAGACAAATTGGTCCATATGATCTCGGATCTTCTTCATTTTTACCAGGTTTTTTAATTAATTTCAAATTTGCTAATTTCCAAGGGATTGGAAACTCACCTTTTTTCCACTACAAATTTAGGGTAGATAATATTTTATCCGGAATTTTTTCTACTGTTTTTTTAATAATTTCTGTTGGGATCATATATGGCCCTGGCGCTTTCTTAGTCTTCATTTTATTTGAAGCATATTTGAGCTCTTCCATAGTTATATCGGTAGTAGGTATCTCCTCTAGTTTTGTAATTGGCCACTTTATTTTTACTTGTTCCGGGAACAATGTTTATCTATCTTTATCTTGGAATGAATCTGACAATTTAATACCATTGGGTTTCCATTTTTTTGTAATAATTTTGTACCCATCTTCCCAAATGTTATCTTCAAGCTCATCATTAATTTTTTTCCACTATTTTTATTTAGCTTTAATAATCAAAATATTAAATGCTTTCTTAGCAGATTTATAATCATTTTTATTTAATTTAGTATCATCATCATCGCCCCTTCTTCTTGATCTTAATATCTCTCGTCTTTTATGTATACAAATTTTTCTTTGTAATGCAATATCTTTGTTCCACCAAAAAACCTGCTTTCTATTAATTTCCTCATTTATTTTTAGCATTGCCTCATCACAAGATTCCTTTATTATATTTATTAAAGTATTGTAACTTGTATCTGATGATGTCATACTTTTAATTTTTATTATATTCTTAAACTTTCGTTCATTAAATTTTTGTAGATTCCACCCTTTTCTAAGACTTATTAATTACTGTTATTGAAGTTTCTTTTTTACTACTGCATCTAATATAATTATGACTTAGTGTTTCAGCTTCGATTACGTGCCATTTAATTATCCTACATAGTAAAAAGTGGAATTTTTCCTATAATTTATAATGACAATACTGTTCCACTCGGTAAGAAACTCTCCTCTTTTATCCTCCACTCTGGAGCCCCACTCCGGCAATTTTGCATTGAAGTCGTCTGCAATCAGTCCTAGTAGACTGTCTAGACTTCTGTTCTAGGGTAGTAATAAAATTTTCTTATTCCAGCATAGAGCAGTTGGGTGATATGTAGCAGGACATCAACCTAATATCCTCTACGTCTATCCACACGTACCCTTGCCCTTTTTTTTTGTCTCCGATTTTAAGATTATTGTTTAGAATTTTGATTCCCGCGTCCCTAACCTAACCTAATCTAACCTAACCTAATCTAACCTAACCTAATCTAACTTAATCTAACCTAATCTAACCTAACCTAATCTAACTTAATCTAACCTAATCTAACCTAACCTAACTTAACCTAACTTAACCTAACTTAACCTATTTTTTTTATTTTGTTTTTCTCTTTACTGAAGAAATAATTTTTAGTGTGGAATAGCTCAATCAAGATTTGTTTGTCTAGTTTTGCTAGTTTCTATACGTTTTTCAACAAATCTAAAAATTAGTACAAAAGTTAATTATTTAATTATCAAAATAGTTTGATAATAAATTGTTACACTTTTAATACTGTTAAATAATTAAGGTTTGAATTTTTGTATCGCCATGGGTCCCGGTTGGTGTAAACTTGCTATTGATCACTTTGTATATAAGCAACAGGTCATGATCCAAAAATTTCTATCATAATACCAATACATGGTATACCATAATACCAAAATATTTATAAAAAGTTTTCTCACGGTCACTTAATTAACACAACAAACTCTAGTTGAGTACTTGCAAGAAAATTGCCAATGCTGCATACTATTGTACAATGTTCTGCATACAATTTCAAGGGTTTACCAGCTAGTGTAAGTTTAGCAATCTATATCAGTTGTTGTGCAATCAATCCCAAAGCTTTAAATGTCAGTGCATAGCATGCTCTCAACGGCGTTAACACGCAACTCTCGATCTATTATAAGTAATGCCAACACATAACGCTGTTAACAATATAAATAATCTATTTACAAAATTATTAAATTAAATGAGTATTGATCTGCCGCAACCTAGTTAGCTAGATAAATCGTTGTCTTTCATTTGCAATATAACCAATAACTAAAATTATGTTTAGCTATATTACAATTACAATTTATAATCACTTAAAAATGAATAAATTTAATGTCGAGTAACTAAAGCATTTAATGTTATTGCCCATTATCTTTGTTGTCACAAACTAATATCAAATATTATGTCCACTATCTCATTGTAAGTAATTAAATTGTTACAGTTCTTACATTTTAGTACTAACCAACATAGCCATCATCTACAATATCCAATTTAATAAAAAACTTTACGATTTTTACTAGCAGCGAGCAATTTTATTGCAAGAGTGATTTTAAATGTTAAATTTCTTTTACCACTTTATGTGCTCTACTTTTCCTTTAGCAAATAAAGATTTATTTGCAATAAGGGTAGTAATCGAAACCTGTATTACGATATGTAATAAGTTCTTGTAAGCACAAAGGATTAGTTTCCTGTTTTTCTTTTGTCTGTTTTATAACACATTTGTGTAATGTTTGTTTTAATTTAATTAACGAATTGCAAGGTAGAAGACAAGAATTAATTTCTTTGAGTTAATTTATATATTTAATTTCCTCACGGTAAATAACTTTATTACATTAAACGTGCACTTAAACACGCCATTACTACCAAATAATTCAGTGGCATAACTAAAATTGACCTCAATTACAACTCCTCGGAGATTCGCTAATTTTTTAAATTATAACTTTAAATTGTACGACGTTTAGAGCCAGCAGTGCGCATAAATCCTTATTTTCCTAAATTAAGTCTTATGCCTCGCATTTTTCTCTATTTTTTGTTAATCCCACCGACATAATAAAAAAAGAAGAACTCCCACGCTATTGCTATTTTTTACCATAAAGGGGAGAAAATTTTTCGCCACCTGTTGTATACAACAGATTTACCTGTTCATATGGTCCATGGGGAGAAACCCGAAGATCTCATTCCCATGGCGATTTCAGGTACAGATCAAACTTTTATATATGAAATATAACACTTTCTTTATGTGATGTGTTTGGAGTGTGTTTACTTATCCTTTCCGCACTGCTTGACATGTTACATTTGGACAAACCAGGTACGATAGATAAAATCAAATTAAATACAATAAAACTGACAGATTTAAAATAATATATTAACGGCTTAATCTAGATTTCAATAGAAATGAATTTAAAATATAAATAACGTTATCTTGATGAATTTCTTTTGAATAAAGTGTTTGAATGAAGCAGTTTTGCTCCTGGATTATAATTACCTTTCACATTTCCCAGTTTAATAATTCATTCGGGTTTGTTGCAGTCGGAGTTGGTCGAGTTGGGACAAGAAAGTTTTAATTGCGGAGATAGGGTTGCGCTAACTGTTTATGGAATTGGATACATTATATAACAGGGGAATTTGCTAACGCGGATCTGATGGAAAATTAATTTGAACAATTTAACACATTATAGAAGGATAACATAGATCTAATGTTTATAACAGTCGCAATAGTCCGAACCACAATAGTATTTTCATATTTAAAATATAAACCATTAATGGGATTTTTGTGAAATTGAAAATGAAAATTGTCAAATTGGATTAATATAATATATTAAAATCTTCTTTACTAAAAACTATTTTTCAAAAGTTGTTTAATAAATCTATCGTGCTTCCATGCTTTGACTGATTTATTGCTTTAAAGTTGCATTTATTTTGTTGTTATGCAGTTTTGTGTACAAATCGAATTTCTAACAAAAATGCAAACTTTACGATTAACTTTGTAAAACTTTTATTCAATTAATACTATAGTATTTGGTGCATATTAATAATTTTTATAAGCTACTGGCATTTCTTAAAGTTCTTGTAAAGAAGGGTTGGTTACTTTGTGCCTATTTGAAAGTTTATTAATAAATCAATTTATATTTTTAAATAATATCACAAACAAATCTCTAACAGTGGTAATGTCTGGATATGAGTAGATGGGAATCGGTTATATTTTGCTATCACAAATCACTAATTATATATATTTTTGGGTTTTGCCGCGTATAAAAAGGGTGCAGACTCAAAATGACGTCAGAATTGAATTCTACAAATACGATTTTTTAAAGTCAAAGTTAAAAAACAATAAAAAAATGCTTTTCAGCAATATTTTGATATTTTAAGACTAGAGGTTGAAGTAGAATGTTGCATTTCTGTACAGTTTATGAACAATGATGATACTTTTTGGTAATATTTTTATACGTTATTAGCGAATTTTGCTATTTTTGACATTTTATGAATAAAGTTTTGAACTTTTCAACACTTTATAGCCGGATATTGATGCTTTTCGACAATATTTCAAAGCCAAATTTTGATTTTTTTCTAACAATATGTTAATATTTTCTCATCGGTAGATGGGTAGATTTATCGACTTTTGGCTCTTTCTAACAATATTTCTAAAACAGTTTGTTTAAATTTTAGTACTTTATGTCAATTAATAATTTGCTATTTTTGACATTTTGTAAACAAAATTTTGCTTTTTTTAATTTTTAAAAACTTTTTTTGGAAATTTTGACATTTTTAAATTTATAAACAGATTTTTGCAGTTTTATCATTTTTTGACAGTTTATAGCTAAATCTTGGTGCTTTCTAATAATATTTTGATGTTTTAAGATCAGATTGCTATTTTTTACATTTTATAAATAAGTATAATTAAAAAGCGTTTTCAACAGTTTTTAGTGCTTTCTTACAATACTTTAATGTTTTAAGGTAAAATTTTGTAATTTTTGACATTTTATGAATAAAAATTTGCACTTTTCAACAGTTTATGGACGTATTTTGGTACTTTTCAACAATATTTTGATGTTTCAAGGCAGGATTTAGCTGTTTTTGATATTTTATAAATAAATTTTTTTAACTATAATCTATGCTACACTCTTTAGTAGTTTAACATCCGGTTTGCAAACTTTTTTAGGTGTAGATTGGCAAGCTTGTTGACGCAAAATTATTTTTAAAATTGCACAGAAAACTCATATTTTGCATAAAAATCCAACAGTTTTCTTATAAAAATAATGTAAAATTATGCTGGAATCTGATTTATAAAAGAAATTAATGTAAAAACTGCGTATAGAAGTGAATTGTATAAAAAAAAATTGAACAGAAAACACAAATTTGTCAATAAAACTCAATTTTACTTCAAAATCTATCAGATTTTGATAACTTATGACTAAAATTATACACTTTTTGACATGCGATTTTGAAATATATATTCTAATATTTTATAGCGGTATTATATAAAGTTTTTGAAATTTTATGAAACTTTTTACATTTTAATTGCTTATTTTGGTACATTTTAGCTATTTTTGACATTTTATAAATAAAGTTGATTTTTTTTACAATATTTTGATGTTTCAAGGCATGATTTTAGTTCTTTCTAACAACATATTGATATTTTGTGACCAGTTTTAAGTAGTTTTTATTTTATTTTTTTTTATTTGTTGGAGTTTGGTTTTTTCTATCAATTGTAAAACAGTTTGTTTGAATTTTAGTGCTTTCTGTCAATTAATAAAAATTTAAAGACCGGATTTTGTTATTTTTGATATTTTGTAAACAAAATTTTGCATTTTTGTAACCGGATTTTTTTTTTAATTTTTAAAGATTCTGTTACTATACTTTTTGCAGTTTTTATGCCAAATTTTGTTATTTTTGACATTATATTTTGCACACTTTGACAGATTCTAGGTGTTTTCTAAAAATATTTTGATGTTAGACCAGATTGCAATTTTTGACATTTTATAAATATAATTGAGAAGTCTCTTAAACAGTTTATGGCCGGATTTTAAAGTTTTCTAACAATATTTTGATGTTTCAAGACCAAATTTAATTGTTTTTGACATCTTATGAATAAAATATTGCACTTTTCATAAGCGGATTTTATAATTTCTTTGGGATTTCATAAAAAATTTTACATTTTTTTTATGACCGGATTTTGACATTTTTTTGATAATATTTTAATATATAATAACCGGATTTTAATATTTTTAACATTTTATAAATTGAATTTTAAACTTTTTAATAGTTTATAGGATTTCAAGGCCGGATTTTAGTTCTTTCTAATTATATTTTAATGTTTCAAGGCCGGGTTTTTGTTTATTTTTAACCGGTTTTAGATAGTTTTGACATTTATTTAGTTTTTAATTTGTTGGATTTTGGTTCTTTCTAAACTAATAACAGTTTATGCTTGTATTTTAGTGTGTTATGTTAATTAATTAATTATTCAAGACCGGATTTTGTTATTTTTTACATTTTATAAGAAATGCAAAATTGATTTTTAAAATTTTTAATAGGTTACAGCCAAATTTGATACTTTTTAAAAATATTTAAATGTTGTAAATTAGATTTGTTATTTTATACATTTTATAATTAAAATTTTGTATTTTTAAACCGTTTTGGGCCAGATTTTTGTAGTTTCTTACATAATTTTGATGTTTCCTGGCCACGTTTAGTTATTTTTGACATTTTATGAATACATTTTCACACATTTTAGCAGTTTATGGCTGAATAAGGATAATTCTAACGTAATTTTGGCTATTTTTTACATTTTATTAGTAAAATTTTACAGTTTTTAACAGTTTATGACTAGATTTGAGTGCTTTTTAACAATTTTCAATGTTTTAAGGTCGGAGTTTGGCTGTTTTTGTCATTTTATTAAAAAAATAATTGCACTTTTTATAAGCGAATTTTATATATATATTTTATATTTATTTTTATAGTATTTTTTAATATATGTTAATATATAATAACCGGATTTTGCTATTTTTGATACTTTATGAATAAAATTTTAAACTTTTCAATAGTTTTTAGCCAAATTTATTACTTTTTAATAATATTTGAATATTTTAGACATTTTATAATTAAAATTTTGCACTTTTAAACCGTTTTTGACCGGATTTTAGTGTTTTCTTACATATTTTTTATGTTTCCAGGCCGCATTTAGCTATTTTTAACATTCTATGAATAAAATTTTACTCATTTTAGCAGTTTATGGCTGGATAATACCATTTCTAACATAATATTATATATTTTCAAACTGGATTTGGCTATTTTTGACATTTTATAAAAAGAATTTTACACTTTTTAACAGTTTATGGCCGGATTTTAAGTTTTTTTACAATATTTTGATGTTTTAAGGTCGGATTTAGCTGTTTTTGTCATCTATTGAATAAAATATTATAACCGGATTTTTTACTTTTTATTCATTAAAATTAAAATTAAAATTCATTTATCCATATTTTATAGCCGGATTTTGACATTTTTGAATTAAATTTTAAACTTTTCAATAGTTTATAACCAAATTTGTTACTTTTTAACATTGAAATAAAATTTAGATGTTGCAAAACCAGATTTGCTATTAACTTATCATTAAAATTTTGCATTTTTAATCCGTTTTTGGCGTTTTTTTTTTTTTCTGGTATTTTCTTACATCAATTTGATGTTTTTAGGCCGCTATTAACTGTTGTTGACGTTTAAAAAATAAAATTTTACTTATTTTAGCAGTTTATAGTTGAATAGTGTTATTTTTTACAGATTTTTATATATTTTTAAGCTAAATTTAGCTATTTTTGACATATTATTAGTAAAATTTTTCATTTTTTAACAGTTTATTGCCGGATTTTAGTGCAATGTAACAATATTTTGATGTTTTAAGGCTGAAGTTAGTTGTTTTTGACATCGTTTGAATTAAATTTCAAAAGCGGATTTTATAATTTTTTGAGATTTTATAAAAATTTTAACATTTTTTATTTATATGACTGAATTTTGGCTTTTTTGTTAATATTTTAATATAATATCGCCGGATTTTGCTATTTTTGACATTTTATGAACTGAATTTCAAACTTTTTAATAGTTTATAGCCAAATTTGTTACTTTTTAACAATATTTTTGACATTTTATAATTAAAATTTTGCACTTTGAAACCGTTTAAGTAGATTTTGGTAATTTTTTTACATAATTTTGATGTTTCCAGGCCACATTTAGCTATTTTTGACATTTCACAATTACAATTTTACACATTTTAGCAGTTTATGGCTGAATAGTGCAATTTCTTAATTTATTTCCAAGCTAGATTTAGCTTTTTTTGACATTATATTAGTAGAATTTTACACTTTTAAACAGTTTATGACCAGATTTTAAAGTTTTCTAACAATATTTTGATGTTTCAAGGCCGGATTTTATAATTTATTTAGGATTTCATAAAAATTTTGACATTTTTTATTTTTATGACAAAATTTTTACATTTTTACATTTTTTTGATAATATTATAACCGGATTTTAATATTTTTAACATTTTATGAATTAAATTTTAAACTTTTTAATAGTTTATAGCCAAATTTGTTACATTTTAACAATATTTAGATATTTTTGGAGGCCAGATTTTGGTTTCTTCTAACAATATTTTAATGTTTCGGATTTTGGTTTTTCTTGAAAGGCTTTTGGTAAATTTGACATTTAATCACTTTTTAATTTGTTAGATTTTATTTCTTTCTAAAAAAATAACAGTTTATGCTTTAATTTAAGTGGTTTTTGTCAATTAATTAATTATTCAATACCAGATTTTGTTATTTTTAACATTTTGTAAACAAAATTTTGCATTTTCTTTTAACTTTTAAATATTTTATTACCAAATTTTGCCATTTTTGAATTTATAAACAGACCTTTGCAGTTTTTAACAGTTTATGCCAGATTTTTAACTTTTCAATAGTTTATAGCCAAATTTGTTACTTTTTGACAATATTTTTGACATTTTATAATTAAAATTTTGCAGTTAAAACCGTTTTAGTCGGATTTTGATGATTTCTTACCTAATTTTGATGTTAACAGACCACATTTAACTGCTTTTGTCGTTTTATGAAGTTTACACATTTTAACAGTGTTGTAGAGCCAATATTTGAGGAGTCAGATTCGGAGTTGAAGTCGACTGTAACTAATCCGACTCCAACTACTTAATAATACAAAAAATAAGAAATAGTATACAACAAATTATACATATTAATAATGCTTTTAATAAGGTAATTTTTACAAAAAATAAAATAAATAAAACATTTAAAAACTGTTAGTTTGCAAAAATAGAATTGCTTCTAAAACATCTTCTTTTAGGTTGCTCTTAAATCCGATTTTATTAGTTTGCTGAAAATAATCGCTCAACACTTACTTGTGTTGGTGTCAACGCAGTAACAGCCCACGCACTATTTTGCACAATTTTAAGATATTGAAGTATTGCGTCCATTACAGTGAGTTTACTTTTTCAATTAAATTTCTTCACTAAATTTAATTAATATTATTGTTAAACTTCTATAAGTCGGAGTCGGTGTCGGAGTCGGAATCGAAAAAAAAAAATTAAGGAGTCTGAGTTTATGGCTGAATAGAGCTATTTCTAACATAATTTTATTTATTTCACAACGGAATTTGGCTAATGACGTTTTATTAGTAAAATTTTACACTTTTCAACAGTTTATGGCCGGATTTTACCGTTTTATATCAATATTTTGATGTTTCAAGGCCGGATTTAGCTGTTTTTGACATTATATAAATAAAATATTGCATTTTTTATAAGCGGATTTTATAATGCATTTAGGATTTCATTAAAATGTTGACAGTTTTTATTTTTGTGGCCCGATTTTGGCATTTTTTGTTTATATTTTAATATATTATAGCCGGATTTTGATATTTTATAAATTGAATTTTAAACTTTTCAATAGTTTTCAGCCAAATGTGTTACTATTTAACAATGTTTAGATATTTGTGAATTTTATGGCCAAACTTTTGTTCTTTCTAACAATATTTGTTTTGACATTTATTTACTTGTTAATTTGTTGGATTTTGGTTCTTTCTAAAACAATATTTTTAAAACAGTTTATGCTTGAATTGTAGTGCTTTCTATCAGTTAATTAAAATTTCAAAGCCAGATTTTAATATTTTTGACATTTTGTATTGCATTTTTTTTAAATATTTTAAATATTTTATTACCAAATTTTGCCATTGTTGAATTTAGAAAAAGTTTGTTGCAGTTTTAAACAGTTTATGCCGGATTATGTTATTTTTGACATTAAATTTTGCATTTTTGACAGTTTATAGACTGATTTAGGACCGGATTGCTATTTTTGACATTTTATGAGTAGAATTTTACACTTTTAAGTGCTATTTATAACATAATTTTATTTATTTCCAAGCTGGATTTGGCAATTTTTGACATTTTATTAGTTTATGGTCGGATTTTTCAATAGTTTATAGCCAAATTTATTATTTTTTAACAATATTTAAATTTTTTTGACATTTTATAATGAAAATATTGCTCTTTTAAACCGTTTGGGCTGGATTTTAGTTTTTTTTTACATAATTTTGATGTGTTACCGTAACCTTAATTAACTGTTTTTGAAAATTTATGAGTGAAATTTTACTTAGTTTTTAGCAGTTTATGACTAAATAGTGCTATTTCTAACATAATTTTGTATATTTACTATTTTTGACATTTTATTAGTAGATTTTTACACTTTTTAACAGTTTATGGCCGGATTTTAGTGCTTTTTAACTATATTTTAATGTTTCAAAACTAAACTTTTCATAAGCGGATTTTATAATTTTTCAAGATTTATTAAAATTTTTGACATATTTCATTTTTTTTACCAGGTTTTGGCATATTTTTGCTATTTTTTAACATTTTAATGAAATGAGTTTTAAACTTTTTAATAGTTTATAGCTAAATTTGCTACTTTGACAAAAATTAGATATTTTTGACATTTTCTTTTAAAAATTTATACACTTTTAAACCGTTTTTAGCCTGATTTTAGTGCTTTCTTACTTAATTTTGATGTTTCCAGACTGCATTTAGCTGTTTTTGACAATTTATGACTAAAATTTTACACATATTAGCAGTTTATGGCTAAATAGTGCTATTTCTAACATAATTTTATATATTTTCAAGCTGGATTTGGCTATTTTTGATATTTAATAGTAGAATTTTACACTTTTTAACAGTTTATGGCCGATTTTTAGTGCTTTTTAACAATATTTAGTTTCAAGGCCAAATTTAGCTGTTTTTGACATTTTATGAATAGATTATTGCACTTTTTATAAGCGAATTTTATAATTTTTTAAAGATTTTATAAAAATGTTGACATTCTTCATTTTTATGACCAGATTTTGGCAATTTTTACTATTTTGACATTTTATAAATTGAATTTTAAACTTTTAAACAATTAATGGCCGGATTTTAGTACTTTCTAACAATATTTTGATGTTTCAAGGCTGGGTTTTAGTTTTTTTTACCCGGTTTTGGATAGTTTTGATAATTATTTTCTTTTTGGTTTGTAGGATTTTGATTATTTCTAAAACAATATTTTTAAAACAGTTTATGCTTGAATTTTAGTGTTTTCTGTCAATTAATTAAAATTTCAAGGCCAAATTTGGTAATTTTTGACATTTTATAAACAAAATATTGCGTTTATTTTTAATTTCTAAAAACTTTAATACCAAATTTTGCCATTTTTGAATTTATAAATAAATTTTTGCAGTTTTTGACAGTTTATAGCCAAATTTTGGTGCTTTCTAAGATTATTAAAAAAAAAATGCTTTGGCATTTTTGCTAACAATTTGTATTTTGTGATAATATTTTCATATTTTATTTGACATTTTTGACATTTTATAAATTGAATTTTTAACTTCTCAATAGTTTATAGCCAAATTCGTTACTTTTTAAGAATATTTAAATGTTTTAAAACTAGATTTGTTATTTTTGACATTTTATAATTAAAATTTTGCACTTTTAAACCGTTTTTGGCCGGATTTTGGCAATTTCTTACATAATTTTAATGTTTCAGGACCGCATTTAGCTAGTTTTGACATTTTATTAAAAAAATATTGCACTTTTTATAAGCGGATTTTATATTCTTTTTAAAATTTCTTGAAATATTTGACATTTTTAATTTTTTTAATAAATTTTTAATATAATATAGCCAAATATTGCTATTTTTAACATTTTATGAATTGAATTTTAAATCTTTCATAAGTTTATAGTCAAATTTGTTATTTTTTAACAGTATTTAAATAATTTTAACATTTTTTAATTAAAATTTTGCATTTTTTAACCGTTTTTGGTAGTTTCTTCCTTAAATTTGATGTTTTAAGGCTACATTTAGCTATTTTTGACATTTTATAAATACAGTTTTACACATTTTAGCAGTTCATGGCTGAATAGTAATATTTCTAACAAAAATTTTTATATTTCCAAGTTTAGTTTGTCTATTTTTAACATTTTATTAGTAGAATTTTACACTTTTCTAACAATATTTTAATGTTTCCAGGACGAATTTAACTGTTTTTGACAATATATAATATTTTATATAAATATTGCACTTTCTATAAGCGGATTTTTTAATATATTTTGAATTTTATAAGAATTTTGACATTCTTCATTTTTGTGACCAGATTTTAGACTTTTTTTGCAATTTTTGACATTTTATGAATTGAATTTTAAACTTAATAATAATAATAATAATAATACTTTATTGACGGTATAATCTTACCATTTACATCTACATCAAATATACATAAACAATGATGTTTTACAATACAAAAATAAAGAATACAAATATACTATTCATAAAAGCGCACATATTAGACATTAGTCAGCATGACTTAGCTGACTTCTGAACGTAGATTTAGAGACACAAAATACATTAATATCAGTTGGTAAATTATTTGCAAATCTACACATTCTACCGAGTGGATTGTTGAAACCATAATTAGTAGAATGAGTAGACTCGCGAAATAAAGAAGAATGTCTGCTATGTCTATTATTAGGTGCTACATGGAATGGAAGAGTACCAAGTAGCTCCGGACAATCAATCTCAGACATAATTAAATTACGCAAGAACGACAAATCAGCTCTTTTGCGGCGAATCTTCAATGGCGGTAGATTGTACAATAAAGCAATGTAGCAGTAATCATAATTTACAGATAATATGCCGGATTTATAAGACAATAAACGACAAAACTTTTTTTGAATTTGTTCAATACTACGGTTATGAATTTCATAAACAGGACTCCAAACTGACGGAGCATACTCTAAATGCGAACGCACCAAAGCACATTATAAAAGTTTAAGTGTACTGGCTGATAAATCCGCGGACATTCTATATACAAATCCTAACATTTTTATGGCACGATTGCACATGATGTTTATATGTTCAACAAATGTAAGTTTATGATCAAAAATAACGCCTAAATCTTTTATTTGTGTGACTTTGTTTAACACTTTAGTGTCAATTATATAGTTAAAAGAAATTTTACTTAAAGTTCTATGGAAACTTATTGAAAAACATTTATCAGCATTAAAAAATAATTTATTAATAAAACACCAAGTATTTATAGAATCCAAGTCCAGTTGTAAAAGATGGCAGTCATTGAGAGATGATATTCTTTTATACATTTTTAAATCATCCGCAAATAAAAGAAATGACGATGAATTGATATACTGTGGGATATCATTAATGAAAAGCAAAAATAAAATTGGTCCACAATGAGATCCTTGAGGAACACCAGATGGAACAAGAATGGGCTGTGACAAAAAGTTATTAATTGTTACACACTGCGTGCGATTTTTTAAAAAACTGAATAACCAGGAAGTCACATCATGATGAAATCCCAGAGCACTGAGCTTGGCAATCAAAATATTATGACTCACACGATCAAACGCCTTTGAAAAATCGGTGTAGATTGAGTCAACTTGTACTTTAGATTCAAAAGCATTTAAAATATCATTTTCATAACAGAGTAAATTAGTAAGTGTGGAACGCCCTTCACGAAATCCATGCTGCTCTTCTATTAAGATGCTTTTGCACATTCATTGCAACTGACTAGTTACAATTTTATCGAACAATTTAAGTATAGCAGATTGAATGTAAATGCTTCTATAGTTAGTGATATTCTCTTCGGCTCCAGATTTAAACAAAGGCGTAATATAGCTTTGTTTCCATATTTGAGGAAATTTAGTTTCATTCAATAAAGCATTGAAAAATAAGTGCAATGGCTTTGCAATAGAATATATGCACTTTTTTAACAGTAAAGAGAGAATGCCGTCGGGTCCAACGCTTAAATTACAATTAAGGTTTTCAATTCCCTAAAAAACATCACACAAACTAATAAAATTTTTTGAATGTATTACGTTATTATTAAAATTAAACAATGGAGTTGGATCAGTTTCGTTATCATAGACTGAAGAAAAAAAATCTGCAAAATTAATTACAAAGTCGTTCCCATTATTACAAGTTTGATCTTTATAATGCATTGTGGCTGGAAAACCATTAGTTTATTTGTTTTCATTAACAAATCTCCAAAAATGTTATGGATTATTTTGAATTTTACTTTCAGTTTGTAAAATATATTGCTCGTATTGATGAGCACTGAGATTTTTGCACGTAGTACGAATAGATTGGAATTCATTATAGTCCAACAAATAATTATTGATTGCGTTGTAGTCGGCAAGTTTAAAATAATTAAAAACATAATTACAATTTAAAATATCACAGGTAGTATCACATTTTATAGTTAACAAGTACTCAGTATGGTGTTGGCTTAAATTTAACAAAACATCTACAGCTTCTATCACAGAAATATCACGATCGTTAGTAAAACATAAATCTGAAAACACACCCTCACTATTAGGAATAAAAATGCATTGTACGCAGTTTAAGAACCCAAATGAATTAGCTACTAAATGAGCAGGGTAACTATCATTACAAATTACTCCTATACCTAAATCATCGTTAATCCAAAAGGCTGCAGGTAGATTGTAATCGCCCAATAAAACTAGTTTACTGCTTGGAAACTCGTCGGAAATAGATTCGACGGAATAACAATGGTCAAGATATTTGTCACTAGTTGAATTAGGTGGTAAATATACCGCACAAATTATATAAGACACAAGATTAAACTTAACAACTACAAACAAATGTTCAACACTAATAAACGTGGGGTAAAGTAATACAGATTTGAGGTGAGTTTTGATAGCAATTAAAACACCACCTCCGCTTTGTTTAGGGCTTGTAAGGGCCGAGCGATCACACCTAAATAAATGATAGCCTTTTAGATTTAATTCAGAGTCACTGATGTCTGTAGAAAACCAGGTTTCAGTGAAAACAATCACATCGTAGTCTGATACGGCTACAGCTAGCAAGAGTTTTCTGAGTTTAGTTTTTAAACCCCCGACGTTCTGGTAGTAGATGGAGAAGCCGTTATCATTCCTGAAGATGGGTCCAAGCTGTTGACAGGATTCAGGCTCCGAAAATCCATTGGAGATGAAGCAGGAACATTTTGTGAACGACCATAACTTACAAATTTTTTGACAGCAATGTTAGCTGGCCAAAAGTCTTTGCAAATAATAGCTCGAACATGGTCGGCTGGAACCGAGACTTTAAAGCTACTGTAGCTTCCAGATTGTACAACTAGATCTACAGCGTCGATTGATATATCGGGGTATTTCAATTTAATGTAGTTAATAACATCGGATTTTTTAGTTCCGCGTTTAAGTTTTGAGACATGTATATATGAGTTTGGCACATATGCCTGCAACTTATCGTTACTTGGACCACAACCAAAAATTGTTGGGGTTTTAGGTTGAACTTTCTGTTTAGGTTTTGTTTGAGCAGTAAGGGTTGCAAAAGAAGAAGAAGAATTATAAATTACAGAATTAATTGCAGATGGAAGCAATTGAATTTCCTCATTAATAGTTAGTGTAACTACACAAGGCATAGATTCTTGAATACGAGTTTTGTATTCAAGTATTACCTTATCTTTGTCTGCAATCTTCTCTTCAAGATACAATACTTTATCTAATAGCAATTTATTGTTAGGCCGAACTTCATCTAATAAAACTTGATACAGTACGATAGTCTCTTTATAAAGCCTGGGAAGTTCGGAATCGTCAAGTTCGAATGACGTACCACAAAGACATTTTTTATGGCGAATGGCGCAACTGTTATGAAATATAATTCCACAACTAGTACATGTTACGCCAGATTGTGCAACACTTTTGCATTTGCACGCTTGACCGGTCATAATAAATTAAAATTTAAAATATAAAAAATTAACTATAAAAGTGATTAAATATTTAAGAATAAAAAATAATACAGGGATGATACAAAGATACACAATTCACACCGGTGCGGTCCTTCACCTGGTGACTAACTACAAAACAAACAAAAGCAGACCACGGTTGGGATAACACAAGAAAACAAAGGAGTGTTTAAAACAAGCTTAAAATATAAAATCACAAACTAAAATTTAAAATCACAAATTAAAAGAAAGCAAGTTACGCCACTGGTAAGAATATTGGTTTGTGCTGCGCGGATGAGAATGCGCGAGCGGCGGCTATAAATTTAGGTTAAGTTTTAATAAACAAACTTTACCATAAATTTACTGAATACTGATTAAGACAGATAGCACAAACAATCACAAATATAATTACCAGTACGTTATGTAAAACTTCACAATTAAAAACACTTATAAACACTTAAAATTGAAACAGTAAAATATCACAACTCAGTGCAGTGCAGGTGAACTTTTCAATAGTTTATAGCCAAATTTGTTGTTTTTTAACATATTTAGATATTTTATGTTTAAAATTTAACATTTTCAAACCATTTTTGGCCGGATTTTGGTAATTTTTTTACATCATTTTGATGTTTTCAAATCGCATTTAGCCATTTTTGACATTGTATAAAAAATTGTTTACACATTTTAGCAGTTTATGGCTGGATGGTGCTATTTATAACATAATATTATACATTTTCAAGCTGGATTTGGCTATTTTTGACATTTTATTAGTAGAATTTTACACTTTTTAACAGTTTATAGTCGGATTTTAATACTTTCTAACAATTTTTTGATGTTTCAAAGCCGAGTTAAGCTGTTTCAGTTTTATGACCAAACTTTGGCATTTTTTTGATAATAAATCAATATATTATAACCAAATTTTGCTATTTTTGACATTTTATGAATTAAATATTAAACTTTTCAAAAATTTATAGCCAAATTTTAGATATTTTTGACATTTATAATTAAAATTTTGCATTTTTAAACCGTTTTTGGCCGGATTTTGGTAATTTCCTACATAGTTTTAATATTTCCAGGCCGCTTTTATTAATTTTTGACATTTTTTAACCAAATTTTACACATTTTAGCAGTTTATAGATAGATAGTGCTATTTCTAACATAATTTTATATATTTTCTTGCTGGATTTGGCTATTTTTGACATTTTACGAATAGAATTTTGCACTTTTCAATAATTTTAATAACCGGATTTTACGGTATCCTAACCTAACCTAACCTAACAAAACTAATTAGAAAGATCTCAAAACCACAAAAATTCCAAAACTCATTATTTAAAATTTTAATGACATGTTATTTTAAGCGTTGTAAGCTACAACTACAGCAAAATCAAATTAAAAATAAATAAATATATTCAAAAAGTTGGTAATATAATCAGATCTGACCGTCAGTTAACTATTTGTTCAATTATTAAAACTGTAAAAACCGTCAAAGAATGCGTAAAGCATAATAATTTTCAAACTCAAAAATAATGTGCAAAAATAAAGCCTAAAATTATCACAATTAAACACAAAAAAACTTGTTTAAAAAAACCCTAACTTTTTAAAGATAAGGATAAAAATAATATCTTGGTATGTTACTTATGACCCAAAAGCTAAACTTTATTCCATGCATTGAAAAGGCCTAACCAGTTCGAATGAGCAAATCAAATTTCAAATCAACAATTTGATATTTATAAGATTGAGTACTTTTATTGGTTTCTTAAAGGTTTGCCTATTAATTGACATTATTACATTAAGGTTTTTGCTCAACTTCAAGAAAAAATAAGAAATAAATTTTGTTTACTGTATCTTTGAAACAAAGGGTTTTTTTCAGAAATCGTTTTAAAACAAAATATTCTTAGAATAAGCCAAGAAATAACTCTTTAAAATTTAGTCGCATGTTTACCTAACACCTTGTATATAAATAATATTAATTGAAGCTAAAAATTGAGTAAAAAATGTTAATTAAAGATTTAATTGAAATTAAAAGGCGTGCAAATATAAATTGATATATTTTTTTAAATATATACATTTTTTTTCTACATAAACTGCAAATTCAGCAACATCCTGTATAATATCGTAAACTACAAATGTTTTAATTTCGTACATAACTTAGAGGAATGTTTGAGAAAATAGCACAAACGTTCTATACTATGCTATTAGAAAAAGTTTTAATATTGCATTTTAATACTGCAATCAACTCCATTTTTATTTCTTTTTTAAGCACCAATTTAAAGTTTTATAATCCAACGCTTGATTCTACATTAGTTATTCAGTCTTTAAAACTTTTTGTATGGTAATATTTCTTTTTTATAAAAAAATTATTTATCCATAGTTTGTAGTTTATAAATTAAATTATTTGCAAACTGGAATAAATTTTTAATATATTTTATTAAATGAATTATTAATAAAATATTTTATTGAAAGTTTGCTTATACCAAATGTGAAATTAGAATAAAAGGGGAAAAATAAACCGGTTTTGAAATTTAAATAATATATGACATTTGATAAAAGTTTATATTTGTTATTAAAATATTTTATATTAATTAAATAACTAATGTTAAAATGGCAAAGTGCAATGCGTTGTTAATTAAGAACTTTTTTTAATTATGCAATGCTTTTCACTATTTAAAATATATAGATATATTTTTGTGAATATAATTTAATTGCAAAATAATTAAATTATTTATTAAATTTGCATTAAAAACCTATAAATAATTTAGATTAATAATACACTGGCTAATAAAAAATAGAGGTCACTTTAAAATTAATATTACAGACTTTTATGAAACTGCATTCATTTTGCTCTAATTAAAAGCCTACATTTTGTTGTAGTTTTTTTTTACTTAGTACTAATTTTTCTCTGCAAAACTTGTCATTCACACGGTGTACTGTACTTAACAGATCATAATGCCTTTAGGCCCTATTGTTGTAGCAAGATTTATAGCGTCGATTGAAGATGGGCGAGGAAAACGTAAAACTGCAAAAATTGTTGGTAAAAGTCTTTGAGCTGTACAAAAGATGTATCAGCGTTACTTGGATATTGGCCTGATAACCAGAGGATCAGGATCTGGGCAAAAAAAGTCACCACAAACAAAGATGACCGTTTTTTGGTATCCACAAGTTTGCGGAATAAAACAGCTTCTGCAGTTTATCTACAAAATTAACTCCATAAAGTTAGAGATGTAAATGTTAGTAAATGAACCGTTAGGAGAAAGCTTTGAGCTGCTGGATTGTCTTGTAGAAAGATGGCTACAGGTGATGAGTCGCGCTTTTGCCTCAATGGATCAGATAGACGTCGGAAAATGTAGAGAAGACGCAAAAAAAGATACTTTTCAGTTTGTTTTGGTCGTTTATAGTTTAAGCAGGAAATTCTACCAAAGCATTCACAGAGTTGGTCTTAATAGAAAATGGCTTCCTGACAGTTCATAGATTCTTTATAGAAGTTCTCAAAGTACATGTTATGCCCTTCATGACAACTATGGGCGAGGGTAGCATTTTTATGCAAAATAATGCTTGACCTCACGTAGCCAGAGTTCCCAGAGATTTTCTAGATAAAGTGGGAATTTTGCAATTTGATTAGCCAGTTTACAGCCCGGACATAAATCCCATAGAACATGTCTGGGATGAGTTAGAACAACGTATCCGAAAGCATACATCTGCTCCAAGAACTGCTCAAGAGCTAAGACTAAGTTGCTATTGCAAAAATAGAATAATATTGACCAAAATGTGATCCTTAATTTAATTCAAAGTGTTCCTCGTCAACTTCAAGCAGTCATTATTGCAAGAGGGGGTAATACTCGTTATTAGTAATAACTTTTTTTCATATTTTTTGTTCCATATTAGTCCTAGGAACAAAAATTCAAACTGTAAATTTGTTATATTTCCAAAATACGCAATAAAAACAATAAAAAACAATTCAACATTGAATTTTTAATTTAGTGTGCAAAATACAGTACAAATATTTACAATTTGCTAACGTAAAATTAAAACAAAAAATTTCAAAACTAAGCTCGGCATTGTAGTTAAAAAAATTGGGTCAAATATTGTAGATCATTCTAGTTTTCCATGTGACATATGTGAATAAATTTCATTTATTACCAATAGTAATAAAGTACAATATTTATAACATTAATTAACTGAGATTCAACGATAGCACTTCTGGCAGGTGGTACATATGAGGTCCACAAATATCCATTTATAAATTATTTATTTGATCAACTTTTCACCGCAGTGACATAGTTCGAAATGATAAGTAGGCCGAATGCGGAAAGTGAATGTAAATGGATGATCCCCAGCAGAGATGTACGGTGAAATGGTTGCCAGACATATATGATTAAGTAACACAAAACCGAAAACATATGTCGCATCAATTTTCTTTGAGAAAAGTGGAATCACCGGACCGAAAGTAGTAGCTCCGAACACACACACATATCTACAACACATTCCATTAAAACACATTTAAATCGTGACACGTCGGGATTTATTATAAGCACATACTATACAGCATACATTTCCATTTCTATATCTAATGTACCTTAAATATGATGCATTAAGCCCAGAATGAGCGTCGCAAATTTGATATATGAAGTCGGCGCTTTCACGTGACAATGCTAATAGAGACGGATCCTTGTTTGTCCGTAGTTTGTGTTCACAAAAGACCGAGCCAATGCATTATTCGAATTGACTCGTTGACTTTTTAATAATGGGACTTTGAAGGACCTTAATGTCTTACAGTCCATAAAACTCGAGCCATTAAAAACGTTTAGCACGCATTAGCTTGACCGCTAGGAATTCTCACACAAATATAAAAGAAAATTTATGAAAAAATGCATTGTTGATAAAAGGTTATATAAAATATTTTCAATGTTCAAAGAGAGCGACGTTATCTTTAATTCAAGACGTGCCGTGTGTTTAAAGCGAAGGTAATGGTAGATTAGCGCCGAAGAAATAAAGTTTCAAACAAAAAATTCTAAGATTTGTTAACATAAAATAGTGTTCAACGAAAGTTTAAATTTGTAAATATTTATCTCAACCCCTACATTTCCACATAGAAATTAGGATTCCGCTAATGGTTTAATTACGGTTTGCGATTAATTAATTGATAACTCCTATGAGCGCTTTTACCCAACAGAAAATAAGCGATTGTGATGAATTATTTTAAATGCAAATGTTATAAAGCTTTACATAATAAATCGTGTTTCTATAAAATATAGTAGACAATTTTATGTTTATTTTTTAATGAATTATAAATTTTATAACACAATAACCGTTTTACTGCCGTGATTGTTTACTTTTAATTATATCCATAAACGTTGCGGTATTAATTATTTACTAATTTTATGAAAATATTAATATTATTGTTTTGAATAAAAATTTACGTTTATATTAATTGGTGGTGCCATCCTATAATCAATATAAACGTAAATTTGTTTACATTTTTTAATTTTTTTTTAAACACGAATTGGGACACATTAATCATTCTAATGTAAAAATAATCAATTTTCTCTTCGACGACTTCTGACGTTCACAGAAAGTTCTTATATGCAATCTCATATTCACAAAATTGTCAAATATACAATCTCTTAATAAACGACACTTGAATGAGTGGATAGGACACTCCATAGCATAATAGCCAGTCAGTAGTTTAGATTGCAGTAGCCCACTCACCCACTCAAGTGTTACTTATCAAAAGATTGGATCACAACCTTCTCTTGACAAAATGATTTCTGACGCTTTTTGAAACATTTTTGGAAAACATACTGACGACTTAGAAAAGTTTTTTTACAGTTTGCAGTTGATTTTTACATTTTAGCAAATGTTTAGACAGTTGTAAATAATATTTTGACAGTTACTGAAACTTGAAATGCTATTGTGTCATCTTGAAACACTTTTAGACCTTTCTGAACTTTTTTGAAAAACATACTAACGGCTTAGAATTTTTTTTTTGATATTTTGGAGTTGATTTTTACATTTTAGAAAACATTTTGACAGTTGAAAATGACATTTTAATAGTTACTAAAACTTGAAATGCTTTTGTATCATCTTGAAACTTATTTTGATTTTTTAGAATAATTTAGAAACTTTTTTGACAGTTTGATTTTAATTTTAAGAGTTTAGAAGGTGTTTTGACAGTTTTAATTAACATTTTGACAGTTTAGGAACTGATAGCTTGAAACACACTTTGATAATTTAATACAATTTAACAGCTATCAAAGAGCACCGACATCTTGGAAATTACTTTGAGAACAATTTTTAGAAAACATTTTGACCTTCTGAAACACGTTTTGACTTAAAGCGTACCGGTACTTTGGAAATGATATTTTGACAAGATAAAAACATTTTGAACATATTTGGACTGCTTGAAACAGATTTTGCACTTTATAAAGCAATTTATGACAGCTTAGAAAAAAAATTATGAAAAATTGTTTAGAATCTTTTCGAAAATTTTTCAAAGTTTTTGTATATATTAAGCAATGATTGGAGATAATGTTTGGCAAGTTTCATCATAAAATTTCAAATACTTTAGGAGATAATTCAAATTTTTTAAAATTTTATTTTTTAATATTTTGAAATTATTTTTTTTAATTTTTTGAAAAATTGATAAAAAATATATAATTTTTTTTTTTTAAATTTGAAAGTTTTTGTATATATTAAGCAATAATTAGAGATAATATTTGATAAGAAGTTTTATTATAATATTCCAAATGTTTTGGGAGATATTTAAAAATTTTGAATTTTTTTGGTATTTAAAAAAAATTATAAAAATTGTGTAGAATTTTTAAATTTTTTTGACAGTTTTTGTATATATTAAGCAATGATTGGAGATAATGTTTAGCAAGTTTCATCGTAAAACTCCAAATAATTTAGAAGTTATTTCAATTTCTTAAAATGTCATTTTTTGATATTTTAAAAAACTAATAAAAACTGTTTGAAGTTTTTGAATTTTTTTTAATGTATATATTAAACAATAATTGGAAATAATGTTCAGCAAGTTTTATCATAAAATTTCAATTATTCTGAAAAATGTTTCAAATTTTTAAAAAAAATATTATTGTTATTTTGAAAAATTGATTAAAACTGTTTAAATTTTTTGAAACATTTTAAAAGTTTTTATATTTATTAGCCAATGATTGGATTTAATGTTTAGCAAGATTCATCATAAAATTCCAAATGCTTTGGGTAATAATTCAAATTTTTTAAAATTTTAATTTTTGATATTTTGAAAAATTGATAAAAACTGTTTAGAATTTTTGAAATATTTTAAAAGTTTTTGTATATATTAAGCAATGATTGGTGAGAATGTTTGGCAAGTTTCATCATAAAACTCTAAATATTTTGGGAGATAATTCAAATTTTTAAAAATTTTGTTTTTTAATATTTTGAAAATTGATAAAAATTGTTTAAATTTTTTGAAACATTTTGAAAGTTTTTGTATATATTAAGCAATAATTGGTGATAATGTTTGGCAAGTTTCATCATAAAATTCCTAATACTTTGGGAGTTACTTCAAATTTTTTAAAATGTTAAATTTTGATATTTTAAAAAATTGATAAAAACTGTTTAGAGTTTCTGAAATATTTTTAAAGTTTTTGTATATATTAAACAATGATTGGTGATAATGTTTGGCAAGTTTCATTATAAAATTCTAAATACTTTGGGAGATAATTCAATTTTTTTTAAATTTTAGTTTTTGATATTTTGAAAAATTGATAAAAACTGTTTAGAGTTTTTGAACTATTTTGAAATTTTTTGTATATATTAAGCAATGCTTAGTGATAATGTTTAGCAAGTTTCATCATAAAATTCCAAATATTTTGGGAGATAATTCAAATTTTTAAAAATTTTGTTTTTTGATATTTTGAAAAATTGATAAAAATTGTTTAAATTTTTTGAAACATTTTGAAAGTTTTTATATTTATTAGGCAATGATTGGATTTAATGTTTGGCAAGTTTCATCATAAACTTCTAAATACTTTCGAAGATAATTCAAATTTTTTAAAATTTTAAATTTTGATATTTTAAAAAAATTGATAAAAACTGTTTAGAGTTTTTGAATTATTTTGAAAGATTTTGTATATATTAAGCTATGATTGGTGATAATGTTTAGCAAGCTTCATCATAAAATTCCTGATATTTTGGGAGATATTTAAAATTTTTGAAAATTTTATTTTTTGATATTTTGAAAAATTGATAAAAATGGTTTAAATTTTTTGAAACATTTTGAAAGTTTTTATATTTATTAGGCAATGATTGGATTTAATGTTTGGCAAGTTTCATCATAAAATTCCAAATACTTTGGGAGTTACTTCAAATTTTTTAAAATGTTGAATTTTGATATTTTAAAAAATTGATAAAAACTGTTTAGAGTTTTTGAAATATTTTTAAAGTTTTTGTATATATTAAGCAACGATTGGTGATAATGTTTGGCAAATTTCATTATAAAATTCTAAATACTTTGGGAGATAATTCAATTTTTTTTTAATTTTAGTTTTTGATATTTTGAAAAATTGATAAAAACTGTTTAGAGTTTTTGAACTATTTTGAAAATTTTTGTATATATTAAGCATAGATTAGTGATAATGTTTGGCAAGTTTCATCATAAAATTCCAAATATTTTGGGAGATAATTCAAATTTTTAAAAATTTTGTTTTTTGATATTTTGAAAAATTGATAAAAATTGTTTAAATTTTTTGAAACATTTTAAAAGATTTTATATATATTAGGCAATGATTAAAGATAATGTTTGGCAAGTTTCATCATAAAATTTCAAATATTTTGGAAGAAATTTCAAATTTTTGAAAATTTTATTTTTTGGTATTTTGAAAAATTGATAAAAATGGTTTTTTTTTTTGAAACATTTTGGAAGTTTTTATATTTATTAGGCAATAATTGGATTTAATGTTTGGCAAATTTAATCATAAATTTCCAAATACTTTGGATTATATTTTTAAAAATTTAAATTTTTGATATTTTGAAAAAATGATAAAAACTGTTTAAGAGTTTTTGAAATTTTTTCAAAGTTTTTGTGTATATTGAGCAATGTTTAGTAATAATGTTTGGCAAGTTTCATCATAAAATTCCAAATATTTTGGGAGATATTTCAAATTTTTGAAAATTTTATTTTTTGATATTTTGAAAAATTGATGAAAATGATATAATTTTTTTGAAACATTTTAAATTTTTTTATATACATTAGGCTATGATTGGATTTAATGTTTAGCAAAATTCATCATAAAATTCTAAATACTTTGGGAGATAATTCAAATTTTTAAAATTTTAATTTTTGATATTTTGAAAAATTGATAAAAACTGTTTAAGAGTTTTTGAAATATTTTGAAAGTTTTTGTGTATATTAAGCAATGTTTGGTGATAATGTTTGGCAAGTTTCATCATAAAATTCCAAATATTTTGGGAGATATTTTAAATTTTTTGAAAATTTTATTTTTTGATATTTTCAAAAATTGACAATAATGGTTTAAATTTTTTGAAACATTTTAAAGTTTTTATATTTATTAGGCAATGATTGGATTTAATGTTTGGCAAGTTTCATCATAAAATTCCAAATACTTTGGGAAATAATTCAAATTTTTTAAAATTTTAGTTTTTGTTATTTTAAAAAATTGATAAAAACTGTTTAGAGTTTTTGAACTATTTTGAAAGTTTTTGTATATATTAAACAATGATTGATGATAATGTTTGGCAAGTTTCATTATAAAATTCCAAATACTTTGGAAGATAATTCAAATTTTTTAAAATTTTAATTTTTGATATTTTAAAAAATTGATAAAAACTGTTTAGAATTTTTGAAATATTTTGAAAGTTTTTATATACATTAGGCAATGATTGGAGATAATGTTTTGCAAGTTTTATCATAAAATTCCAAATACTTTGGGAGATAATTCAAATTTTTTAAAATTTTAAATTTTGATATTTTGAAAAATTGATAAAAACTGTTTAGAGTTTTTGAAATATTTTGAAAGTTTTTGTGTATATTAAGCAATGTTTAGTAATAATGTTTGGCAAGTTTCATCATAAAATTCTAAATATTTTGGGAGATATTTCAAATTTTTGAAAATTTTATTTTTTGATATTTTGAAAAATTGATAAAAATAGTTTAAAATTTTTGAAACATTTTGAAAGTTTTTATATTTATTAGGCAATAATTGGATTTAATGTTTGGCAAATTTAATCATAAAATTCCAAATACTTTGGGAGATAATTTAAATTTTTAAAAATTTAAATTTTTGATATTTTGAAAAAATGATAAAAACTGTTTAAAAGTTTTTGAAATATTTTGAAAGTTTTTGTGTATATTGAGCAATGTTTAGTAATTATGTTTGGCAAGTTTCATCATAAAATTCCAAATATTTTGGGAGATATTTAAAATTTTTGAAAATTTTATTTTTTGATATTTTGAAAAATTGATAAAAATGATGTAAATTTTTTGAAACATTTTAAATTTTTTTAAATTTATTAGGCAATGATTGGATTTAATGTTTAGCAAAATTCATCATAAAATTCTAAATACTTTGGGAGATAATTCAAATTTTTTAAAATTTTAATTTTTGATATTTTAAAAAATTGAAAAATTGATAAAAACTGTTTAAATTTTTTGAAACATTTTGAAAGTTTTAATATATATAAGGCAATGCTTGGATTTAATGTTTTGCAAATTTCATCATAAAGTTCCAAATACTTTAAGAGATAATTCAATTTTTTTAAAATTTTAATTTTTGATATTTTGAAAAATTGATAAAAACTGTTTAGAGTTTTTAAAATATTTTAAAAGTTTTTGTATATATTAAGCAATGATTGGTGATAATGTTTGGCAAGTTTCATCATAAAATTTCAAATATTTTGGGAGATATTTCAAATTTTTGAAAATTTTGTTTTTTGATATTTTTAAAAATTGATAAAAATGATTTAAATTTTTTGTAACATTTTGAAAGTTTTTATATTTATTAGGCAATGATTGGATTTAATGTTTGGCAAGTTTCATCATAAAATTCCAAGTTCTTTGGAAGATAATTCAAACTTTAAAAAAATTACACTTTTGATATTTGAAAAATTGATAAAAACTGTTTAGAGTTTTTGAAAAATTTTGAAAGTTTTTGTATATATTAAACAATGTTTGGTAATAATGTCTGGCAAATTTCATCATAAAATTTTAAATATTTTGGGAGATAATTCAAATTTTTGGAATCTTTATTTTTTGATATTTTGAAAAATTGATAAAAACAGAATTTAAAAAAAAAATTAAGTTTTTGTATAAATTTGACAATGTTTAGAGATAATGTTTGCCAAGTTTTATAATAAAATTTCAAGTATTTTGAGAAATATTTATAAAAACTAAAATTTTGTTTTTTAATATTTTAAAAAACTGATACCAACTGTTTAAAATTTTTGAATTTTTTGAATTTTTTTGTATATTTTTAGCAATGGTTGGAGATAATGTTTAGCAAGTTTCATCATAAAATTCCAAAAATTTTGAAAAAAAATTTAAAATTTATTGAATTTTATTTTTGAAAAATTGATAAAAAATGTTTAAAATTTTTGAATAGTTTTAAATGTTTTTATATATATTAGGCAAATTTTTTCTTGTGACAAAATGACTTCTGACGTCGGTAGAAAAGTGAAATACACAATCTCTTAATAACGGACACTTGGGCGGGTGAGACACTCAGTCAAAAGTCCAACTCTATGGAACGTTAATTATAACGGAGTTTTAAAGCTGAAGATGCCTAGCAACATCTGGCTTATAAGCTACGCAGATGATGTGGCAATGGTTGTCGCTAGCAATAGTGCAGAGGAACTGGTGGAAGATCAAAAGGTTAAATTACAACTTTTTCTTGTGACAAAATGACTTCTGACGTTCACTGGAAGATCAAACATACAGTTTCTCTTCATAGCATGACCAGACTCCGGCAGATGCTGCTGCAAACCGTAGTCCGTAGGTCAAAAAGTTTTCCTTTGGTGATCGAAAAAAGTAAAATGTGCAAACTACGTTTTTTTGAAAAAAAGGTCATTTTTTTGCATTCTCTGATGTAAAATTGACCCCTAATTGCAATTTTGGGAGTCTAACTCCAATATTCTTAGCATTTTTCTGTCAATTTTAAAATAACCACTAGAAACATGTTTTTTGCGTTTTGAAGGGCAAAAAAGACACTAAACGGTGAAGAAAAGAGACGAAATTGCTCCCAAGGCTAGCCAACACAGCTATCTGAATCCTCACCAAACTGAAAGTCCGTAGCTCAAAAGGTTTTCTTTCGGCAATTGACAAAAAGTTTGGTTTTATCGCCGGTACGTACATATTCTTGTGCTGACAGACTAAAATTTGCAAATGTGGGTCAAAGTTTGTAACTTTTTTGGTTTCTGAGGTAATTTGGACCACTGATTACAATCCCGGAATTGCATTTTTTTAATTTTTTTTTAACAAATTCAAAACTTTAGACCGCAACTCAAAAATTCTTCTGATTATTACATTTCTTTATAATTATGCAATTATGCAATTCTGGCTATTAATATGTAATAAACTTTGTATAAAACTAAACAAATAAACCTAATCACTTTTTATAAAAATTAATTAACTTACAATTATAAACATTATTGTTATTATTCGTTTTATAAACATACATTTTACTTTTATTACTTATACCGTTACATCTAAAATTCCATAAACAAGCATGAAAACTATCGTGTTAAAAACTCTTACATATTCGCTACTCAATAATAAGTTAGAATTATATAAATATAAAAGTAGATGTATAATTTCACAATGTTTTGATTACTACTATTTTATTATAATCTTTAATTATTGTAGTTATTTCAAACCACTTTACTTTTGTTAAGATTTGCTCTCAATATTATAAAATAATTACAAATGACACAGATTCATAGTAATATAAATTATTTCTTTAAATTTAAGGATTATTTTTTAGTTTGGAAAATGAAATATCAAGTACAATACAAGTGCAAATGGTTTTATTGAAAAACGAGTATAAAAGCCCAATCATACGAGCTTTCAATAGACCTTTCCGCAAGTATTCCATACTACTTTTTCTACAAAAGCGGAAAATGTGTAGAGTGGTTTGTTTGTTTATTAAACAAAGGCTTAGTTTCATGTTTTACTTGTGTATAAATAAGTATTTTTTATTTGTAATAATAGACAATACAAAGAAAGATGTTATATTGATAAATGTGCACCTCCAGCTTTGTTGTAGCAAAATAACTAAAAATAATAATAACATATAAAGACTTTTGTAAAGTTTTCTATCTATTTATTATGTAAATAAATAGATATCTCCATTATGCAATAACTGAACAAATATATCATGTTTATTTTTATGCAGTTTTTATATTACTTTTTGCTCTAATATTTTTTATCTTGTTATAAATTTATTATTATTTATTTTCTTGGTGGGTAGCGTGTAGTACATTTATTTAAAAAAAATGTAATTTTTCAATTGTGTTTGGGATCATATTCAAGCTAAATTAAAAACATTGAAAAATAATGTACTTACATTGTATAATAATGACACAACATGTTTTTTGCTTGTTAATAATGCAAATAAATGATGTAGTAATGTTTATTTATTTATAATGAGATGTAACCATAATAAATATTATTCTCTAAAATGATGTTCTCTTCATAACAATATTATATTTATACATTCTCATACATAAAACATTTATTTAAGTAATATGTTTGAATAATAATATCATAAATTATACTTGTAATACTAATAATAGCATCTCAAAATTTCAAATTAAAGTTTACTCTCGGCATATCACATATTAAACGCTGAGGATGTCACATTCTTCATGTTTTGTGCTACTCCATTATTCATTCAGCATAATAAAATCCGTTTCAGCGTTTTTTATTTATTAAAATAACAACCCGGTTGTAATCGAACAAGTGTTCCAGCATCCGATATGCTATGCAAGTGCAGCAATTCGCAGGTGTTTCTTCTACTCTACTATAAATCGAGGAAATAAATTCCATTGGGGACTAACAATATCCGTCTCATTTAATGCATATTTTACATATTATATAACCGGAGGAAACATCAATCATGTGATAAAAAGATAGTTTATGTGATGTACTTTTATATCTGCATAGAACGGGTAAGGAAGTTTAATAAATAAATGTTATTTCTTTTAAACAACTAATGTAATCGCATTATTAACATACTTTTAATCTTTGTTCTTGCGTTTTAATTTATTGTATTGTGAGGTTTTGATAATTTTTTAATACAAAATCTATTTATTTAGCAAAATATAAAAGCTATTATTTTTTCATCGAAATTATTGCACATTTTGTTAATTAAATTGAATTTCTGCTACAACCAGCAGGATTTTTGAGTTGCGGTTTAAAGCTTTGGATTCAGCATACTTAATTTTATTAAAAAATATAAAAACCATTTTTTTAAATTTTATTTTTTATAAAAAACCTAATTTATACATTAATAATGCACATTTTGTTAATTAAATTAAATTTCTGTATTAACTGGCAAGATTTTTAAGTTGCGGATTAAAATTTTAGTTTAAGCTTACTTGATTTTATTGAAAAAATTATAAAAACTTTTTTAAATTTTTAAATTTTTTATGAAAAATTTAATTTATACAAAAATATTGCACATTTTGTTAATGAAATTGATTTTTTGTATAACCAGCTGGATTTTTGGAGTTGCAGTTTAAAATTTTGAGTTCAACGTACTTGATTTTATCAAAAAAATTATAAAAACCATTTTGGATAATTTTATTTTTTATGAAAAATCTAATTTATACAAAAATAATGCATATTTTGTTAATTAAATTGATTTTCTGTAACAACCAGCAGGATTCTGAGTTGCGGTTTAAAATTTGAGTTCAGCATAATTAATTTTAATACAAAAATTCAAAAAAAACATTTTTAAAAAATTCTATTTTTAATGAAAAACCTAATTATTACAAAAATATTGCATATTTTGTTAATTTAATTGATTTTTTGTAATAACCAGCAAGATTTTTAAGTTGCAATTTAAAATTTTGGACTTAACGTACTTTATTTTATTAAAAAAATTTAAAAATCATTTTGGATCATTCTATTTTTTATGAAAAACCTAATTTATACAAAAATAATGCACATTTTGTTAATTAAATTGAAGTTTTGTAATAACCAGCAAAATTTTTAAGTTGTAGTTTAGAATTTTGGGTTCAGAATACTTGATTTCATTAAAAAAATTGAAAAACAAATTTAAATAAATTTATTTTTTATGAAAAATCTAATTTATACAAAAATAATACACTTTTTCTTAATTAAATTGATTTTCTATAATATCTAGCAAGATTTTTGAATTGCAGTTTAAAATTTTGGGTACTACATACTTAATTTTATTTAAAAAATAAAAAAACATTTTCGGAAAATTTTATTTTTAATGAAATACTTAATTATTACAAAAATATTGCATATTTTGTTAATTAAATAAATTTTTTGTAATAAGCAGCAGGATTTTTGAGTTGCAGTTTAAAATTTTGGGTTCAACGTACTTGATCTTATTAAAAAAAAAAATTAACCCATTTTGAAAATTTTTATTTTTTATAAAAAATCTATTTTATACAAAAATATTGCACAATTTGTGAATTAAATTGAATTTTTGTAATAACCAGCAAAATTTTTATGTTGCAGTTTAAAATTTTGGGTACAAAGTACTTGATTTTATTAAAAAAATTATAAAAACCATTTTGAAATTTTTTATTTTAAAAAAAAAAATTAAATTTATTCAAAAATAATGCACATTTTTTAATTAAATTGATTTTCTGTAATAACCAGCAGAATTTTTGAAAAACAGTTTAAAATTTTGAGTTCAACGTACTTAATTTTATTAAAAAAATTATATAAACCATTTTGAAAAATATTATTTTTTATAAAAAAATTAATTTATACAAAAATATTGCACATTTTGTTAATTAAATTGATTTTCTGTAACAACCAGCAGGATTTTTGAGTTGCGGTTTAAAATTTTGGGTTCAGCATACTTGATTTTAAATTTAAAAAATTAAAAACCATTTTGGTTAATTCTAATTTTTATGAAAAATCAAATTTATACAAAAAAAACGCACATTTTGTTGATTAAATTAATTTTCTGTAACAACTAGCAGGATTTCTGAGTTGCAGTTAAAAATTTTGGGTACAACATACTTGATTTAATTTAAAAAAATTAAAAACCATTTTGGATCATTCTATTTTCTATGAAAAATCAAATTTATACAAAAATAACGCACATTTTGTTAATTAAAATGATTTTCTGAAAGAACCAGCAAGTTTTTTAAGTTGCAGTTTAAAATTTTGTGCACAACATACTTGATTTTAATAAAAAAAAAACAAAAATCATTTTAGACCATTCTATTTTTTATGAAAAATCAAATTGATACAAAAAATATGCTGATTTTGTTAATTAAATTGATTTTCTATAACAACCAGCAGGATTTTTGAGTTTCAGTTTAAAATTTTAGGTTTAACATACTTGATTTTAATTAAAAAAAAATTAAAAAACGATTTTGGATAATTCAATTTTTAATGAAAAATCAAATTTATATAAAAATAACGTACATTTTGTTAATAAAATTAACCAATTAACCAAGATTTTTGATTTGCAGTTTAAAATTTTGAATACAACATACTTGATTATAATTTAATAAAAATAAAAACCATTTTGGATCATTCTATTTTTTATGAAAAATCAAATTTATACAAAAATAACGCACATTTTGTTAATTAAATTGCTTTTCTGTAACAACCAGCAAGATTTTTGAGTTGCAGTTTAAAATTTTGGGTACAGCATACTTGATTATAATTTAATAAAAATAAAAACCATTTTGGATCATTCTATTTTTTATGAAAAATCAAATTTATACAAAAATAACGCACATTTTGTTAATTAAATTGCTTTTCTGTAACAACCAGCAAGATTTTTGAGTTGCAGTTTAAAATTTTGGGTACAGCATACTTAATTTTAATTTAATAAAAATAAAAACCATTTTGGATCATTCTACTTTTTATGAAAAATCAAATTTATTCAAAAATAACGCACATTTTGTTAATTAAATTGCTTTTCTGTAACAACCAGCAAGATTTTTGAGTTGCAGTTTAAAATTTTGGGTACAGCATACTTAATTTTAATTTAATAAAAATAAAAACCATTTTGGATCATTCTATTTTTTATGAAAAATCAAATTTATACAAAGAGTAATACACATTTTGTTAATTAAATTGATTTTTTGTAACAACCAGCAAGGTTTTTGAATTGCAGTTTAAAATTTAGGGTACAGCATATTTGATTTAAAATTAAAAAAATTAAAAACCATTTTGGATCATTCTATTTTTTATGAAAAATCAAATTTATACAAAAATAACGCACATTTTGTTAATTAAATTGATTTTCTGTAACAATCAGTAAGATTTTTGAGTTGCAGTTTAAAATTTTAGGTACAGCATACTTGATTTTAATTAAAAAAAAATTAAAAACCATTTTGGATCATTCTATTTTTTATGAAAGATTAAATTTATACAAAAAGTAATACACATTTTGTTAATTAAATTGATTTTCTGTAACAATCAGTAAGATTTTTGAGTTGCAGTTTAAAATTTTAGGTACAGCATACTTGATTTTAATTAAAAAAAAATTAAAAACCATTTTGGATCATTCTATTTTTTATGAAAGATCAAATTTATACAAAAAGTAATACACATTTTGTAAATTAAATTGATTTTCTGTAACAACCAGCAGGATTTTTGAGTTTCGGTTTAAAATTTTGGGTTCAGCATATTTAGTTTTAATAATAAAATTTAAAAAAAAATTAAAAAAATTCTATTTTTAATGAAAAACTTAATTATTTTAAAAATATTGCACATTTTGTTAATTAAATTGATTTTCTGTAATAAAAAGCAGGATTTTTAAAGTGCAATTTAAAATTTTGATTGAAAAAATATAAAAATTATTTGTTATTTTTTATTTTTTATAATAAATCTAATTTAATACAAAAATAATGCAAATTTTGTATTAAATTGATTTTTTTGTAATAACCAGCATGATTTTTAAGTTGCAGTTTCAAATTTTGTGTTTAAAATATTTAATTTAAAAAAAAAAAAAAAAAAACATATAAAAAAAATTCAATTTTTAATAAAAAACTTAATTATTACAAAAATATTGCATATTTTGATAATTAAATTGATTTTTTGTAATAACCAGCAAAAATTTTGAGTTGCAGTTTAAAATTTTGGGTTCAACGTAATTGATTTTATTAAAAAAAAAACATTTTGAATAATTCTATTTTTTACGAAAAATCTAATTTATACAAAAATAATGCTCATTTTGTTAATTAAATTGATTTTCTGTAATAACCAGCAGGATTTTTAAGCTGCAGCTTAAAGTTTTGGGCTCATCATAATTAATTTTAATAAAAAAAATTTAAAAAACATTTTTAATTTTTTTTATTTTTAATGAAAAATTTAATTTTTACAAAATTTTTGCATATTTTGTTAATTAAATTGATTTTTTTGTAATAAACAGCAGGATTTTTGAGTTGCAGTTTAAAATTTTGGGTTCAACTAACTTGATTTTATTAAAAAAATTATTAAAACAATTTTGAATCATTCTATTTTTTATAAAAACGCCAATTTATACAAAACTATTGCACATTTTATTAATTATATTGATTTTTTGTAATAAACAGCAAGATTTTTATGTTGCAATTTAAAATTTAGTGTTCACCGTACTTGGTTTTATTAAAAATATTATATAAACCATTTTGAAAAATATTATTTTTTATAAAAAATTTAATTTATACAAAAATTGTGCACATTTTGTTAATTAAATTGATTTTCTGCAATAACCAGCAGGATTTTTTAGTTGCGGTTTGAAATTTTAGATTCAACATACTTAATTATAGTTAAAAAAATTAAAAACATTTTTGAAATATTTAATTTTTAATGGAAAATCTTTCGAATGCAAAAATATTGCACTTTTTGTTAATTAAATTGAGTTTCTGTAATAACCAGCAGGATTATTAGGTTGCAGTTTAAAATTTTAGATTCAGCGTACTTGATTTTAATAAAAAAATTAAAAAAACTATTTTGTAAAAATCTATTTTTAATGAAAAATTTAATTTTTACAAAATTATTGCACATTTTGGTAATTAAATTGAATTTCAGTAATAACCAGCAAGATTTTTGAGTTGCGGTTTAAAATTTTGGATTCAGCGTACTTGAATTTATTAAAAAAATTATAAAAACCATTTTGGAAAATTCTATTTTTTCTAGCAGGATTTTTGAGTTGCGGTTTAAAATTTTGGGTTCAGCATATTTAATTTTAATTAAAAAAATTAAAAAAACATTTTTAAATTTTTTTATTTTTAATAAAAAACTTAATAATTACAAAAATATTGCATATTTTGTTAATTAAATTGATTTTCTCTAATAACCAGCAGGATTTCTGAGTTGCAGTTAAAAATTTTGGGTTCAACGTACTTGATTTTATCAAAAAAATGATAAAAACCATTTTGGATCATTCTATTTTTTTATAAAAAATCAAATTTATACAAAAAATAATACACATTTTGTTAATTAAATTAATTTTTTGTAACAACCAGCAAGATTTTTGAGTTGTAGTTTAAAATTTTGGGTTCAGCATACTTGATTTCATTAAAAAAATTGAAAAACAATTTTAAATAAATTATTTTTTTATGAAAAATCTAATTTATACAAAAATAATACACTTTTTCTTAATTAAATTGATTTTTTGTAATATCCAGCAAGTTTTTTAAGTTGCAGTTAAAAATTTTAGGTACAGTTTACTTGATTATAATTAAAAAAAATTAAAAACTATTTTGGATCATTCTATTTTTTATAAAAAATCAAATTTATACAAAAAAAAAACGCACATTTTGTTGATTAAATTAATTTTCTGTAACAACTAGCAAGATTTTTAAGTTGCAGTTAAAAATTTTAGGTACAACATATTTGATTTTAATTTAAAAAAATTAAAAACCATTTTGGATCATTCTATTTTTTATGAAAAATCAAATTTATACAAAAATAACGCACATTTTGTTAAATAAATTGATTTTCTGTAACAGCCAGTAAGTATTTGAGTTGCAGTTTAAAATTTTGGGTACAACATACTTGATTTTAATTTAAAAAAATTAAAAACCATTTTAGATCATTTTATTTTTTATAAAAAATCTAATTTATACAAAAATAACGCACATTTTGTTAATTAAATTGATTTTCTGAAATAACCAGCAAGTTTTTTAAGTTGCAGTTTAAAATTTTGAGCACAACATACTTGATTTTAATTAAAAAAAAATAAAAATCATTTTAGATCATTCTATTTTTTATGAAAAATCAAATTTATACAAAAAATATGCTGATTTTGTTAATTAAATTGATTTTCTATAACAACCAGCAAGATTTTTGAGTTGCGGTTTAAAATTTTGGGTTCAGCATATTTAGTTTTAATAATAAAATTAAAAAAAAAAAATAAAAAAATTCTATTTTTAATGAAAAACTTAATTATTTTAAAAATATTGCACATTTTGTTAATTAAATTGATTTTCTGTAATAACCAGCAAGATTTTTAAGTTGCAATTTAAAATTTTGATTGAAAAAATAGAAAAATTATTTGTTATTTTTTATTTTTTTTAATAAATCTAATTTTATACAAAAATAATGCAAATTTTGTATTAAATTGATTTTTTTGTAATAACCAGCATGATTTTTAAGTTGCAGTTTAAAATTTTGAGTTTAAAATATTTAATTTTAATTAAAAAAAAATAAGAAACCTTTAAAAAAAATTCTATTTTTAATGAAAAACTTAATTATTACAAAAATATTGCATATTTTGATAATTAAATTGATTTTTTGTAATAACCAGCAAAAATTTTGAGTTGCAGTTTAAAATTTTGAGTTCAACGTAATTGATTTTATTAAAAAAAAACCATTTTGAATCATTCTATTTTTTATGAAAAATCTAATTTATACAAAAATAATGCTCATTTTGTTAATTAAATTGATTTTCTGTAATAACCAGCAGGGTTTTTGAGCTGCAGCTTAAAGTTTTGGGCTCATGATAAATCATTTTAATAAAAAAATTAAAAAAACATTTTTAAAAAATTCTATTTTTAATGAAAAATTTAATTTTTACAAAAATATTGCACATTGAGTTAATTAAATTGATTTTTTGTAACAACCAGCAAGATTTTTGAATTGCAGTTTAAAATTTTGGGTACAACATACTTGATTTTAATTTAAAAAAATTAAAAACGATTTGGATCATTTTTTATGAGAAATCAAATTTATACAAAAAGTAATACATTTTGTTAATTAAGTTGATTTTCTAAAACAACCAGCAAGTTTTTTAGGTTGCAGTTTAAAATTTTGGGAACAGCATACTTGATTTTAATTGAAAAATTTAAAAACCATTTTGGATCATTCTATTTTTTATAAAAAATCAAATTTATACAAAAAGTAATACACATTTTGTTAATTAAGTTGATTTTCTGAAACAACCAGCAAGTTTTTGAAAACAGCATACTTGATTTTAATTAAAAAAATTAAAATCCATTTTAGATCATTCTATTTTTTATGAAAAATCAAATTTATACAAAAAGTAATACACATTTTGTTAATTAAATTGATTTTCTGTAATAACCAGCAGGATTTTTAAGTTGCAATTTAAAATTTTGGGCTTAACGTACTTTATTTTATTTAAAAAAATATAAAAATCATTTTGTATAATTTTATTTTTTATGAAAATTTTTATTTTTACAAAAATAATGCACATTTTGTTAATTAAATTGATTTTCTGTAATATCCAGCAGAATTTTTGAGTTGCAGTTTAAAATTTTTGGTTCAACGTACTTGATTTTATTAAAAAAATTCAAAAATTATTTTGGATCATTCTATTTTTTTACGAAAAACTTAATTTATACAAAAATAATGCACATTTTGTTAATTAAATTGATTTTTTGTAATAATCAGCAAAATTTTTAAGTTGCAGTTTAAAATATTGGGTTTAGCATACTTAATTTTATTTAAAAAAAATAAAAAACATTTTTGGAAAATTTGATTTTAAATGGAAAACCTAATTGTTACAAAAATATTGCATATTTTGTTAATAAAATCGAGTTTCTGTAATAACCAGCAAGATTTTTTAGTTGTAGTATAAAATTTTGGATGTAACTTACTTGAATTTATAGCTTAAGTATAATGCGCACCTTTAATCCATTCGAAGTTTTCTGCACAGATCTTTTACATCATCATAAATCCTCAAAATCATGGGTTTCAGTTCTGATTTCTGCACTGTACTTACTTCACATATTATAAAACACAATTCACGCACTTATAACACATCACAATAGTTTTAATTAATTTATATTTGCAATTAATTTGAGAGTTCAGCGCTACGTATTAACACACTGAAGAATCGGAAAACACTGGGAGGGGAGTACTATACTTACCATGGCGTTTGTCCGTAGGAACAATAGCTCGGCTGATGCTACGCCGGACAACTAACAAAAAATGAAATGTATTAAATTGAATATCAGTAAAGTAAATAAAACTATATATTATTATTATTCCAATACATTTTAGAATTATTATTTTAATGAAATAAATTAAATTTTTCCTTACAAAATTGCATTAAAAAATGTAGATATTATTAATAAAATTGTTTTCCAATAATGTTTGTTAACAGTGTTAATTGTTAGCATTGTTTATAATAGTTAATGTCCTATGTAAGTTATTATTTGAGTGCAGTTAAGTAATTAACTAATTATAAATTGTTATAATATTTGTTGATTAAAAGTATTAATAAATCGGTGCCTTACAAGTTTTAAAATATTGAGATTTAATTAAACAATAGCTAAGAGATCTTTTAGGAGTGTAATTCGGCTGTCAGAGGTTATTCATACATAGACCGAGACGGATCTTAGAGGTGTGTAGTACAAAGTACATTAACAGTGAGATTATCAAGGTGCTAAGAACTAATGCATGCTTGGAGGGCTGTAAAAATTTGTTATTTATACGCTAGCAGTGTAAATTGAAGATATTACGTAAAAAATACCAAGGTTCTAAAGAGGATGAAGGAGAAATGTGAAGTACTTTTTTGTATTAGAACCAGAAAACTAAAATACTTTGAAGATGTAGCTAGGCGACCAAATTACACAATTCTCTAAATTGTTATAAAAAAAAAAAATTTAAAAAAAAACAAAATGTAAGAAAACACAACACTTTTTAGCTTAGAAATTTGCGCAATGGTACGGATGTAGTCAACAAATTTGTTTAAAACAGCAGTAAACATTTTTTTCCGACCTGCTATAGAAACAAGAAAAAGAAGATAAGGTTTTGAGGTTGTGTGATAACACTATCTAATAGTAAAGCTTTATATTTAATAGCCAAAAGCATAACAGTTGAGGTCTTGTGGTTACAAAACCAAACTTCAAACTAATAATTTAATTAAAACTGAGTCTTTCAAAGTGACCCTTCAGGCAAAAAATAAAAAAACTTAAAAAAAGTCAAATTTTTAGAAATTTTTGCTTTAACACCCTAAGCAAGATGAATCTAAAACCAGGCCAAAATCTATTTTTTTTTTTTAATTTGAGAGTTCCAATTAAAACATTTTTTTTCTAAAATTCTGTTATCCTTTAAAAATAAGTAACTCAAAAGTTTTTCTTAAAAAAAAATTGTTTTTGACTAAAGTTTCGGTCAAGATTTGCTTTCAATTATTCAAAATAAATCAAAGAAATAGCTGCATTTATTAAGATTACAAAAAAAAAACCTTGTACAACCGTTGCCAAGTTATGTCAATTTTGTTTAGAAACTCTTATTAAAATGCTCGGTGGTACATTAACTGTCACAGTTTAGTAAGATCTCCCTAATATAAAAAATTCTTGCGTTCTTTAAAGATTGTAAATCTAATGATAACCTCAAAATTGTTTTACAACTTTGAGCAAAACTATAAACTAAATTAAGAAATTTAAAAATGAAAATAATATGTTACAAACACGAATTCAAGTAGATTTATAAAGTAACATTCTCCCCGCTGTCACTAATTTATTATAATTAGACACCTAAACAAAACTAGACTACTCAATCACAAACCAACCAAACACCTGGAACCTATCATTCTCAAAACGACACCTAAAAATAATGCCCTCAGACTACGAGAAGGAAAAAACATACTTAGATTGTAAACACTTAAAATTCCACACCTACCAACTGAAAGAAGATAATACTTTCAAAGTGGTAATAAGACACGTTCCAGATGATATAAAACTTAAAGAACTTATAGAAGATTTTTAATATAAAGAAATTTAACACTAAATTTTGTATACTAAAAAGTTTCTTTATGTGTTATGTTTTCTATGAAAGTTTTGAAAGCAACTAAAATGATCTCAAAACTTTACAGCCAAACTAAATCGTATGATTTATCTCAGAAAAAATCTAGATTTCTAAATTATTGTAAAAAGACTTCACAACTACACTGCATCCAAAGTATTAATAAAATAAATTCTAACCACCTTCCAGTCATACTTAAAATCCATGGCATCTCAACTGATAAACAAACTTTAAAAAGAGAACCAACTGGAAACAAGTTCACACATTTATCAAGAACAATTTTGGAATACTACCAACGATTAAGACATCACAAAGCATAGACGATGCTGTGCAAAATTTAACCAATACTATACTAAAAGCTCATGATTAAGCAAAAAACAATAATTTTTTGGGATTACCGCCACACATCAAGCGTCTTAAACAAAAAAACAATATTCCAACAAAAGTATAAAACAGATTAAGCGCTTTAAAAACCAGTAACTAAAAAAAATTTTTTAACACAAAGTTGAAAATGCACTAAGATCTACAAAAATGTTAAGCGATGCTGTACCACCAAGATGCACTGATGAAGATTTGTAAAAACCAAAACAATTGGCTCTACTTGGTTGGCCGCTTTGGACTTGAATTAGATTTGGGTAATTGATTTTAAGCTTATGTTTTTCATTAAGTTATACCTCTTTAGACATTGCAATATGGTTGCCACTTGTGATACTGAAGTTTTATCAATGTAAAAAGCTGTAAAACGCACAACAAAGACAAAGAACAACAAACAATTCTCAGAGTTCACGACCTACATAAAACTTGACCTCACATAAAAAAAAATTGAATCAAAATTTATTGTTAGAAACGCAATGTAGCCCCTTTTATGACATCCAAAACATTGAAAAGATTGACAATATAAAACAAAACCGTGACTATTAACTGCACAATAAAAAAAATTGAACAATGTCCTTCACAAAACTAGCAAAAGTGTTTAAAGTTATTAAATCTGTATACGCAATATACATCGCTAAGAAATCTACTAATAAAGTTATAGTAAGATTTACTAACATTATCAATAACATACTCAAAATTGGTCGCTTTCTTTACAAATGAAATAATAATAGTCTTCCTTAAACCACTAAAATTAAAAATTTTTTTAGAAAACTACTGAACAATTAGTTTCTTACCCACAATCATTAAAATAAACCAAAGAATAATATTTAAATTCATTAACACTCTCACTGCAAACAATCAAACCATGTGCGACTAACAATAATATAATTTTATCAGGCAACACTCTTCTACTCATCAATTTGCTAATCATATCACAAAAAGTTTCATTAATAACAAATCTACAAAAACAATTTTCTTTGACAAAGAAAAAGCGTTTTAATAGCCAAATTTTATAGTAAAAACTTTCCATTTACTTTTTTTCTTTATCAACTGTTTATTACCTACTTTTGGACATTATCTTCTTCTATTTTTTTTTTATTTGTCGCTGACTTAGGTTTTTAAAATTAACCTGTTTGTTTTTTGTTTAATGTTGTCAAGTCATCCTCTTTCATTTTTTGCGGTTTTCTTCTAAGCTCTTAAAGCCACTTTCTAAACTTTTTGAATCAACCAAAGCAGATCAGATATTCTAAAAACTAAGTACTTATGATGATAGCGGAACATGTGGAATAGTAGAAGTAACATTTATGGTTGACCTAATTACAAAATTATAAGATACTTGCTTTCTTGCACAATTTCTGAAATATGCCTTTTGCTTAGCTTCTTAATATTCTTGGAAGGTGTGAATAACTAACTATAAAAACAATTTTATATTTTTTTTTTATCTCAATTATGACTTTTTTAATAAAATTATTAAAAAAATAAATGTATACCTTTAGGACTTTAAAATTTCTAGCACGGTTTTTATTAAAAAATGACTTATTTTGCGTACACTGAAATTTTGCAAAATCTTAACAACCCAGGCTTGTGTCAAATACTGCAACAAAGCAGACGCCTACTGCAGAACAATTATAGTAATGATGAACTAACAAAAAGTACAATATAGCACCATAGTATGGTAAAGGCGTCTGCAAAGTGATAAGCTAATAATTAGCAAGTTTTTGCAACCTTTCAACAAAGTAATTATAAGATGCAAATTGACTGACAAACTGGTTAGGTTTTCCAAGAAAATAACCTTCTGAGTAACTTTACCTTGTATAGGCTCACAGGCTTGCTGAACAAAACCGGTAAAGTTTTTGAAAAATAAATTTTTGACAAAAAGAAACTTTTAAGGATCGAGAACAAAATTCAAAAAACTTGGCACTATTGTCATCAAACTCTTAACTCAATATGACAACAACATTGTAATACTACACAGCTCAAGATCACTTAAGCTCTTAACACAATAACTTCAACTATCTATATATATAAATAGAATCACAATTACTCTACAAAAAGCTAAGTTATTTTGTTTACCAAAAGTGCCACATGAGAAGAACATTATTATAAACAACACTTTAATACTTTGAACAACAATTCAAGCCAAATATCTAAGTATGATCATAGATAAATCTTTTACATGCAAACTTTACATAAAGAACAAAACAACCATGATTAATTGCTCTTCATTGCTACAACATAAACAGATTAAATCTAAAACTAAAATAATACTAGACAAATTAATCAGATCAGATTACAGTTGACATGCACTGCATCAGTATAGAGAACAGCTGCAAAACATTATATCAAGTCAATCTAAAGATCTAAAATAGGTCAAAAACTGCAACAAGGGGCAGATATAATAATAGAATAGACGTAAGAATGAAGAATCAAAAAAATTAACCCAACCAAAAACCAAGCTATTTTGTTTACCAAAAAACGCCAAATGCCAAATGAGAACATTATTACACTTCAATACCTTAACAAGCCAAAAAACTAGGTATAACCATGGAATTTCTTACGTGAAAACCCAACAAAGAATGTCAACAGCAACAGAAAAAACAAAAAAACACACTTTCAGATTAATAAAGCAAATAAATAATAAGAAAACAAAAAGTAAAAGTGATATAAATTATATTTGTAAATGACCATGTATGAGTCAAGTGTACGGAATAAAAGTTTGTTTTTGCTCAAACCATTAAAAATGCTTTCTTCTACATAAATCCTGATTATATAAATTTTTTTAGATGACAGTTTTTCTTAAAAAAAGATTTTTTATATTATTATTTTATGATATCTTACAATGTATCTACAGCAATACTTAAAAATAAACTGTAAAAAACTTCTTTCTTCAAATTTGTCCAAACAATAAGTTTTCACAGACAAAAAGTTTTTTCTTTAAAATTTGAAAGTTTTGCAGAACTTTAAAAGACAGTTTTTCTTAAAAAAAAATTTAAAGTATTTTTTTTTTTCAAAATACATATAAAACACGTTTTTATCCAAAATTGAAAAAAAAACTTAAAAAAAAATTTTGTCTGAAAAAACTTATTTTTAGACAAATAAAAAAAAAGTTTGTTATAATTTTTAATTTATGTAAATTTAAAATTCAAGCCTTTTTTCGCTACTTTTAAATATTTCTGTGGATACATTGTAAGTTATATCGGAATTTTCAAAATTTAAGGAAAAAAAAATTGGTTATAAAAACTTATTTTTTGGACAATTTTAAAGAAAAAAGTTTCATATAATTTTTTCCTAAAAATGCAAACCTACAAATGAGCAGAAATTGTAAAAAAACTAAAAAACCTCAATTTTTTCAAAGTTTGATTGCTTATTACTCAAAAATAGCTCACAGAAAAAATCTAAAAAAATTCATAAACCAAGATTCATGTAGAGAAAAGCATTTTCAATGGTATGAACAAAAATAATTTGTATTTCCGTACACTTCACTCAGACATGGCCCTATATTACAAAATATAGAGAATTGACAATTATTTAAAACATTATGGAACAATAAAATACGCAATATAAATTTAATATTTATTGTATAAAAGTTATAAAACAAATATTGCTATTAATGTTATCATTCATATTATGTATTAATTAAAGTTATTAAATATATATGCATATGCATAAATTAATCCAAATATTAAATGTTTTGCTAACATAGTGCTCATTGCAATATAATTAAAAATTGATTACAAGTTCAAAAGTAAATATACATTTAGTTGTTAATTAATAAATGTTCATATTCAGCAATTTCAACATTAATTACGTTATAATTTTTTTAGTTAATAATATTGAAAATAAATATAATAATCCAATAATAATTATTGCAAATGTTTCATATCCATAGTTATTTTTAATTCTAAATTTTTTTTAATAAAATTTTGTATGAATATATGAAATAAATTGCTTTGTTATCCATAGTTCTGGGATTAAACTCAGCAATAGTAATAAAATCCTAAGAAACTTAATAATACTATAGATTAACTGTTATCATAAAACCTAACGGGGTTTATATGTTTGCATTAAAACGAAATAAACTAAAATATTACTATATTAATAGTTAAGAAATGTGTTCATAACTATACTTAAAAGTACATTTGAGGTAACACGTTAAGTCATCAAAACAAGAACACCACTCAATTAAATAATAATAATAACAATTAATGTGAACAATATCTACACATTATCAGCTATACAAAAAAATGTAAAAAATAATACGCAATTATCAAGAGAAAGCAGCGTAGCGAATTATTTCCTTTATTATTACTTTAATGAAAGACGTTATGATGTGAAAAGTACAGATATTATGGTTTCTAAAAATTATATATTGTCATTAATTTACTTCGGTTATTTAATCTTTACAGAACAGTATATTTCAAATAGCATCAAGAACGTTATTACACAATCGATGGATCCCATCATAAAGGGTGTGTAGGGTCAGTAATTTAGATTGGCGACTTGACTACAACAACAAACGTTATTAACAATTAAATTCAATAATACTATGTAACTTGATAATAGTTTTGTGATCAATTTTTTTATTATTGTTCAAAATTTAGGTTTGCAACTCAGCTAAATTTTTATTTAAAACATGACTAAATATATCAGAAATAATAACAAATTAATTTTAATAAAACTTTTTAATATTTTAATATTTTTGTGCGCAATTTATGTTTTTTTTTTTTAATTTTTAGGTTTGCAACTTAACTAAACTTTGATTTGAAACTTTGCGGTTTTTTTTTGGTGTTTGAATCTGTTAAGGTTGATGACTTAGCTAAAATTTGGTTTGAAACTTGATTAAAATATTAAAAAATTAGTAAAAATTGAATTAATAACCTTACAAATACTTATCAGTGAAATGACCTTATTAATAAAAAAATGTATTTAAAGTCATTTCACCGATGACTTCATTAATAAAAATTTGCAGAAGGCTACCTCAGTTAACCTCAACTTTGACATCAAAAATAAAACCTTAAATTAACCTTACAAGTATTTATTAGTGAGAATATTTAATTAATAAAAAAAATTATTAATGAGGTCATCTCAATGATGACTTTTATTACATTACCTCAGTTAACCTCAACCAAAACCTAGCAAATTAAACCCTAAAATAACCTCACAAATACTTATTAGTGAGCTAATTTCAATAATAAAATAATGTATTTGAGGTCATCTTACTAATGAACTTATTAATTAATAAAATTGCAGAAGACTACCTCTGTTAACCTCAACCATAACCTCAACAATAAAATTTTAAAATAACCTCATAAATACTTATCAGTGAGATGACCTCAATAATAAAAAAATGTATTAATAAAGTCATTAACAAAAATTGTTTTTGAGGTCATCTCGTTAATGACCCCATTAATAATAAACTGTAAAAAACTACCTTAGTTGACCTCAACTAAAACCTAACAAATTAAACCATAATATAACCTCACAAATACTCATCAGTAAAATGACCTCATTAATAAAAAACTGTATTATTAAAGTCATTAATAAAAAAAAATGTAATTGATGACCTCAACCAAGACCTAACAAATTAAATCCTAAAATTACCTTACAAGTACTCATCAGTGAGCTGAACTTAATAATAAAAAAAATGTTTTTGAGGTCATCTCACTGATGACCTTATTAATAAAATTGCAGAAGACTATTTCTGTTAACCTCAGCCATGACCTCAACAATAAAATCTTAAAATAACTTTATCAATATTTATCAGTAAGATGACCTCAATAATAAAAAAATGTATTAATAAAGTCACTAACAAAAATTGTCTTTGAGGTCATCTCACTGATAACTCCATTAATAATAAACTGTAAAAGACTACCTCAGTTGACCTCAACTAATACCTAACAAATTAAACTTTAAAATAACCTCACAAATACTTATCAGTGAAATGACCTCATTAATAAAAAAATGTATTTTTAAAGTCTTTAATAAAAAAAATGTATTTGAGGTTAGCTCACTGATGACTTCAACCAAGACCTAACAAATAAAACCTTAAAATAACCTCACAAATACTCATCAGTAAAATGACCTCATTAATAAAAAAAATGTATTTTTAAAGTCTTTAATAAAAAAAATGTATTTGAGGTTAGCTCACTGATGACTTCAACCAAGACCTAACAAATAAAACCTTAAAATAACCTCACAAATACTCATCAGTAAGATGACCTCAATAATAAAAAAATGTATTAATAAAGTCACTAACAAAAATTGTCTTTGAGGTCATCTCACTGATAACTCCATTAATAATAAACTGTAAAAGACTACCTCAGTTGACCTCAACTAATACCTAACAAATTAAACTTTAAAATAACCTCACAAATACTTATCAGTGAAATGACCTCATTAATAAAAAAATGTATATTTAAAGTCTTTAATAAAAAAAATGTATTTGAGGTTAGCTCACTGATGACTTCAACCAAGACCTAACAAATAAAACCTTAAAATAACCTCACAAATACTCATCAGTAAAATGACCTCATTAATAAAAAAATGTATTATTAAATTCATTAATAAAAAAAAGTATTTGAGGTCATTTCACCGATGACCTCAACCAAGACTTAACAAATTAAACCTTAAAATAACCTTACAAGTACTCATCAGTGAGCTGAACTCAATAATAAAAAATTGTTTTTGAGGTCATTTCAATAATGACCTTATTAAAAAAATTGCAGAAAACTACCTCTATTAACCTCAACCATGACCTCAACAATAAAATCTTAAAGTAACCTCATAAATACTTATCATTAACATGACCTCAATAACAAAAAATGTATAAATAAAGTCATTAACAAAAATTGTTTTTGAGGTCATCTCACTAATGACCCCAATAATAATAAACTGTAAAAAACTACCTCAGTTGATTTCAATTAAGACTTAATAAATTAAACGATAAAATAACCTCACAAATACTCATCAGTGAAATGACCTCATTAATAAAAACTATATTATTGAAGTCATTAATAAAAAAATGTATTTAAGGTCATCTCACTGGTGACTTCAACCAAGACCTAACAAATTAAACCCTAAAATAACCTTACAAATACTCATCAGTAAGCTAAACTTAATAATAAAAATAGTTTTTGAGGTCATCTCACTGATGACCTTATTAATAAAATTACAGAGGACTACTTCTGTTAACCTCAACCATGACCTGAACAAGAAAATATTAAAATAACCTCATAAATACTTATCAGAGACTGTGACCTCAATAATAAATAAATGTATCAATAAAGTCATTAACAATAATTGTTTTTGAGGTCATCTCACTGATGACCTTAATAATAATAAACTGTAAAAAATTACCTTAGTTGACCTTAACTAAGACCTAACAAATTAAACCTTAAAATAACCTTACAAATTCTCATAAGTAAAATGACCTCATTAATAAAAAACTGTATTATTGAAGTCATTAATAAAGAAAATGTATTTGACGTCATCTCACTGATTACCTCAAACAAGATTTAACAAATTTAACCCTAAAATAACCTTACAAGTACTCATCAATGAGCTGAACTCAATAATAAAAAATTGTTTTTGAGGTCATCTCACTGATGACCTTATTAATAAAACTGCAGAGGACTACTTCTGTTAACCTCAATCATGATCTCAATAATAAAATCTTAAAATAACCTCATAAATACATATCAGTGAGATGACCTCAATAAAAAAAATGTATTAATAAAATCATTAACAAAAATTGTCTTTGAGGTCATCTCGCTGATGACCCCATTAATAATAAACTGTAAAAGATTACCTTAGTTGACCTCAACTAAAACCTAACAAATTAAACTTTAAAATAACCTTACAAATACTCATCAGTGAAATGACCTTATTCATAAAAAATTGTATTATTAAAGTCATTAATAAAAAAATGTATTTGAGGTCATCTCACTGATGACCTCAACCATGACCTAACAAAGTAAACCTTAAAATAACCTTACAATTACTTATCAGTGAGCTGAACTCAATAATAATAAATTGTTTTTGAGATGGATCTATAAAATCTTAAAATAACCTCATAAATACTTATCAGTGAGATGACCTCGATAATAAAAAAATGTATTAATAAAGTCATTAACAAAAATTGTTTTTGAGGTCATCTTACTAATGACTCCATTGATAATAAACTGTAAAAAATTACCTCAGTTGATCTCAACTAAATCCTAACAAATTAAACCTTTTAATAACCTCACAAAAACTCATCAGTAACATGACCTCATTAATAAAAAATTGTTTTATTTAAATTAATAAAAAAAAATTATTTAAGGTCATCTCACTGATGACCTCAACCAAAACCTAACAAATTAAACCCATTAACAAAAATTGTCTTTGAGGTCACCTCACTGATGACTCCATTAATAATAAATTGTAAAAGACTACCTCAATTGATCTCTACTAAGACCTAACAAATTAAACCTTAAAATAACCTCACAAATACTCATAAGTGAGAAGACCTCAATAATAAAAAAAGTATCAATGAGGTCATTAATAAAAAAATGTATTTTCAAATTGTTTGGTTTGCGACTTATCTAAATATGTGATACTTTTGAAACTTGATTACCTAAAAATTAGTAATAGTTTATGATGTTATTAATTTTAGTTTAGTTTTTAAGTTTTTGGTTTGCAACTTAACTAAATTAACAAAAAATTAATAAATCAATTTTAATTTTGCTAAAACTTGGTTTGAAATTTTACTAATTAGAATTTATTAAAAATCATTTTTAATAATATTTTATAATATAATTATCAATTTGTAATTAGTTTTCAATCATTAGGTTTGCAACTAAGCTAAGATTTAGTTTAAAACTTAATTGATTCATTAAAAAATTCTAAAAATAAGTTCTACAAACACTCTTTGAATTGTTAAATTTTTGTGCGCAATTTTGTTTTACTTTTTAAATTTTAGGTTTGCAACTTGGTTAAAATTAGTTTGAAACTTGGCATAAAAAAACTATTTATACTCAATAAAGTGTTTGTTTGTTAAATAAGAATTTTGTTGTTGTTTAATTTAAACTTATTTTTACATAACATGGTTTGCAACTTGACTAAATTTGGTTTGAATTTTGGTTAAGTTATAAAAATAATATTATAAATTGCGTAAAGTTTCAGTTTATTACTTAGAAAATATTTTTAATAAAATTAGGTTTGCAACTTGGCTAAGTTTGTTTGAAACTTTACTAAATTACAAAAAAATAATTTAAATTACATTTAGTGTTAGTTCATTACATTATAAAGTGCTTCGGTTAAACTAAAACACATTTTTACATTAGTAAGGTTTGCGACTTGGCTAAGTTTAGTTTGAAATTTGGTTAAAATATACATAGAATGTCAGTCAGTCTATTGGTTAAAAATATTTGATTTTTTTCTACAATATTAAATTTTGCAATTTGGTTTGAAACTTGGCTAAAACAAATTTGTTAAACACATTTAATTAGCTAACAATTGATTTGATACTGAATTATTTAAAATTAATAAAACCAGTTTGTACGCTTAGTTAATCACTTTGCAATTTTTTATTTTAATTTTAATCAGTTTTTTGGTTTGCAACTTGGCTAAATTTAGTTGAGTTACAAAACATTAATTAAAATTAGATTTGATACCAATTTATTAAATGATGAATCAATTTTGAGCGCAAATTGACAACGTGTTGGTGTGCAACTTGGCTAAATTTGGTTTAAAACTTTGCTAAACTGTTAAAAAAATTAATATTTGCAATTACTATGATTCGATAAATTACATTTGCTTTAATAGGAGAATTTGGGTTTGCAACTTGGCTAAAATTTGGTTTTCAGCTTGACTAAACTAATAAAAAATAGTTAAAATTATTGTTTATAAAGTGTTGATTAGTTTGCGCTTAATTATAATTTTGTTTGCTCTAAGAGAGGTTTGCGACTAAATTAAATAAAAACACAATTGTAATAAGATAAAAATTGTAACATTACATTGAATTCTATACATATTTTAACGGGTTATTCGGTCGAAGAAAAAATTGGATCAGCACATTTAGAGAATTCTATTATAAAGAATCTGTATCAGATTTTTGAAATAAATGCATTCTAAACAGTGCCGTATCTAGAGAAAACACACTAGGGAGAAAAGATTTGAAATTGAATTTTTTTATGCTTTTTACATAAATGGTTAAACCCCTATCATAACCTCTAGATACGAAGAAATATAATTATATATTTAATATAACAAAACAAGAAAACATAAATCTTATAAACCCAGATCCACTAAATGTTTTAAACAATATTTGCTAACTATTTTTTAATAAAATATCTGCAAGCTTAAATATTGTAAATAAAAACAATAAATATAGGTACATAAATAATGTGTAAAAAATGTATGCAAAAGGCAAATGAAACTGAATTATTATTTATGTGTATGGTATACATATATTCACATTGTTTAAAAGGCTGTTAACTAGGTTACGTTAAATGACAATTCCATATTGCACTTTACAATATGCACAAATTATACTATATACTCGAAAATTGGAGCAGTGTTTTGTGTTTGAATGTCAATGAGAAACGTATATAGAATATGAAATTGAATTTCATTAAGCAGTTCTATGTTGTCGTAATGGTAGTAATTTGATAATACAAATTAATCATGTTTATACCTCTGTACAAGTAATATTATTGACTATACCATTTTTTAAACTTATACAGAGTGTTAAGTAAACATGCGGCAATAATTTAAGAAGTTATTCCTTGGCCTATTCTAAGAATATTTTGTTTTGTGATGATTTCTCAAAAACCTCTTTGTTTCGAATACACAGTGAACAAAATTTGCGATAGTTGCAACATTTTATTATCAAAAAGTACATGTAAAGTTGCTGAATCTACAATAAATGTTTGAAATTACTTCCTCCTGGATACAAGCATTTAATCTTTTTGTCATTGAGTGCCGAACTCAGCAATTATCTGATTTTGCAAGTCGTTCAAATTCTTCACTGAAGTAGACTTCAGTTTTTTAATATAATTTTACTAAATTTTAGCATTGAAAATTAAATTTACATTAAATTGCACATTTTTGAGACTAGTTTCCGCTATTTAGACTATAATTTGTAGATTTGAGATAAAAAAATAACAACATTTGCATCAAAAGTGCTTTATTTAAACAGTTTTTTAAACTGTATTCAAAAACGCGTAAATTAAATTGTTATCTTTGAGATTAATTTTACTAAAAAAGTATTTTAGATTTGAGAAGAAAAAATGTTGGCCACTTATTATGCTCTGAAGTATTACACCTACCCTCCCAGTTGTTTGTCATAAAAAAATTTAATGTTTTTCTATTATGCAAACGATAGAAGCCATTTTGTCATAAAAAAAAATTTGATCTAACCTCTTGATAATTAACAGTTGGGTTGATGAGTGGGCTACTCTATTCTAAACTCTTTAATATGTTCTAAATTATTATTACGATAAAATCACTTCTAACGTCCGCATAGTAAGAAAAAAATTATTTTTTTGATGACAAATACTTGGGCGGGTGAGTGGGCCACTGCATTCTAAACTATTAGCTCTTTACCATTCTATAGACTGTCCCATCTACCCGCCCAAATGTTTATTATCAAAGAATTGAATAATTTTCTACTATGCGGACATTAGAAATTATTTTGTCACAAGAAAAAGTTTTGATAACTAATACTTGGGTAGGTGAGCGGACTACTCCATTCCTACCCAATCGCCCAAATAATTGTCATCAAAGAATTGAATGTTTATCTTCTATTTGGACGTTAAAAGTCATTTTATCACAAGAGAAAGTCGTGATCTAGCTTCTTAATAAGTAACAATATAATATTTAATAATTATATAAAAGTTTAATTGATAGTTGACAGTTTTTTGCATTTTACTTAAAAAAGAAGGATGTACTGAACCAACTTAAATAGAGAGTAATAAAGCAATTTAAAGCAAAAAACAATTTATTTTCCGCGGTTAAGTGAAATAAACAGTTGCTAATAACTAAAAAAAAACTAATTTTGGTTAAATTATCTTTTAATTAATAAAAAAACTACGTGAACGCTTGGTGTGGTGGTTAGCAAACGCAGTTAAAAATGATTTTAAATAGATTTGGTTTAACAAAGAAGATATTCTGGACGCAACAAAGCAAACAAGCAAAAAATAACAAAACCATTAACAAACCAGTACTGAAAACTTTTCTTTGTTGTCTCAAAGCAGCATTCACAAGCTTCTATAACATTAAAAGTTTTAACTTAACTCTTTAAGAAACCTTTATCAAATCCAATCATAACTACAACCTTTAAAAATAAGGAGGAGATGGACGTTCCAAGACTCTAATAACACACTCCAACCTGATTCTTTGTTCCCAGAAGAGAAGACCGCAAAAAAATAGAAAAAAAGTAAGTTCTCGTAATTTAATTTCTAATAAGCTATCAGTCGCCTCAGGTCAGGTGTTTTAAGATCATCAGCCAAGGAGAAAAAGGTACAAAAATATACAAACGGCTATAATCAGAACAATCAAGGAGACAGCGGGAATGCTAATAAGAGAGGGAGGCTTATGAGATGCAAAACAGGGAGTGTAACGGATAAGGAAAGCAAATGCTATAAATGCTGGATGAAAGGCCATATTGCGTCGGACTGTACAGGCAAAGACAGATCGAAATTATGCATACGATGCGGAGAAAAAAGGCATCAGATAGCCTAATGCAGTTATAGGGAATATTGTATAGAGTGTAAAGTAACAGGACACAAAACAGGAGCAAAAAGATGCCCGTTCACATACAAAAAAGAAATGAAAAAAACCAAGAAAGAATGTAAACAACAAGAATCCAGATAATTGAAGACAACACGAGAATGAGGACACAAACCAAAATGTATAACAACATCCAAACAAATATAGGCAGAGGAAGAGAGGCGCAAGACCTATTGATGGCAACAGCAGTAAGAAGAAAAATAGACATAGTAATAATGAGTGAACCAAATAAAAACAAACTAAGTGGGGAGTAGATAAAAGATAAGATATCCTAGCAAGGGGTAAGTGTAGAGATAAAGTAGAAAGGTGGGAATAGTGTGAGCCGATATAGGAGGTATGATAGTGTACAGTTGTTACATCAGTTCAAACTGCAATATGGAATATTATTAGGAGTGGAAACACAGTTAAGGAAACAAATTAAAACTTTTAATTAAGGAAGATTTTTTAGCCGTACTATTCACATAACTTCTAAGTTCAGTATTACTCGAGACTTATAAACCGCAAATATTCAAGGTTAATGTTTACAAACTGCTTAAATCAAGTCTTCATTGTAATAGTTTCAGCAAGAGATAATTTGTTTCATCCCAGCTACTGGCAAAAGTTAATTTTATTTGTATTTTAGTTGTGTCATTTATGATATCATATTTATGTTGTTTAGCTGCTGTATATCAAATCTGTAAAATAAAAAGTATATAAACTTGATAAATAATATTGAGAACTGTTTACGATCAATAACTTATAATAGAAAAGTCAAGCTTGTTAATAAAAACATTCCATATTTAGCAATTAAAAATTATTCCAATATAATAAATTATAAATAATATATTCTTGTATTTCTGATCTAATAAATTAATTAAGTTTAATTAATTAATTTTGAATGACAAATATTAATAAATCATAATTATTTCACTTGTTTGAAACGCTTGATTATCGAGAATAATTTGATGCCATTTAATATAATACGCAGAAAAAAATATAGACCATTCTCACCATAAACTATAATTTTCATATTTTTGGTGAGAACCTTCCTTAATCTCAATTAAAACGATTTCCTAACAAATTACCTCCGGCAACAAATAAAAACATCATCTGGTTTATCTAACTACCATCTGGACCCTAATAAATTAGGAATAAATCCAAATTCCATCTTGCATATATTACATGCAAATCTATTTTTTATTAACTTGTTAATAATAAGAATGTGAAGGGTTTCTCTTATCCAGATGTTTAGTATACAGATCGAGGACAATGATTTGTAGGTCACACTGAATTGATAAAATGCGGTAACAATAAAATTTAAAAAAACGGTCGGTTAGATCAGAATAGCGTTACACAGTAGACGCAAGAAAAAAGTATAAAGACTGTGGGAGTCCTAAACTGGTTCGATTTGCTAGAAATTACATTCATTGGAACAATGGTAGATGTTATGAATGTGTCGAATTTTTACCGAATTATATATTTTTTTTAGAAATGAAGCGGCATTTGTATTTAATGGGCTTATAAATGTTTAGAATTTGTAATGCTATTTATAGTATTAGATGGATTTAGCCAACCTACGTTTTTTAGTTGATGAATCTGCAGAATTTATTTATAATGGGATGTCTCAATTTGGAATTTATCTTTTTATCATGCACATGTCATATTTAACATTAATAGTGCTTGCATGCAAGATTGTCATAAGTTAATTTGACAGAGCGATTTTAGTTTGTGCAAAATGTTTAGCTATTATTCCGATCTTGCACGAAACAGGAAACATAAAATATTTATAATGATTGAAGATTAAATATTTACAAACATGTATAATATGTAATTGTTATGTTTATTGATTTTTATCTTGTGTACATTATTTATATGTTGTATTTATTATCAATTTACAACAATGAATGAATCTTTTAAAGCAATACTATACAAATACCGATAGAATTACTAATTATAATTCGGACAAGCCCACTTAATTAACACAAAACTTCATGTAGATGAAATTATGATAATAATATAATTTGATTTATTAGTAATCATTGATAAATAAACTAAGATGAGTCGCAAAATAAATTTTAAAAATATATTTTGTAAATGAAATATGTAATATACATTAATTTTAAATTGATTTATTTTTATTTGATTAAACTAACCGTGAAGTATATGAGTAATAAATAGATGATCAATAACCTCAACAACACTAAAGCTTATTAAATTTGCTTTGTGTAATTTATTTTAGACAACATTGACAAAAGTTTATTTAAACAGTTATAAGAAAACTACATAAACATTAAAATACTGAATGAATCTTTAAATTGGTTTTTGACTTTTTACTATAAAAGCTTTATTGTATTGCTTAAAGAAATAAACTGTGTTATTTTTTTATGAGCAATAATGTAATATTTGAAACGATCAGATTGATTAGACCAACTGAATTAGATTTGCTGAATTGTTTGTTTTTGTGGTGGTTTTTCAGCAGATAACAGTAAATACAATCTTTGCTAGTAGAATGTAGACCAAGATAAGCAGTTTCGCATACCAGAAGATTGCTTTGAACTGTAAATAATTTTATACTTATAAGCTCTTTTGTAAGAATTTAGATTGTTGACATTGTTTATAGAACTCTTGCGCTAAACTAGTATTGTTGACATCAGATTGGCTTCCGTTTGGTCAGATAACTACACAAGCACTTACCAACTAAAGTCTTTTCTTTCTTTTTGTTTGTTCTCGTTATGAGAGAGTTAAAAACTGCTTTATAGGCTGGTATAAGCAGGTATGGTTTGGAGTCAGTCAAACAAGCTAGAAACCTGGTAGCATTTAGTAGGAGCTGATGTGTAGGTGTGGTGCGTGAACATGTTAGTGTACACTGTACAGTGTTTCTCATATTGCTTTGACTGCAGTGTAAATATGTGAGACGGATGTGTGTTTCTGTAGGTTAATTTAGTTAGCTGCAATTTAAGGTTTCACTTTTTAACTTTAAATTTATCAGTATTTGTGTGCCTACCTTGACAATACCAATATTTAAACTTTCTACTAATTCTTGCGCATGCACAAATTGTTGATTTGGTGTTCTTTTTGCTCGTTCTGTAGTAAAATAAATAGTGTTTGCATTATGCGGCTAGCGGAAGGATACTTGCAGTAAAAACTTGGTAAACATGTAAAAAAAATTGTAGCATATTTAATGTTTAACCTGCGTAGTACTAGACAATTGTACAGTAGTTGCAACAGTACTTTTCTCCGCGTTTCTTACAGATTAATACTAATTAAGTATCTGATCACGTTCAACGCGTAATCTAAAAGTTTTGTATTATTTTATTTAATTTAACACAACGTTTTTCAGATTAATAAACAACGCTGTAAGATGTTATTATTTCCAAAAAAGAATTTTTGATAAAATTATCCCCATGGCTTTATTGGCCTTCTTTGGCGTCAAGAAACCCACTGTTTTGACTGCTGTTTGGTTTATGGTGAGTTGTGGTGGATCCACGTTTTATCCACGGTTTGAAACGGCGCAAAAACTTGTCCATATTGCGGTTAAACAACGCCAAACTCTCCTGAAAAGTTGTCACACGGTTTTGTTTGTGGTCGGTTATGAGCAAACGCGCCACCTATCTTGCGAAACGCTTTCTTATACCCAAGTGTAGCAATAACGTTAGTACAGTTTAAGGTTATTTTAGTAATTTGCCTGCTACGGGTTACTTTGTGCAGCTCCGGACACTACCTCTTTTTCTGTTTTTCTTTTTTACTAATTATTTAGATTTTGAGATTTGCTGTAGTGAGAGCATGACAATTGTCGGTGCAAACATTGATTTTATTAAATTTGGTAGTACTGACTAGGTAAGGCATATATTTAAAATATATATAAAATTTATGTTAATAAAACTTATATTCATTATGCAAAATTAAAAATTATAACAATTGTGTTTTAGTATGGATTTTTTTTTTCATATAATTTTAATTATTATTATAATAACAGCATCATTAATTAGTAACTACATTGGTATTGTATTTTTGAGCAAAAAAACTTGTACAAAGTGTTAAGTTTATAGAAAGTGTATGCCGCATGCCATCCAAAAATCAAAAAAAAAAAAAAACAGATAAATACTGGTTCATACAAATAAGTAATTACAATAAGCAGCGGGGTTTTTCAGATAGAAGCGTACACAATTTGGTTTATTTTATAGTCTGCTTATAAACTATGAAAAGATGCAAAACTTTATTCATAAAAAGTAAAAAATATTAAAAAAAAAAACGGCAAAAAACCGGTTAAAAAGTGCAACAATTTAATATAAAAATGTCAAAAGTAACCAAATCACTTTATAAAATATTAAAATGATGTCAGAAAAAAACCAACATCTAGCCAAAAACAGTTAAAAATAAATTAAGTTGCACTTAATTATTGGATTATTGTAGCCCACCCACCCACAAGAATTGGTTAAGCAACCACCAATGATGTTCCAACTATTATAACGTTTGACAGTAGAAGTGACAGTTGACAAAAGCATGCGCAAAGTGAGAAAAAATATAATTCTATTGATTACAAACACTCCCAAGTGTTTGTAATCAATGTGGGTGGGTTACAAAAACAAATCAAGTAACGCTCAATTATTGAACTACTGTGTCCCACCCAACCACCCAAGTGTTTGTTGCCCAGGAATTAGATAATCAATTAATGCTGATGTGTCTGTTGTTATAAAGTACGACAGTAGAGGCCACGGTTGATAAAAATTTGCGAAAGGTGGGAAAAATATAATTTTATTAATTACAAACACTCGAGTGAGTGTGTGGGTTACAAAAATAAATCAAATCATGCTCAACTATTGGACTACTGTAGCCCATCTACCTACCCGAGTGTTTGTTGTCCAGGAATTGGCTAATCGATCACTGCTGATGTTTCAGCTGCTATAAAGTACAACAGTAGAGGTCAAAGTTGACAAAAATATGCGGAAAGTGGGAAAAAATATAATCTCATTGATCGCAAACACTTAGGCGGGTGGGTGGATGTCAAAAATAAATTGAGTCACGCTCAATTATTGGACTACTGTGGCCCGCCCACCTAATCGTGTGGTTGTTGTCCTGGATATGGTTAATAATAATAATAATAATAATAATAATAATTTTTTAAAACAACTCATCTAATATATCTACATATTAGACTTGGTAGTATTTACCCGTCTAATACAGATAAACCAGGTTAACATATGAAAAAAAAGAAAAAAAAAGAAAAAAAAAGAAAAAATATTTTTATTGCTTATAGTACAAATATCTTAACGATTACATAATTACAAAAACATATAAAAAAACAAATGTTTGGGCAATGGGTTCAAGATTAGATTAAATATCTAGTCTTCCTTTTGAACCTAGTCTATACTAGAATTTAAACATAAAAAAAACATAAATAACATAACAAAAAGTATTTGATTCATTTTTTCTACATGATTTTATGACTTATACTAAATGACTGAATGACTAAATGTAAATGAAATAAGATAAATAATTAAATGTGATAGTTTACCAGTACCAAAACTTGGAAGCAGTAAGATTTATAAATAAAAAATTATAATAATTTAACATTTTAGACACTTAAATAGTCCTAATGCGCTTTTAAATCGTAGTTTTGATAAAAGTAATAGGTTAGTCAAAATTGAATTTAGAGTTGCTGCTATATTGTAACTAAAATATGTGCTGAAATATTTAATGCTATCTTTCTTCTTATATTAATCGAGTGCACATCACTTCTGTATGTTATTTTGTTGTATAGATATTGCGGTACTTTCAGTTTAATTATTTTGTGATATAATCAACATGTGTGCTTCTTTCTTCTTCTTTTTATCATATTCAACCACTGTGCGTTTATTAATGTGTGACTTATATGACTACGTCTACGCACTTCATAGATAAACCGCAAACATGCGTTTTGAACTTGCTGAATTTTTCGTACACGTCTAAACAAGGTCCGTAAACGTAATCACAGTAATTAAAGATTGACAATATCAGTAAGTTACACAGCAACTGCTTCATTTGAACTGATAAGTAATATCTATGGTCATATAATGCTTTTAAGTTTTCATATGACTTGCCTACTAATAAATGTATGTGTTTTATGAATCATAAATTTTTGTCATTTATTAATCCCAAAACTTTTGATTTATCTACTAAAACTAAATCAATCACATTTAACTTAATTTTTAGTTGTTCACTTAAGTGTTGGCGTTTAGACGTATGCGCAAATAACATTACCACTGACTATATTGATCTGACTATTTGGGTTAAATGAATAATACAATTGTGTGTCGTCTGCCTATTAATGGTATTGTTCAAAAGCTCAATTTAATTCAAAAGTGTAAAGAGAATATAACATCGGCCCTAAAACACCACCTTGCGGTATCCTCATTTGCATTAACTGTGGCATTGAAAAAGTTTGTTCTAATATTACTCGATTTTGTCTATTTTTTAAGTAGTTATTGAAAAAACAAAGTGCATTGATACTAAAACCAATATGTTTAAAAATGGCAATAAAAATATTATGATCAATAGTCAAGTAAAATTAATGCAGTACTTTTTCCTGTATCTGTTGATGAAATTATATCGTCCGATACTTTAAGTAAAGCTGTTGCACAACTATAATCAGATCTGAAACCTGAAACCAATGGTGACCAAATCTGTTTTTTTTTTATGAATTCCTTTACTTGACGTTCAACTATTTTTTCAATTATTTAATTATTTAATTATTTTTGACAGTGTTGGCAGGATTGTAATTGGTCTCAGTTCAGAGTAATTGTGTAGTATCTTAGCTTTATTAATAAGTATTATTTTTCCTTCTTTCCACAAATCTGGAAAAACTGAAAAAGTTATACAATGATTGATTATATGTACTAAGATAGGCAAAATTACTGAACAGCTTAAATGAATCATGTCAGTTGATATTCCTTCAAGACCAATTGCTTTTGGTTTAATATTAAAAACTAAGTTTAAGACTTTGGTTTTGTTGGTTAAGTTAAGTTCAAAGTTGTTTGTGAGTAATTTATCTTTGGTATTATTGTTATAAAAGTTTATAGTATTTTGGTTGTCTACTGGATTTATTATTGAAACTACACTATTAAAGTAGTCATGAATACAAATGACAATTTTTAAATGTTCTGGAATAAGAGGAGCTACTTTTTTGCAGTAGCATTTTTCCATTTGACGGTTTTCTAAATTCGTATTCAATGAATGCTTTTTTTTTCATTTCTATTCGCTGTTAAGGTATAATTTTTTAGTTGTTTGTAGTATTCTTACTGCGTTGCTTTTTTATCTGTTTTATAGTTTTTAAATGCCTTCTCTCGGAGTTTTAGCAACAATTTAATATTTAGAGTAACCCATGGTAGTTTACATTTTTTTTATGTATTAATTTTAATTAGAGCGTGTTTTTCAAATAAGTCAAGTAAATACTGATTAAACAATGATACTTATGTCACTTATCGCAAACATATTATGGAAGGGAGTACGCATGAGGTCAAAAGTTTTTTTAGTTTGTCTTAAACTTTGAACCATACACGTACTTTCTATTAAGTTATGATCACTGAAATGATGCTTGTATTTTTTACGTCGATAACACTTTTACTACAGATAATATAGTCAATTAGAGTTGCCGACTTTTCTGTTATCCTGGTTGGTTCTTCAATGACTTGATTTGGATTAAATGATTCTAATATACCATTTACACAAAGTAAATATGTATTATCAAAACTTAACAAGCTTATATTGAAATTGCCCACACAGATAAGATCGTCATACATTGGTGTAACAGTTGAAAGAGTTTCTTCAAAATAATCTAAAAACCTATTAACATTAGTAGAAAGTGGGCAATATAATAACCTAAAACATATTTTTTGCTTGTTAATATCTAGTTCCTACCATAACTAATCACATGTCTCGTTAGTATCAATACCAATAACTTTTGACTTAAATGTTAATCGAATGTAAGCAGCCTCCACCTCCCCCACAATCCAACCGTCTAATATGTTTAAAAGCGTATTTGTCTATTTGCAATTGGTTAAAATTGACTTGCCTATTCCTAAAATATCATAATAAAAAAATTTTAATGTCTGCAAATTTAGGTATTAATGATCTAATATTAAGATGCGCTATTTTAAATTTATCTTTCATATTTCAAAAAGTACTTGCAACTAACATAATACGTTGTCCAGTAACATAACAAACTGCACATTGAATGATAACTATTATAAACTAATGATTAAAACATAAAATAACAATAGTATAAAATAATTTAAAAGTAAATAAAATTATAAAAAGCATTTACACAACACATGCATGCGCCAATTAATCACTGTTGATGTTTCTGCTGTTATAGAGTACGACAGTAGAGACCACAGTAGACAAAAAAATGCGCAAGGTGAAAGAAAATATAACTCCATGATTACAACCACTCGGGAGGGTAGGCGGGTTACAATAATAAATTGAGTCTCGCTCAATTGGACTACTGTGGCTCACCCACCCACCCGAGTGTTTGTTGTCTAGGAATTGGCTAATCAATCACTGCTAATGTTTCTGCTGTCATAAAGTACAGCAGTAGAGGTGACAATTGACAAAAATATGGGCAAGGTAGGAGTAAATATAATTCTTATTAGACTACTGTGGCCTAACCACCCACCTGAGTAGTTTGTCCGCGTTAAGACTGCAGTGATGGGAGTGGTTTATAAAGTCAGTGTCACACAACTGTAATTACATCATGTCCTCGTTGGTATTATAATACAGCTAACTTCACTTTGTTTATTATATTATAATAAAATGATTTTAATTAATTAAAAACTTTAAAGCAGAAACAATATAGTTTATTGCTTCTTAATTAAATATTAATATGTTTAGTAGAAATGAATAATTAGTCAAATAATTTAAATACTAAAATTTATTAAAAACAATTCCTAAAACTGTATGGCGTTTACTCATATTTAAGTTTTTAAGGTTATATTGTACGTCAGCAACAAAAAAATGTAATTTAAAGTTAAAATACATATAATTATTTACAAATGCGTTAACCTAGTTACAATAACGCAAAAAACCGATAAATATTAAATAGTAAAAATTGTTAACTAAATTTATTCAATTACAAGTAGCTTTGTTTTAATCTGGTAAATATTCTATTGTAAATTGGGTAGGCCTCTAAGCCAACCAGAGCATTGTTTCCCAGTTGCCATAACAACTATTACTGCAGTCTTAACGCGAACAAACTATAGAAATTGGCTAGTCGTTCACTGCTGATGTTTCTGCTTCAACAGTATAGGTCACAGTTGACAAAATATAATTCCATTGATTGCAAACCCTCGGGCGGGTAAGTGAGTTACAAAAAAAAATTGAGTCACGCTCAATTATTGGACAACCGTGGCTCACCCACCCATATAAGTGTTTGTTGTCAAGGAAATAGCTAATCAATTACTGCTGTTGCTTCTGCTGCTAAAAGATACGACAGTAGAGGTGAAAGTTGACAAAAATATGAGCAAAGTAAAAAAAAATAATTCTATTGACCACAAACACTCGGGTAGGTGGATGAGTTACAGAAATAAATTGAGTCACGTTCAATTATTGGATTACTATGAACCACCCACCCACCCAAGTGTTTGTTGTCAATAAAATAGCTAATCTATCACTGTTGATGTTTCTGCTGCCACAAAGTACAACAGAGGTCACAGTTGACAAAAATATGCGCAAGATCAGAGAAAATATAGTTTTATTAATCACAAACACTCGGGCAGATGGGTGGGTTACAAAAATAAATTAAGTCACGCTCAATTATTGGACTACTGTGGCCCACCCACCCAATAAAACACAAAACATTTATATTAAGCATAGATTTTCTAAAATATAAGCAAAAAAAATAAATAAAAAAATGGTTTACTAAAATTATAAAAACTTAAGAGCGCGGTTTAAGGAGTGTCATAAAACTTACAATTATTATTTTTTAATCAAATTGCAATTTTTTTGTCAAATTAATTGCTTAAACTTTAAGAAATTTTTTATTGTGTTTTAAGTAAATTATAAGTTATTTTTTTCTAAAACAACAATTGTTATAGTTTCTTCGCGTTGTGGCAGTTTGGCTAGAGACTTATAAGTTTATTAAACGTAACTAATCAATGACTTACCAATAAAATAAAATACGGTTTTTAAAAACCAAATAATAAACAACTATTTTAAGATATAGAATTCAAAACATAGCATGTAAAACTAGACTTAACTCAAATATCTTATCAACAGGTAAAGTAAAAACCGTCATAAACAATTTGAATAACAACAAAACTCGAAAAAACCAAATAAATTTAATACCAAATTCTTAAAACTATCTGCAAAAAAAATTAAATTGCTGTCAAATATATTCAACAACATCAACAACACTAATAATGGGTAGAAATAATAAAAACTATTCCAAAAAATTACTAGCAAAAAAACAAATTTAGTTTAATGCCACTTACTAACCAGTTTCTAATAAATATTATAAACAGAGTATACAACAAGAGAAAACTTACACAATTTGGATTTAATGTCGCATCAGAACACAGGAAGCATTAAAAGTTTGACAAAATATGTGTATTATCACTTTTGCTATTTAAATTATATCAATCATTTGAGCTGTATACTCATTATTTACCGTAATTTGTTGAATTGTTTAAAACTCAAGCTCTTTAATGAGTGAAACTGTCAAGGTTATATTATGAGATATAAGGTGATTGGAGTTCTGAGGGGTTAAATTTAATATTTTACTATTTTTTCTTGTTAAAGTGAGGTCTAAAAAGTTAATTTGATTATTAGTTTCCGATTTTACTGTAAACTGAATGCGTAGATGAATGGTAATTATAAAATGTAAGAAAATTTCTATCTGTTGAGTTGAACCTCTAAAACCTTGTAAAATGACATCTACATATCCTTACCAAAACGTTATATGTGTTTTCGCGTAATTTGAAGAAAGAATTTATGACTCTAAATTTGTCCTGCAGTAGACTAAGTAGTGATCCTATAGGAAGACCAGAGTTTTGTTGGTAATAATTTTTTTAATGCGTATTTCAAATGCTTGCATAAGCTCTGATTTAAAAAATATTGATTAAAGATTTATCAACGATATCTTGAATAATTTGTATGCATTCTTTGAGCGGGATGTTTAAAAACATTGCACACATTAAATAATATAAATTTGCAATTTTGATAAATATTAATGTCTTTAAATTTTGATGACATAACTTTAAAATGAATCTATAAAAAATTAAAGTTTGATAGTTTTCTATCTTTGTAGCTAATTTTGTTATCTACGCAAACAATACATAGCATAGTTGCATGATAATTATTTAATTAATAAGTTTTTTAAATATATTTTGAATTACTTTATATATTTTAAACAAACCAGTCTTAGCTAACTGGTATAAAACTCAATTTGGCTTTATTACCCCATTTTCCCGACATCAACTATTTGTTCTAAACTTTTTGCAGCTCATGCCGGTAGTACCCGCATTATTTCAAATAATCCTCTTACTCCCAATGAACTGTTTGCTGTTTTTATAAGGTTTGCTTTTATCGACACCAATTCACACGCTTTGTACGATACATTAATTAAAAATAATATTATGCATATAATCACATTTATTGGTAGTATGTCATCTCTAATTTATTTCTATTATTAATTCTCAGAAATAATAAATATCATTATGCATTCCATATTTGAGGATTTCCTTTATTTAATAATTACTATTCTTCCATCTTAAATAACTTACTAAGTAAACCAGTTGTAGAAATGTATCGTTTGATAAAATATCTGAAGAATTCCACGAAATCGTATGCAAAATATACATAATGCATATTTATATAATGGCATTTTTAGCCGCTCACGTTTGATTTTAGATTTAGGTATGTAAATCCTACTGAGCCATATATAGGCCATCCAGATATATTATGAAATATTGCAATTGATAAAAATTCATAACACGTCTTCGAATCCCATAAATGCAACAAATGTCAGTAATCGCGCAATGTATGTAGCCACATATGAATTCAGAATCGAAATATTATTTTATTGTTATGTTTGTAACGAAATTTTATTAGTTATTACCAACTTTTAATTGATTTATAATTGACAACATAAAATTATGTTCTAATAATGCTAATTAAGTTTGTAAAAAAATAATTAATTTGTTTATGTTATACTTATATTGTTGTAGAAGCTTTCGTTACCACATACGATTTGCGTAAAATAAATTCTAATAATATATAACATAATTATATTATTGTAAACATATAAATTATGCACATTATTTGAGGCCAGTATTTAACCTAACGGAAATATTTCTCTCACGGTTTAATATTATTGATATTTATTTATTCATTGATACTATAACTGAAGAGATAATTTCATCATCCGGCAATATTAAAATACATATTCATATAAATGTTATATTATCATTAAATCATTTTCATGAGATTGAATTATAAAACAATATTTGTTATAAAATAAAAATATAAAATTAAATTTTAAATAGTAATTTGCATTAACTAAATTATCAATGCATTATTAATTAATAAAATAACACTATTAAGCTCAGATACGTGTTTCCAAAACCGGATTATTTTACATATTTAATATGGAAAATGTAAATTTCATGCGAGCATTCGAAACAATTAAATATTAATTTAAATTCTCTTTTGATTCGAATTGCTATTCATAAATTACCATCCACATGGGCAATTAATTAATTCATTTATTGTTTTCCATTATTAATTCAAATTGTAATTGTTTTGTTAATGTTTAAATGGCAATTATTGTGATATTTCTATTAGTATTTAATTTATTTAAATAGTAATACGTACATTAAAATTTGTTGTGTAAAATTGTATTAAAAATGTAGTTTATATATTTAGAAAACTTAATTTGGATCAAATATACAAATTTAATTTATTAGAACAAAGGGTTTTAGATTGCAACTTCTATCAGTTTACTTGCAATCAGAATCGCCGATATCCTATTTAGACAATCAAATTAAAATTATATAATAGACATTCGTTCAATTCAAACGGTCCGTTTCTTTCTTACTCCAATCGAATAAAACAATCACGAATACTCTTGAGCTTTTGTAATATATCATAGCAACATCTGATACGAAAAGAGCCAACAATTGTGGGCGTCCTTTACACGCTTCATTATTTCATGAGGTGTTAATGTATTATAGTGTCGGTGTGATGCTATCACATCATTTACTATTAAGTGCCGTCTCATCTAGCGCAACAATAAAACTTGAGGATGAGTAGATCCTTTTATATTACAGCTAGTATAATTATAAAGTTGTAAAACAAGGAATGGGTATATAAAATATCGACTAAATTTTATTCCACTTATTTGGATGCCATTGGATAACTAAAACGTGTAAAATTTAATTAATTATTGGTAATTACTTTTATAATTAATGTTGAAAATTTAATCAATTTCTACAATTATTATTATGAAATCAAATTTATTCAAAGTTAATTGAAACTATTATTAAGTTATAATGTTTCAATTCAATTAATTTCTTCTAAAAGTTCAAAAATCAATTGAATAGTTATATAAAAACACGTAATTGCCAATGATATGCTTTGTTTTATACGAGGTCTATAAAATCAAATCGTTTTAGTAATGCGTGCTTAAAAATCAAATTTAATGCATAGTTAAGAATAAAGTCTGCATCATTTTGTATGAGAGAATTCAAAATTACTTTTTGCTTAAATAAACTAATTTAGTACTAATTGCATAAATAACAGAACTTTAAATTTTGTGCACAATTAACTAGTATTGCTAGCTTTTTATATTATTTAAGCAGCATGGAAAGTAAACAATAATTTTTTTGATAAAATTGATCAGTTAAAAATTATTTAATTATCTTCAACAACAAAATGAATTAGTCATTCTGTAGTATCATTGAAAAACTGACAATAAAAGGATTTAAAATTACTTTTTGTATAAAATTAATTGTAAAAGATTTGGAAAAAAACAATTTTTAATTTTTAATTATAATATATTTTAAGCACCCTCTTAATGAATAAAAAAACTTTTTTAATGTTTCAGATGCTTTTAACTAACCGGAAATACTTTTTCATTTATTTATAAATTTGATATTTTATTATCATTATTGTTTAGTATCCTTAATTTAATAAAGAAAGCTTTTTATTATTTTCAAACATTTATGGTGTTAATTTATTTTGGAAACCTACAATCCAGTCCGTAGCTCACACGTCATTATAGATTAATTTTTTCAAAATTTATTTAACGACCGTGGAGTTGTGAAGAACCGCCACGAGCTAAAAAACACTTGATGAAAGTATTAATCAGATTTTCGTGAGGACCTGCAATTTACGACGGGCCCCTGGGACATCGAAGGTGTTACCACGAACAATTTAATCTCTATTTAATACTTTAACAATAAAAAAAATACAACTAAACATCGTCGTCATTCAATTATGCCACACGCAGAGTGCGCGGACGGACATTGTTCGAGTCCTCTAATAGTCCGCCGGGATGTTTCTTTGACTCATATTAAAGTTGTAAAATGTTGAGATTGGATTCCTAGATGTGGAATTGTTATAGGAATATATATGAAACATCATTTCTGTTCGAGGCACACACAGTCTTGTAACAAAAGGCCCAGACACATAAACCGATTTCGTTATGTCGAAGTCATTTTTCGGGCACAAACATAAATTATTGTGAGATGAATTATGAGCCAGTTTACGAGCGGAGATTCCATTGCATTGTTTGAGATTTACATTCGTAGATGCTTCTTTTTGCATATTGGTTACACCCATTTAAAGTCTAATTTTAAACTTGATGAGGGTGCTTTGTATTACTACCATTTTACAGTAGTTACATGTAATTATATAATTATTGTTTCCAAGAGGAAATATTTGCATGACACACCAAGAGCAAACACCGTTACTTATTTCATATTTGTTGTTATTGATAATAAATTATTATTATAACAAAATGTAGTGCAATATTCAGATTTGTTAAATATACAATTTATAAAAGTTTCTTGTGCAAAATGTATGTATTCATGTACGTATGTATGTTTGAAAGTTATAATTTTACATTTGTGTGAAATTGTTATAAAAGTTTAAAAATAAAATGATATATGCAAGTATTCATATGAAAACATATTAGACTTGTCCAGAATAAATTTGTTATTTATTATTTACAATTTAGAATAAAATTTATTATAAATGCAAGAACCTACTGTTTTGGACTTAAATTATCTTAACTAAATTAATTCAATTTCAAACGGACCAGAGCAAGAAGGGGGGGGGGGAGGGGTGCGTTGAGCAACTTGTTTTAATATTTTTTTCTGTTTCTACAAATATAAACTCATGATGGTGCAAAACTCTTAAAAAAAATTCTATAAGTTTTTTGTCGTTTTTTAACTTTAATGGTTTTGCAGTTTTTCATTATTTAAAATAGAAATTTGGATTTTAGTTTGCCGGATTTTGAATCTCTTTGGCAATATTTTGATATTTTATGACTAAAATTTGATATTTTTGATATTTTATTAACAAAATTCTGCATTTTTCAACAGTTAATGGTTAGATTTTGATTCTTTCTGATAGTATTTTTTTAAAATTTCTGGCTTCAATTTGTTGTTTGATTTTTTATGAATAAAACTTTACACTTTTTAATCAATTTTTGGCCAAAAATTTTTTTTTTTTAACATTTGTGACTTGTATTTTGCTGCTTTTGACAATTAATGGCCAGATTTTTGGTTTATCTTGACAATATTTCATTATTTTATATCAAAATTTTGTTATTTTTATATTTTATGTCTAAAATTTTGCACTTTTTGACTATTTATAACCTAACTTTGATGTTTTTTGACAATATTATATTACTTCGTAGCCGGATTTTACTATTTTTAACGTTTTATCAATAAAGTTTTGCACTTTTTAATAGTTTATGGCCAAATTTTAACTCTTTATGACAATATTTTAATATTGCATAGCCAGATTATAGCAATTTTTGACTTTAAATAAAAAGAATTTTGCATTTTCAACCGTTTTTGGCCTATTTTTGCCATTTTTGATTTTTCAAAAAAATAATTTTTTAAATTTTTACATTTTATGACCAAAGTTTGTTGCTTTCTGATAATATTTTTATACTTCATGACCAGATTTTGCTATAATTTATTTATTATTAACTTTTCATGACTAGATTGCACTTTTCTTTGGCACTATTTTGATATTTTTTTACTAAAATTTGCTATTTTTGACATTTTATTAATAAAATTTTGCATTTCTTAACAGTTTATGTCTAAATTTTAGTTTTTGCTGACAATATTTTAATATTTCTCATCCAAATTTTGCTGTTTCATTTATTTAAAATCAAATTTTGCTTTTTTCAACTTTTTTTTTTGGCCGAATATTGTTTTTTTTTTAAATATTTTATGAGCAAATTTTGCTATTTTATTTATTAAAGTATTGAATATAACCATCTCTTTTTGTTATAAAGTGACTTTTGATGTTTGCAAAGGAGCCACACTTTCAGTTTCTTGTCAACCGACAGTGGGTGGGCGGGGTACTTTATATTATGATATAGGGTCAATACTTTAAATTGAAGTGACCCACTCACCCGCCCAAGTGTTAGTTATCAAAAGGTTGGATTTTACCATCTTCTATCGTGACAAAGTGACTTCTGACATCAGCAGAGAAGGCAAACTTCTAGTTTCTTGACAACGGACACTTGGGTGGGCAGGTGGGGAATCCATATTATGATAACGGGTCAGTAATTTGAAATGAAGTGGTTCACCCACCCACCCAAGTGTGAGGAGGCTAACTTCTAGATTGGGCATTCCGTATATATTTGCAGTACTCTATATTGTTATAATGGGTCAATATACCCACCCAATTGTTAGTTATCAAGAGATTGAACATCACCATCTTCTCTTGTGACAAAGATACTTTTGATATTTGCAGAGGAGGCCAAAACTGCAAATTTTTTGACAACGGACATTTTAATAGATCAAAAGTTTAAATTGGATAATTTTTTTTTTGTCATATTTTATATTTTTTTTCCTTTGGGTTTACCATTCTTGTTTATTGGCAACTTAGTAGTAATTTTTTTGTTTATTTTTTAGCACGTATTTTGTCACTGCTCTGTACTTCTTATTACAATCATTCAACTTCGAAATGCATCTCTTGGTTTTTTTTTTGTAGTTTTTTCTTTATTTTTTTTCTATTTTCTTCATAATTTTTGCTTTTAATAATATTTTTTTATTTTAATAATGGTTTATATGTTATAACATACTAAAACTAGCTTTACTAAATACATTTAAAGCAATTTAATTAATCCACATTAAAGCTGTAATAATTGTAAAAATGTTTGCGTGGTTAACTGGTACTTTAAAAAATAAATTGCCGTATCGTGGTTTTAATTTGTTTTTGAAATATGCAATATATCTGTAAGCAATAGCTTACAATGCGGATGAACCTACAAGTATACAAGACCTCTTGGCCTCTATTTAAAAACCTGAACAGGATTTTGCTATTTTTGACGTTTTATAAACAAAACTTAGGTATTTTCTGACAATATTTTATACATAATGACCTGATTTGGCTGTTTTTATGAGTAGCTTTTTACACTTTTTAAAGCTACCTGACAGTATTTTGATGTTACAAAACTTTATTTTGATTCTTTTTAGCAATATGTTGATATTTTATTACCAAATTATGCAATTTTTGACATTTTATTAAAACAATTTTGCACTTTTTAGCATTTTTATGTTGGAATTTTGTTTTTTCCAACAATTTTTTGATGTTACATAACTGGTTTTTGCAATTTTTAAGATTTTATGTAAGCTTTTATACTTTTTATTAGTTTATGGCCGGATTTTTAGTGCTTTTTGCATTTTTAACCGTTTTTAGGCTAAATGTTGGCGTTTTTTTAATATTTTAATATTTTCTGAGTAAATTTTTGCAATTTTTGACTTAAAGTTGCAACTGTAACAGTTTTTAACAATATTTTTATACGTTTTGACCAGAATTGGCTGTTTTTGACATTTTATGAGAAGAATTTTACACTTTTTGACAGTTAATGACTATTTTTTGAAGCTTCTTGACAGTATTTTAATGTTACAAAACTTTATTTTGATTCTTTTTAGCAACATGTTGATACTTTATTACCAAATTATGCAATTTTTGACATTTTATTAAAACAATTTTGCACTTTTTAGAATTTTTTATGTTGGAATTTTGTTTTTTTCTAACAATTTTTTGATATTATATAACTGGTTTTTGCAATTTTTGAGATTTTATGTAAGCTTGAATACTTTTTTATTAGTTTATTGCTACATTTTTAGTGTTTTTTGCATTTTCAACCGTTTTTTGGCCAAAACTTGGTGTTTTTTTTAAATATTTAAATATTTTTTGAGCAAATTTTGCAATTTTTGACTTAAAGTTGCAGTTGTAACAGTTTTTGACAATATTTTTGTACGTTATGACCAGATTTGGCTGTTTTTGACATTTTATAAGTAGAATTTTACACTTTTTAGCATTTATTATGTTGAAATTTGCTATTTTTGACATTTTATAAAAAAAATTTAGCTATTTTCTGACAATATTTTATACGTTATGACCGTGTTTGACAGTTTATAAGTGAGTTTTGAATCTTTTTCACAGTATTTTAATGTTTAAAAACATTATTTTAGTTCTTTTTAACAATTAGTTGATATTTCATTACTAAATTTTGCAATTTTTGACATTTTATTAAAAAAAAACACTTTTTATGTTAAATTTTTGTTTTTTCCAACAATCTTTTAATGTTTTATAACTGGATTTTGCAATTTTTAAGATTTTATGTAAGCTTGTATACTTTTTTATTAGTTTATGGCCGGATTTTTAGTGCTTTTTGCATTTTTAACCATTTTTTTGCCAAAGTTTGGTGTTTTTTTTTTATTTTAATATTTTCTGACTAAATTTTTGCAATTTTTGACTTAAAGTTGCAGCTGTAACAGTTTTTAACAATATTTTTATACGTTATGACCAGATTTGGCTGTTTTTGACATTTTATGAGTAGAATTTTACACTTTTTGACAGTTAATGACTAATTTTTGAAGCTTCTTGACAGTATTTTAATGTAACAAAACTTTATTTTAATTCTTTTTAGCAATATGTTGATATTTTATTACCAAATTATGCAATTTTTGACATTTTATTAAAACAATTTTGCACTTTTTAGAATTTTTTAAGTTGGAAATTTGTTTTTTTCTAACAATTTTTTGATATTATATAACTGGTTTTTGCAATTTTTGAGATTTTATGTAAGCTTGAATACTTTTTATTAGTTTATTGCTACATTTTTAGTGCTTTTTGCATTTTCAACCGTTTTTTTGGCCAAAAAACTTGGTGTTTTTTTAAATATTTAAATATTTTTTGAGCAAATTTAGCAATTTTTGACTTAAATTTGCAGTTGTAACAGTTTTTGACATAATTTTTATACGTTATGACCAGATTTGGCTGGCTGTTTTTGACATTTTATGAGTAGAATTTTACACTTTTTAGCATTTATTATGTTGAAATTTTGTTTCTTTTTTTCTAACAATTTTTTGATATTATATAACTGGTTTTTGCAACTTTTGAGATTTTATGTAAGCTTGAATACTTTTTTATAAGTTTATTGCTACATTTTTAGTGTTTTTTGCATTTTCAACCGTTTTTTGGCCAAAACTTGGTGTTTTTTTAAATATTTAAATATTTTTTACCAAATTTAGCAATTTTTGACTTAAAGTTGCAGTTGTAACAGTTTTTAACAATATTTTTATATTATATGTTTGGATTTTGTTAAAAATAACATTTTATAAACAGAACTTTACACTTTTTGTCTGTTTATGACCAAACTTTAAATCTTTTTGATAGTATTTTGATATTTTATTGCCGGATTTATATGTTTTAACATTTTTTATCTGCTTATGGCTAACTTTTGATACTTTTCAACAATATTTTAAAGTTTCAAGCTGGAATTTGCTATTTTTGACGTTTTAGATATAATATTTTGCATTTTTTAACTGTTTTTAAGCGGAATTTGATTTTACCTGAAAATATTTTTATGTTTTATGACCAGTCTTAACTGTGAATAAAATTTTACATTTTTTGACAATTATCGACTAAATTTTGGTTTGGGTATTTATTATTTTTATAGTTTATGACCAAATTTTGCTATTTTTGACAATTTATAAAAAAAATGTAGCTATTTTCTGACAATATTTTATACGTTATGACCCGATTTGGCTGTTTTTGACATTTTATAAGTGGACTTTTACACTTTTTGACAGTTTATGAGTAGATTTTGAATCTTTCTGACAGTATTTTGATGTTTCAAAACTTTATTTTGGTACACTTTAACAACATATTATAACCGAATTATGCAGTTTTTGACATTTTATTAACCAAAATTGCACTTTTCATGTTGGAATTTTCTTTTTCTAGTTTTTGCTATTTTTAAAATTGTATAAAAAATTTGATACTTTTCTATTAGTTTATGGCCAGGTTTTTAGTGCTTTTTACATTTTCATTAATTTTTTGGCCAAATTTTGTTTTTTTTTTTTAATCTTTTAATATTTTTTGATCAAATTTTGTCATTTTTGACTTAAAACTGTACTTGTAACAGTTAATGGTAAATTTTAGTATTTTTTGACAATATTTTTAGATTAAATTTTTGGATTTTGTTAAAATTAACATTCTATGAATAGAATTTTACACTTTTTGTCTGTTTATGACAGTATTTTTATATTTTATTGCTTGATTGAAATTTGCTATTTTTGACATTTTATAACTAAAACTTTGCATTTTGTAACAGGTTTTGGCCGAATTTTTATTTTATCTAAAAATATTAATATGTTTTATGGCCATTCTTAGCTCTGAACAGAATTTCAAAATTTTTAACAGTTAACAACTAAATTTTGATTTTGGTATTTATTATTTTAATACATTATGGCCAGATTTTGCTACTTTTAACATTTTATAAACAAAATTAAGTACTTTTGTCAATATTTTATAAGTTATGACCAAATTTGGCTGTTTTTGACATTTTATGAGTAGAATTTTACACTTTTTGACAGTTCATAAGTGAGTTTTGAATCTTTCTCACAGTACTTTAATGTTTCAAAACATTATTTTAGTTTTTTTAACAATTAGTTGATATTTCATTACTAAATTTTGCAATTTTTGACATTTTATTACAAAAAAAACACTTTTTATGTTAAATTTTTGTTTTTTCTACCAATCTTTTGATGTTTTATAATTAGATTTTGCTATTTTTCTGATTTTATAAAAACTTGTATACCTTTTTATTAGTTTATGGCCAGATTTTTACTGCTTTTTGCATTTTCAACCGTTTCTTGACCAAATTTGCAATTTTTGATTTAAAGTTGCAGTTGTAACAGTTTATAGTAAATTTTAATATTTTCTGACAATATTTTAGTATTACATGTTTGTATTTTGCTATTTTTAACATTAAATGAATAGTATTTTACACTTTTTGTATGTTTATAACCAAACTTTTTAACAGTATTTTGATATTTTATTGCCGGATTTATGTTTCAAGCTGAAATTTTTGACATTTTAGAAATAAATATTTTTTTTAACCGTTTTTGGCCGGATTTTGTTTTTATTTGAAAATATTTTTATGTTTCATAACCGGATTTAGCTCTGAAAAGAATTTTGAATTTTTTTTTACAGTTTACAACAATTTTGGTTTGGTATTTGTTATTTTTATATTTTATTGCCATATTTTGCAATTTTTGACATTTTATATACAAAATTTAGATACTTTCTGACAATATTTTATACTTTATGACCGGATTTGGCTGTTTTTGACATTTTATGAATAACATTTCACTTTTTGTGACCGTTCATGACCAGTTTTTAAAGCGTTCTGACAGTATGTTGATGTTTTAAAACTTTATTTTAGTTTTTTTTACCAATATATTGATATTTAATTACTAAACTATGCAGTATTTACTATTTTATTAAAAAAAAAAAAACACTTTTTAGCATTTTTTATGTTGGATTTTTGTTTTTTTTTTTAACATTTTTTTAATATTTTATAACTGGATTTTGCTATTTTTAAGGTTTTATGTAAATTAAAATACTTTTTTATTAGTTTATCGCTGGAATTTTAATGCTTTATGCATTTGCAACCGTTTTTTGACCAAAATTTGGTATTTTTATAAATATTAAAAAAAAAATTGAGCAAATTTTGCAATTGTTGACTTAAAGTTGTAACAGTTTTTGACAATATTATATGTTTGGATTCTGTTAAAAATGACATAATATGAACAGAATTTGCCTGTTTATGAGTAAACTTTGAATACTTTTGACAGTATTTTGATATTTTATCGCCGGATTTATATTTTTTAACATTTTTTTAACTGTTTATGAATAAATTTTGATGCTTTTCAACAATACCTTGTATGTTTCTAGCTGAAATTTGCTATTTTGGACATTTTAGGAATAAATTTTTGCATTTTTCAACAGTTTTTGGCCGGATTTTGATTTTATCTAAAAATACTTTCATACTGGACTTAGTTTTGAATAGAATTTTGCATTTTTTGACAGTTAACGACTAAATTTTGGTTTCGGTATTTATTATTTTATACTTTATGACTATGTTTTGTTATTGTTGACATTTTATAAACAAAATTTAGGTACTTTCTGACCATATTTTATGTTATGACCGGACTTGGCTGTTTTTGACATTTTATGAGTAATTTTTTGCACTTTTCGACAGTTAATGACTGGATCTTTTTGACAGTATTTTGATGCTTCAAAATCTCATTTTGGTTCTTTTTAACAATATGTTGATATTTCATTATCAAATTATGCAATTTTTGATATTTTATTAATTTTGCTATTTTTGACTTTAAGTTGCAGTTGTAACAGTTTATAGTAAATTTTATTATTTTTTGACAATATTTTTATATTATTTGTATAGATTTTGTTTAAAATAGCATTCTATGAATAGAATTATACACTTTTTGTCTGTTTAAAACCAAACTTTGAATATTTTGATGTTTTGTTGCTGGATTTATATATTTTTTTGCATTTTTAACTGCTTACGGTTAAATTTTGATGCTTTTCAACAATACTTTGATGTTTTAAGTTGAAATTTTTGACATTTTAGAAATAAAATTTTGCATTTTCTAACCGTCTCTGGCCGGATTTTGATTTTATCTAAAAATATTTTTATGTTTTATAACCGGACTTAGCTCTAAATAGAATTTTGCATTTTTTGGCAATTAACGACTAAATTTTGGTTTCGGTATTTATCATTTTTATACATTATGGCCAGATTTTGCTGTTTTTGACATTTTATAAACAATTTTTGGGTACTTTTTGACAATACACCTTTAAAAAATACAAGACTACAATGATGACAAAAACAAAGAACACGCAAAAAAAGTATTTAAAAATTTAAAAAAAAAAAACTATTAAAACGGTAAAAAAATAAAATAGTGCATTTTTGCACAAAAACGCTTTGGATGCGTATTTACAGTTTAAATGTCACTCATGCAAAGCTTGAAATTTACCAAAAATTAATAAAACTGTTGAAAAACGCATAAAAAGCTATTTAAATTTCTAAATTGCTACACAAAACAAAGAAAAATTTAAAAAATTGTTTATAAAAAAATATTTTGCTTAACAAAAACTATTTGAAAATCATTTACTGTTTTAATATAGCATATAACAAACATTTGAGCGGGTTAACGGAAACTTCACCTTATGATAACAGGTGAGTAGTGAGTTGCAGACTTATACTTTACACACACCCTTTTACTAAAACAATAATAACTTGTTACCCATTTATTGAAAAATAAATACACTTCATCATAGTTAGTACCAACTGTTTAAAATAAATTCAAATTGATACGCCCAGTTTGACATAACCTCAAATTAATTTATGTAAGCTTTCTCAATCTACACATTTATCGCATTATTAAAACAAATATAACTCGCTAACCAGACATTGAAAAAAGATGTAAATTGGTATTAGTACACTTCATTATTATTAACCCTCTAATGCTCCAATTTTTAATCTTCATCGACATTGAATCATTTGTTTACACTTGCCAGGTATGGGTGCATTTTTTTGCAATAGGGAGTTTTGTGTGCATTCCAATATTGTTCACAGTTTTTCCAAAAATTTGTGTATTAAGAATGAAACATATTTGAACTTTACGATATATGTTATTAAGTGAACCCCGTCTTGAGACGGCGCTGGGCATTAGAGGGTTAATACCAACTGCATAATATAGAATAAAATTGATATGCTCAATACGACATAACCTTGAATTAATTGATATGAGCTCATTCCATACGCGCACTTCTTTACAAAAACAACAATAACCCGCAAACTATACATTGAAAATTAATGTAATTTACTACAAATATATTTTATTATTAATCGTACAATCTGCGTAAAATAGATTAAAACTGATACGCTTAATATGACATAACCTCAAATTAACTGATACTAGATACCATACGAGCACTTCTTTACTAAAACAAAGATAACTCGCTAACCATACATTGGAAAATAACATAATTTTGAAACAATACAATTCATCAACGTAAGTACTAACTGCGTAAAATAAATTCAAATTTGTACGCTCAATTTGATATAATGACTAATTAATTTATATTTTGTAATAAAAATAATTACAAACGATTGCGTACAACAACCAAAAATGCGTGCAGACGTTTTAAATAACAATGTCAGTAATTGTGTTGGTCTAAAAGGTCTTTATAAGATTTACTCGTATTCTTGTCAAAATCCAAAAAGCAATTTAACGACTTGATGTTTCTATGCAATTTTTGATACATTTTATAGCAAAATTGAGTTTAATAAACCCATTTGTAAACAATCTTGTGTTTTTTGTCTAATTTTTGATACATTTTGTACAACAATTGAGTTTTATATGCAGTTTCAGATTAATTTTGTTTTATAAATTAATTTTTTGCACAATTTTAGATAAATTTTGTAAGAAAACTGTAAAAATTTAACGTTTCTATGCGATTTTTGATGCATTTTATAGCAAAATTCAGTTTTGTGAACAAATTTATACTTAATTTTGTGTTTTTTGTGCAATTTTAATACATTTTGTGCAACAATTAAATTTTATATGCAATTTTAAATTAATTTTGTTTAATAAATTAGTTTTTTGCACAAATTTATAATAAAATTGTACAAATTTTATGTTTCTATTCAATTTTTGATACATTTTTGAGCAATTTTGTACTTAATTTTGTGTTTTTTGTGCAATTTGTGATACATTTTGTGCAACAATTAAATTTTGTCTGTAATTTTAGATTAGTTTTGTTTTATAAATTAATTTTTTGCACAATTTCAGATAAATTTCACAAGAAAACTGTACAAACTTTATATTTATATGCGATTTTTGATACATTTTATAGTAAAATTTAGTATTATGAGCAATTTTGTACTCATTATTCTGATTTTTGTGTATTTTTTGATACATTTTGTTCAACAATTTATTTTTATAAGCATTTTTAGTTAATTTTTGTTTTATAAATAAGTTTTTTGCACTATTTTAGATCAATTTCATGAGGAAACTGTACAAATTTTATGTTTATATGAAATTTTTGATACATTTTATAGTAAAATTTAGTTTTATTAGCAATTTTGCACTCATTATTGTGATTTTTGTGTATTTTTTGATACATTTTGTTCAACAATTTATTTTTATAAGCATTTTTAGTTAATTTTTGTTTTATAAATAAGTTTTCTGCACCATTTTTGATCAATTTCATGAGGAAACTGTACAAATTTTAGGTTTATATGCAATTTTTGATACATTTTATAGTAAAATTTAGTTTTATTAGCAATTTTGTACTCATTATTGTGATTTTTGTGTATTTTTTAATACATTTTGTTTAACAATTTATTTTTATAAACATTTTTAGTTAATTTTTCTTTTATAAATAAGTTTTCTGTACCATTTTAGATCAATTTCTTAAGGAAACTGTACAAATTTTATGTTTATATGAAATTTTTGATACATTTTATAGTAAAATTTAGTTTTATTAGCAATTTTGCACTCATTATTGTGATTTTTGTGTATTTTTTGATACATTTTGTTCAACAATTTATTTTTATAAGCATTTTTAGTTAATTTTTGTTTTATAAATAAGTTTTCTGCACCATTTTTGATCAATTTCATGAGGAAACTGTACAAATTTTAGGTTTATATGCAATTTTTGATACATTTTATAGTAAAATTTAGTTTTATTAGCAATTTTGTACTCATTATTGTGATTTTTGTGTATTTTTTAATACATTTTGTTTAACAATTTATTTTTATAAACATTTTTAGTTAATTTTTCTTTTATAAATAAGTTTTCTGTACCATTTTAGATCAATTTCTTAAGGAAACTGTACAAATTTTATGTTTATATGCAATTTTTGATACATTTTATAGCAAAATTGAGTTTTATAAGCATTTTAGTACTAAATTTTGTATTTTTGTCCAATTTTTGATACATTTTGTGCAACAATTGGGTTTAATATGCAATTTTAGATTAATTTTGTTAGTTTTCTGCACAAATTTATAAGGAAACTGTACAAATTTCATGTTTCGATGCAATTTTTGACACATTTTATGGCAAATTTGAGTTTTATGAACAATTTTGTAAACAATCTTGAGTTTTTTATGCAATTTTAGATTAATTTTGATTTATAAATTAGTTTTCTGCACAATTTCAGATAAAATTCTTTAAGAAACCGTACAAATTTCATGTTTTTATGCAATTTTTGATACATTTTATAGCAAAATGTAGCTTTATGACATAAAATTATGTGTTTTTGTGCAACTTTTAATTACTAAAATGAGTATAAAACAGAAACTAATCAATAAACTTTGCTGTGACTTTTTGAAACTGAGCTTTATTTAATGATTTAATGAAAGAAAAAAAATACAAAAAAGTAAATTTTTGTCAATTAATATGAAATTTTGAAAGTTATTAATTTCAAATTTTAAACTTTTAGTTATTAAAATTAGTATAAAACAAAAACTAATTAATAAAATTTGTTGAAATTTTGTATAAGTGAGCTTCAGATGATGCTTTAATAGTAAAAAAGACAAAAAAAAATAATTTTTAGTTTTTTATTTTTTCAAATTTTCAAAATTGTTTTATTTCAAATTAATCACTAAAATGAGTATAAAACAAAAACTAATTGATGAATTTTGTTGCAATTTTGTGTAAGCGAGCTTCAATTGATGCTTCAATAGTAAAAAATACTAAAAAATCTAATTTTAAATTATTTATAAGTTTTTGAAATTTTTAAAATTGCTTTATTGCAAATTTTAGACTTTCAATCACTAGAAATAGTAAAAAACAAAACTAATTGACAAATTTTGTTGAAAATTTTTGTAACTAAACTTCAACTAATGCTAAAATAGTAAAAAATACAAAATAACTAAATTTTTGTTTATTAATATATTTTTGAAATTTTGAAAGTTATTAATTTCAAATTTTAGACTTTCAATCATTAAAATTAGTATAAAACCAAAACTAATTAATAAAATTTGTTGCAATTTTGTATAAGTGAGCTTCAGTTGATGTTTTAATAATATAAAATACAAAAAAATTAAATTTTTGTTTTTTATAATTTTTCAAAATTTTCAAAATTGTTTTATTTCAAATTATAGACTTTTAATCACTAAAATGAGTATACAACAAAAACTAATTGATAAATTGTGTTGCAATTTTGTGTAAGTAAGCTTCAATTAATGCTTTAATTGTAGAAAATACAAAAAAGTAAAATTTGTATCTATTAATATATTTTCAAAACTTTGAAAATTGTTTATTTTTAAATTTTATACTTCAAATCAGTAAAAATTGTATAAAAAAATCTAATCAATAAACTATGTTGCAATTTTTTTGTAAGTAAGCTTCTTTTTATGCTTTAATAGTAAAAAATACTAAAAAAACCAATTTTGTATTATTTATGTGATTCCAAAATTTTTAAAATTGTTTAATTGCAAATTGTAGACTTTCAATCACTAAAAATAGTACAAAACAAAAACTAATTGACGAATTTTGTTGAAGATTTTTGTAACTAAGCTTCAACTAATGCTAAAATAGTAAAAAATGCAAAATAAGTAAATTTTTGTCTATTAATATATTTTTGAAATTTTGAAAGTTATTAATTTCAAATTTTAGACTTTCAATCATTAAAATTAGTATAAAACAAAAACTGATCAATAAAATTTGTTAAAATTTTGTATAAGTGAGCTTCAGTTGATGTTTTAATAGTAAAAAATACAAAAAAATCAATTTTTAGTTTTTTGTATAGTTTTGAAATTTTAAAACGTGTTTAATTTCAAATTATAGACTTTTAATCACTAAAATGAGTATAAAACAAAAAATAATTGATGAATTTTGTTGCAATTTTGTATAAGTGAGCTTCAATTGATGCTTCAATAGTAGAAAATACAAAAAAGTAAAATTTGTGTTTATTAATATATTTTCAAAATTTTGAAAATTGTTTAATTTTAAATTTTAGACTTTCAATCAGTAAAAATTGTATAAAAGAAAAACTAATTAATAAACTATGTTGAAAATTTTTTTAAGTGAGCTTCTATTAATGCATTAATTGTAAAAAATACTAAAAAAACAATTTTGAATTATTTATGTAATTCTAAAATTTTCAAAATTGTTTAATTGCAAATTATTGACTCTCAATCACCAAAATGAGTATAAAACAAAAACTAATTGATAAATTTTGTTGCAATTTTTTTAAACTAAGCTTTAATTAATGCTTAAATAGTAAAAAATACAGAAAAGTTAAATTTTTGTCTATTAATACATTTTTGAAATTTTTAAAATTGTTTAGTTTCAAATTTTAGACTTTCAATCACTAAAATGATTATAAAACAAAAACTAATCAATAAATTTTGTTGCAATTTTTTGGAAATACGCTTTAACTGATGCTTTAATAGTAGAAAATACTAAAAAATCTAATTTTCAATGATTTATATGATTTCAAAAATTTCAAAATTGTTTAATTGCAAATTATAGACTCTCAATCACTAAAATGAATATAAAACAAAAAATTATTGTTGAAATTTGTTGCAACTTTTTTTAACTAATCTTCATTTAATGCTTAAATAGTAGAAAATACAATAAAGTTAAATTTTTGTCTATTAATATGTTTTCGGAATTTTCAAAAATCTTTAACTGCAAATTTTAGACTTTTGATCACTAAAATAAATATAAAACAAAAACTAATCAGTAAATTTTGTTACAATTTTTTGAAACTAAGCTTCAATTAATTTTTAAATAGTAGAAAATACAAAAAAGTTAAATTTTTGTCTGTTAATATTTTTTCAAAATTTTCAAAATTATTTAATTGCAAATTATAAATTTTCAATCACTAAAATGAGTATAAAACAAAAACTAATCGATTAATTTTATTGCAATTTTTTGTAAGTGAGCTTTAATTGATGCTTAAACAATAAAAAATACTAAACAATTAGATTTTTCATGTTTTATATATTTTAAGTTAAAAAAGTTTGACAGTATCTTAAAGCTCTGGTGACATTTAGTTTACCATTTTTAAACTATAGATTGTTTTCTTAGATTGTAATTAAAAAAATCTTAAAATAAATGATTAAAATTAACATTTTATTTGCTGTTTTAACTTTTAGTGTAGCTCGAATAAACTGTCAAAGTATTTAAAGTCCGCTAATAAACATGAGTACTTCAATTTTGTTGCATACATCAAAATTGGAGAATGTAGTTTGTAACTTTATACATTTTGCCTTAAATTTTAATGAAACAGCACTAACTGATGTTAGTTATTTTCTATAATAATCTGGTTTTTGTTCTAACTAGTTATTATTATAATTCACATTGTATGAATATATTTAATAATGTCTTCAAACTAGAAAAACAAAAAAATACATATAATTTTATATTCTACAACCTACAACAATCTTAACTAGAAACATATTAAATAGTTTAACATATATTTCATGTTTTATACTATCATAATAGACAGAAGCAATTACAATGTATGTACAACTCAATATTCATATACTAATTGATATTGATTTATTACATATTGTGTTAAACATGATGTATAGTCACTTATTGTAATTGTCACCATTAGATCTCCCTAGAGATTCTATTAGGGTGTACTTACGTGTCTAATTATTTCATAACAATTGATTTTGTACTTGCTTAATGCAATTGTATTGATTGTGCATGTTTATTCGAATCTAAAAACCTTACAAATTTAGTTTAAATGTAATGATAATAATTTAAACTTGATCCTTGATAGTATAGAAATAAAATAAAGCAAGGTAAAATGTACGTAAATTTGTTGTTAGCTGAAACTATAAATGCCGTGGGTGGTTACAGCGGTGAACAAATCCACAAACAATTTACGGCTGAGTAGGGAATCGAAATAGGAATCCCCAGCGACTAGCAAACTCATGCTATCTATTACTAATGTTAATTTAAATGGTTCTTATTTAAAAAAATTCATATAATTTGGAATATTATACAGAATATAAATTTCTTCTATTAAATCCTTATATCAGCATTTCCATCTAAACTAACGTCTTCGATCTGATAGGGTGACCGGAAAAGCTAATATTTAAGGTGTCACGTAATCGAAGGGTTGCGAGGTTAATCCCACCAAGAATTTAGAATAATCGTTTTTTTACTCTACCGAAATACAAAGCTTTTTTAATATAAAATCGATAAAAGAAGAATAATTTTGTTAATTGAATTAATAATTTAAAAAATTTGCCTAAATAAATTTGTGGAGTTAAAAGAATTAAAATATTAAATTGTTTCTGTGAGTGGCACCTAGACTGTTTACGTTTATTTCTGGCATTTAACAGTAAATTAGATAAATCAATTTGCGGCAGACATTGAAAATTAATTATTCAATTAATTAATTAATTAATTTTGAGAACTCAAAGTAATAACGTAATAATTGATATTGGCCCTTGTTTAATTTAATCGGATTATTACTAAATTAATGGATGAAATTATTAACTTTAATTAAAACTCTTAGATTTAAATACTATTATTATATTTAATTAAACGATTAGTGATATTTCTTCCTTTCTATGGATAATTATTTAAAATCAAAATTATGCGCTGCTATATAATGCATCTTATAATAACATAGTTAAGAAGCTCTTTATATACTATTATACTAATGTAAAGTGTAAATTGCTTTAATATAATGATGTTAGATAATTATTTAATACATATAGACTATTATTTTGTTCTTTTAAGAGTATGATCATGATATTCTCACCAAATCTAGTAAATTATTAATAAAATTGTACGATTGGGAATTCCGGTTTATATAAGATTTAAAAGTTTTCATATATTATATTTAAAAATCAATTATTGTTTATGCATAAGCACAAATTGCTTTCAAAATGTTTGGTTTATTTGTACCCTTATACATAACTTAAAAAGTTATAATTTTATTCATACATCAAAAGCAACAAATTATACTTTATATTTCATAATTGAAAGTGATAAAAGCATAAATACGCTTTCTTAATGTACATATCAATTAAGAACTGGGTGTAATTATAATACCGTCCAATTGAAAGCAATGCGTTTGTCAATCACCGCTTCTTAAATAATAAATCCATTCATAATAATCCATTAAGCCTCAATGAATGTCGTCATTATACAAAATATTCTAAATAAACAATAAGCACACTGTTTCAAGGCGGTAATTGAACTTCTTTTCGTAACCTATAGCCCCCTCCGGCATGAAACGAAGTTCATAATTCATCCACAAAGGGTCTCGTTGAAGAGCTCCATAGGTGCTAAATATTTCCATTCCAGCTTTATCTTAGCAAGATAATCTAAAGTGAGCCAATTACATGTGGTTTACGTAGGGCCCCCTCCGGTTCCGGGGGTCAGTTTCTGGAAAAAGTCCGTCCGACACAAAGGCAACACATGCCTTGTCTTTAAAGCCATAACTAAGCCATTCAGTCGATAGTATTGTTCGCAATTTTTAAGCCTCCAGAAACCGCACAAAGGGACGATCCGTCCGCAACGTATTCAAAAAGGGAACGATACGTCTTATTTGGTGCCCCTCCTTTTATTGAACGTAAATAGTATTTCGAATCAATTTTGATAGTTATTTATATCGCGGTTGTGTAAGATACAATAGGGCAGATCAAATTTGTTTGCTTAGAAATATGTTCGTAAATAGGTTGTAATAAATCATTTCTATTGGAATAGGAAGCAGATTATGAGACTTCACAAACTTCTTATTTAATATCATTTATTTATGGCAATATTCGGAAAGATGTTAGTAAAATATGTTGGTCATTCGGCTTTGATGAATAAAAGCTTGTTTGAATCGAGCTTTAACTTTTGTCAAATAGTTTTGCCGATTTAAAAAACTTTTATTTGTCATAAAAATAAATAAATTTCTAAATCTAAACTAGCAAAATTGCTAATTGTTTTACCTTTAATAAATAATTTCTTTTGGTTGTTAAAAATAAATAACATGTTATTCAGTTTTATTTACAAAACTTGAGCTTTGGTTTTTAAACAACAATAAAATTGAAATAAATAAAGTTTGAATAAGTTCATAATATAATTAAATAAATAAAGTATCCTTAGTTTCAATCATCTCTCGTGCGCTACGTTACATGGTCTAGTTATCTTCATGTTGTCTAACAACGTGGTCTTCTTATTGTCATTTATTTTTGCAACGCGTCTTCTAATGTCCTTGTTGCAAACGTTTTTTAGGGTAACTTCCAACATTGCTGGCTTTATTGAACTCTGTATTATTGTCATATGTGCTCACCGGTAAGATATAAGTTTCATAAACTTTCCTTTTAAAATTTATTAGAATAGTTATAACTTTTATATATTTTAGACCAGCATAATGTTATGACCAACGTGAACATATTTATTAACATACATTACGATTTTTATGCTAGTACTCATAATTTTGGTTTTGTTCAAGTTTATTTTAAAGTTAATAGAGTTTGATGCGTTGTTTAGTTTTCAAAGAATGCTGTTTAGTTTGTTAACATCACTAGATATTAGAACAATGTCATTGGCAAATCTAAGATAGTTTAGATATAAACCATCAATCTTAACGCCTGTCAACTGATTTAAAACATCTTCTAAAGCTAGTGTAAACAACTTACTACTTACATACTAGAAATATGAAAATTTCTTGGCAGACACCAGTTTTGTTTTACGTTTTTAAACTATTTTGACTTTAAAAGATGCATTTCTATTAATATTTTTTTGATGATTTTTGTATATTTTTGACTTGGTTTACATCTTTTAAGAAAGATCATGTATCTATGAAATCAGAAGTTACTTTTCTGCAGTGAACGCAAGATGAAAGGGTTTTTTATCATTAGTTGTTGAATTTGTAGATAGTCAGTTGTATTGTAACTTCAGTCAGCTTGTTTCACTGATTGATATAGATTTAGTATGCTGGTCAAACAGTTTGCTATTGTTTGAATGAAGAGTAATAAATTTGTGATAGAAAAATAATGGGTCGGTAATTTTCAAAATTTGTGCTATAAAAACATAATTACTTTTGCGTTGAGCCATATTTCAAGCACCAACCCTTTATGCATGCATTTATTTTTTTTTCACTGTTTTCCTGCTTGTTTTGAGCATTTCTGTTGTTACGCAGTATTTTTTCTTTTCTAGTTTTTTGTTTGTTTTAAAACTATTCTTATTTCTGCCACTTTTATATTAGAAATATTTTCTGAGCCAATGCTACAAACTATGTATATTTTTGTTCTTAAATTTTTGGATTTTAATATATACAGTTCTTGAATTTCTTGATCAAATCTGATATTATTTTTTGGCCAGAATCTATATTAGCTTAGCCGTTTGTTAATTTACTTATTATTGTTTTACCTATTGAAATCTTGAATCTTTTTTTAATAAATTTAATTTAGTTTTATAATTCTGATTTTTTCTTAGAGTATCTTCTCCTTTGCTCTTGTAGTTTTGTAGTATCAGTTTTGATTTTTAAGTTTTTTTGACATTTTGTTTTTGTGCATATTTTCTTTATGGCAGTTTGGATCTTTGTTTTAATTTGTCTTGGTTAATGTCTATACTATTTAAAAGTTTCATAGGTCCTTGTCTTTTTGCAAGATCTTTTTGGTATTTAGTTTTAATTTGTCACCCATAAAGAACTTTTTAGGTTTATTTTTTTTGTAGAGGTTTGTCAAATAAACTATTCATACAGTACATTTATACAGTTTTTGCTTCTCAAGTAGTTTAAAAATATTTTATTCTCCCAATGTATTCTGCTAGTTTCTATCCAATTTTAGCATTGAAATTTTTCTTTGTTAAAATATAAAAAAAGCCAAAATCTTTTTAAAAAGATATAGAAAAAGAAAAAACATGCTGAACGAAGTTACTATTAGAAATTGTTTAAGGTAAAATTATGTTTTATTATGAAATTTGTTGCTATAATGACAATATTTGTAAAATAAATCAGTACTATATTAAAATTAAAATTTAAGTTTTTAAATCTTTAAAAATTACTAAAGTTAGAAAACTAAAAAATTTATTGACATGTGCAAAAAAAATTAAATTAAATTTAAAAAAAAGTTTCTTTAATTGCAATTTTTGTAAAAAAACACATTAAAAAACTCAAAAAACATGTTTACCGTTTAGAAATTACTAAAATTTGGAAAATAATTTAAAATTTATTGACAAAATGTGTGACAAAATTTAAATCAAATTGTTAAAATAATTGCAATTATTGAAAAAAAAACTGAAGTTTGCAATTGTTAGAAATGACAATTTGTGAAACAAAAAAAAATAAAAATGTGGTTTTATTTGCAATTTTGAAAAAAAAATAATTTTAAAAAAATTAAAAAAAACTTAGAAATTTAAAAAAATACAAAAGTTTGAAAAAAACCAACCTTAATTTTAATAATTGTTGCTATAATTACAATTTTTGTAAAACAAAATAATAAAACAATTTTGAAAATTAAAAAAAACATTTCTAAAATTGCTAAATTTTGGAAATTGTTTAAGAAACTTATTGGCAATATGTGTGACAAAATGTTAACCAAATTTTTAATAATAGTTATAGCAACTATTGCAATTTTTGCAAAAAAAAATAAAATATTTTAAAAATTTAAAAAACGAATCAAATACTTTAAAAAATATTGAATTTTGGAAACTAGTTTACAACATATGTAAAGAAATAAAATTAACTTTTTAAAAATTGTTGCTATAATTGTAATTTTTGTAAAAAAAATAAATAAAACAATTTTAAAAAATAAATACTAAATAAAAATGCAATTTTTGAAAAATTACTCATTTTTAAAAAAATTTATAATTGTCGCTATAATTGTGAAAAAAACATTTTAAAAATGTTTAGAATTTTCAGAAAATACTAAATTTTGAAAATTGATTAATGAATTTAATGACGTGCAAAAAAATAAATAAAAATTTAAAAAATTGCTTTTATTAATTAAATTTTGTAAAAAAATTAATTTTGAAAATATTTAGAACTTTTCAAAATTTACTAAATTTAGAAATTGTTTAAAGAACTTATTAACAAAATGTGCAAAAAATTTAAATTATAATATTAAAAACAGTTGCTATAATAAATAAAATTATTTTTTAAAAAAATACTAAATTTTAAAAAGTGATTAAGAAATGTTTGAAAAAAAATAGATTAAAATATTCAAAAAATTGTTGTTATAATTGCAATTTCTGTAAAAAAAATAATAAAACAATTTTGAAAATTTGAAAATTAATGTTTGAAAACTGATTAATAAACTTATTGACAATATATTGCACATTTACAAGAAAATAGTCATAACTAATAAAATAATAATTATGAAAAAATGGCAATTAAAGTTTTTTTAAATATAAAACCTTAGTAACTTACAAAACTTTGTGTAGAGCATGAATGTATTTTTTGGTAATCAAAAACTATAAGACTATTGATTTATTTCCAAATATTATAATTGAAATAATTTTATATATGACTGTATTCTAGCAATAACAGACATGTTTTTGTTACATATAATAAATTTTTTTTTTTAAATTTATTTATGTAAATGTGACTTTATTTTTGCAAAATATTTATACTTAAAACTTTAATAGAAAAAAAAACAATCTATTTTATTATCATTCACCATAAACACATAAGTAAGTATAAACTCTGGCATATTATTACATGGTATTCCGTTTCTTTTTTGCTAATATTTTAATTGTTTTTTTGTCTGGTTTTCTTGTTTTAGGTATATATTTTTAATTTTTGTTTTCTTTATCCTCATCTTCTCTGTCGTAAATTTAGTCTTGATCATTATATCGCAGATTTTCAAACATTTTTGAAATTTTTTTTTGCAGAATTCCAAGAGTCTTTTGTATTTCTTTATGTGTAAGGGGTGGCGAATAACATCGACGAACACCAACATGCCATCCAAATGTCAACCTCACCTGCACGCGGTACACCCTGCTAGATAACTGACGAGGCTCTGGCGACCAAACATTGGCGGGATAACCATATTCTCACAAAACGCAGGACTAAATCCCTGGTAACACCAAATTGAGAAAGGCAACGGGAACCCACCTCAATAACTACTTTCCCACAAAAATGAAATGGCTTTACTCAAAGATAAATTTTCCGGAGACAATCCCCCAATCGGATATCCGGGGGGGATGGCCTTGAGACAAGCTAAAGTCAAAGGTAACAGATACCTAGACAATACCAATATCGGCACCTGGAATGTGCGAGGACTCTTGCAAACCGGAAAGACATACATAATGGAAAAAGAACTGGAAAGATATAATATGGATATTACAGGAATATCCGAGACACACTGGAAAGGAAATGGCCATATTACAACAGCTAATGGCAACACAATAGTATTTTCAGGAAATAAAAACAACAGCAGAAACGGGGTAGCAATATAATGACATCATCAATAGCAAAAACCTTGATGGGATATAATGCCATTAATGACAGGATGATATCCATCAAAATACATTCGAAACCTGTTAACTTAAATATAATCCAAGTATACGCACCTACAAGCGACTCAAATGAGGAAGAAATTGAACAGATTTACGGAGAACTTGAAACAATACTACAGAAAATCCCAAATAGAGAAATAACTATTATAATAGGAGACTTCAATGCGAAGGTTGGAGATACAAAAGACGATAACCACTTAAGACATATTGTAGGAAAATACGGTATAGGGACGAGAAACGAAAGTTGAGAAATGCTATTAAACTTTTGTGCTGGTAATGGACTAACAATATTGAACACAGTGCATCAACAACACATTCGTCGATTATATACTTGGCAATCCCCGGGTGATCGGTGTAGAAACCAGATAGACTACATACTGATACGCACTCGATGGAGAACGTCTATACGAAACACAAAAACCCTTTCTGGAGCAGAATGTGGCAGCGATCATAAACTTCTTACAGCTCGCTTCAAACTAAAACTGAAGGTACCACAAAAAAGAACAACATCACCTAGAACACAAATTAGTGACGAAAAAATATTCGAAGAAAAACTGCAGACAAAACTCGATAACCCACCTACACAACAAGAAGCATTAACACCTGAGGAAATATGGCAATTTACCAAACTGGCCATTAAAGAAACTATAAAAGAAACCAAAAAGAAACAAATAATAGAAAAGCGCCAACACTGGATAACGGACCAAACTATGGAAATAGTACAAGAAAGACGAGATCTAAGGGCAAGTGGTATAGATACAGAACAAAAACGAATTAAATACACCGAACTCAGCAAAACTATACAACGATGCTGCAGAAAGGATAAAAACACACACCTATTAAGAATCTGCAACGAAGCACAAGGGCATGCTGAAAATAATAACACAAAAGACCTTTATAAACTAATAAAAACAATAAACAAAAAATACACACCTCGCTCATGGACTATCGAAAATAAAGAAGGCGAAAAATAACAAACATAGACGAAACACTGGAAGTATGGAAAGAATACTGTGAAGAACTTTTCAATGACCAGGAAAGAACAGACACCTATACACAAGAAGATATGGAGGAGGAACCAGCTATCCTAAAGGAGGAAATAAGGGATGCCATAAAAAAGCTCAAGCCCCTAAAATCTAAGGGAGCAGATAACATCACAACTGAAATCATCAAAGCAATGGGAGAAAGTGGTGTCCACATACTACATAAAATATGCAACGGAATATGGTCAACAGGACAATGGCCTGATGACTGGGTAGAATCGGTATTCATACCATTACACAAAAAAGGATCTAAAGAGGAATGCGAGAACTATCGGCTGATTGCACTAATGTCACATGCCAGTAAGATCCTCCTCAAAATTATGAATGAAAGACTAAAACCATTTCTGCTGTGGCAAATACCACCACAACAAGCTGGATTTGTGAAAAGAAGAGGCACTCGTGAACAAATTTCCAACATAAGAAGGATCATTGAGAAAGCCCGAGAAATCAATAAACCAATATACATGTGCTTCGTTGACTATCGTAAAGCCTTTGACAGTATGAAATGGGAAAAACTCTGGACCATACTACGCGAAATGAGAGTGCCTCATCATCTTCGTACATTAATACAGCAGCTGTACAAAAATAGTAAGGCAAGAGTACGAATAGATAAACACCTCTCAAACCCCTGCAACATCAAAAAAGGAGCGAGACGGGGATGTATACTCTCACCAATCCTCTTCAATATATACACAGAATACATAATGAGGAGAGTCCTAGAAAACTGGAATGGAGGTATAGGTATAGGAGGAACACCCATAAACAACCTGCAATATGCCGATGACACTGTGCTGCTAGCATCAACTGCAGAAGAACTTACAGAACTGGTTCAGAAATTGATGCATGTGAGATGTGGTGCTGGAGGCGTATACTACGTGTCCCATGGACAGCTCACAGAACGAACATATCCATTAATAATGAAATAAATGAAGTCCAGCAACTATCACAGATTGTCTTTACAAGAATCCTAAAATTCTTTGGCCACATCAATAGAAGAGATGATAACAACCTAGAAAAACTGGTGATACAGGGAAAAATAGAAGGAAAAAGACCGAGAGGAAGATCACCGATGAGGTGGACTGACACTATTAAGGCAACAACCAACAGCACGATAACACAAGCAACAAGGGAATCTAGGAACAGGGAAAGATGGAGGGATATTGTACGAAGAACGACAGCAAAAAAGTAAACCACAATCACGACCTTTCTGAAAAGAGAGAAAACGAAGAAGAAGAAGAGGATGTTAATTTTTAAGGGTTGATTATAAAGATTGGAGATAATAAAAATTGTTTTTATAGTTTGCCTTTTTGAGTGAATGGCTGTTTTGAAACTCTCTTTGCTATAGCTTGTTTATAGTAAATTTCTTTTTAGTAACAATAATGCTAACTATTTCAAACCAACAAATCCTTTTGTTATCTGTGTTGTATTGGGAAGTTATTGCCAATTTGAGCTTAAAGATATTTGAGGTGTAAAAGTCTAATTCTTTTAGAATGAACAGTTGAACAGCCTTTCTGGCATGTTTTTTAATAGAAACCCACCGAGCCCGACCTAAATTGGATCTGATTTTTTGCTTCTCTATGAAAGAATGCATTGCACCTCCTTCATTTTGGGTGTAACCAACTGTTAAAAAGTATAGAGTTATTGGTGGTAGATCTTGTTTTATGACAGTATTAATTAGAAGAGATACTATATATTTATTCTTTTTTTGTCCACTTTGGGGGGTGGTAGTATGAACCACAACAAACAAAAAATTATTTATTTTTATATATTTTTACAAAAAATAGATTTATAGAAAATGTTCGAAGTGCTCTCCTTCCATTTCCAAACAGGCACAATATCTTTGTTCAAAGGACACTCGTACTCTTTTTAAAACCCCATCATTGGCTCAGATTTCTTGGCACTTTTTATTAATTTTCAATTAGCCCAAAAAAAAAAAAACAAAAAAATAATGATAAAAGGAAAGAATCTTCTCGAGAAGATAATAAAATAAGCAAATATAAATAAAATTGTAATGATTGTTGCTATAATTACAATTTTTGTAAAAGAGTTTATAAAAAAATATTAAATTTATTATAGAACTTATTGTGCAAAAAATTTTAATCAAAACGTTTAAAATTGTTCTTATAATTGCAACTACTATAAAAAACAATTGCATTTTTCAAAAAATTATTAAATCTTGGAAGTTAAACAAAAACTTATTACATATTTAAAAATTTTGATAATTCAAAAAACATTTTTGAAAAAAGATAAACTTTAGAAATTGATTAATAGAATTATTGACTATATGTAGTATATGCATATGTGCAGACAAAAATTGAATTAAAATTGTTGTTACAATTACAGTTTTTGTAAAACAAAATTTTAAAATTAAACAAAAAGGACAAATTTAAAAATAAAATATAGATATTTGTTTTTCAAGATTAATATTTAATCACTTGTGTCATGTATTAAGAGACATTTGTTCCAAAATTTTAATAATTATTGCAATTTTTGTAAAAAATGTATTATTATTAAACTTATAAAAAAATATATAAAATAATTGTAAAAATTTTAACAAATATGTTTAAATATTTTGAACAAACACCAAAATTTAATAATTGAATAAGTAATTTGTTGATAATTAGTGTGACAAAAAATTAACCAAAATTTTGATAATTTTTTCTATAATTGCAATTTTTGTATATAAAAAAAATGTTTTAAAAATTTAATTTTTTTTTTAAATACTATAATTTGAAAATTAATTAATGAATTTATTGTCTCAATATGTGTGACAAATTTTAAACAAAATTTTTAACAATTGTTGCTATAATTACAATTTTTGTAAAAAGGAAAATATAATCTTAAGATTCAATAATAAAATTATTCTTTTGTTTGTTTACATTGTTTACTGGTGTCAAAATTCTCAAACACAATCCGGAATGGAATTATTATCAAACCGTCTATTCCTAAAGTAGGATTTAATAATAAAAATATTCGTTTTATCTGTATACATCCTTATAACTTTGCTTGGCAGTTCAACTGTCAAAACAAAGTAAACAGTTTGGTGCACAATTTAAAAAAAAAGGCATATTTAAAGCGATTACCTAATTTCAGACATTTATAAAAACGCAGTAGTTTTGAAAACTCTAAAAACATGTAAAAATAAAAAAAAAGTTTGAATTAAAACTTTAAAAATTGTTGATATAATTGCAGTTTTTGTAAATAATAAAACATTTTTAAAAATTCAAAAAACAAGTTTTGAGAATAGATTAAGAAACTGACAACAAAACAATTTGAAAATTAAAAAATAAAATCGTTTGGACGTGTGAATGCAGTTTGCTTTAATAAATCTAGTTGAGTGGTCAACGATACCAGGATTAATGGTCGTTGTCAAAAACTTTTGTGTTCCGCTCCGCATGGTTGCACATGGTGACTCAAAATAAAAAATTCTCTGTTGTTTACATGTGTTGGTGTGTTTTTGGTTTAACTGTTTTTTGCTTGAGTGCAGAACTCATTGCAGAAATTTAACTAAAGTGCTGTTTTCTGTAGATTGTGAAAAAAATCTTCTAAAGTAAGTTTCAAGTTTGCTTTTTGTTATAGAAACCTGTAAAGACAAGTATAGTTTAGTGTATGCTTTTGAGCTGACAATACCTACTTGCAAGTATATCTAAAATAGAAGACTTACAGCAATATTAGAGCTTTTCTTCTCTTTTTGTAGTACCTATCTTATTTGGCTGTTTCCAACCAACATAATTATTTACACTTTAAAAAATTTTGTTAATGTTAAATAAAATTATTGCCAAAAATGTTTTTTTATGTTTTTTGTTAAATTTTCATTTGTAGAATGAGCTGTAGTAAATTGTATCTACTTGCATTTCTTAAGATGTTGTATTTTGCATTCTTTATTCAGTTTTTGGAACACTTTAGTATTGGCTGCATGCAACACTTTTAGTATCAGTCTGCAGCATAACATCTCAAATGTTTTAAGTTTTTTCATTGATGCCTCACTTACTGTCAAAAATCAGCTTAAAAAAAGTAAAAAAAGGGCTAAAAATACATTGTAAAATGTATATTTTTTAGTAATTTTATGCTGTAACAAGTTTTATACTTAATATTTATCGTTTTTTATGTAATTTTTAGAATTTTAAAATCAGTTTTAATCCACTTTTCAAACAAATGAGTCAAGTGTACAAAATAAAAATTTTTTTTGCTCAAACTATTAAAAATGCCTTCCTCTACATGAATCTTGATTATGTAAAATTTTTAAGATTATTTCAGTGAGCCAATTCCGAGTAATAAGTAATTATAATTTAAAAAAAAATGATGTTTTTGAATTTTTTTACTTTTTTTTTGATCGTTTGTAACTTCTCAAGATAGCATTTTTAGAAAAAAATTATTAATAACATTTTTCTTCAAAATTGTTCAAAAAACAAGTTTTCATAACCAAAAATTTGTTTTCTTAAATTTTAAAAATTTTGCAGAACTTTAAAAGACAGTTTTGCAAAATTTTCAAAATTTAAAGAAAAAGAAAATTTTGTTTGTAAAAACTTAATCTTTAGACAATTAAAAAAAATGGTTATAGTTTTTTCCTAAAAATGCAATCCTGAGAAGTTACAAACAATCAAAAAATGTAAATTTTAAATTTAAGCCTTTTTCGCTATTTTTATGTATTTCTGTGAATTCATTGTAAGATACTTGGGAGCGTTGCACACGGCACTTCTTGAAATTTTCAGGGTATCTTTTGCACATATAAAAGCACGTTTTTATCCATATTTGAGAAAAAAGAAAATTTTTTTTTTAAGAAACTTAAGTTCTGCAAAATTTTCAAAATTCAAGGAAACAAATTTTTGGCTATAAAAACTTATTTTTTGGATAATATTAAAAAAAAATTAAAATTTTTTTATAAAAATGCAATCCTGAGAAGTTACAAATGAGCAAACAAAGTAAAAAATCTAAAAAACCTCATTTTTTTATATTTTGATTGCGAATAGCTCAATAAAAAAACCTAAAAAATTCAAATAATCAGGATTCATGTAGCATCAAGCATTTTCAAGGGTTTAAGCAAAAATAAATTTTCATTTCGTACACTTGATTTATATATGGACCTTAAATAAATATTATGTAAGTTTTTTTTGCGTTATTTTTATGTTACAAATCAGCTTTTTTGCATCGCAATTTCTGGACAAATTTTATGTTAAATTTTTTTTTTTTCAATATTGTTAATGCTTTAACTGAGTTTAACTGGTTAATTTCGATAATTTTTATGTAGTAAACGTAATTTTGAAGCTAAAAATTAATATTTTATGAGTTTTTCATGTTGTAAAAAAGTTTTCTGCGTGAGTTTTGATAAGCTGCAAGTAGTAATATAAATTTCAAAATAAATTGCTTGCTTAAAATAAGTTTTTTGTGTCATTTTTGATATATTTTGATGTAGTAAACGTACATTTTGAGCAAATTTTATAATAAAAATTAGTTTTATGTAGTTTTTTATGCTGCACTTAAGTTTTCTGCATCAATTTTGACCAGTTTCATGTAGTAAATGATTTTTTTAAGCAAATTTTATGATAAAAATAGGTTTCTTGTGAAAATTTTGAAAATTTTTATGTAGTAAACGTAATTTTGAAGAAAAATTTATGCTAAAAACAAGTTTTTTATGCTACACTTAAGTTTTCTGTATTAATTTTGACTAATTTCATGTAGTAAATGTAATTTTTGAGCAAATTTTATGATAAAATTATGTTTTTTGTGTAAATTTTAATATATTTTATGCAGCAAACCTTATTTTAGAGCAAATTTTATGCTAAAAAATATTTTTATGATGTAAGTATTTGTTTTTACATTAATTTAGATAAATTTTATGTAGTAAACGTAATTTTGGAACTAATTTTATGCTTAAAACAAGTTTGGCAAGGACCATTAGAACCTGAAATAAGTAGAATCCAGTTTAAAGCTGCAAATCGAACACCAACAAGCAGCAGGATGCCGTGTAGCCAACACGGCATCAAAAAACCGTACTCATGCCTTCACGTGGCGGCGCTGATGATGCTAAGTTGAGACAGATTAACAGTTAGCTCAAAATAATTGAGCTAACTAGAAAAGAAAACAAGATAGACACAATCTATTTATACATTTCATGGAGGAAAGCAACGGGAAACCTCCTCCATTATTTTTTTCCCAAAAAAATCACATAATGACATCATTTAATTCAAATTATACCGGAGAAATAAATAGTTCTCCGATCTAATCTTCGGGGGAAACTGTCTTAAATAAGGCCACAAAAATAAACATAAGACAAAAACTAAAAATCGGAACATGGAACACCCAAACCCTATTTGAAACAGGGAAACTTGCCAATACTATCCTAGAAATGAACAGACTCAATATTAATTTAATGGGAATTGCAGAAACAAGATGGAAGGGACAAAAGGAGGAACAATATTCTACTTTGGCAACAAAACGTTGGCATTATTGTAAATGATAACATCACAAAGTGCGTTACCACCTTTATACCGCACTCTAACAGAACAATGCTACTGAAGATCAACGCTACGCCAGTAATCCTTAACATTATACAGACATACCCGCCAACCACCGACAAAAGTGACCAAGATGTACACAAATTCTATGGTGAAATTCAGAAACTACTTGCAATGACAAAACAGCAGGAAGTTAACATCATAATAAGTGACTTCAACTCAAAAGTAAGAAAGGGTAAATTTAAAAACATTGTTGGCCCATATAGACTGGGTGGCTGAAACAAAAAAGAAGACCGTCTGGTCCAAATCTGCCAAAAAAAAAAAACATAAAAATTCCAAACACATGGTTTGATTTACCATCGAGGAAACTATATACGTGGAAATATCCAGCAGACCGCCCGGAGAAAATAGTTGAAAACCAAATTGATTATATCCTAATTAATAAGCGTTTTTGCTTGTCAATAAAGAAAGTGTGTACATACCCAGAGGTAGATATCCACACAGATCATAACCTACTTGTAGCAACAATCAAAATCAAACTGACAACGATACAAAAAAAAAAAATGAAATGTAGTAAAATAAATAACTAAAAAATAAAGACATCAGAAAAAATACACAAGATGAACTAAACAGAAAAATTGAGGATATTAATACCGTTAAACAAATAGAAGTTTTATAAAAAAAAATTAAGAGACCATGATCAAAACATCAAAAACTAAACTTAGTTACAAAAAAGAAGAACCCAAAAAAGAATGTATGACTGATAAAATCCTTAATCTAATAGAACAACGACGCCCTCTTAGAAACACAGTACACAAAAACGAAAACTGAACACTTCAAAAGTAAATCAAGACAAAAATAAAAATAGCAAAAAACAACTGGCTGAAACAGCAGTGCAAAGAAATGGAAAAATTAAAAAACATACACGACAACTTTAATCTACACAAAAAGTTAAAAGAAGCAGCAAGAATACGTCGCAAATCAACACCTTATACACTGGTCAACAGTCAAAATAAAGTTATAACAAAACCATCAACAAACAAAAATATTGAAGATAACCGGTCAATGTATAATAAAAAACTTGGTAATTAACTTACAGGCTCAGAAATTACAAAAGACGAGGTCAAAAAAGCTATTAAATCTACCAAAAGTAAGTGGATCAGACAAGATACCAGTGGAAATAATAAAACTGCTCGATGATGATAGCATATCAAAACTACAAATAATATTCAATAAAATCTATGACACAAGTATATACCCTGCTGATTGGTTAAGATCAAACTTCATTCCACTACCTAAAAAGAATAATGCCAAAAAATGAATGAATATAGACTTAACAGCTTGATGAACCACGCACTAAAAATCTTCCTTAAAGTGCTGCATCAAAGGCTGTTTAAGAAGTGCAAAATTGTTACAAAAAAAACAAAGTTTGGGTTTTGGTTAGGATTAGGAACCAGAGAGGCACTAACTGCGACTCAAGGGCTGGTACAGAATTGCTACGCCCAACAAAAATCAGTATACATCTGTTTCGTGGACTACGCAAAAGCGTTTGATAGAGTGCGACATGACAAACTAGTTGAAATCCTTAATAAAGTGGAACTAGATCAAAAGAACATAAGATGCATCAAGAATCTGTACTGGAACCAAACAGCTAGAGTATAAGTAGACGGAGAACTAACAAAAAATATCAAAATATACCAAGGAGTACGACAAGGGTGCATACTATATCTTTACTATTAAACCTTTACTCGGAAGCAATTTTCCAAGAGACATGGAAAACGTTGACAAAGACGGAAAATAGATCAAAAACATTTTGTTTGCTGACAACGCAGAGATTATAGCTGACAACATTGAAGACTTCCAATACTTAGTCAACAAAATAAACATTTATAGCAAGATTTGTCTAAAGATAAACATCAATAAAACTAAATTCATGACAATAACAAGAAACCCAGAAACACTGCTATAGAACAGATTACTAAATTCAAATACCTAAGAGTATGGTTGCATAAGAAATGGGACTCTGATAAAGAAATAAAATGCCGAATAGAAACCTGAGAATACGTTTTATACAATGTACAACCATGAACAAGCTAGAGGCATTTGAAATGTGGACCTTTTGCCGCTTACTGAAAATCTCGTGGATGGATAGAAAAATATAAAGCAAAAAATGACTGCATACTTCAAACACATTAATTGTTCAGAGCAAAAAGATCGAAGGCAAAAGAGGATTAGGTCGAAAACAAAAGTCGTGGTTGCGTAATATTAGAGATTGGACTGGTCTAAAGACAGTTTAAGAACATTTTCACACAGCAAGAAACCGGGACGAAATGAAACATGTGATCGCGAACGTTCATTAGTAGATACGCACCGAAAGAAAAAGAATTTCTTTTATTGCCAAATTAATTTAATGCTAAACATAAACTTCCTGAGCGTTTTTTATGTAAATGGGTTTTCCATGTTAAATTTATTGATATATTGGAGATGGTAAATGTGATTTTATAGCAAATTTTATTTTTAAATAAGTTTTTTGTGTAATTTTTGATCAATTTTGATACATTTTGTGTAGTTTTCTACGTTTTTTTATAGTGTAAATAAGTTTATTGCGTTAATTTTGAACAATATCATGCAGTAAATGTGATTATTTATATTAAATATAAATTTTCTGTATCAATTTTGATATATTTATCTAGTAAATGTAATTATAAAGCACATTTTATGCATAAAACAAAGTGTCAATTTTGATTTATTGTACGTAGTAATTGTGATTTCCCAGCAAATTTTATTCTAAACTAAAAGTATGTAAATAGCAAGTAAAAAGTAAACATGTTTTTAAAGCAAATTTAATGTTTATATTAAGTTTATTATAATAAATAACAAATTTTGTCATGTAGTAAACGTAGTTTTAAAGAAAGTTTTACGCCGAAAGGTAAATTTTCTATGTCAATTTTGTAGTAAACATCATTACCGAACAAATTTTATTTTACAAATAAGTTTTTTGAGTAAATTTTGATATATATCAGGTTCTAAACGTAATTTTAGAGTAAATTTTATACATTTTTTGCGCGATATTATAGTGGAAATAGACTTTCTGCATCAATTTAAATAAATTTTTTGTTATAATTCCATGTAAACGTGATTTTAGAGCAAATTTTATGCTAAAAACAAGTTTTTTGTGCGTTTTCTATAGTGTAAATGGGTTTTGTGCATCAATTTAGATATTATGTCTAATAATTGTAATTTACAAACAAATAGGTTAAACATAACTTTTCTGCGTATTTTTATGCTGTAAAGATTTAATTTCATTTGGAAAAGAACTATATTGCTATATTGATAGTATCATAAAATAGTTTTTTTTAAGAAAAGGTTGTTTTTTCACTATTTTATGTAAATATTTTTATTGTTTATAGTTTGGCAACTATAGAGTTTGAAGCTAATACCACATTTTTAGTTAAACTAGGAATGATTGATAATAGTAGTGGCGCTAATGGCAAAGTTATTTTACGCCCTACAACAAGTGAACGTAGACAATTATTTGGATCCAATTTGCTGTGTGGTTGAATTGATGAGAACGCGAAAATAAGGAATAGTTTGTAAAATACTTTTTATTGAATAATAAAAACAGCCATAAACAGAGAATAATATAAAATAGATAATGTTTTACGACAGGAATAAAAATATGTTTAAATGTTATCTATCTAAATATAATAAAATGGGATAAAACTGAGATAATAACGTATTGCATATCGTCGTTAAACTTGCCAGTTTGAAGTTTTAAATTATTTTGATTAATATCTAAAGAGTAAATTTAAATAATATGGTATGTTTTAAAGGGAACAATAAAATTATTAAAAATATTACGTCTTTGTGAACACAACTAGTCAGTATGTGTCCTCGTGCTGCTCGTATAATTTAGAATGGGTCATTTGTCAAGACGAAGAGTTCCGTGCTTTCTAAATATTTAAATGGCCCTATGCGCGTTATTTTCAAATATTTATACGATTCGTGACCATTGAAATTAATGACAACCGTTAAGCCGTGCTTCGTCCCCCCAACAACGCAGCTATAAAATTATAATTAAAAAGTCATAGGTGCTTTGTAATGGAAAAAAAAAGGAGAAGAATCCGGACTCACGTCGAGACCAATATATAAGACAGCGGGACGCGGCGGGATCCCATAAACAATAAATGATAATCTGAATTATTGCCACCAAAAACTAAGCACATGGCGGTTGAAGGGATACATGAGAGTGAAACTGGTTTCAATTCTTTCTTTTCCCCTTTTGCGGGAGACACATCGATACGATGCACCAGTTTTTATTTCTATTAAGCCGCGTCCTCCCGCCCATATGCACACATCATTGTGCAAACTTTCCGTTACTTAGGAATCGCGAACATAAATCGTTGCATTACGTGACATTTCCTGGAGGCTAGGGCCGATTTATTGTCGCCCAGTTACGCCCTGCAAGTATCATCAATATCGACGTTACTTTTTGAAGAAAAAAAAGATCGTGGAGGCATGGTCAGCATCATCTTGACTTCAACCACAAACATCTGCTTTTAACCGCATTAATGCAGGACACGGGCCCTTCTTAAATCTGCACCGACGTCAATAGGACTCGTTAATCTTTTCTTATTTTCGAATAGGTTTACCATACGTTTTGAATAAAATCTATTATATGGACAAAAACATGCTAACAAATTTAAGTTCCACTCTATTCACTGCTGCTTAAGGAATTATTATATAAAGGGACACATGTGCAAAATTATATTATATATATTATTGATGTCTAGAATGCCAAATTATTGTATTTCAATAAAGCAGATTTATTATGTAAGTTTAGAAACAGCAAAATATGATATTAATTATAAAATTACCAATATTAATTTCATACAATTCTTCAAAAACTTAAAAGCAATATAAACATTTCCTACTTGAAATGTAATGGTCATTTTATAATCTGCATTTGACAGTCAAACTCTTGTATATCAATTCACAAATAAAAAAGTACAAGCTTTGTAAACTTCTGGCGACGAGTGCGCACCGAAGGAAATCCGTTGGCTCAGAAATAGAATTAAAATTATTCTTTTTACAAAGTAAATAAGCAAACTTTACATTATTAAAAATGTTGTGGCTGAGATATAGAGTTTAAAATTTTCACCATAAAGTCGTAATAAATTGTAAAAGCAATAAATAGTAAATATGAGCTTGTATAAACTTGATGGAAATATGAATAAATTTTAGTAAAGTGACTTCTATAATAACTTAATATTTAAAAATGATACAATATTTCAAAGTTTAGAAATAACTCAAGTCAGAGTAATTACAAATGCATCTTTTTATATTTCTTAAACTTTTTAAAAAGTTGATCTGCAAATTATTAATTTCCACTTTAAGATGGTTTCCAACTTAATTCAAGAGATAGTTACAAAATTATTGCACTTAAATCAATCTTAGTTTGAAAATATTGAAGTAACAATCACATTAGAAGCAACTTGTAGCTACTAAATTTGTAGTTAGCAACTTTAGAATTGATACACTTAATTATTACATATCTAAGCTGATTATAAGCAAATTATTGCACTTAAATGACTTAGTTTAAAATTATTGACGAAACAATCACATTAGAAGCAATTTGTAGGAACTAAATTTATAGTTAGTAACTTCATATTTGCTACACTTAATTACTACATATCTGAGCTGGTTATCAACAAATTTCAAATAAATTCAAGCGTTAGTAACAAAATTATTGCACATAAATGACTTACTTTGAAATTATTGATGTAACAATCACATTAGAAGCAATTTGTAGCAACTAAATTTATAGTTAGCAACTTCATATTTGATACACCTAATTTTTACATATCGGAGCTAGTGATCAGCAAAATTCAAATTGATTTAAACGTAAGTAACAAAATTATTGCACTTAAATGACTAAGTTTGAAATTATTGACGTAACAATGATATTAGAAGCAATTTGTAGCAACTAAATTTTAAGTTAGTAACTTCATATTAGCTACACTTATTAACTACACATCTGAGCTAGTTATCAACAAATTTCAAATTAATGCAAGCGTTAGTAACAAAATTATTGCACTTGAATGACTTAGTTTGCAATTATTGACGTAACAATAACATTAGAAGCAATTTCTAGCAACTAAATATATAGTTAGCAACTTGATATTTGATACACCTAATTTTTACATATTGGAGCTGGTGATCAGCAAAATTCAAATTAATTCAAGCGTAAGTAACAAAATTATTGCACTTAAATGACTAAGTTTGAAATTATTGACGTAACAATCACATTAAATGCAATTTGTAGCTACTAAATTTATAGTTAGCAACTTCATAATTGTTATACTTAATTACTACATATCTGAGCTAGTTATCAGCAAATTTTAAGTTAATTCAAGCGTTAGTAACAAAATTATAGCACTTAAATGATTTAGTTTGAAGTTATTGACGTAACAATCACATTAGAAGCAATTTGTAGCAACTAAATTTATAGTTAGTAACTTTATAATTGCTATACTTAATAACTACATACCTGAGCTTATTATCAGCAAATTTCAAAATAATTCAAGCGATAGTAACAAAATTATTGCACTTAAATGATTTAGTTTAAAATTATTTTTAATTTTTACATATCGGAGCTGGTGATCAGCAAAAGTCAAATTAATTCAAGCGTTAGTAACAAAATGATTGCACTTGAATGACTTAGTTTGAAATTATTGACGTAACAATGACATTCAAAGCAATTTGTAGCAACTAAATTTATAGTTAGCAACTTTTGAAGTTGTACACTTAATTACTTTATATCTGAGCTAATTATCAGCAAATTTCAAAATAATTCAAGCGTTAGTAACAAAATGATTGCACTTGAATGACTTAGTTTGAAATTATTGACGTAACATTGACATTAGAAGCAATTTGTAGCAACTAGATTTATAGTTAGCAACTTCAGAATTTGTACACTTAATTTCTTCATATCTGAGCTGATTATCAGCAAATTTCAAAATAATTCAACCGTTAGTAACAAATTTATTGCTCATGAATGAATTAGTTTGAAATTATTAACGTAACAATGACATTAGAAGCAATTTGTAGCAACTAAATTTATAGCTAGTAAATTCATATTTGCTACACTTAATAACTACACATTTGAGCTAGTTATTAGCAAATTTCAATCTAATTCAAGTGTTAGTAACAAAATTATTGCACTTAAATGACTTAGTTTGAAATTATTGAAGTAACAATCACTTTAGAAGCAATTTGTATTATTATTCTATTATTCTATTATTCTATTAAAATTTGTAGCAACTAAATTTATAGTAAGTAACTTCATACTTGCTATACTTTATAATTACACAATTGAGCTGATTATCAGATAGGTTCAAATTAATTCAAAAGTTAGTATCAAAATTATTGCACTTGGATGACTTTCTTTGAAATGATTGACGTAACAATCACATTAAAAGCAATTTGTAGCAACTAAATTATTAGTTAGCAACTTCAGAATTGCTACACTAAATTACTACATATCTGAGCTGGTTATCAGCAAATTTATTGAGCTTGAATGACTTAGTTTGAAATTTTTGACGTAACTATAACATTAGAAGCAATTTGTAGCAACTAACTTTATAGTTAACAACTTCAGAATTTTTACACTTAATTAATTCTTTACTGAGCTGATTAACAGCAAATTTCAAATTAATTCAAGCGATAGTAAAAAAATTATTGCACTTAGATGACTTGGATTGAAACTATTGACGTAACAATGACATTAGAAGCAATTTGTAGCAACTAAATTTATAGTTAGCAACTTAAGAATTAATACACTTAATAACTTCTAATCAGAGCTGATTATCAGCAAATTTCAAATTATTTCAAGCGTCAGTAAAAAAATTATTGATCTTAAATGACTCAGTTTGAAATTATTGACGTAACAGTCACATAAAAAGCAATTTGTAGCAACTAATTTCAGAGTTAGTAATTTTAAATTTGCTACACTTAATTACTACACATCTGAACTAGTTATCAGCAAAATTTAAACTAATTCAAGCGTTAGTAACAAAATTATTGCTTTTTAATTTGAAAATATTGACGTAACAATCACATCACATCACATAAGCAATTTGTAGCAACTAAACTTATAGTTAGTAACTTCATGTTTGCTACATTTAATTACTACATATCTGAGCTAATTATCAGCAAATTACAAATAAATTCAAGAGTAAGTAATAAAGTTATTGCACTTGAATGACTTAGTTTGAAAATATTAACGTAACAATCACATTAAAAGCAATTTGTAGCAATTAAATTTATAATTAGCAATTTCATAACTGCTACACATAATTACTATACATTTGAACTGGTTATCAGCAAATTTCAAATGAATTCAAGCGTCAGTAACAAAATTATTGCACTTAAATGACGTAGTTTGAAATTTTTGACGTAACAATCACATTAGAAGCAATTTGTAGCAACTAAATTTATAGTTAGCAATTTTTGAATTGGAACACTTAATCACTTCTAATCTGAGCTAATTATCTGCAAATTTCAAAATAATTCAAGCGTCAGTAAGAAAATTATTGCACTTAAATGATACATATTGAAATTGTTGACGTAACAGTCTCATTAGAAACAATTTGTAGCAACTAAATTTATAGTTAGTAACTTTATAATTGCTACATTTAATTACTACACATCTGAGCTAATTATCAGCAAATTTCAAATTAATTCAAGCGTAAGTAACAAAATGATTGCACTTGAATGACTTAGTTTGAAATTATTTACGTAACAATCACATTAGACGCAAGTTGTAGCAACTAATTATTTAGTTAACAACTTCATAACTTCTACACTTAATTACTACATATCTAAGCTCATTATCAGCAAATTTTAAATTACCTCAAGCGTTAGTAACAAAATTATTGCACTTAGATGACTTAGTTTGAAATTATTTACGTAACAATGATATTAGAAGCAATTTGTAGCAACTAAATTTATAGTTAGCAACTTCAGAATTGGTACACTTATTAACTTCATATCTGAGCTAATTATCATCAAATTTCAAAATAATTCAAGAGTCAGTAAGAAAATTATTGCACTTAAATGACTTAGTTTGAAATTATTGACATAACAATGACATTAGAAGCAATTTGTAACAACTAAATTCATAGTTAGCAAACTTAAGACTTGGTACATTTAATTACTTTATATCTGAGCTGATTATCAGCAAATTTCAAGTTAATTCAATTGTCACTAACAAAATGATTGCACTTAAATGACTTAGTTTGAAATTATTGACGTAACAATGACATTAGAAGCAATTTGTAGCAACTAAATTTATATTTAGCAACTTTATATTTTATACACCTAATTACTACATAACTGAGCTGGTTATCAGAAAAATTCAAATTAATTTAAGCGCTAGTAACAAATTTATTGCCTTTGAATGACTTAGTTTGAAATAATTGACGTACAAATACATTAGAAACAATTTGTAGCAATTAAATTTATAGTTAGCAACTTTATAACTATTACATTTAATAACTACAAATCTTAGCTGGTTATCATTGAATTAGCAAATTAATTTAAGCGTTAGTAACTAAATTATTGCACTTAAATGACTTAGTTTGAAGTTATTGACGTAACAATAACATTAATAGCAATTTGTAGCAACTAAATTTATAGTTAGTAACTTTATACTTGCTACACTTAATAACTACATATCTGAGCTAGTTATCAGCAAATTTCAAATTTATTCAAGCTTTAGTAACAAAATTATTGCACTTAAACGACTTACTTTGAAATTTTTGACGTAACAGTGACATTAGAAGCAATTTATAGCAACAAAACATATAGTTAGTAACTTTTTATATGCTATACTTAAATACTTTATATCTAAGCCAATTATCAGCAAAATTTAAACTAATTCAAGCGTCATTAACAAATTTATTGCACTTGAATGACTTAGTTTGAAATTATTGACGTAACAATAACATTAGAAGCAATTGGTAGCAACTACATTTATAGTTATCAACTTCATAATTGCTACACTTAATAATTACAAATCTAAGCTCATTATCAGCAAATTTCAAATTTGTTTAAGCGTTAGTAACAAAATTATTGCACTTAAATGACTTAGTTTGAAACTATTGACGTAACAATGACATTAGAAGCAATTTGTAGCAACTAAATTAATAGTTAACAACTTTATAATTGCTCCACTTAATAACTACAAATCTGAGCTCATTATCAGCTAATTTCAAACTAATTCAAACAATATTAACAAAATTATTGCATTTGAATGACTTAGTTTGAATTTATTGACGTAACAATCACATTAGATGCATTTTGTAGCAACTAAGTTTATAGTTAGTAACTTCATAACTGCTATTCTTAATAACTACCTATTTGAGCTTATTATCAGCAAATTTCTAATAAATTCAAGCGTTAGTAACAAAATTATTGCACTTAAATGACTTGGTTTGAATTTATTGACGTAACAATGATTTAAGATGCAATTTGTAGCAACTAAATTTATAGTTAGTAACTTCATATTTGCTACACTTAATTACTTCACACTTTAGCTGAATATCAGCAAATTTCAAATTAATTCAAGCGTTAGTAAGAAAATTATTGCACTTAAATAACTTAGTTTGAAATTATTGACGTAACAATCACATTAGAAGCAATTTGTAGCTACTAAATTTATAGTTAGTAACTTTAGAATTAGTACACTTTATCACTACATATCTGAGCTAATTATGAGCAAATTTCAAATAAATTCAAGCGTCAGTAGGAAAAGTATTGCACTTAAATGACTTAGTTTGAAATTATTGACGTAACAATTACATTAGAAGCATTTTGTAGCAACTAATTATTTAATTAACAACTTTATAACTTCTACACTTAATGACTACATATCTAAGCTCATTATCTGCAAATTTCAAAATAATTCAAGCGTCAGTAAGAAAATTATTGCACTTAAATGATACAGATTGAAATTATTGACGTAACAGTCTCATTAGAAACAATTTGTAGCAACTAAATTTATAGTTAGTAACTTTATAATTGCTACATTTAATTACTACACATCTGAGCTAATTATCAGCAAATTTCAAATTAATTCAAGCGTAAGTAACAAAATGATTGCACTTGAATGACTTATTTTGAAATTATTAACGTAACAATCACATTAGACGCAAGTTGTAGCAACTAATTATTTAGTTAACAACTTCATAACTTCTACACTTAAGTACTACATATCTAAGCTCATTATCAGCAAATTTTAAATTAACTCAAGCGTTAGTAACAAAATTATTGCACTTAGATGACTAAGTTTGAAATTATTAACGTAACAATGATATTAGAAGCAATTTGTAGCAACTAAATTTATAGTTAGCAACTTCATAAATGCTACACTTAATTACTACTTATCTGAGCTAATTATCAGCAAATTTCAAAATAATTCAAGCGTTAGTAACAAAATTATTGCACTTAAATGACTTGGGTTGAATTTATTGACGTAACAATCATTTTAAAAGCAATTTGTAGCAACTAAATTTAAAATTAGCAACTTCATAATTAATACACTTACTTACTACATATCTTAGCTAATTATTAGCAAATTTCAATCCAAATCAAGCTTTAGTAACAAAATTATTGCATTTAGATTACTTAGTTTAAAATTATTGACGTAACAGTGACATTAGAAGCAATTTGTAGCAACTAAATTTATAGTTAATAACTTTATAGTTGCTATACTTAATAACTACATATCTGAGCTCATTATCAACAAATTTTAAATTAATTCAAGCGTTAGTAACAAAATTATTGCACTTGAATGACTTAGTTTAAAATTTTTGACGTAACAATAACATTAAAAGCAATTTATAGCAACTAAATTTATAGTTGAGAACTTCATATTTGCTACACTTAATTACTATACATTTGAGCTGGTTATCAGCTGATTATACAAAATTATTGCACTTAAATCAATGATTTAGTTTGAAAATATTGAAACAAAACTGGGACATACTTCATATAATCGGAAAAAAATCTGTACAATTGTGAATATAATACATATAATATCCAAGCAGTTTCTTTAATAATTATACAGAAAATATCGAATTAAATAAAACTGAGTTTTGTGCTGATTTGAAGGTTGTTATAGTATATTCAATTCCAAGATTGTTATTACTTTACCTTCTAGTTGAATAGAACATACTATACCAATTTACGTTTACATTGCTTAGCTACATAGTCATCCTTGTATAATTATTACTCACTATTGTACTTCCAGAGAATAATAATTAATATGTAAAAAATAGTTATAATATATACAACATGACTAATCTAAGGACTTAACATGATACAATCTTAAATAAAAATAAATTTTTCAAACCTAAATTATTACGTAGAGTTAAATTGCCTTGCATAAAATTGTATTAATTAGTAAAGTTCCTCATTCCTTCCACGCTGCGTGTCACAGGTCTTTTGTTTGATGATGATGCTCAATGTGGAAAAAAATAATAAACTTTCATTAAATGTTTATGCTATGCATGTAATAGAGATGTTATTAATTATAATGAGCGAGCAGCGATTGCGAATGCAAAAGTATGTCAAGCAAGAACATTAAAACACGTATTTAAAGAAAGAATGCGAAGTCTGTTATCAACGTCCCACACGTGGCATTCACCGTGCCCATCCATTGTTTCGAGTGTGGCGTGTCGGGACATCTGCAGAATTGTAATTAGATTAATAAGAATTTTATATTGTAATTTTAATTGCTATTTATTCAAATCTTTGTTAGAATAATTTATAAAAAATAAACTTCTATTTATATGGTACCACTAATATTTACTTAAAAAAAATATGTTGGTAATTGATAAAGACATCATCATAAGTGTAGGAAGTTTTTTTATTATTGAACATACCAAAAATAAAGCTGCTGCAACTGTTGCGTGCTGACAAATTGGATGGTTCAATAAAGTGCTGATGGAATTGTAGACACTTTTCTGTCGCTTTTAAATCTATCCCTAGACACCGACAAGCCGGGTGCAGCGTCTGCCAAGTCGCGCCGAACCGACGCATCAACAAAATTGGGATTAGGCAGGACACGTATCTTTTTATCTTTGCATCTTTGTCCTCCGGATTATCAGCAAAGTGTTTTAAGAGATCATAAAGAGGAATGTAGTTATAGTGGATTGGGTTTCCAGAAAGCCAACATATTTATCAAGACAACACAATATAATAAATTCCACTCAGCACCGATCTGTACGGTGCCAAAATATTATGTTTCAGTTATCTTATTATAATCAAACATTTCTTAAAATTATGCTTATTTAGAAACAATTAAAGTTTTAAGAATTTTATAAATGTTTACGGTTGTATGACCAGGTTTCAAATAGACTAGCATGAATGAATTATATAAAGGTAATTTATACGCAGCGATTTAAATGAGTTATTCGTATAGTATCTACACATTGGCGATGGTTTAATAATGTGTGAGAGATTTCAGTAAATGGAAATTGCATTAAATTGCTTATAATTAATGGAATGGAACCTATCATGCGTACTGTATAATAAATCGTGTTGCAGTATTGTTTAAAAATTTATTGGATGATCACCGAATTAAATAATTTGGATGGCGTGTTAATAAAAATGAGTTGCATGTGAATAATATATTATCATGTCTTTCACAACTAGATCAATATAATGTTTTCAATTTTGTGATTAAAATTAACTATTTGAGAAAGTGTATATTGATTATATTTATGAAGTAAATAAAAGTAATATTAAAATTAAAAGAATATAACATTGTATTCACATATTTTGGAAAATCAATGATATTGGAAACAAAGAATAATATCAAGTTTTTGTTTTAACGACAAATTTTTGAAAAAAAGGTGAGAGAGCTAAGTATAACTATCGCAAACAAGCAAATAACTAGCCAGACCGAAATAAAATGTCTAGCGGTGTATATTGGCAAAAACTTAAACATGGGGCACCACATAAGGAGCGTGGCCAAAAAAGCCAACAGGGTAACAACCCAACTAGACAGAGTCCTGTTGAACACAAACGGCCCTAGTGCCAGCAAAAGAAGGGTGTTTGGGAGCATGGTTAACTCTATTATCCTATACGCGGCTCCTATATGGGAGGATCATATGGCAATGGAAAAGCATAGAATAGTAGTGAACACAAAGGCACTCCAGGTGATTAGCAGCTCCGTTCCAATCCACCTAATGGCAAAGGAGAGAAGAAAAAGAAGAAGAAAACCAGATACCACTGAAAAAATGTTATTTTAAAGTTTTTTATTTTTGAGGTCATGGTTGAGGTTAACTAAAGTAATCCTTTACAATTTTTTGTTAATGACGTAATTAGTGAGATGATTTTTTTTAAGTAAAGGCATTTAGTAACGAATATTCTGATAGTGATTTTGCCTGTTATTATATCTTTATATTTACTTTTTTTTTAATCTCATAGTTTGTATACCTTGTTGATGATGTTGTTTTCTTGATTTTTGAGCTACTGAACAATATAATTTTTTTGACGTCTTTATTAGTTTTGTATAGCTTTTATTCTGCAGCTTTTATAGTAGTACTTTCATGTTCTTATTATCTTCTATAGTGCGTAAGGTTAATTTGATGTAATTAGTTCTTACGTTTTTTTGAATTTTTTTGTTTAGATGGTTGTATTTTTTGAATTATCTGTTTAATTGTGTCTAGTTTAATTTCACCGTTTTTAATTTTTTCTGCTTGCGCATATTTTTTATCAGTTTGTATGCTTTTTGTTGAGTTTCTGGTATTTGCTTTGCTTTTGTACAAATTTTTGGCAAGAGTGTTAGCAAGTCATGTTCTTAGGGTTTGATTCAGCCGCTTAACCTTAACCTTAGTTTAGCCTGCAAGTCAACGCAATTTGCTATAGTATGGCCACTGTTTTTAACAACTTTTTGAAGCCATAAGTAAAAGTTGTGGACTCGCTATTAATGTTCTAAACTTATTTCATATTGAAAAAGTACTGTTCTATATACGAAGGTGCTATTCCAATCCACCATATATTACGTGTAGGCAAAACTGAGTTTAAATTGCTTCAGCGTGTGGTTTGGATTAGTGTTCTTACAAAATCTAGCTATAAACCTGTTAAAAAGTGTAAAAATGAAATGAAATATTAAAAACATTGTAAAAAAAAACAAAATCCAACCATAAACTGCAAAAAGATGCAAAATTTTATTTATAAATTGTCATAAACTGTTAAAAAATGCAAATTTTTTTAAATAAAATATCAAAAATAGTATAACCCGCTCATAAAATACACCCACCCAAGTGTTACTTATCAAGAGGTTGGATCACGACCTTCTTTTTTGACAAAGTTACTTCTAACGTCTGCAGAGAGGTCAACAATACAATCTGTTGCTGACGGAAATTTGGTTGGGTGAGTAAAACATTTCATAGCATAATTATCAGTTAGAAGTTTGGTTTGGAGTAGCCCACCTACCAACCCAAGTGTTACTTATCAATTAGTTGAATCACGACCTTCTATTGTGGCAAAATGACTTTTGACAACTGCAGAGAAATCAAACATACAATTTTTTGATGACGGACACTTGGATGGGTGAGTGGGATACTCTATAACATAATAACTGGTCAGTAGTTTGAATTGCTGTATCCTACCCACCCACCAAAGTGTTACTTATCAAGTAGTTGGATTAAAACCTTTTCTTGTAACAAAATAAATTCTGATGTCCGCAGAAAAGTCATACAATTTTTGATGACGGAGACTTGAGTGGGTGGGTGAGACACTCTTTAGCATAATAACCAATTAGTAATTTAGATTGCAGTAGCCCGCCCACCAACCCAATTGATATTTTTCAAGTGTTTAAATCACGACCTTCTCTTGTGACAAAATGACTTCTGACGTCTACAAAGAAGTCAAACATACAATGTCTTAATGATGGACAATTGGGTGGGTGGAACACTCCATAGCGTAATAACCAGTCAGTGTTACTTGTCAAGTGGTTGAATCACAACTTTCTCTTGTAGGCCTTTGACAAAGTATAGAACAAAGGTCTCTTAGTCAAGATATTTAGACTAGGTTTTGACAAATAGCTAAGAAAAATCTTCCTTCTAACAGAAAGATGGTTTTAAGTACAAATTGAAAAGACTCTTTCCAACAGACGACCTATCACAGCTGTCGTACCTCAGGGATCAGTTTTTTTACCATTCCTCTACAAAATTTATATAGCAAACATGCCGACCGCCAACAATGGTACTATGACTGCTCAATATGCCAACGACACGGCTATTTTATACAGCTCGACTTGTATAAAAATTATCACAAAAAGACTACAACATGCCGCCGATCTAATCCAGAATTAAACAGAAAAATAGGGCATTCAAATTAATTCGAGAAAAAGCCAAGTCATTTTTTCTCCAAACTGAGGAAAAAAACCTAAGAGGATATAGAAATAAAAGGCATCTTATTACCATAGACTAACCGGGTGAAGTAACTAGAAGTAACCATAAAAAAGTTTCTAACATAGACATCACCATAAAACTATATCCGCTTCTTAAAACAACAAAATGACAATCAAGAACAAGTTGTTATTATACAAATCTACAATAAAACTTCAATTAACTTATGCGTCAACAGTGTGGAGAACAACTGCCGCAACACACTGGAAAACTATCAAAGCAAGACAATCTAGCTGCTTCAGTATCATCACCGGTGCCCCATAGTATGTGAGAAAAGAAAAATTATTACAACCGCACAACGATTCTTTGCAAAAGCGGATGTACACGACAACAATGGCATCAGGAAAATAACAAAAAACTTAACACTTTTCCGCAAATAGTACAATAAACCTATCGACCTGATATTACAAGACATCACGACATAAACGTCTAAATAACAGTAGTCAAACTACTTGCAAGCAAGCTACACATGCAGCTAACGAATCTTTTGCTGGACTGTTAGTCACATTAAATATAAATTACGCCCACCAAAGCAACCGCAAGATAGAAAGACAAATGGGAGAATTCCCGATGAGCTTCTAACCAATTAAGAATAAGTACGGAAAACTTCTGTTGTAACAAAATAACTACTGACGTTTGCAGAAAGATCAAACATACAATTTCTTGATAACGGACACTTGGGTAGGTGGGTAGGACACTCCATAGCATAATTACCAATCAATAGTTTGAATTACAGTTGCCCAACCACCCACCCAAGTGTTACTTATTAATTGGTTAGATCACAACCTTCTCTTATGACAAAATAACTTTTGACGTTTGCAGAGAGGACAAACATACAATCTCTTGATAACGGACACTTAAATGGGTGGGTGGGTAGGACACTCCATCGCATAATAACTTGTCAGTAGTATGGATTGCAGTAGCTCACCCACCCACTCAAGTATTATTTATCAAGAGGTTAGATCACGACTTTCTCTTGTGACAAAATAACTTCTGACGTCCGCAGAGAGGTGAAACATGCAATTTTTTTATGACAAATACTTGGGTGGGTGGGTTTGACACTCTATAGCATATTAACTAATTAGTAATTTAGATTGCAGTAGCTCACCTACCCATTTACTTATCAAGAAATAGAATGTTGTGACAAATTGACTTCTGACGTCCGCAGAAACCTTCTCTTATAACAAAATAACTTCTGACGTTTTCAGAAAGGACAAACATACAATCTTTTGATAACGGACAGTTGGGTGGGTGGGTGGGACACTTCATAGCATAATAACTAGTCAGTAATTTAGATTGCAGTAGCCCACCTACCCATTTACTAATCAAGAAGTTGAATCTTGTGACAAATTGATTTCTAACGTCCGCAGAAAGGTCAAACATAAAATTTTTTGATGACGGACATTTGGGTAGGTGGGTAGAATACTCTAAAGCATAATAACTAATTAGTAGTTTGAATTGCTGTAGTTACTTATCAAGAGATTGTATCACGACTTTCTCGTGTGGTCAAATGACTTTTGAAATTTGCAGAAAAGTCAAACATACAATTTATTAATGTTGGACACTTGGGTGGGTGAGTGGAACACTCTATAACATAATAATCAGTTAGTACTTTGGATTGCAGTAGCTCACCCACACACCCACCCAATTGTTACTTATCAAGAGGTTGGATTACGACCTTCTCTTGTGACAAAATGTTATCTGACGTCCACAAAGAGGTCAAATATACAATATAATGACGAACACTTAGGTGGGTGGGTGGGACACTCTATAGCATAATAACCAGTCAGTAGTTTGGATTGCAGTAGCCCACTCACCCACCCAAGTGTTACTTATCAAGTGGTTGAATTACGACCTCTTGTGACAAAATAACTTCTGACTTCTGCAGAAAAATCAAAAATATAATTTCATAATGATGGACATTTGTGTAGGTGTCTCAGTAGTTTAGATTGCAGTAGCCCACCCACCTACTTACTTATCAAGAAGTTGAATCTTGTGACAAAATGACTTCTGACGTCTGCAGAGAGGTCAAACATACAATCTACTCTCTATAGCATAATGACTATACCAAATTCAAATCCACGCTGGATTAGAAGTCAACAAATACACGCGTTGTTTACGTGCATAGCTAAATAAATAAAATCTTACTTAATGGAGTCTGGATTGAGCAGCCAAGCCTCATGCTGACGACTAAGCTTTACTTCACTTTACTTTATTTTTTGTTCAGCGTAAATTTGAATTTGGTATAGTCAGTTGTTTGGATTGCAGTAGTATTGTTATACAATATGGAAGCGTGGACCCTTAAAAAAGCAAAATAAACAAATTTCAGTTTTTTGAGATGGTCAAACAATGTGTATTTGGCTTAGGTGATATACACTTCTTATGATTATACTCTACCATTAATTTTTATACTTTGTTATTCAAGACCTTTTTTAAAACTCTGAATACTAAAATAGAATTGAATAAAGAAGAAGTTATCAAGATGATTTTTGTTAGGATATTCATAAAGATTTTTAGTGTAGTGGTTTTCCGATGTATTCTACATTTTATGTATTGTTTGGTTTCCGATAAAAAAAGTGCTCATTTTGTTTTTCTTTTTGTTGAAGAAAAAAGTTTGTTGCTTATCTCGGGAACCAACGACTCAAGTCGCAGGCTCTGCATTAACCACTACCAGGTGTTTTCATAAGGTTTTAGATAAATGTTTTTTTTTACCGAACTAAAGATTCAATTATTGTATCTTCCGGCACTTTATAGAATTTGCTCTATATAACTTAAAACATTTGACTGGTGTTGCAACCAGTTTGGTTTTGCCACCAGTCTGATTGTTTTTACTTAATTTTGCTGGTTGCATTGGTTGCTTTAGTGACTTTATATACTTACACGTAAGTATTGTTTGTAGCAACAATCTAGTCCAGTGAGATATAAGTCTGAAATATGTTTTTTTGGAGGTGTGCAAAATTATGTTTAGTTTTCAACGTAGGTTTTATTTAGTAAGATAGCTAGTAGTCTAGAATTTCTTGCACTTGAGTTTACAATTTTATATTTTTGAATATATTTTAACTTGTAAGAAAATTCAAATTATCTATATTAATTGAAAATTTTCCGCTCTACAACTATTAATAGAAATAATTTTTGCTGAAAATACATAGTTGATGCTAAAAATGCAAAAAACCATTAAAAAACGCAAAAATTGATATGTTTATGTCTATTACTCCAAAACCACCTTTTTTCATGCGTGCGCTAGATGAAAATTGTGTTCAGATAGTCCAAACACACTTAAATATATAAGTTGCTAAGCTGTGGATAAAATTTTTTTTAAAGTTTTTTTTGTCTAATTTGAAAGGACCATGTGTCGCAGTTTGCCATGGTGTGGCCGATGCTTTTTAGAGCTATAAGTAAAAGTTGTGGACCCGCTAGTAATTAATAATCCATTACATATTTGAAAACAACTATTCTAGATAGAAAGGTGTCATTCCAATATCACGTGTAGACAATAACTGAATTTAAATTGTTTAAACGTGTGGTTTGAATTAGTGCTTTTACAAAATCTAGCTGTAAACCGAGGCGCTGCGCTACCTACTATGTCTCCTGCAAATTCCAAATGTATTGCCTCCGTCTTTTAGCACTCGCAGAGAGGAGAAATTTTAAATTTTTTTTAACAAAGTTTTGGGCAAGTAGGTGGGCATCCTCAAATTACTATATAGTAATTATAATCTAAAAAGACCTGCTGAGAAAAAAAAATTAAATTTTAATCTAGAAAAACCCACCCACTTGCCCAAGTGTTGTTGATCAAGAAATTGGTTATAACATCATTCTGATTAAGAAACTTCTTGCACTTGCAGAGAAAAAGAGAAAAAAAACTTAAATTTTTATGATAACAAACACTTGTGCGGGTACTCCAGATTAAACTACAGGCTAGTAATCATAATCTGAAGTGACCCACCCACAAGCCTAAATGTTAGTAATCAAAGAATTAGTTATAACTTCTTCTTCCTTTGAGTTACACTTGCAGAAAGAAGAAACTTCCAATTTCTTGTTAGCAAACTGTTGGCCGAGTGGCTGGGCACTCTAGTTTAAACTACTTAATGATAATTATAATCTAAATTACCACTCCCCACACGTCCTCTTTTGATTAACACTTGAAAAAAGAAAAAACTACAATATTTTTGATAACAAACACTGGCTGGTGAGTGGACACTTCCGTTTATGATTACCATCAAGTAGTTTAAACTGGATTGCTCACCCATGGTAATCATAATATAAAATACTCCACCAATACCTCCTAGTGTTGATCATCAAAAGATTGAATAAATTGGAAAATATTGCGAAAAAATTAATAAAATTTACTGAAAACATGTGTCAAGAATATATTTCTAAAATAGCGTTCAAATATAAATAAATTTAACAAAATAGCCGTCAATTAATTGATTTTACACAGATTGAAGTATTGTTAAAAACTAAGAAGTCGAAAAGGTCTATAAAAAAGTCAATGACTTAGAGAACACTGATGACAACATAGCGTTTGACCTTCTTAAATCAGAGAGATTGACTCAAAACTGAAAACTCGATCTGTTTTTGGCCCTGACAAAATTCCAAACAAAGCACTCAAACCTTTATCACATAAAGTAATAATAATCTTTACCAATATTGCTAATGCATTTTTTTCTGCTTTCTGAACTTTGCGCTTTGATCGCGCATTTGAAACGCCATAAAGTGACAAAAAACGGAGAAGACAAAACAAAACTGCAGTGCCTAAAAAAAGTCAGAAAATCCAAATTTGTGCAATGAATTGACTAAAAAAAGTAATGTAAAGAGTAAACCACACGCCCTTGGCGGCATTGTACACACCGCACTTAGAGTTGTAATTTAGGCGGCCACTTGGGCGGACTTAGCGTTGCTTCAACACCGATTCACAAAACAGGTTGGAAGTCCTAAAACAAACAAAAATCATTACAACAAGCCCAAAGTTTTTTACTCCTGGAAGACATCTCCAGAAAGTGCAAAATTTTGTTTATAAATTGTCAGAAAACAGCAAAATTTAGTTATAACTGTTAAAAAATGCAAAACTTTATTTATAAAATTTCAAAAATCCGGTCTTAAAATATCAAAATATTAAAAAACACATAATTCTGGCCAAAAACGTTATCAAAAAGCACTTCAATTTTAAATGTAATCATTTTATAAAATCTTAAAAATAGCAAAACCTAAGATACCAAAATTTTTGTTAAAAAAAAAACAAAACCCGTCTATAAAATTTTAAACAATTGTCAAAAAGCACCAAAATTAAGCCAAAATCTTTTAAAAAGTGAAAAAACTTTCATATAATCTCAAAAACAGCAAAATCCAGTTCTAAAATGTAATAAAGTGCCAAAACGGATTGTCAAAAGTAGCAAAATCTGCAGCTGAGAAATGATCACTAAACTGATGCGTCACTGTTGAAGCAAAACATAAATACCATACCAAAAATACGTCCACACTGCTAGCACATGTACGGCATCTTAGAAGTATGTTAAATGCGTTAGTAATCATGCTACTGTTTTGTGCAAACGCGCAATGAACAGTCTCATCAGCCAAATGCGCAATCTGCTATTGCGGATAAATAGTGAACAGCCGCCAATCGCTCTAATAGCACGTCAACCAGTATTGTGAAAGATTGCTAAACGCAAACTCAAATAAAAAGTTTTATACCATGCTATTAAAATCATTCAATAATCTAAACGCGGATAAACTTTATCTTAAAAGACAACATTTTCTGTATTCCTAAACGAATACTAAGTTGATATCATGCTCTTAAGCTACGTCTGCTACAACACATACAGATTAAATTGATGGAAAAAGTTAAAGCATATTCCACCTACTGCAAACATTATTTTAAAGAAAAGTCGATGGAAGAAAAACAGTTTGAAGAGAAAAAAAACATAAGAAACTGATTTGACATGACTACCACTACATTTTTCTACTCAGCTGTAAATATAGTAATAATTGCCTAGATGGTTACAAACATCTGCATCAGATAAGAAATTGGAGAAAAAAAGAAGGCTTACTTAAAACTCATTGTAAAATTATTTATATTTGTTGCTTGTTTGGTTGCAAGTAAAAACAAGAGTGTTGCCACTTGTTGCATTATTTTGGCGTTCTAGAGAAGCATGGGAATTAGGCATTTGATCTATGGTTTAGTTTAATTTAAGAGTAGTTGCAGTAATGATCTAAAAAGTTTCAAGTTGAAGACCTTTGAAACTTTTTATTAATCAAACTTAAATTAAATCTAATTTTTGTAATTATAACTATACATTATATATTATTAAAACTAAATGTTAATAAAAATTTGAAAACGTAAATTAATGTATCAAAGAACCGCCACGATAGAAATGACAAAATAATATTCTCTATGAAAATTATAATGTAATGCAATTTATTATCTTAGCGGTTTTCCGCGAAATTCCTAGAGCTATTAATATATTAATGCTTGATAACGCTTGAAAGGAAAGCCATATATCTATTTTCATCTTTACATTCAATTTTCCACACAATGCTTTTAGTCGCTTATTCAATTCTCTACTCAATTGAAAGATCAGTGTTCTAAATATCTTCCCGTGCATATATAAATAAATACATTTACCTTTACCAAATCTTATAATCTTTTTGTATATTAAATAATTATTACATTAACATTTAAATGAGTTATAATATGTATATGGCCATGTATGAGTTAAGTTTACGGAATAAAAATTTGTTTTTACTTAAACCACTGAATATGCCTCCTTTTACATGAGTCCTGATTATGTAATTTTTTTTAGATTTTTTCAGTAAACCATTTCCAAGTAATAAGCAATCAAAATTTGAAAAAATTATAGTTTTTGAGTTTTTTTACATTTTTTGATCGTTTGTAACTTCTCAGGATTGCATTTAAAAAAAAAATTATAATAAACTTTTTTTTTTTTTTAAATCCAAAAAATAAGTTTTTATAGCCAACATTTTTTTTCTTGAAAATTTAAAAGACAGTTTTTTTAGAAAAGATTAATATTTTTTTTCAAATATAAATAAAACCGTGCTTTTATATGTGCAAAAAAAAGAAAAAATTTAAGTGTGCTACGCTTTGATATATCTTACAAACAGAAATACTTGAAAATAACAAAAAAAGCTCAAATTTATATTTACATTTTTTAATCGCTTGTAACTTCTCAAGATTGCATTTTTAGGATAAAATTATAACAAACTTTTTTCTTCAAATTTTTTTTGTTAATTTAAATATTTTTGCAAAACTTTAAATGGCAGTTTTTCTTAAAAAAATGATGGTATTTTCTTTTTTTCTTAAACATATAAAAGCACGTTTTTATCCACATTTGAAAAAAAAAATACCCGTCATTTTTTTTTAAGAAAAACTGTCTTTTAGTTTTGCAAATTTTTGAAAACACAAAAAAAAATTTAGCTATGAAAACTTATTCTTTAAACAATTTTGAAAATAAAAGTTTTTATAATTTTTTTTTCTAAAAATGCAACTCTGAGAAGTTACTAACGATCAAAAAATCTAAAAAACTTAAAAATTTTGATTTTTTTAAATTTTGATTGCTTATTACTCGGAAATGACTCACTAAAAAAAATCCTGATGGTCATTTTTTTTTTTTATAAAACAAATAAATAACAAATTCTAGTATATTAATTTAATTCAACTTTGTTATATTGTTGCTTACAAAGCCAGAATATGACAAAAATAAGTCAAAACTTATCAAATAAAAAATAAAATAAAATACACTTAACAGCATACTATATACTACGCTTAATCTTATTTAAGTTTTTTTTATAATTTTGTGTTAAATATAGAAGTAGTAGATATAAGATTTAGTATGTAAATAATATAAAATATTATTATTACATAAAGAAAACTCGATAAGGAAAGCGTCGTGTGTGTAATAAATTGAATATTTTCTGCGCGAAAATATAAAAAACGTTTTTGTTATTATACCATAAATATTTTTAGACTGAAGTAGCGCATAAAAACTATAAAAATATTTCAAGTGAAAAAATATTTCAGCCTACGAAAGTAACTTTCATCCAACGTTATTCCAAATAATCAATAAACTAAGTGTATGGAAAGATATATAGGGGACGGATTTAAAAGCTTATGCCTGGAAAGCTCGCCCGAGATATTTTAGTCCTTGTTGTACAATTTTCTATAGGCAAGATGGATGACTATTATAAATTTCATTAATTTGTCTTAGTAACAAAAAAAACATGATTAATCTTTATCATAGTTATAGCAAACTAATTAAAAAAAAAAACAAACATAATATTGTAATAAGATTACACCTTTACTTAGAACATGAAACTTGAAGTTGATTTATATTGCCTTATTATTAATAACAGGGTCTAATATCTTGTTATTACAATATTTTTTAATTAAACTGATTAATGTGTTTGTTGTCAATTGAAAATATTGTAAAACTTGTACCGCAACATATTTTTTACATTTTTCTCATGTTTTTGTTGAAATTTAAAATTAGATGTCAACTTAGTATAACTATTATTGGTAGTATATAATACAAGACAAAAACATTTACAATACTCGACAATTTCCAGTAGACTTACTAAAGTCAACATTCAGAATGCTTCTTAAAAAACAAAATTCATCCAAGTGCAAAGACCATAAGCCAATTTTGCTAATGAGCTATGTCCCAAAAATATTCTTGTGCATTTTACATATCAGATCATTCAAGAAACTTAAAAGATTTAGTGGACACACCCAATTTGGATTCAAGAGTGGAAGTAGCACACGTGAAGCAACAATTTGTCTAAATTATTTAGTACAAATCTGCTTTGACAAAAAGAAGGACATTTGCATAAAGAACGAACAAATAGACTACTTTTAGATCAATAGATGATTCAGAAATTAAATAAAGTTTAAATAATAATACTTTTGAATAAACAAGACTTATTAATGCAAAATTATTTTTATGTAAGTTTATTAAATTCAATTATTATGAATTATGATATTTATTAAGTAAATATATTTGACATATTATTGTAATCTTAATACATTCAACAAAATTAATTTAACATAAAATATATTCAATCTACGCCACTGACTACTCATCCGCGTTCACTCTACTAATCGGTGCAATTTGCTCCGGACTTTGGCTACACCCACCTGCATAGCATCACAACAGCACTACATAGCACATAATCGACTCTAATTACGTCCCACCAAACACTATCTTCAGTGTGTGGAGGTCTCTGCATGAACTTAACATGCTCAACACAATTAGTATTCAGGGTTTTGTTGTGCCCCACACTCATAGTCATCGGATATTCACAATGATCTTGTTATACGTGCCCGCCACAATTTGGTTACAATGAAATTTGCGAATCACCGGACGTACCAAAAATACCACATAGAATTGATAATTTATATTTTCGCTCTGTAATGCCAAAGTAATAAAATTGAATGCGAATGTAATGAAGCTTTCAAGATGGAAATGTGGTGAGACAAAATTTTGGGAATTGAGAAGGTCAAGGTCAACATAGCATGTTTTACTAAAGAAAGTAATAAAAAAAAATCTTAATGGGTCTCGGAGACTATTAATTCAATACTTTTTCATATTTCTACATAATATGTACAAATAAACACGTCACATTGGAATACATGCAATTTACAACTTAAAACATGAGCCGCAAACCGTTTAAATTGCCGTAAACGCAAAAGCCTCAGATGCAAAACGATCGATTAAAAGGAGAACAGTGCAACTCGATGCACAATGAGTTCTTAACTTAAGTTTCTGTGAGAGGCATCTCGTAAGAGATCGAATGCGGTTTTGTTCGCAACCGCACTTTATTAAACATTCATCAGAGGAAATTACGTACGTGACGTAAAAGCATGACCGTTTCTCCCAATGGTTTTCATTGATTGAATTGTTTTTAAAATAGTTCTCGTGGAATTGTATCTGATATTGAATCAAATACATTAAATTAGATTTTCAATTTGCAGAGATCGATTGTTATTATTAATAAATACAGAGTGCTAATTGACTGGATGCCCTAGAGGTTAAGGCCTCATATGGGAAATATAGTTTATTATGCACGTTAAGTATTAAACTATTATTAGAGCAATTTAACCAGAAAGGAGGTGACTGGAAATTTATGTCTAACATTATTAAATAATTACATGTAATACACGTTCTAATCTGATACTTTCGTATATATTCCTTGTTAAGAAAGTCAACCAAGATTAATAATATAATTTTAAAAATGCATACTTGCTTTAATATAATTTGAAACTTGAGAATTTTTGAGTGAAATTAAGAAGAGTATAAAGTGAAATTTTTAAGAAATATGACGTTATAAAAATATGTATTTGTTACTATCATGTTTAAATCTAAATCTGCAGTAAGTACAGTTAAATTAAAAGAAATTTCATTAAATATTACGATTTGGGATGGCAATTATACTAATATTGTTTTTTATAAGCCTAAGTTAAAATTGAGGGGGTAAAATGCTTCAAAAATCTTAACCTAACCTCAGATGACACCAAAGCTTTAAAATGCTTCAATGCCACCCTAAAAATTAACTATACCTAATATCACAGATTGCATCAAAGTGAACATCAAAATCATTAAAAGGCAACACAAAAACTAAGTTACACATGTTTGAGGAATCCTGCGTCTTTTAAAAATTGAACGCACCTTCTTATTGACACTTCTCTTTGCTTATGCCAATTAAGGTGAAAAGATAGGTTTCACATTCTAAAATGTACTTCACTGTTAGAAGGTCGTGACATATGAAAAAGTCAAGTTGGTATGTCGTATGCGCAAGCCGGTGACTTCCATAACGTTACGGAAAGCTTGATTTTTTTAACTTGCTTTTGAATGACCTTTAAAATGAGGTCATTGTTGTCTGTAAGATCCGCTTTATTGGCCTGCACAATACCCACATGACCTGGTGTCCAGACAAAGATAACTTTTTGTCCAAATTTGACCAGGCAAAATATCAAAGTTTTTACAAGCTGGACCACACTCTACAAGTCGGAACAAAGCAGGGCTTTATGTAATTCCTATAATTCTGTGGTGTATGTGGAGGCCTCTTTAAGAAGAGACCATAAATGATCGTATCGTCTAAAACAAAGGCGTTTTCTACTCTCCGATCCGTTTACAACAGCAACAATTTTAATTAAGTTGTAACTCTTTTTTGCTTGCATTACCGTGGCGTGCCGTTCTGTTTAAAATTTATAATTGGAGTGTTTGGCTGTTTCTATCGTATTGGATATAAATTAGGATAGTTAGATGCGTTATTACGCCACTCGTGGGTGTAATGGAAGTATATGTTGCTCTTGGGTATTGTAGGTTCTGAGATATAGTTGGAGTTGTATGTAATAGCCCAGATGAGGCAAGCGTAGAGAATTTGCTGCGGCTTACAAAAGTACAAAGTGACTGCGACGAGCGACTAGCAAAGGTACAACTGAATCGTAGTGCAACATTTGTTCAAATTGCTACCATGGCGTATCTGTGGATTGCGTCTAGAGTCTCTTTGCGCACTTTAGTTAGTTAATGTTGATCAAGCGTTTGATCAAAAAGAAAAGTCTTATTAATCACAAACTTTAAGAAAAAGACTATTTTGACGTACTATGTGATGGTGAAGTTTTTTGAAGCGGCTAAAATGCACGCCCGAGGTTTTTGTTGTAAGGAAGCAATAACTTCTTGCTTCTGCTTCTCTGTCTATTTTGTCTAGGGTGATCTGAAGTTGACGTTATGTGGCCGATATAGCATCTCTCACCATGTAAACCACTAAGTTAACGACGTACAGGCATTTATCTACAGATGTAACCATTAAAACCTCAACATTGTTTACTGCAATTGCAAAAAAATTGACGCTAATCGTCGTTCTTTGAGAAACATCGTTTTTTAAACATTTTGAGTTAGCGGTTTTCACTGTTACTTTAAACTTGCAATTGCTCATAAAAGATTAAAAAAAAGAAGCATACAGTCCCCAAATTTCCATACAGATTCTGCAAAATTCCATAATTTCACATCATGTCATAGGCCTTTTCTAAATCAAAAAACACCATATAGATAGATTAAATGATCAACGGTACTGTAATTTTGTTTAAGCCATACGTTCAATTTGACAATTTCATTTTAATCAACAAAAAATAAATAATTCAAAAACTTAAAATTGCATAACTCAAAATTGGTACATTGGAATTTTATGTAACTTTGTAATTATATTTTTGACTACCATTAGAACCAACTATAAAATAATTATTAAAATCCGTACGCTCAATTTGACATAACCTCATTTTAATCAACAAAAAATAAATAGTTTAAAAACTTAATAAGCAACTTCAAACCGTATAACTCAAAAATGGTACATTGAAATTTTATGTAAATTTGTAACAATATTTTTGACTACCATTAGTACCAACTTTAAAATAATTATAGAAATCCGTACGCTCAATTTGACGTAATCTCATTTTAATCAACAAAAGATAAATAGTTTAAAAACTTAATAAGCAACTTCAAACCGCATAACTCAAAAATGGTACATTGGAATTTTATGTAAATTTGTAACAATATTTTTGACTACCATTAGTACCAACTATAAAATAATTATAGAAATCCGTACGCTCAATTTGACATAACCTCATTTTAATCAACAATAGATAAATAGTTTAAAAACTTAATGAGCAACTTCAAACCACATAACTCAAAAATGGTACATTGGAATTTTATGTAAATTTGTAACAATATTTTTGACTACCATTAATACCAACTATAAAATAATTATTAAAATCCGTACGCTCAATTTGACATAACCTCATTTTAATCAACAAAAAATAAATAGTTTAAAAACTTAATAAGCAACTTCAAACCGTATAACTCAAAAATGGTACATTGAAATTTTATGTAAATTTGTAACAATATTTTTGACTACCATAAGTACCAACTTTAAAATAATTATAGAAATCCGTACGCTCAATTTGACGTAATCTCATTTTAATCAACAAAAGATAAATAGTTTAAAAACTTAATAAGCAACTTCAAACCGCATAACTCAAAAATGGTACATTGGAATTTTATGTAAATTTGTAACAATATTTTTACCTACCACAAATACCAACTATAAAATAATTATAGAAATCCGTACGCTCAATTTGACATAACTCCTGATTTTAATCAACAAAAAATAAAAAGTTTAAAAACTTAATAAGCAACTTCAAACCGTATAACTCAAAAATGTTACATTGGAATTTTATGTAAAATTGTAACAATATTTTTGACTACCATTAGTACCAACTATAAAATAATTATTAAAATCCGTACGCTCAATTTAACTTAACTTCATTTTAATCAACAAAAGATAAATAGTTTAAAAACTTAATGAGCAAATTCAAACCGCATAACTCAAAAATGGTACATTCTAGTTTTATATAAATTTGTAACAATTTTTTTGACTACCATTAGTACCAACTAAAAAATAATTATAGAAATCCGTACGCTCAATTTGACATAACCTCATTTTAATCAACAAAAGATAAATAATTCAAAAACTTAATAAGCAACTTTAAACCGTATAACTCAAAAATGTCACATTGGAATTTTATGTAAAATTGTAACAATATTTTTGACAACCATTAGTACCAACTATAAAATAATTATAGAAATCCGTACGCTCAATTTGACATAACCTCAGTTTAATCAACAAAAGATAAATAGTTTAAAAACTTAATGAGCAACTTCAAACCGCATAACTCAAAAATGGTACATTGGAACTTTATGTAAATTTGTAACAATATTTTTAACTACTACAAATACCAACTTTAAAATAATTATAGAAATCCGTACGCTCAATTTGACATTACCTCATTTTAATCAACAAAAAATAAATAGTTTAAAAACTTAATAAGCAACTTCAAACCGTATAACTCAAAAATGTTACATTGGAATTTTATGTAAATTTGTAACAATATTTTTGACTACCATTAGTACCAACAATAAAATAATTATAGAAATCCGTACGCTCAATTTGACATATCCTCATTTTAATCAACAAAAAATAAATAATTTAAAAACTTAATAAGCAACTTCAAACCGCATAACTCAAAAATGGTACATTTGAATTTTATGTAAATTTGTAACAATATTTCTGACTACCATTAGTACCAACTATAATTTAATTATAAAAATTCATACGGTCAATTTGACATAACCTCATTTTAATCAACAAAAGATAATTACTTTAAAAACTTAATAAGCAACTTCAAACAGCATAACTCAAAAATGGTACATTAAAATTGTATGCAACTTTGTAACAATTTTTTTTTCTACCATTATTACCAACTATAAAATAATTATAGAAATCTGTACGCTCAATTTGACATAACCTCATTTTAATCAACAAAATTTAAAAACTTAATAAGCAACTTCAAACCGCATAACTCAAAAATGGTACATTGAAATTTAATGCAACTTTGTGACTATATTTTTGACTACTATTAGAACCAACTATAAAATAATTGTCAGAATGCATACGCTCAATTTCACATAAAACCATTTTAATCAATCAAGATCTTATGTTATCAAAATACTCAACAAACCACTTAAAGCCACATAACTCAAAAATGTTACATTGAAATTTTATGTAAATTTGTAACAATATTTTTGACTACCACAAATACCAACTATAAAATATTTATAAGAATTCACACGGTCAATTTGGCATAATCTGACTTTAATCAACAAGAGATAAATAATTCAAAAACATAATAAGTAACTCAAAAATGGTACATTGGAGTTTTATGTAACTTTGTAACAATATTTTTGACTACTATTAGTACCAAATCTAAAATAAATATAAAAATCATCGTTAATCACGCTTAGGACTGCTCGTAACGTTTGTTTAAAAACATTTTGCATTAGTTTTTTATTGAGAATCTACCATAATTAGCAATATGTTCCTGCTTTCGTATCAAAAACGACCAAATCTTGAAACTTGTCGGAGCATTTTGGTAAGGTCCAACATGCCTGGCATTTTGCCAAAGCATATTTCTTAAAGTTTTTGAAAGAAAATTCCGGATTGCCTAAGTTTGGTTTTGATTGTCGTTAAAGTTATGCGTAGTTTTACGTAAACCTGAGGATCTACAGGCAAATTACAAGTTTTTTGCTTTGGTTTGTAGTTTCAATCTAGGTTCTATAATGTCTCTTGATGATTGGCTGGCTTTGAAGGCTCAACTGGTTTTGTTTTCTATAAAGTATACGTAAAAAGGAGTTCTAAGATCTTTATAGCAGCAATGGTGACAGCTTTCTTTTTCTCCTTACACTGTTTGACAAGGATGTCATTCAGGCTTTTTAAGTATTTCTTGCTTTGCTTTATTTAGTCTTCTTGGACGGTGATGCGTTTTGCCTCATCTTAAATAATTTGAGTGTTCTGTTTGCAAAGAAGTCTTTTAGCTTTTAGAGCAAAATGTACAATAACCTCACGATTTGACCATTGTTTAGGTTTAGTACAAGGTGCTCCGAGATGCTGACAACACTGGCAACTAAGCCCAATTAAACCAGGCTGCGAGTTTGCTTTTTTGGGTGGTAAGCTAGGTTGCTCTCGGTGTAGTAGTGTCGACTGCTGATAGTTAACTTCCTTTTTTCTTTGCTGCTTTTTATAGGCCTTTCTAACAGCTTTAATTCATTTACAGCCAAATTCTGTTTCAATGCAGTTTTCGTTTTTGGTTTATTTTTAAAATTCCATAAAAATGATACTTGGAAAATAGAACACAAAATAATTTAATGTAAGAAAAGTAAATAAACTTAACCTAACTTTTCTGGTGTTTATATATATATATATCTTTCAAACCAATTAAGGTTTGTTGTTGAATACTGATTGCTTTAGTAGTTGCAGATCTAACATTTAATTTCATTTTGTAGTAGTAAATACAAATCACAAATGTTAAACTCTAAAAACCACATCTACTTTTGATATTATATTATATATCTTTCTTCTTACGCCTATAACTATTCAAACTTTTATATCTATCAATACTAAAATATAAATTAAAATCATAGACTGGTAAACATTAAATTTTTTTTTCAGATAATTTCATTATATGTTGCGTCCTCAATTAACCCAATTTTCCAAAAGGTACTTATCGTATTAAATGAATTAAGATGTTCAAAAGATTGTATAAAAGTATTTTTTATAGTATTATGAGTTGTAAGGGTCAGATGAATAGAATAATATCATTATAAATCTTTTATAAAATCCTTATCTAAACATTTTATGAATTAAAGTAAACAACCAAACAAAGTAAACTAAAAATAATTAATGTTAGACATAACTAATACTAACGAGAAAAATGATGCTTGTAAAATATGGAAAAAGTTTGTACTTCTAATAAAATAAAAGTGAATAAAACTGTATGAGTAATCTGCATAATTTCATCGCAGGGGTGAATATGAAAATTTATGAAAACACGCCAACCAAAAACTTCGTTTTATTATGAATGGTAGAATTGTCTTTTTGTATGTTTTTATTTTATTTTTTAATTAAATGTTCTACGCCACTGAGCGGGGGTGGAGCGGTGAAGCTGAAACCGCTCGTGGGAACCTCCGAGTCGTGCCAGAGGAGTAGTAGAAACTTGGGCCATGGCCAGAAAGGAGCCAGCTGCCAGAAAGAACTATTCGCCTGGCTAAGATTACATGTGGAAGTAGATCCTCGAGAAACAATGTGTGAACCAAACAATTAGCTAATGGAAGATTATTAATTTCACCAATTCATATTCAAATATAGGTGGAGGACAAATGTAGTTAATTATTCATGCGGGGGAATCTTCTTTCGCTACAATACAGTACTAATTGATGTTATGCTTATGCATTTCCTACACTTTTAGTTAGATAGAGAAATTCAATCAGCTTGGGGACATTTACATGCAACATTAACAGTGCAGAACTATCTTTTAGACCATATCAGACTAATAATTTACATAGTTACTTATTATTTCTATACAACCTGCATACATATTTTAATTACTACTTTGTATTTTTTAAATTGTGATGCTGGATTTAAAATGCTTATTACGTTTTCAGTTTCAAAATTGAATTCAATGCAATTTTTTTAAATTTAATTTGTTAGTTAGTGGATGGTTTATAATTCAATTAGTTTAATCTGCGTTAGTAAAAAAAAAGTTTTTGTAATCACATTTTATGTTTATATAAATAATTAAAACTGAAACTAATTGTATTAAACCAAATATTCTAGTTTAAGTTTAAACAAATTATTTTTTATGTAGCAAGTCTATTTTTAATCAATCTTATCAAAACAATAAAATAATTTCAATTTTACTGTGCAGGAATAGGTTCTCCTTCAAGATATAATAATTATTATAAATTTACGTATGACACATTTTTTTCTTAATTAGCATAAGTTTTGGGACTATTGATCTCATATTAATACATTATAAATTTAAATGCATAAAAAAAAGGGTAAAATATATCAATAATTAAACAATTTAAAAATGATAGATAAAATATTAATTATTCACAACTAATTGATCCTAAAAAATATAAAATTGTAATTTATTAATGCACACAATAGCACATTCATTATGAAAACCCCGGCTATTATTTTCAATATTATCTATTGTAACGCTTAAAAGATTAAAATATTATTGAAAAACGCCATCCATAACTATAAATCAGTCATCTCCATAAAATATCACAGACGTATTACAAGCTATGTTGAAATAATCTCTTGAAGCTTTAACTGCCAGCTTGAAAGGGTTTTAAAAGTCGCATTTATTAACGTCGAGCCACGAATAGGAAAATAAAAATAAAATTAAGACCGTAGAGATTTTACCGACGTCTCGCTTGCTACCAGTTTTTAATACCCGAAAATATTTAGAAATAAAAAATAAAATGAAAAGATTATGACACAATGGTAATATTAGTAAGTAAAATTTAATGCACATTCTTTTAAATTAATTAGCTGCGTAAATGGAACCGTCTAATTAAACACAAAACAAATTTAAATCACACTTCCTTTTTTGTATAAAAATAACATTTTAATGAGTAGAGGCAATTTGAAGCTGTTTATAATAAATTTTTATGAAGGCAATTTCCCATGTGTCTCCAAGTGTGTACGCCAGGATCCGCTAATGAAACTTGTTTGTTTACGTTTCAGCTTGCGTTAAGTGCTAATTAATTACAAATATATTGAAACGAAACTGTTTACTGGTTATTTGAGTGGCAACTGAAAACTCAACTATAATAACATACACCATGGGAAATATATTAATAAAATTGCTGCAAATTCTCTCTATAAAGTTTAATTATAGGATAATTGGTGCTTCGTAAATATTTACTGTGTATTTAACGACAATTTATAATAATCTTAAGAATTATTTATTTTTTATTAAAGTCTACTATAATTATACTATGATGAGGATATAAAATTTTAAATTAAAAAAATTAGAAAATGGAAATCTTAACTGAGAGGTTGAATTGCATACAATTAATCGTATATAGGCATTTCAAGAATGGCATACATAATTTTTGAAAGTATATTGCATTTCTCGGTTAATTGTATGATTTGATACAATAGTTCTTATGCTCAAAAATTAAAAAAACCTTTTACAACGCCTTGTGTATAAAGTAAAAATTACCCCCAAAACATTCAACTTATAAACTAAACTTAAAAAACATAATTAATGGTAATATCTAAAGTTTTCATACAATAGTCATTAGATCAAGAAAAATAAAAATACCGGGCTGAGTCTATTTGACAAAGTGCGCAGCTACAAGATCTGAGACATTTGTACAGTACAAGCCATCGTCAGATGGACAAGAGACAAACAAAGATATTGAAAAAACACGTCAAGAGAATGGCGAGAAACAGAATAGCAAAGCAAGTACAAACATTTAAACCAAACGGCTTCTCAAAAGACCTCACAAAAACTGGTCATTTAATTTGATATAATTTAATCCAACAAAAATTATATTGTTTTTGTGATTTTTTAAATTTAATTTGTTTTTGGCATAAGCTATTTGATAACATTTTAAATTTTGGGCTTTAAATTCTAACAAAAATAATTTTTATTTGGTCACAATTATGTTCAGTAGAAGCTATTTAATATTATTTTATATTTTGAACTTTAAATTTTAACAAAAATAATTTTAGATTTGCTTCAAGCAATGACCAATACAATTTCCTTAAACTTGATTTAAATTATTTGGTCACAATTGTGTTCAGTAGAAGCTATTTAATATTATTTCATATTTTTAACTTTAAATTTTTACAAAAATAATTTTAGATTTGTTTCAAGCAATGACCAATACAATTTCCTTAAACTTGATTTAAATTATTTGGTCACAATTGTGTTCTGTAGAAGCTATTTAATATTATTTCATGATTTGAACTTTAAATTTTAACAAAAATAATTTTAGATTTTCTTCAAGCAATGACCAATACAATTTCCTTAAACTTAATTTAAATTATTTAGTCACAATTGTGTTCAGTAGAAGCTATTTAATATTATTTCATATTTTGAACTTTAAATTTTAACAAAAATAATTTTAGATTTGCTTTAAGAATGACCAATACAATTTCCTTAAACTTAATTTAAATTATTTGGTCACAATTGTGTTCAGTAGAAGCTATTTAATATTATTTCATGTTTTAAACTTTAAATTTTAACAAAAATAATTTTAGATTTGCTTCAAGCAATGACCAATACAATTTTCTTAAACTTAATTTAGATTATTTAGTCACAATTGTGTTCAGTAGAAGCTATTTAATATTATTTCATTATTTGAACTTTAAATTTTAACAAAAATAATTATAGATTTGCTTCAAGAAATGACCAATACAATTTCCTTAAACTTGATTTAAATTATTTGGTCACAATTGTGTTTAGTAGAAGCTATTTAATATTATTTTATATTTTGAACTTTAAATTTTAACAAAAACAATTTTAGATTTGCTTAAAGCAATTACCAATAGTATTTCCTTAAACTTGGTTTTAATTATTTTGTTATAATTGTGTTAAGCATTAGTTAATTAATATTATTTTATGTTTTGGACTACAGATTCTAGTAAAATAATTGTTGCGCTTGCTGCACTATTTAGACAAAATCTATTGGCATCAAATTTTAAAAATGTTATTACTTTGTGGTTTGGATTTGTATAACCACCTCACTTGCCCGAGTGTTTGTAATCAATCTAAATTTAAACTGAGTGGGCGTGTTCTTTGGATTGGAGTGCCCCAAAAACCCGCCCAAGTATTTGTGATTCAATATCTTGGGTGGGCGTAACACATGTAATGTATAAAAATCATCAAAAGTAAAATTGGAGTAATTATGATTTAAAAAAATAGTTTTTATCTTCAGTAATAAACTGAGCAAAAAAAGACGTCTTCATTTTGTTTTCAATATTCTTACAGATGCTGCTCAAATTGCAATCATTACAATGATTGGTAATTTGCAAAAATATGGTTTGTTGCAATAGTAAGTTGTGAGCAAATTACAAAATTGCAATAAAAGTTTGTTTTTTGGCATTTTATATTTTATATTATATTTTAGCTTGTTTTGCAATTATAAGGTTTACAACTTGGCTAAATATGGTTTGCCACAAAAGTATGTCGTTAGCAGATAACAAAATTGCAATTATAATTGTTTTTTGTCAGTTTAGAGCTTATTTTATAGTTATAAGGTTTGTAACTTAACTAAATATATATTTTGCTACTAAACTTAACATGTAAGCAGATGACAAAATTGCAATTATAATTAATGTCTATTTGTTTTTTGTTAGTTTAAAGTTTATTTTGCTGTTTTGAGGTTGGCAATTTAGCTAAGTTTATCATAAAATCAATAAAAGTTGGTTTTTGTTAGTTTATAGCTTGTTTTGCAGTTTTGAGGTTTGAAACTTTGCTAAATATGGTTTGCCACAAGACTAACTTGTAAAAAAATGGGTTTTCAACTTGGCTAATTATAATTTACCTTATGACAATTTATTTTTTGTTAGTTTGAAGTTTATTTTGCAGTTTTTAGGTTTGCATTTTATTTAAATATGATTTGTTACACAACTAAGTTGTGATTAAAAAATAAAATTGTAACTTGAGCTAATGAAAGTTTGTTTTTTATCAGCTTAAAGCTAGTTTGACCATAGACTTATTACAACTAAGTCTATGATCAAATTACTAAATTGTTTTATGTCAGTTTATAGTTTATTTTACAATTATAAGGTTTGCAACTTGGTTAATAATAGATTGCTACAAAACTAAGTTATGAGCAGATAAAAAAATTGCAACTATAATCAATCATCAATTTGTTTTTTGTTAGTTTAAAGTTTATTTTGCAGTTTTGAGCTTAACGTTTTTCAAACAATATTTTAGAATTGTTTCTATCAATACCGAGGTTACAATTTGTTGAATTTGTTAACCAAATTTAGCTCAAATATTTTCAAAACCATCAAAATTAATTGGTTAAAGTCAAAATTAAATTTTGAAAATTGAAAGTATTTTTAATGAATTTTTCAAAAACCAAACTATTTTCGAATTGTTTCTATCAACTCTGAGGATACAATTTTTTGAATTTGTTTACCAAATTTGGCCCAAATATACTCAAAACTGTCAAAATTAATTGTATAAAGTCAAAATTGAAATTTGAAAGTATTTTTTATAGATTTTTTAAAATTCGAACTATTTTAGAATTGTCTTTATCAACGCCGAGGTCACAATTTTTTTAATTTGTTTTCTAAATTTGCCCCAAATTTACTCAAGTGTTTGTGATCCAATTTTTTAAACACAAATACTTGGGGGGCGATTGAAAACTAAGTTCAAATGGTGTGGGCGTGTGGTTTGGGTTAAAGTGCCCAACCTGCCCACCCAAGTATTTGCAAAAAAAAAAAATTACAAACATTTAAGTGGGAGGGTGAAAACTAAGTTTAAATGATGTGGGTTTAAGGTTTAAATTGAATTTGCTCACCCACTTGCCTAAGTGTTTGTGATCTAATTTCTTAAACACAAACAGTTGGGTAAGTGGGTAGAAACTTAGTTCAAATAATGTGAGCGTATAGTTTTAGATTTGTATTTTCCACCCGCCCGCCCAAGTGTTTGTAATTCAATTTCTTGAACACAATTAAAGACTTGGGTGGGTAGGAGGGAACTAAATTCAAATAATGTGAGCGTATGGTTTGGATTAGAGTGCCCCACTTACTTGGCTCAGTGATGTGATTCAATTTTTTGAACACAAACACTTGGGTAGGTGGGCGGGAACTAAGTTCAAATAATGGGCGTGTGGTTTGAATTAGAGTTGCTCAACTACCCGCCCAAATGTTTGTAATCTAATCTCTTGCAAAGTAACACTTGGGTGGGTTGGGAGTTACTAAGTTTAAACTGAGTAAGCGTGTGATTTGAATTGGAGTGCCCTACCAACCCGCCCAAGTGTTTGTGATTTAATTTCTTAAACACTTGGGTGGGTGGGCAAAAACTAAGTTTAAATAATGTGGCCAAATAGTTTTGGATTTGTGTGTAGTTTCGGTAGATTTTCATGTATTAATAGGGGTGGTAATTTATTTTGTGCACTAAACTTGTTTGTACAATTTTTGAAGTACCTCTTAGAAAAAGTAGATTTTTTAAATAAATTTAATGCAACAAACGGTTTTTATGATAATTTTTGATGAAATTAAAGTTATAAATCAGTTTTCTGCCCGGTTTAGACGTATTTCTTGCAATAAATTGATTTTTATTAAATTTTCAATGCTATAAATGGTTTTTGCAACCATTTTATAAAAAATTTTATGAAATAAATAAAATTTTATGCGATTTTGGTGTATTTCTTGAGATAACCTTTTAATATCATTTTATTGCAATTTTATGCGACACATTTTATCTAACTACGTGCAATAAATAATGCAATGTTGTCGTATTTTTTGCAATAAATTGATTTTTTATTTAATTTTAATGCAATAAACGGTTTTGTGTTACCATTTATGATAAATTACATGCAGTGATTGGAATTTTTGTGCTATTTTGAAGTATTTTATGCAATAAGTGTGCGGTATATGGTTTTTGAGTGGTTTTTGCGTTGTTTTTGTATCCAATTTTTTGATATTATCATATTGTATAGTTGAAAATCTACCGTATTGAGAGTTTTTATTGTCATTCATTTTGTCTTCTATGATTTATTAATAAATTACATTTAAAAAAAAAAAAATGTAAGCGGACTATCGACACATGGAATAAACTTCTAAATTCAGTACATTTTAAAACTTTATAATTTGCCAACATAATAATAACAAAATTTCAGTATTTTCTATTTTGGTTTTTTAAAATAACAAAAAAAAAATTTGAAAATTTTGAAATATTCTGAAAGTTTTATTATGAAATTTTGTACACACTTTTACCAATCATTGCTTAACATTTTAACAAAATTTCAGAACTTTCAAAAAATGTTATAAATTTTTTTAAATACCAAAATCAAAACTTAAGACATTTTGAAATATCTTTCAGATTTTTTGAAATGTTATAAAATTTTTTACACATTTTTACCAATCTTTGCTTAACATATTAACAAAATTTCAGAAGTTCAAAAAAACGTTAAGCTTTTGTGATTAGTTTTTTAAAATACCAAAAAAAAATTGGAAATTTTGAAATTTTTTCCAGATTTTTTGAATTGTTTGTAATGAATTTTTTTACACATTTTTACCAGTTATTGCTTAACATATTAACAAAATTTCAGAATTTTTAAAAAATGTTATAAGTTTTTTAACCTTTTAGCTACTTGTATATATTTGTAAATATGTCTGTCAAAACGCAAAAACAAAAATAAAAGAAAAGTTTTACAAATGCCTATACATTTTTTTTTATTTATATGTGATGATTTATGAACATAAAAAGATCAAATTAAAAGGGATAAACAGGGTAATTAAGTCCCTCCTCTTTTAATATTATTTCACTTATATATTACTTAAAACATACGTTTGCTAAGAAAATTAGTTCTTCTAAGCTTGTTGTCTGTTTTTATTCATTACAATGGAAACATTTTTTTAATAAAAAGTTGTTTCTTAGATGGGGTGAATGTAAAAAAATACAAAACTCAAATTTTACTTCTAAAAAGTGGGCCATTTTTAAGTTGAAATCTTAACCATATGGGATAAAGAACAAACGGCTTATTTTTTGATTATTTTTATTTTATTTCAAAGAGTGTATATTTCGATTAAGGATGGAATATGATTTCATTTAAATAGCCGCCGCGGCATGCCATTCTTGAAGACCAATTATTGAGTATTTGCACAAATATTTCCAGCGGTATTTTGGTGATAGCTTTGCAAATGTTTTAAAGCAGAACGTTTGCAAAGTTGTCAATTGTCTGTGGATTGTCAACATACACCTTTTCTTTTAATGCGCCTAAAAAAAAAAATCCAGCGGTGTCAAGTCGCAGCTGCAAGGTAGCCAGTTCACATTGTTGAAACGGCTGGTAACGCAGTAGCATGTGCAGTGCGGGTTGTCTCTACCTTGTTGAAACAAACAATCTCCGGTAACAGTAACGTTGGCTCCATCATTGTTTTCGAAGAACCAACATGGTATCTCAAAGTGGATGCATTAGATTCTCAACTATGTGTGTAGATTGTTTGTTCCCTAAATACGTCAGTTTTGTTTGTTTACCAAGATAGAAATGAGTTTTGTTCGAAAAAATCATATTTTAGTTTATCATTTGGGTCAACGTTTAATTCAACGGGCACCAAGATTGGCCATTATAATTTTATGAATTATTGCATTTTGTAAGCAAACATACCAAGGTCTTTGTGAAAAATCCGCCTTAGAGTGGTTTGCCAAATATTGAGTTGCTGACTTCTATGCCAAGTTGATGTTCTTAGGTTCTCGCAAACACTATCGAGCCACAAGAGCGACAATTTTGGCAGAACGTTTTGGATGAGTATGTTTGATGCGCGCATTGTCTACCAGCGTTCCAGTTTCACAAACTTTTGTATTCCTTTGATTGATGGAGTTTCATTTCTTCTAAAACAACTTACGCAATTTTTGCGCTGTTGCAAACCAATGAGACCCATTTTCAAAATAAGTTTTTAGTATTTCAAAACGTTGCTCCAAAGTAAAGCTATGCATCTTTTGTCTGCGGAGGTATCTAAATACACTTTTCTCATGTAATTGGCAAAAATTAATAGCATCGGTAGAAACAAAAACCCTTCATAACAAATTATATTTATATATAATTTAGAACTTCCAAAATGGTCACTTTTAACTCTAAAAAAACTCAAGTTTTTATTGTTTTAAAATAAAAATCCGATGTATCATCAGTACTAAAAATTAAACTAAACAACAAATCCATATCTAATATTCTTTTATTTGTTTTCTAAGGGTTACAATCTCACATGATCTTTAAAATAATCATGTTGACATAGTTTCAAAAGTATCTAAAAAACTAGGGTTTCTTAGATGTAAACAGTTTTTTTTTACTTCTGTTCAGCTTTTGCATATATACATTACATTTGATCTTGTATTGAATATTGTTCTCAAGTATAGGGAAAAACATCCAAAACTACACTATCTCTTCTAAGTTTTATTCAAAAACAAGTTATTCGGATCATTGCTGACCCAAACAGGACTAATAATAGTGAGATACTTTACATCACAAGCGTAATGTTTCAAACTTTGCATATTTTATATATATTTCTATGAACATTGTTCAAACAAAATACAAAACATATTGCTATCTAAACAAATACTTACTAGTAGTACAAAGCTTGCTAGGAATTCTAACAAATATTTAATAGCAGATTTTTAACCGTAATTTCGGCACATGGAATAAACTTCCAAGTTCAGGCCACAAATATTCAAGGTCAATGTTCACAGACTGCTAAAGTCTAGTCTTCAATAGTGATAGTTTCAAATAGTGATAGGTTCAACAAGTGCGGTTCTACTAGTTGAAATTTAAATTAATTTTTGTTTTTGTGACATATTCACACATTCCTAAATTTCACATTTAAAAAAAAAAATGCAAATTATAGATAATAAATTAATTATACATATAATAAATGTGTTTTCTGAGTTTCAGCTTTTCTGAAGAAGATTGATATGTCAGTCAAAACGATTAAAAAAGAGACAACCCAGTTTGATACACTAAAAACAAGTTTTATACATTAACACTATTAGAACCATCATTATATCAGAAATCATATTTCTGCTGATGCAAAACTAAAACTTAGTATTTCAAATATCATATTAAGACAATTAAAAAAATATTGAATTTTATTATACTCCAAAATAAATACCTATAAATAACACAATACATAGAATAAAGACTAAAACTAATTACTATAAATATTTCTAAGAATTTTTTTTAATAAAGCAAAAAACTGAAAACTACAATTAGAGTTTAAATTACAAAAAAACTCATTTGTCATTTACAATCAGATACATGGACAACTTTTTGCAAGAATGGTGAAAATATCTCTCATACCGCAAGGCTAAATAAGTTTTTATCAAAAGATCCCCAACAACTAACTCGGTTGCCAAAAATACTCAGACGGTATGTACACAGCCATCTTATTGGAAGCAACCAAGATAAATTTGGAAATTCAATTCCCAAGCCCATACCACCTTGATTCAAGGTTGGTCTGACGCTACAATCTTGTCCCTATTAGGGGATGATTAGGACTTTGCAAACAAACTTGTAGCATACAATCATATAACCTGAGCAATTAGAAATTTCTCAGCATGCAAGGCACCAGGACTGGAGGGAATTTTTTGGCTTTTTTGCAACAAAGATATCATTCTAGCCCATTTTGTAAAAATCTATAAGCATGTAATGTCTTTGGCTACATTTCCATAGCACGAAGGAAAGTAAAAATTGTATTTTTACCAAAACTAGGTCGCTGTGATTACACTCTGACAAAATTCAATTGCTTGATAAATTTTACGTCTTTTCTTCTAAAAACACTTGAGAAACTGTGCGAAAGATTAATTCAGGAAACGGCACTTTTTACTATGCGAATACACTCAAAGCAACACGCATCCTATACTCAGGAAACAACTACAAAAAAAAAATACAAAATGTCCACCCTAAAAGAATTCATAGACATCAAAGATTCATTTGACAAAACTAAGTTTTATGAAATAAAAACAGCATTTTTGACGCATGGTGTTAATTCAACAATCAGTGGATAGACAAAACTACTCCCAACACTTAGAACTCTTAATATCTTTACCACTAAAAATACATACGACTAGCCTGCAGGCCAAGATAGCCGGATTAACCCATAGGATAATGAAATAAGTATCCCAACAAATATATGGTAAAAACGAGCAAATCTTAACGGAAAGCAGAACTGTAAATTTAGCTATAAAAAGCCTAAAATTAGATTAGCTAATTAGCTAATGCAAACAGCATTAAATTGTGCTGGGTAAAAGGGCACTCTAACACAATAAGTAACATTAAGGGTGATAGATTGGTATGCAAAGAATCAACCGTTAAGATGTGTGAACTTAAACCCCAAACCGCACTACTACTAAAAAACCTCAATACTATACTAAAAGCACATACAATGCATTTAAAATACAATGGTATAACAACCCGGTCTGTAGGCAGGCAAAGGTGGCAATAACTGCTTTAAATCCAAAACTCCAGCCGACTATTACTTGTAACTGTCTAAGTTGTAAACAAACTGATGTGTAAAAGATGTGAAATGGACAACAAAATTGCCAAACACGTTCTTTGTATCAGCTTGGTGCTCTCTTAGACAAGAAAATCCATGTTTGAGAATTGCTGGCTTGGCATGGCTAACATAAAAAACCCTTCTATAAAATTTTAGCATACATAAAGTACATAGGTTAACTACTGAAAGCGGTACAAATGGCGTAATAAGCCCTAAGTGAAGTGAAAATGGTTTTACCTTACCATTCAAATCTAGAATCTAAAACATACCTATAAGTAAATAAACAAAAACTCATACCTAAATAAATTTATAATAACAAAATATCAAATTAAAACAAAGTAAATGTATTTTCATCACAATGTTTTTCTGGTGTAATAAACTTTGTAGGATTTATCTATACAAAGTCTTACTTAATACTCAGCATACCAAGTTGTAACATACTTTCGTTTTTTTTTTTTCACATCGGTTAGTATTTGAACATACGTGGCAAATTCTTTGCCCTTTTCATCTACTCCCAGTAAGTGGAACATTTGCAAGGAGATTAATTCCATACTTTGTCTCCCTGGTCTATCAGCAGTCAGAGTTCTATGTTTTTTTTTTTTTAATTTGTTGCACTCTTTTTCTTATAAATAAGTTCAAGCGTATTGAAGTTTTTCTTGTCACATATATCAATCATGCGCATGTTTTGTGTGAAATCTAATACACAGTCTGGTTTCCAAATATGCTCACCAGTCTTATGATAAAATTTTACGCTATTTTTTATTACTTCTTGATAAAATGTTGAAAGCATCAACACATCACGATTATCGTTCCATCTAAAAGCTATAACATTTTCGCACTTTTTGCGTTTGCAGGTTCCGCTTGCCACCCGATGTAAAAAAATCGAAAAATGTTTTCTAAATTTTTTTAGTGTACCACATAATCCGATATTCTGTTGATCTAAGTAAATTGCCAGTTTAGAGCAAGTATACCAATTATCAGTATATAACAAATGTCTTTTTTGTTCATAGTTGACCATTAGTTTTTTATTACCAACATTTCAAGGAATGTCAATTTCAGATCCGGTGTACACTAACAATTTCAGAACAATTTTTATCTTACAATCACACAACACATAATTTTTAATTGCAAATCAATGTAAAATAAATAAAATTTAATAAGCGACGACCGTTCTCGGCATAATGCATCAAATCGCTTATTGACGACGGCCGTATCTCAAGAAAGTTTTGTACCGTCATCTTTTAACATACGGCATACAAAACGTTATTTATAATGCGTCTGATACGCAACAAACAAAATATAAATACTCTACACACTTGTTTCATTGACGCAATATCAATAAAATAAATAAAATTCAATAAACAACACCCGTTTCCAAAATAATTCATCAAATCGCTTATTGACGACAGCCGTATCTCACAAAAGTTTTGGACCGTTGTCTATTGACGACAGCCGTAGTTAAAGAGTTAAAATAACAAAATCAAAACTTTGGAAATTTTGAATTATCTCCTAGATTTTTTGGAATTTGTTTTATAAATATGTTTACACATTTTTACCAAAAGTTGCTTAACTTATTAACAAAATTTCAGAATTTTCAAAAAATGTTAAGCACCTGTTATTAGTTTTTTAAGTTACCAAAAAACAAAACTTTGGATATTTTGAAGTATTTTCCAAATTGGAATTTTTGTTACACATTTTTACCAATTATTGCACATATTAACACAATTACAAATTTTTCAAAAAAGTGTTATATATATATAAACTCTATCAATATGGTCTAGGCCTAGAACTACATTGTAAACCAACATGTGTTGAAGTGCAATCAGCAAATGCTTTGGATTTGCTCAATATTTTGTATTTAACGCTTATTATAAAATAAAATAAAATATGATCTTCTGCTCTAAAACTATAAAGTTATTATTTAAGCAAATGTAGTAAAATGATTAAACATTGAAATAACAGATAACGAATAGTTTTACAAACAAAAAGTGAATGACAACGCTAAACTGGGAGTATAAAATGCTATTTAGTTGTAATTTGAATAGCCACTAGATCCCGATTGACAAAAAAAAATCAGCAAAGCTATCTATTATGTCCAATAAAAGATTTACAAAAAAAAGGCATTTTCGAGTTAAATTCACAAAATTTAAATCTTTTCCTTCTTATAGTAATGAGTGTAATGACAATATTAAAGTTCGAGAAAGTGTAAATTGTTTATTATCTTTTTGCTACATTGGGAAAATTGATTGACGCTTAATCTAGAAAAAGATTTATTTATAAATGTGAATAAAACTTAATAAAAAAATTGTAATTACATATTATTTATTTAATTTTTTTTTAATATGTCTAAAATTATATTGATAATTATTTCACAACCAAGTATAAATTATATAATCAGATAATAATTAATCCTAATCCGGTACACATTTTTTTCTTTTGTTATCATCCCCTCGAGTTTCCAGCCAAACCCCGTAAGAAATTACCTAATTTAAAATCAATAAAGAGCTTATTAGTTTTTTTATGAATGTAAATTACTTCAAGCAACCATATTTCGTAAACAATTTATGTCAATATTAAATCATTTCAGTAATGAAAAATGAAATATTCTTTCAAAATTTTAATAAAAGTATTTTATAATTATAAATTATTACATAACAACGCTCAACTCTGTTATTAATTTATTTTGAATTAAAATATTATATATTTGTAATAAATTGGATTTAAAATGTATTGATTTTTAAAAGTATTGGTTTCTAAAGACACACCCGTTTATCACAATGTAATCATCTATCTCTATCAATATTATTGTTTACTACTGTTGGACCGCTTTCAACTTCACGCTTTTATAAATATTATAGATGCTTTATGTCAGTTGGGTGCGATATGAGTGGGTGGACCAAGCAAGGGCAACTATGTTGCCAACTGCACGAGAGCGCGACTAATACTTTAAAATATGAAATGCCGTAACCAGTCGTAATTATATGTTACAAATTACCATTTAGATCCATACCCGCTAACTAAATCTATAATAAAATTTTACGGCCTCTAAGTGTTTAAAAAAGAGAAAATCTAATAACAATAATTAAAGGTCAAAACATCCGTTGTGTATGCGATAAAAATAAATTTTATTTACCAAGTAAAGCACTCGCCTCCGTATGTGGTCCGCGATTAAAATAAACCACGCGCAATAATTCGATCTCTTATTAATAATTAAGATCGGAGACGTTTAATGTTTCAAGTTGAACGCAATTGAGCGTAGGGAGAAGAAAAAGGGATAATTCAAAGTCACGATGCTGTATGAGTAATGATGTCTAGTCTTTTAACACCTCAGGTGGTCCTGCTCCTTTTCGTTGTTCTTCGCGATCAAACAGCGAATGCAATTATCATGGGATTTAATTAAAACCAGTTCGATTCGGTGGAATGAACGTCATTCGGATTAATTGTGTCTATGCTAATGAATCTGAATCGATAATTAATTGTTACCACCCGAAAGTGAATTTATTTAATATTTTATGTTTATGCTGTTAGATGAGATGTAGTATAATGGGTCAGTTACATGCAATGTAGCATTATCTTGTCACGTATTGCGCTGGCAATTGTGGCGCATCTCTCACCTCAGGCAATCCGTGACTTCAACACTCCATGAACACCCTGGCACGATAACCTATGGAATTGTAGCATGAACTGTTTTTTACATTTACTAAAATTCCAATTGAATTATTTAATAATAACATTTGTGGCCAATTTATGTCGGTAGTAAATTGTACATCTGCATTTTTCCAAGTATTACATTAAGTGCCGTTCTAAAATCTTATAATACAAAGTGATTTACTTAAGTTTTTGTTATTTACTTAATTTTCTGTGAAGTAGTAAATTGTTTGTGTTTCTGATATGTAAATTATCAATTATATAACATGACTTTAACTTGATTTTTTTTAAATATAGAAAAGGAGTAGCCAGTTTTCTGTATGTAGCAGAATTGGTATGTAGCGAAGTTGCATTGAACCTAACGATGAAGTTTTCACTTGAATTTTACTAAAAGCTTAGCGATCTGTATACTTAAGGCTATATGGAATGTCTGAAGACTATTTTCACCTAGCGCACACAGAAAAGAGGGTGTTTTTTCGCGTTTTTTGCATTTTTTGCAAAAACTATTTTGGCTAAAAATTATCTATATTAAAAGTTGTAGAGCGGAAAATTTCCAATTGGTATTGGTTATTTGAATTTTTCTATAATTTTCCGTTTTTCTGCTAGAAGGCGCAAAAAATAAAGTATATATTTTATTTTATTGCACTTAGAGCCAAAACTATACATTTTGGTATAAAATTACAAAAGATCAAAGTTGTATAGCAAAAAAATTCCGATGGCATTATCCACTAAAAAATGTTGAACTTTTTTGCAAATAATCTTTTTTCACTTTTGGACTTTTTTTAATTTATAGAGTGCACGTCTTACAATAAGCGCTTGCTAAGAGTCTTCCACTTGAAATAAAGTGTTTCAGCAAACCACTAAACATAGACAAGCATCATCTCAACCATTAGAAAAGGAGCCACTTCTAACGTACTTATTCTACATGTTCCCACATGGCCAATTAAGAGATGTTAGCAACAGATTACTCCACAGTTAGTATAGTCTCATGCTGTCAACATTTTTGATCAAGTATTGATATCTTTGGATAATTTTTGACAGTAGCAGATTATGTTAAACAATTTTATAAAGTTTGATCAACCTATCATCTCAACATCAGATTATTTTAGACAGTTGCAGACCATGCTTGAAAGTTGTTGTCATGTTAACAGTTTTGATCATGGTTATGTAATTACATTGCACCATATTAAGAACGGCAATCCAAGATACTGAATCACCACTAAAGATCATTTTGACAGATCAACTTCTGTGTTTGTGTTGACCCTACATCAAGATTGACATAGATTGAATCTTGGTCTAAGACAGTTCAATTAATTTTTGACAATTGTTAGTCATCAATTGTTGATCATGTAGGCAGTTTTGACCCCAAGATCGTTAATTAACATTTTATAAGGCATCAAGTTTGAGACTATGTTACATTTCGATCATGTTTGGCATAGTTTGAAACCACGCTAGACAGCTTTGGATCAAGAATGGACTATTTTTGACAGTTGCAGATCATATTTAACATATGTCAATCATGTTGACAGATTGATCATTGATTACGGCTGTTATGTATTAAGAATTACAACCCACAATAAATTTGACTGTAGTTAGCGTCTATTCTGCGTCTATGCTTCAATCAAGTTTGACATTGATTAAAGTCATATATAATAAATTTAACATCTTGGGATAATTTTTGGCAGTTGCCTATTAAGAATAACAACCAAAAATCGTAAATCATTCTAGATCATTTTGACAGATCTACTTATGTGTTTGCTTTTATGCTGCACTTTACATCAAATTTGAGGTAGAGTGATCTAGACTTTAAATCAAGAATTGACAGCTCATAACTATTTTTGACAATTGCAGATCATGTTTGAAAGTTGTAAATTATCATTTGACAGTTGTGTAATAAGAATGACACCAAGACTATAAATTTTGATCAAGTTTGACATAGATGGGTGACCATGTTAGACATCTTTAGATCAAGATAATTTTTGTCAGTGGCGGATCAAGTTGTAGATCAATTGAGACAGTTGTTGATAATCATTTATGACAGTGGTCAATCATTTTGTCCGTTTTGCCCAAGATCATTGAGACGTTCCCAGGGAGATCAAACATCTAATCTCTTAATGACGAACAATTGGGTGGGTGTGTGTGCCAATCCATACCATAATAACCAATGAGTAGTTTAGGTTGGAGTGGTCCACCCACCCACCCAAGTGTTGGTCATTAAGAGATTTGATGTTTAACTCTCTAGAAATGTTAGAAGTCTTTTGTCACAAGAGAAGGTCGTGATCTAATCTCTTAGTTACTAACACTTGGGTGGGTGGGCGGGACACTCTAATGCAACTATTGACTTGTTATTATGATATGAAGTTGCCTACCCACCCACCCAATTGTTTGTCATCAAAAGATTGCATGTAAGACCTCTTTGCGAAATCCAATCTCTTGATAACTAACACTTGGGTGGGTGGGTGGGCCACTCCAACCTAAACTACTTATTGGTTATTATGGTATGGATTGGCCCACCCACCCACCCAATTGTTTGTCATTAAGAGATTAGATGTTTGATCTCCCTGGGAACGTTAGAAGTCATTTTTACGCAAGAAATGGTCGTGATCTAATATCTTGATAACTATCACTTGGGTGGGTGGGTGGGCTACTCTAATCCAAACTACTGACTAGTTATTATAGTATGCAGTGGCCCACCCACTCACCCAAGTGTTGGTCAATAGAAGCTTGCATGTTTGACTTCTCTGGGAACGTCAAAAGTCATTTTGTCACAAGAGAAGGTCGTGGTCTAATCTCTTGATAACTAAAACTTGGGTGGGTGGGTGGGTGGGCTACTTCAATGCAAACTATTGACTGGTTATCATAGCATGAAGTAGCCTTTCCATCCACTCATGTGTTGGTCATAAAGAGGTTAGAAGTTTAACCTCTCTGGTAACGTTAGAAGTCATTTTGACACAAGAGAAGGTCGTGATCCAATCTTTTGATAACTAACACTTGGGTGGGTGGTTGGGCCACTTCAATCCAAACTACTGTCTAAATATTATAGTATGGTGTCGCCCACCCCAGTGTTGGTCATCAAGAGATTTAATGTTTGACCGTCTGGTAACATTAGAAGCCATTTTATCACAAGAGAAGGTCGTGGTCTAATTTCTTGATAACTAAAACGGGTAGGTGGGTGTGCTACTCCAATCCAAACTATTGACTAGTTATCATGGTATGGAGTAGCCCTTCCACCTACTCATGTGTTGGTCATAAAGATGTTAGAAGTTTGACCTCTCTGATAATGTTAGAAGTCATTTTTACGCAAGCGAAGATTGCGATCCAATCTCTTGATAACTAACACTTGGGTGGGTAGGTGGGCCACTCTACTCACCGGTTATTATGGAATGGAATGGCCTACTTACCCACTTATGTGTTGGTCATAAAGAAGTTGGATCTCTCTTGTAACGTTAAAAGTCATTTGACACAAGAGAAGGTCGTGATCTAATATCTTGATAACTATCACTTGGGCGGGTGGGTTGGCCACTACAATCCAAACTACTGACTAGTTATTTTAGTATGTAGTGGCCCACCCACCCACCTAAGTGTTGGTCAATAGAAGCTTGCATGTTTGACTTCTCTGGGAACGTCAAAAGTCATTTTGTCACAAGAGAAGGTCGTGGTCTAATCTCTTGATAACTAAAACTTGGCTGAGTTGGTGGGCTACTTCAATGCAAAACTATTGACTGGTTATCATAGTATAGAGTAGCCTTCCCATCCACTTATGTGTTGGTCATAAAGAGGTTAGAAGTTTGACCTCTCTGGTAACGTTAGAAGTCATTTTGACACAAGAGAAGGTCGTGATCCAATCTTTTGATAACTAACACTTGGGTGGGTGGGTGGGCCACTTCAATCCAAACTACTGTCTAAATATTATAGTATGGAGTTGTAGATCACGTTAATGTTTATACTGCATTTAGAACAAGTTTAAATTGAATTAGATTGGGACCATGTATATGCTTTGAATCAAGTATTGACAGCTCAATATCTCTTTTGAGTTTGATATCAATTTGATCAACGATGGCAGCTTCAGGTCATTTTTGACATAAATTTGAACAAGACTGATAGCTCAAGATCATTTTTGATCATAGATCATGGTTAGGCAGTCAATATTATTGATTAAGTTTGACATAAATTATAGCAAAAAGGACAGCTCAAGATCATTTATGAAAGTTTTTATAATTTATAATTGGTCGATCACGTGACAGATTTAAACAAACTTTAACTTGCTTGTCGCTAATGACACTGTTTGATTTGACAGTTTTAAAATGACAACTCAAGATCGTTTAAGTCAGTAGATCATGTTTGACAGTTACATTTAATCAATTTGAACAGTTTTTAATATGATACGGAATAAAGCATTGCTATAAGGACAGTCGTTGTTCATATGTAACTATTGTAGATCACATTTGAACTTACTTTACAACTGTAAACTAGGTTCAACAGATTTGAATCAATTTTGCATTGATTAAAGTGTATCAATATTGACAGATGATTTGTGATTATGAAAGTCAATCAACATTTTCGATCAAGTTTGGCATAAATTGGATCAGGAAAGATAGCTCAAGATCATTTATGATAGTTTGAGTAAAGATTGTTTATGTCAGCCTTGATCAAAGTTGGACTTAGTTGAGGAAAACACAAGATCATTGTCAACAATTTAAGACCATGTATAATAGTTATAAATCATGTTCAACCAAAATTATTCAGAAAAATTATTGGAGATCAAAGTTTTAGAGCAAAAAGTTTCCGATTGATATAGGTCTTTCAATTTTTCCAATAATGCGTGCATTGCCCGCCAAAGCGCGCAAAGTTGTAACTTAATTTTCCGCGTCCTCTAGCTGAAAAACGGAAAATTATAAGAAAATTCAAATAACTTATATCGATTGGAAATTTTTCATTCTACAACTTTTAATAAAAGTAATTTTTGCCAAAAATGACAAGACATAGAAAAATGGATCTACACAAGAAACCAAATAGAAGATGCTTATACATTTGTAGATTAACTCTGCTAGGTTCTATTTTGCACTAAATCAAAAATGTTGTCTTAATTGTCTTTTTTGTGGAGAAGTCGTTAAAGGAACAAAAATTTGCGACAAAACTCTGAACTAAAAACGATACAAAAAACTGCGGAAAAACCTTGAACCAAAATATGATTGCAATATAAAAATTTGCAATAAACTTTGAACTAAGAAACAATTACAGCGCCACAAGTTAATGCAAAAATGTTTGGCAAAACCTCAAACTAAAAAATGATTGCAGTTTCACAAAACGATATTAAAATTTGCAAAAAATCTTTGAACTTAAAAACGACTCCTACGCCACAAATAGATGCAAAAATTTGAATTAAAAAAGCCATAAACTAAAAAAACGATTAAAGCGCTACAAATCAATACAAAAGTTTGCAGAAAAACTTTGAACTTAAAACTATTTTGTATTAATGGCACTTTTTAGTTCCAGGTTTGCTGTAATTATTTTATTTTATTTGTAGCATTACGGATTTTACTAAAAATTTTTGTTTTTTTTGTAGAAAATTTTTGAATTTGAAAAATTAGTTCCAGTTTTACCGCAAATATTTTATTATTTTATTGGCACTAGAAAAATGCACGTAAGAATTAAATATGTATTTTACACTCTTCTTACCTAGTTATTTTTTCCATTCGTATTTTAAGCAAATGGTTGGAAAAAATACAGCACAATTTATGCTAACTAACATCAAAATATTTGTTTTTATGCTTGACTTGTTTGTTGGTATAATACGGACATTCTGAATTTAATAATAAATAAATATACTTTTTGTTATAAAGTATATAAATTATAAACTGCATGCATCTATAATAATTTATAGTATAAATTCAAACCAATATATTAAATTACCGATTATAAATCAAATTTTTAATATTAATTTAGTTAAATTATAATTTATTAGTTATATTTAGTTCTATCCATAATATATTAAAATGAAATACTCATTAAGCAAAGTTATTATTCCGTTTTCACTGGAATAAAATTTTAATAATTGCTTCCTTTGAAAAGCTTTTCAACATTTACAACTCAATCTGAATCAACTCTTTTATACACATTCAACTTATAATCTCCCACTCGTGTAAGAAAAAAAAAACTATATTAACAAAGACTGCATTTAATCCTTTTTTCTGTCTATTGAATTTGAACTGGTCGTTTTAAGCCTTCCTTGCCATGAGAAGAAGTAATGTTGTGCAGAGTTGCGCATCTGTAATATAATACTGGAGCAATGGACCATTGTTCCTAAGGGCGGATGTGGGATGATCAGCTCTTCTCATGGATGCTCCTTTCATCCCTTAGAAATTTTTGCTGGGTAAGGGGTCAACGGATATTATTATATTTTTATGCATGGAAAAAGTGTACAAAAACATTGGATAATATATTCGGGATTTTATTGTGTAGAATGTTTGGCTTGAATATATTTGCAATAACTTTGTTTCGTCTTTATTTTGTATTTACGTTCCATGAATATATTATTTTTATTAAATCCAAATAAATTTCTATTAATATTTCTTCGATTAACTTGCGTATTATTATCCAACAATGCAATATTAACTAACTGGTGCGTAAGCACCCTTCAAGCATTAACCACGCTCTTCCCCCACAATGGTTATCGATTAAACAGCTAAAAAGGGAACCAACAAAAGATCCTTTTTATTTTCTTTTTTACACATTTCTTCTTCTTTTCACGGCAAGACGGACTATTTATAACGATCAGGCTTTATATAAGTAGCTTAAAGAGATGCAACCGACTAGTCTATTATATTTTTTTATGCAATGACCCTGAGCTTGAAAGGGTGCAACAACTTGGGGACAAAGCCCACGTCTTCGGCCAATTCCTCAGAAAACATATGAAAGGGATCTGTCACCGTTTTATTTTTCTATTTTTTATCCTTCACATGTGTGCCCTTATAGAAAGGTCGCTTTTTTTTAATTGAAACGTTTGTGCGATTTTGATTTTTCTACGTTTCACAAACAAGTTTTAGTGTGATATATGCTTTGTATTGTGTATAGTATAAGGGACAATAAATTGTAAATTTTTTTAGGATTTAAATAGATATAAAATGGACCTTTTTTTATAATATTTTATAAATCATATTTGCTTTATTCTAGTATTTATTAAAAGTATAGCAATATTTAAAAAAATTCAAATTTGTTTTTTTTTATTTTAAAAATTTAATAACATTAGCTTAACGTTTTTTAAAAATTTAAAAATTTTGATAATATGTCGAGTAAAACATGCTAAAAATGTGTAAAATATTTCATGATTAAATTTCAAAAAATCTGAAAAATATTAAAAAAAAATGGTTGGTAAAAATGTGTAAAAAAATCATAAAATAATTTCAAAAAATCTGGAATACTTCAAAATTTCCAAAATTTTGTTTCTTGATATTTAAAAAAACTAATAACAAATTTTTTTTAAAATTTAAAATTTTGTTAATATGTTAAGCAATAATTGAAAAAAATGCGTAAAAAAATTCATAATAAAACTCCAAAAAATCGAAAAGACACTTTAGAACTTCCAAAATTTTAATTTTAGTATTTTAAAAAACTATTACCAGATGCTTAAGATTTATTGACAACAATTTTATTACAATATTTCAAAAAATCTAAAAAAATATTTCAAAATTTTGATTTTGGTATTTGAAAATACTAATAAAAGATGCTAAGTTTGTTTTAAAAATTATTAAAAAAATTGTTAACGTGTTAAGCAATGATTGGTAAAAATGTATTAAAAATGTCATAATAAAATTCCAAAAAATATAAAAAATATTTCAAATTTTTTTGAAAATTTTGATTTTTAGTATTTTGAGAAACTAATAACAAATGCTTAATATGTTAAGCAATGATTGGTAAAAATGTGTACAAAGTTTTTATAATAAAATTCCAAAATACCTGAAAACTATGTCAAATTTTACAAAATTTTGTTTTTTAGTATTTTAAAAAACTAATAATAGATGCATAACATTTTTCTAAAATTTTAAAATTGTGTTGCTATGTTACAATGATTAGTAAAAATGTGTAAAAAATTTCATAATAAAATTTTAAATAATCTGAGGATATTTCAAAATTTTGTTTTTTAATATTTTAAAAAACAAATAAAAATTGCTTAGCAATTTTGAAAAATTCTAAAATTTTAATAATATGTTAAGCAATATAATTGGTTAAAATGTGTTAAATATTTTATAACAAAATTCCAAAAAATCTGAAAGATAATTCAAAATTTTCGAAAATTTTGTTTTTGGTATTTTAAAAAATCTAAAATTTTGTTAACGTTTTTATACAATATTTAGCAAAAATGTGTTTAAAATTTTATTACAAATTTCCAAACATCTGAAAAATATTTCAAAGTTTTCAAAATTTTGATTTTAGCATTTCAAAAAACTAATAACTGATGATTAACTTTTTTCGAAATTTTTGAATTTTTTTAATATGTTAATCAATAAATGGTAAATATGTGTAAAAAAAATTATAAAATAGTTCCAAAAAATCTGAAAGATACTTTTAAATTTGCAAAATTTTGATTTTTGGTATTTAAAAAAACTACTAACAGATGCTTAACATTTTTTGAAAATTCTGAAATTTTGTCAATATGTTAAGCAATGATTAGTAAAAATGTGTAAAAAATTTCATAATAAAATTCCAAAAAATCTGAAAGATATTTCAAAATTTACAAAATTTTGATTTTGGTATTTTAAAAAACTAATAACAAATGCTTAATATTTTTTTAAAATTCTGAAATTTTTTTAATGTAATAAACACTAATTGGTAAAAATGTGTAAGAACATTTATAATAAAATTACACAAAATTTGAAAGATATTTTTAAATTTTCAAAATTTTGTTTTTTTGTATTTTAAAAAAAATCTAATAACAGATGTATAACATTTTTTAAAAATTCTAAAATTTTGTTAACATGTTAAACAATAATTAGTAAAAATGTGCACAAAATTTTATAATAAAATTCCAAAAACTTCAGAAGATAATTAAAAATTTCCAAAATTTTGATTTAGGTATTTTAAAAAACTTATAACATCTTTTGAAAATTCTGAAATTTCATTAAAATGTTAAGCAATGATTGGTAAAAATGTGTAAAACAATTCTTAAAAAAATCCTAAAAATCTAGAAAATACTTTAAAATTTCCAAAATTTTGTTTTTTGGTACCTTAAAAAACTAATAACAGATGCTTAATATTTTTTAAAAAATCTGAAATTTTGTTATTATGTTAAGTAATGATTGGTAAAAATGTGTAAAAAAGTTCATAATAAAAATCTAAAAAAACCGAAAAATATTTCAAAATTTTGTTTTTTGGTATTTTAAAAAAACTAATAGCAGGTGCTTAACATTTTTTGAAAACTCTGAAATTTTGTTAATATGTTAGGCAATAATTGGTTAAAATAGTTAACAAATTTCAAAACAAAATTCCAAAAAATTTATAAAATATTTCAAAATTTTCAAAATTTGTTTTTTGATATTTTAAAAAACTAATAACAGATGTTTAAATATTTTTGATAGTTTTGAAATTTTGTTAACAAGCTGAACATTAGTTTTAAAAAATGTGTACAAAATTTCATAAGAATATTCCAAAAAATCTAAAAAATATTTCAAAATTTACAAAATTTTGATTTTGGTATTTTAAAAAACAAATGACAGATGCTTAACATTTTTTTAAAAATTCTGAAATTTTTTTAATGTGATAAGCAATAATTGTTAAAAATGTGTGAAATATTTCATAATAAAATTCCAAAAAATCTTAAATTATTTCAAAATTTACAAAATTTTGTTTATTGGTATTTTAAAAATACTAATAGCTTAACATTTTTTTAAAAATTCTGAAATTTTGTTAATATGTAAAGCAATAACTAGTAAAAGTGTTTAAAAAAATTAATAATAATATTTCAAAAATCTTGGAGAATAATTAAAGATTTCCAAAGTTTTGATTTTGGTATTTTAAAAAACTTAGAACATTTTTAAAAAAATCTAAAATTTTATTAATTTGTTAAACAATGATTGGTAAAAATGTGTAAAAAAATTTATAAAAACATCCAAAAAATCTAGAAGATACTTTAAAATTCCCAAAATTTTGTTTGTTGGTAACTTAAAAAACTAATAACAAATGCTTAACATTTAAAAAAAAATAAAATTTTGTTATTATGTTAAGTAATGATTGGTAAAAATGTGAAAAAAATTTCATAATAAAATTCCAAAAAACCCGATAGATACTTCAAAATTTCCAAAATTTTGATTTTGGTATTTTAAAAAACTTATAACATTTTTTGAAAATTCTGAAATTTTGTTAATATGATAAACAATGATTGGTAAAAATGTATAAAAAAATTTATTACAAAATTCTAAAAAATATAAAAAGTATTTCAAAAATTTCAAAAACTTGTTTCTTATTATTTTAAAAAACTAATAACAGATGTTTAACATTTTTTGAAAATTTGAAAATTTTGTTAATATGTTAAGCAATGATTGGTAAAAGTGTGTACAAAAATGTTATAATAAAATTACAAAAAATCTGAAAGTATTTTCAAAATTTCCAAAATTTTTTTTTTTTTTGGTTTTTAAAAAACTACCAACATATGCTTTACATTTTTTTAAATTTTAAAATTTTGTTAATACGTTAAACACTGATTGGTTAATGTGTGTAAAATTTTTTATTGCAAAATTCCAAAAAATTTGAAAAATTTCTAAAATTTTGTTTTTTAGTTTTTTAAAATAGTAATAACAAAAGCTTAACTTTTTTGAAAACTCTAAAATTTGATTAATATGTTAAAAATTATTAGTAAAAATGTTTTAAATATTTTATATTAAAATTACAAAAAATCTGAAAGATATTTAAAAATTTGTAAAGTTTTGTTTTTATGGTATTTTAAAAAATAAATAACGGATGCTTAACATTTTTTGAAAATTCTGAAATTTTGTTAATTTGTTAAGGAGTGATTGGTAAACGTGAGTAAAAATTTTTTTAATAAAATTCCAAAAAAACTGAATAATAATTAAAAAATTTCAAAATTTTGATTTTGGTATTTTAAAAAACTTAAAACATTTTTTAAAAAATTTGAAATTTTGTTAAAATGTTAAACAATGAACGGTAAAAGTGTGCAAAAAGTTTCATAACTAAACTCTAAAAAGTTTTTAAGATATTTGAAAATTTCTAAAGTTTTAATTTTGGTATTTTAAAAAACTAATAACGAATGCTTAACATTTTTTAAAAATTCTGAAATTTTGTGTTAAGCAATGGTTAGTAAAAGTGTGTACAAAATTTCATAATAAAATTTCACAAAATCAATCTAGAAAATACTTCAATATTTCCAAAATTTTGTTAAAAAACTAGTAACAGATGCTTAACATTTTTAAAAAATTCTGAAATTTTGTTAATATGTTAAGCAATAATTGGTAAAAATGTGTAAACAAATACATAATGAAATTCCAAAAAAAAATGGAAAATAGTTCAAAATTTCCAAAATTTTGATTTTAATATTTTAAAAAACTGTATTTTAAAAAAACTAATAGCAAATGCTTAAATTTTTTTGAAAATTTTGAAATTTTGTTAATATGTTAAGCAATAATTGGTAAAATTGTGTAAATAAATTCATAATAAAATTCCAAAATATCTGAAAAATATTTCAAAATTTCTAAAGTTTTGATTTTAGTATTTTAAAAAACTTATAACATTTTTTGAAAATTCTGAAATTCTGTTAATATGTTAAGCAATGATTGCTAAAAGTATGTACAAAATTTCATAATAAAATTCCAAAAAATCTGAAAAAAATTTCCAAAATTGCCAAAATTTTATTTTATGGTATTTTAAAAAACTAATAATATTATACAATTAAAAGTATCTATTGTGCACCAAACAATTGGAATACTAATTATTAAATACCCAATTTAATTCTTTTTTATACGTTATTTTAGTCATAAAAAGTAGAGTGTATAACTTGCATGTAATTTCCATTGTATGAATGCTGAAAGAACTGTGAAATATGGATATCATGCTTGTTGCACAATGCATTACTAATAAACGGTAAATGTTTCTTATTTATTATAAAATCGTAAAAAAGTATACTGTACAACTTACTTGTAATGCTTATCATGCAAAAACGTTAATACTAGTGGAAAATGAGTATTATTGTGTGCTAGATGTACAATTTTCTATAATATATTAATTCTTTGTCTGATAACAACACAGAATGGAAATCATAAATATATCATTTTGTGTAGATAACAAGGTATTAAATTAACTATTAAATCAGAATCGAATTCGCTCCCCTTTATATCATGATTTTGAATATTTACGTATTTCAAAATTCGATTACATAAAACGAATGAGACAATAAAAAAAAGCGCATTGCAAATAAATCATATTTACTGACGACATTTACAAAGACAAATGCAAAAAATTCGAAACAAACATTGACGATAATATATTTATATTTCATTCTGTCTGCATACAATTTTGTTTAATTACGCCCACCTCGAAGTATCACCTTCTCGATACCTGATCTTCAGGTACTAATTTCAGTGGGCGATCGACATAAATTCTCTGGACAAGGAGACCACCTATTATCGACACGTCTATTACCTATTAGGGGGTAAATATTGTCATCGTCCGACAATCTGAGACAAAACCAAGACGATAAAATCGAGTCAAACCTTCCATTCATACCTTTAAAGTGCGTCTCAATTTCGATTTGCATTTATTTTTACCTTCAATGGGACCACACAGAGTTAAAAAATTATTTTCAGTCTGAATGGAGGAAAGATAACAATGAGTGGGCCATCAATACAAATATTTACTACTTTAGAATGATAGAAATGACATAACGTTTCTATGCTTCTTGTTTTCTTTCATGCGTATTTCCTACAATTTTCTATAATAACAGTGGTTAAAATACCAAAACATTTCACGAGGTTCTTACTGGAACATATCTTGTCGCCTTTTATTCATCTGTAATTTCACTTTCAAGAGTATGACATAATGTATACATTTTTATTTAAAATGCTTCAATTTTAACTAAAAATTATTGTTTGTCATTATACTTTTGCAACTGGGCGTTTCAAATGTTTACATTTTATCTATTATATTACTTAAATGTTACCTCAGAATGTGTTAAATAAAATTATGCAATATTGAAAATAAATAAATTCTACCACAAAGATTGATTGATTTTAAATAATTGTACATGCTTTACGTATTATAAATACGATGAAGATGAATATTCTAAAGTGAAACTAATTGGATTCGCATCAGCTAAGTACTTCATCTAATCAATTTTCAGTGAAACTAAACCCTGAACCCGGTTCAGTAATTAATAATCTGGAATTAAACCGTATTTTAGATGGCCTAATTAACAATCAACGTTATTTTATCTTCATTTTAATAAAATCAAATTACCGATTGAAGCACTATTAGTGTGCTTGCTCAACAATATAATTGAACTTATAACATTTGAGCCAATTACAAATTGAAATGTTACAAATGTTAATTGCTGACATTTCTAAGGGTTTTAAGAAAATTGCAAAATATTATTTTAATAATAAATATATAGTTTTTTATAAAAAAATATTTATTGCTTAATAGCTGATGGTTTTCTTATAATAATCAATAATTGACTTGAAAATTGCAAAACGGTAGTTACCGTTTAAACAGCATTTAATTTTTTGTGAACCGAAAATTGCTTTTTAATTTCATTTGCAAACAGACTGCTCTTGTCGGATTCAGTGCCACACTGAGTTTCAAGCTTTCATGAACATTCAAATATAGACAGCTTGTGCTATCTAGCGCGTATAATTATAACTAGTTAAATAAATTTATTTTAATTAAAAATATAATATCCACACTAAAATTAAGTTAATATATTTTTTTATACATTACTAATTGATTTACTTTTTGTTGATTTAATATTTTAAATGTTAATTGAAATACTATTATTAACTTGGCAATTAAGTAAGTTAAAATTGCACAAAACAAATTTGTGATTGCAATGAAAGTAAAGTCGTAATCTGTACATTTTGTAACCTATAAAGCAATTATAAAAATATTAAGAAGATGATATAGCCTTGCTCTTTTGATTGAAAAGCGTAAAATAGAAAGGTGCACATATTAAAACTCAGATATCAGTTAACATTTGTGAACTATTTTTATAATTTATACTACTTTAGATTATTAAGATATTTAACTTAAACTATATTATTTTAAATTAAGACCTTTTTAGTTTTCAATCCATAGTTAGTGTCTGTAAAGTGGTAGTAAAATTTGCAGCAAGCAAAATAATACCAAAAAACAGAAAATATAATATTCTAAAACTATTTCCTATTTGTAATATTTAATGATAAAGAAGCTCAGCTTAATGACAGATAAAATTCAAAATTATTAATAGAACATACTTAAGAAACAAGTTAGTTAGACAGCATGAAATTCTTCTTCAAAACAATATGATTGAAGCAAGATTAAATTTGCATTCGAAGTATGTCAACTCGTTAACGCTGCACACGATATTAATTAAACCATGCAGTAAGTAATCTTGTGGTTTGCCCATTTATAATAATTATAGTTGAATTTTAAATCATAATTAGTTGATTAATAATAACAATACCTGTTAGTATTACTGCAAGAAAATGTATGATTGTAAACCTGAAACTATATTATTAAATTTGTGGAATAACAAGTCTCTTAAATCAAATAAAAATTTAATAGTTTGATAACAATTTAATAGAATTTTAAATTGATTGATTGCAATTTGCGCTACTGAACCGAAGCATTTTGCAATTAATAATAATAGTTCTAAAATACATTTTATTACAATACATGTAAATGCGTACAAAGTAAATCACAATTATTTATGTTTAAAACCTAAAACCACTTAACAAGCAAATATAATATATAAAGAAAACAAGAAATAAAATTACCATCAAATTAATAATAGTGTAAATATAATTAAGACTTACCTGAAATCTATTTCACTGCACACTTCTCATACGTTCACTCAGTAATTGCATATAATTTTAGTAAAGTTTTCCGCGATTTTCCTAATGAAAATTGATGTAAATAAAGGAGTTATTTTAATGCACGTATTATTATATTAATTCGGCACTGTACTAAATCGGATGCGTATTGAAAATATACACAGATAATTTTTTATGCAAAAAAATTGTTTACTGGAACGTTGCAAGGTTTTATTATCTCTATCGCCCGGTCGCATTGATAAGTATGCATCTTTTTGTGATTTGTTTAGATGGAATTGATTTATTTTAAAATCTTCTAGAATCATTTATATTTGTTGTAAATTAATTCTGAATAATATATAAATGAATTTTTAAAATTACTCAATTGATTGATATTAAAACTGATTTCCAAATCAAATAATTTTTTAAGTAGTTGATTATTTTTTTAATACATTCATCATTTTAAAAATAAATTTAAAATTTTATTAAAATTATTTTTGAATGTCTACTTGGTGTATACAGGTTGAGATTGTCTTGACAAAATATGGAGTGTACCACCCACCCACTCAAGTGCCCGTCATTAAGAGATTGTAATAATTGAAATAATTTTGTCACAAGAGAAGGTCGTGATCCAACCTCTTGATAAGTAACACTTGGGTGGGTGGGTGGGCTGCTGCAACCCAAACTACTGACTGGTTATTATGCTATGAAGTGTCCCATCCACCCACCCAATTGTCTGTTATCAAGAAATTTTATGTTTGACCTGTGTGCGGGAGTCAAAAGTCATTTTGTCGTAATCTAACCTCTTGATAAGTAACACTTGGGTGGGTAGGCGGGTTACTGCAATCCAAACTATTGACTGGTTATTATGCTATAAAATGTCCCACCCACCCACCCAAGTGTCCGTCATCAAGTGATTCTATGTTTGACTTCTCTGCGGGCGTCAGAAATCATTTTGTCACAAGAGAAGGTCGTGATTCAACCTATTGACAAGTAACACTTAGGGGGGCGGGCGGGTTATTGCAATCCAAACTACTGATTGGTTATTATGCTATAGAGTGTGCTACCCACCCACCCAAGTGTCCGTCATCAAATGATACTATGTTTAACTTCTCTGCGGGCGTCAGAAATCATTTTGTCCCAAGAGAAGGTCGTGATCCAACCTCTTGATAAGTAACACTTAGGTGGGTGGGCGTGTTACTGCAATCCAAACTACTGACTGGTTATTATGCTACGGAATGTCCCACCCACTCAGCTATGTGTTCGTCATCAAGTAATTGTACGTTTCACTTCTCTGCGGGCGTCAGTAGTTATTTTGTCACAAGAGAAGTTTGTGATTTAACCTCTTGGTAAGTAACACTTGGGTGGGTGGGTCAGCTACTGCAATTCCAAGTACTGACTGATTAGAATGCAATAAAGTGTTTCGCCCACCCACCCAAGTGTTTGCAAGTGTTTGTCATCAAGAGATTGTATGTTTAACCTTTCTGCGGGCGTCAGAAATCATTTTGTCAAGAGAAGGTCGTGATCCAACCTCTTTATAAGTAACACTTAAGTGGGTAGTTATTATGTTATGGAGTGTCCCACCCACCCAAGTTTTCGTCATCAAGAGATTATATGTTTGACCTCTCTGCGGACGTCGGAAGTCATTTTGTCAGAAGAGAAAGTTGTGATCCGATTTCTCTGCAATCTAAACTACTGACTAGTTATTATGCTATGGAGTGTCTCACTCACTCACCCAAGTGTTCGTCATCAAGAGATTGTATGTTTGACCTTTCTGCGGGCGTCAGAAGTCATTTTGTCACAAGAGAAAGTTGTTAGCCAACTTTTTGATAAGTAACGCTTAGGTGGGTAGGTGGGTAACTGCAATCTAAACTATTGATTGACCCATCCAAGCCTTTGTCATCAAAAAAAATTATGTTTGACCATTCTGCAGACGTCAGAACCATTTTGCCACAATAGAAGATCGTGATCTAATCTGCAATTTAAAGTACTGATTGGTTATTATGTTATGAAGTGTCCCACCTACTTACCCACAAGTGTCCGTCATTAAGAGATTGTTTGTTTGACCTATATGCGGACGTTAGAAGTAATTTTGTCACAAGAGAAGGTTGTGATCCAACCTCTTGATAAGTAACACTTAAGTGAGCGGGCGGGTTACTGCAATCCAAACTACTGACTGGTTAACGTGCTATGCACTGTTCCAATCACCCACCCACCCAAGTTTCTGCCATCAATTGTTCCGCTTCTCTGTGGACGTCAGAAGTCGTTTTGTCACAAAAAAAGGTTGTGATCCAATCTTTTGATAAGTAACACGTGGGCAGGTGGGTGGGCTACTGCAATCCAACTACTGACTGGTTGTTATGCTATGGAGTAACCTATTTACTCACCCAAGTGTTGCTATCAAAAAATTGTTTGTTTGAGCTCTCTGCGTGCATCAGAAGTCATTTTGTCACAAAAGAAAATTGTGATCTAACCTCTTGATAAGTAATACTTGGGTGGGTGAGTGAGTGGGCTTTTGCTATCCAAACTACTGACTGGTTATTATGCTATGGAGTCTCAAAATAAATTAGAAACTGTACATACACAATACTGGAGATGGGTACTGGGATAACTCCAGCATACATTGTGTTAGAAGAAGTAAAAAAAATAAAATAAAAGCAGAAGCAGAAAAAAAGCGGTAAGATATGAAGAAAAGATTGAAAGAAAAAAATAAATGCAAACTTAGGCAAAAATGTCTAAAAAAAATGAATGAAAGGTATAAATGATATGAAATAATAAAAGTAGAGAGAAAGAAATATTATAATTGAAAAGGATATGTCTGTAAAGAAGTAAAAAAAAATGAAAAATATTAGAAGAGTTGTATGAAAAGAAATAACAATGCGTGCTAAAGATATAAAAATGCAAAAGAAAAGAATACAAGAGTGAATAAATGAAGGTACAATGAGAAATATGCAGTATTATAAAAATATAATATCCCAAAATACTTGATAATTCAATTACAAAAAAGCAGAACAAATATACTATAAATTTAAACGTGGAAATAAAGAAAAAGTTTGTACGTTTTAGATAAATGAGGAAATCAAAATGTGCAAAATGTATAAAGATGCCAATAAAACATGTGTACCCATAGATATAGTGTCTTTACGACATAGGCTTATAGATTTATCTCAGCGGATTATTTTAAATAGTTTCAAACCCCACAAGTATTGTAGATCTCAGCATGATTACAGTTTGCAACGCTTACATAGTAAGCTTTACAACTCTAAAAGTTACCACCAATTATCAACAATTAGTCAATAATACTAGTTGTCTCAAAACGACAAACTCAGGAAACTTGGCCAGCAATCAACGACCTCCCAACAAAGGCTTATTGCTAATTTGGCATTCTAGTATATGTCTAACTCCGGCCATAACTCTAAGCCTTCTTTTGCATTACTCCCATACAATTCTAACAATAAACCACTAAAGTACTTGCTAACTTTGCAACACTAACAATTTATCGATTAAAAGAATACTCTTTTTATATTTGATGTTTGCATTCTATTGGGAGTAATTTGTTGATAAATTTTAGGTGTTGGTACAATTATTTAAAGATTTTGTCTATTTTTTTAAGTTTGTCATCTTCTAAACTTCAAAAAAACAATCGCCAACTGATTAAACAAAAGTATTAAAAGAGCATCATACTTTGTACTCGTACTCCAACGTAACTATTTGCCCTAAGATATAAATCCTTTTTTTGCTCAAAAATTTAAAAAAAGAAACGGCAATGCCAACAAAAGTCCAAAATACAAAAAAATCAAAAAATGCAAGCTAATCAGGATAAAAATAGAAAACAATCATAATCAGAACTTTTGTTTGTTTTGCTGTAGGAAACATGAAAAGAAAACCTGGAAATAGCAAGAAAATTAAATAATGTTTTGACAAAATTTAAATTAAAAATCAAAACTGTTGTTTGGTGATTACAACTCGTACTAATCTTGCTGTCTATTGATACAAAATCAGAAAACTATATTTTTGTCTAAAATTATTTAATGACAAAAATATTAAAGATATTTTGGGTTAGATGATAACAGTTCACAAAACCAAAGTTCTGTAAACTGATATTAAGATTTTTTTATAAATACCTTCTTTAGTGTACTTGGGTTACATTATAAAACAATTAGAGAAATATAAAACAAAGCAGAAAAAGCGTTAGGCAAAAATGAATGTTGAGATTAATAAACTTGAGAACGTGGTTTAATACAACAACTACATTATTCCGTAGTACCGAAAACAAGGTTAAAGTTGCGTCATGGATAGCCAACATCCAGTAACAAAGAAGAAGAATAGTAGCTCAAAATCACTTTTCAAAATTTTTGCAAATATTCTTTAAGACTAAGTCTTAAATACAGGTTTTCTAAAGACTTTTAAAATCTTCAAAATAGCCTTTGATAGCTCATAAAAAAAATTTTTAATCTCAAAATAGTTTTTAGTTGTTTGTAGTAACTCAAAATATCATTTATAGTTTTTAAAGTATACTGCATACTTTCACTTAGTCTTTTGTGATATATACAATTTTTTATCAAAATGTTTAGAGTTTTTAAGTAAAGCTTTTCAAAGTTTTCTAAAAAACTTTAAAATTTGCAATTAGCAGCTCACTATGTTTTCTGAAATTTTTCAATATTTTTTAAAAATGTTTAAGGTTTATTTAATTAGTAATAGCAGCTCACAATGTTTTTTATGATACTCAGAATACACTTTAAAACTTCTTTGAGTCATTTACAACCTATTAAAACCTTTTAATGTTTTCTAAATGCCTTTAAGATTTGTTTAGTCGGTAATAGTAGCTCACAGTGTCTCTACAATAGATTTTAACTTATTTCAGAATCTTCTAAAACCTTTTAAAAACTTTACTTTCTTCCAAAACTTGTTTAATCCGTAATAGTAGTTGGCATTATTTTCTATAAATTGCACAATACACTTTAAAACTTTTAAAGCTTTCTAATACTCTTGTAAAGCTTTCCAAGAATCTTTTGAAGCTTTATAAAACTTTTCCATATCACCCATAAACGTGCACTATTTTACCTTGCATATCTTGAATCCAATTGATCAATATTTTAACAAGTTATAAGAATTAATACGCTTCAAAGCGTGACAAATTGTATGGAATTACTTAAAACAATTGAAATATTGACTTTTCATATTTTTACTAATTTATTTTAAATTGATTAATATTTATACCAATTTTAAGAAATAATAGAAAAGATATGTCGCTTCAAAGTTTAAAATATTATTAAAAACTAATTAAATCATTTGAAAAATTGTTTTTGGGAAGCTGTTCAACAAAATGTTTATATTATTACTAAATTAAATCACAATAATTATTTTCTTACACATCAACTGTTAACAAATTCAACTTTTCAGATTTTCTTTACCGGTATAGAGTTCTAAAACTTATATAAATTTAAATTTACAAACTGCCAATTTACTTTTAAACTCATTTTATTTTAAATTAAAAAATCTGTACTTTAGCTTCGAGAGCCTTATAATATATTCAATGTGATTTGTATGCACTTCCTTGATGCATTTGCATAAAATAGTAGTAGTAGACTCAATTATAATTTTAAAATATTTAATAATGAACAGCTAGCGACATCTATGAGATAATTTATGAACTAGTTTAAACCATTCTAGTGGGTTGGTTTCTGAACTACGTGTATACAGATCTGTATGTACAGAGAAACCAAAAGTAATGATAGTATAATTATATTTTGAATTATTGATATATAATAATAATAAATAAAACTGTTTTAAAATGTCAATGATCATCAATTTTGTTGTATATTTAATTTTTAAGAACATGTTTTAGTTTTTTTTTTTAAATGACTGCCGTCAAAACAATAAATTGACTATGCGATTTTTTTTTTAAATGTACCTAACTTCATGTTATTAAATTTTTATTAATAATCTAATTAAATGAATTGTAATTAAATATTATTATTAAAATAACTGTAAATTAAAAGTTTATCTAAATTTAAATGAGATTTTACAGTTATTAAATTACACGCCAATTCTGTAATGAAGTAGATCAGATTGTGGTTATGTTTTTTTTTTGTAACTTCACTTCATTATACTCTTTATTTGACCGACGTTACCCGCGCTGTTGACAAACTTACGTACAATAATTTAAAGCTAAGAACAAATTATTTATTTAGTACTGACAATCTTCAATGTTAATGATTAATTAAAACATCAAATAAAATAAAATTATCCAACTTTAACAATATTACAATAAAATAAACAATTTTTACGAGTTTTATAACATATCTAAATTCTTTTATGTGTTCTTGATAGTTATCTTTGATCAAATTTATTTTTCTTTATTGTAATATTGGATGGAGGTTATTTTTTATGATATTTTGTATTTTTCTCAAACGAAAAAAGTTAAATCAATTTGAATATTGTGCGATTTTTTTTAATAAAAGTGCCTAACTTCATTTCATTAAAAGGTTAATATGTCATATAGGTTATGTTTTTAAAAAATAATAATTTTACTAATTATTACAAATTACATAAAACTATGTTTATACAAATAATTAGTTTTAAATATGTAGTCAAAACTGGTTCAAATAAACACTAAAATATTTTTTTTAATTATAAACTTTAATTAATGTTTAAATACAATGACATAATTATTAACAAGTATAATTAAATTAAAACATATTTTTAAGTTTTAAAATGTATTACAGATCTAATTTTTAAATAAAGTATTAGTACAAATATAAAAATCACTAAAATAAAAACAAAATGTTACTAAAAAAAGCGCAACAAAAAAATATCTAGTAGATATGAACGAGATTTTGAAAAAAATATTTTGTTACAATAAAAAAAATCGCAAAACTCAATTACAATTTAAAAATATTCAAGTATATACAGCTTGCGACATCTATGCGATAATTTATGAATTAATTAAGCCATTTTAAAAGGTTGAATTCTGAGCTACGAGTTCAGGGGAACCACGAGTAAAACACTAAACTCAAATATCGAATAATTCAACTTCGATTTTATAAATTTTAATTTAGCAATATTTTATACTAAACAATTAATTCAATTTTAATAAATTTACAATACAAAACTATATTTAATAATAATTAAACGTTAATATTTTATTATAAACTTACAATATTTTATATTTCTACTGTTGACAACACTGACTGTCAGAATGACGTTTGTTTTGGTTTATTTTAGAACATGAATCACTACTATTTAGTGGTTATAACAATTTAATTAAAATTATTTAACAAAAAGTTGTTGAGTTAGTGGAAAATGTTTAATTTCTTCTCAAAACCTGATCCGAAAGGTATAATAATTAAGCAATTATAAAGGTGTAGTAATTAATTATTAAATTGTTTTATAAAATGATAAAATCTTGCTAGAAAGTAATAGTAATTATTGTAAAATCTTTGATTAGTTTTAAATTTATATTTTAATGGGTGATTTGCTTATTATCTTTATTATCATAAGTGTTGCTAGTTTGAAATTAATAAAATGTGATTTTTAGTTTATGGCAATTCAAACTCAATTTAAAACTCACAGCGGTTAAGAGTCGAGCACTGGCAATTGGTGGTCGATTAAGATTGCTGAAAATCTTGTTATAGAATTGTCAGTGAAAAAAGAGACATAATGCTACTTAGATTTCGAATTGATGTATTTTTCATGACAATTGTCACAGATCAGAATTGATCGTTTTTGACACGAGATGTGTCATAGATTTCATTGTAATGAATACACTATCATTCTGATTAACCCGTAACCACATACAGAGAGTCTGCGAGACTCCACACATGTTTTGATTAGTTTTTTTGTTGGTTCTGTTTTGCTTAGTATCTTCACTAGTTGAAGCAAACTTTACACTAGACAGTAGCTGTCATTTTGATTAATATTTAGCTGTGTCAATTTTTAATGGTTAAATTTAATATGAGACCTAATTCTGAAGGTATATATTTTTTTACTATGAACGGAATTATTATTTATTAGGAATTTCTTTTTAATTATTTTTGTTAATTGATATTTATTTACTTTACAGAGGAGCAAAGAAAAATAGATAGAGCATTAAGGAAAGCAGGACGTGAAATAGAACGAGATCGACATGAATTAGAAAGGGAAGAAAAGAAATTGGTATGCATTTATTTTGTAGTTTTTAGATTTGCAACTCATTTAAATATGATTTGCTACATAACTAAGTTGTGGACAAAGAAAAGAACAACAATTTAAATTAATGAAAGATTGTTTATTATCAGTTTGAGGGTTATACTGCAATTTTGAAGTTATCAGTTTGCCTAAATTTGGTTTGTTCCTATACTTAGTGGTAATAAAATGACAAAATTGCAATTTTTTGTTAGTTTGGATCTTATTTTGCAGTTTTGAGGTTTGCAACCCAACTAAATATGGTTTGTCGCAATACTAAGTTGTGAGCAAATTACAAAATTGCAATAAACTTCAATAAAAGTTTGTTATTTGTCAGTTTATAGCTTATTTTATAGTTATACGGTTTGCAACTTGTCTAAATATGGTAAACTTAAGTTGTAAGCAATGACAAAATTGCAACTATAATTAAAGAAATTTGGTTTTTTGTCAGTTAAGAGCTTATTTTACAGTTTTGGGGTTTGAAACTTGGCTAAATATGGTTTGCAACAAGACTAGCTTGTAAAGAAATCAAGTTTTTAACTTGACTAAATATGATTTATCTCAAGAGTAAGTTGTGAGAAAATGACAATTTGTTTTTCGTTAGTTTGGAGCTTATTTTGCAGATTTTAGGTTTGCTACACAACCAAGTTGTGCAACTTGGCTAAGTATGGTTTATCACTAAACTAAATTGTAAAGAAATGACAAAATTGCAACTAAAATCAATGAAAATAGTTTTGTCAGTTTAGAGCTTTTACAGATATAAGGTTTGCAACTTGGCTAAATATGGTTTGCTACAAAACTAAGTTATGAGCAGATGACAAAATTGCAACTACAATTAATGAGTAATTTATTTTTTGTTAGTTTAGAGTTTATTTTCAAGTTTTGAGCATTTTTCAAAAACTGAACTATTTTAATAAATATTTTAATAAAAAAAATTGTTTCTATCAACACTGAGGTTACAATTTGTTGAATTTGTTGACCAAATTTGGCCCAATAATACTCAAAACTGACAAAATTAATTGTATGAAGTCAAAATTAAATTTTGAAAATTGAAAGTATTTTTTATAAATTTTTCAAAAATCGAATTATTTTAGATTTGTTTCTATCAACGGTGAGGTTACAATTTTTTGAATTTGTTGACCAAATTTGGTCCAAATATTTTCAAAACCATCAAAATTAATTGGTTGTTGAAGTCAAAATTAAGTTTTGAAAAGTGAAAGTATTTTTTATGAATTTTTCAAAAACCGAACTATTTTTGAATTGTTTCTATCAACGCTGAGGTTACAATTTTTTGAATTTGTTGACCAAATTTGGTCTAAATATTTTCAAAACCATCAAAATTAATTGGTTGAAGTCAAAATTAAGTTTTGAAAATTGAAAGTATTTTTTATGAATTTTTAGAAAACCGAACTATTTTAGAATTGTTTCGATTAACGCTGTGGTCACAATTTTTTTGCACAGTTGATATTAGTAATATTGACGTGTATTGGTACCAATTTGCTTACAAATCCAATGTATCGCTTTTGAGTTTTGAATTTTTGAGTTTCCTATTAAGATTTTTAATTTAGGATGTCATGTTGATTAAATTGAGGTTATGTGAAATTCAGCGTATGGATTTTCTTGATATTTTTGCAGTAGGTACTAATGTTACCTCGATATGCTAGCATAAAATTACATAAAAATCTAATGTACCAGTTTTGAGTTACAAATTTTTAAGTTTATTTATTTTGATTGATCAAGTTGATTTAAGTAAATGTCAATATAAGCGTATGGATTTTGATAAACATTTTGCTGCTGGTACTAATGGTACTTAGGTCTATTGGTACCAAATTAGATAAAAATCCAATGTACCAGTTTTGAGTAATACATTTTTAAATTGTCTTGATTTAAAATGTCAGTTTGATTGAATTGAGGTTATGTCAAATTCAACATGTAGATTTGCTTGAATTTTTTTCTGTTGGTACTAATGGTACCTGAATTTGTTAGTACTAAATATTAAAAAAATTCAATGCACCAGTTTAGAGTTATGAATTTTTGAGTTTCTTGATTTATAATACCGTGATGATTAAATTGAGGTTATGTCAAATTCAGCGTATAGAATTTAATACATATTTTACAGTTAATACTAATGGTACATAGGTATGTTATTACAAAATTACATAAAAATTCAATGTACTAGTTTTGAGTTATAAATAAAGTTTTCTTATAAAAGTCTTGATGATTGATTTGAGGTTATGTCAAATTCATTATGAGGATTTTCTTAAATTTTTTGCAGTTGGCACTATTGGTATCTAAGTATACTAGTACTAAATTACATGAAAATCTAATGTATCAATTTTCAGTTATGGAATTTTTTTTAACAAGATTCTTGATTAAGGATGGCATGATGAAGATCAAGCTTTTAATTATTTTCTTGCCCAATAATGTTAATTTTTGTCAATAATTTTTTATAGGAATTGGAAATTAAAAAGTTAGCCAAAGATGGTAATACCGAGGGATGTAAAATTTTAGCTAAGCAATTAATACAATTACGTAAACAAAAAACGAGAACGTATGCAGCTAATAGTAAGATACAAGGCATTGGTGTTCAAAATAAAGCGATGGCGGCTAATATAAAATTAGCTGATGCTATGGGCGTTGCTGGAAAAACAATGTCGGATATGAATAAGATGATGAAACCTGAACAATTGGCTGCAACTGTTGGTGCTTTTGGTAGAGAAAGTATGAAAATGGATATGAGTGAAGAAATGAGTAAGTTATCTACTACAATATACTACATACTTACTACAGTACAGCCACTTTAGGGAAAAAAGTGAGCCCTAAAACGCGAGAGAGAATAAGTGCGTAGAAGTAGTCTTCCTATACGCACTAATGGAGCAAACGTTATTTTTGTGCATGTTACGTTGCCTATTATAGTGGCCGTATAATAACATTAATATCTTAGTTTAATGATTGATTTTTATATATTTATTATTACAGTGAATGATGCCTTTGATGATATATTAGGAGATTCAGATGAAGAAAGAGAAACTGATAACGTTGTCAGTCAAGTATTAGATGAAATTGGCATTGAAATTAGTGGAAAGGTAACTAAAAATATACTACGAATTCCAAATATATTATTAATTGATTTTTTTAGATGTCGAATGTACCTAATCCAGAAAAAGGAAAGATTGGAACATCTCTAACAGATGAAGATATTGAAGCACAATTATCAAAATTAAGAGCATAAGAAACTATAGAATCGCTCAATTTATATTGATATATAAAGATTTCAAATTTGATATGAATTAAAAATGAAAACGTGGAGTGATAATTAAAGGCACATTAATATTCTATTAGCGGTTAGAAATAATTTAATACCATTTGAATTATATGTTAATTTTGTATTTTTATTGTTATGATATTTTAATATAGTTTTTTTGTCTTATAACTATTTTGTTGATTGATAATGTACATACAAATAGCATTATTTACTTTTTTGTTTGTGAACAAAGTTTAGTTTGTGAGCGAGTTACTTTTTCTACTGTGACCCACCCACCCGCCCAAATGTTAGTCATGAAAGAATTTATTGTTTGTTCCACCTCTTGTGTGCTTGGATTTAGATATGCGAGAATTGTTTAACAATAAATCTCTTGATAACTAACGCTTGGGTGGGTGGGCGGGAACATAGTTTAGTTTGTGGGCGAGTTACTTATTCTACTGTGACCCACCCGCCCAAGTGTGGGTATCAAAGGATTTATTGTTTGTCCTACCTCTTGTGTGCTTGGATTTAGATATGCGAGAATTGTTTAACAATAAATCTCTTGATAACTAACGCTTGGGTGGGTGGGTGGGAACATAGTTTAGTTTGTGGGCGAGTTACTTATTCTACTGTGACCCACCCACCCGCCCAAGTGTGGGTATCAAAGGATTTATTGTTTGTCCCACCTCTTGTGTGCTTGGATTTAGATATGCGAGAATTGTTTAACAATAAATCTCTTGATAACTAACGCTTGGGTGGGTGGGTGGGAACAAAGTTTAGTTTATGGGCGAGTTACTTATTCTACTGTGACCCACCCACCCGCCCAAGTGTGGGTATCAAAGGATTTATTGTTTGTCCCACCTCTTGTGTGCTTGGTTTAAGATATGAGAGAATTGTTTAACAATAAATCTCTTGATAACTAACGCTTGGGTGGGTGGGTGGGAACAAAGTTTAGTTTGTGGGCGAGTTACTTATTCTACTGTGACCCACCCACCCGCCCAAGTGTGGGTATCAAAGGATTTATTGTTTGTCCCACCTCTTGTGTGCTTGGATTTAGATATGCGAGAATTGTTTAACAATAAATCTCTTGATAACTAACGCTTGGGTGGGTGGGTGGGAACATAGTTTAGTTTGTGGGCGAGTTACTTATTCTACTGTGACCCACCCACCCGCCCAAGTGTGGGTATCAAAGGATTTATTGTTTGTCCCACCTCTTGTGTGCTTGGATTTAGATATGCGAGAATTGTTTAACAATAAATCTCTTGATAACTAACGCTTGGGTGGGTGGGTGGGAACATAGTTTAGTTTGTGGGCGAGTTACTTATTCTACTGTGACCCACCCACCCGCCCAAGTGTGGGTATTAAAGGATTTATTGTTTGTCCCACCTCTTGTGTGCTTGGATTTAGATATGCGAGAATTGTTTAACAATAAATCTCTTGATAACTAACGCTTGGGTGGGTGGGTGGGAACATAGTTTAGTTTGTGGGCGAGTTACTTATTCTACTGTGACCCACCCACCCGCCCAAGTGTGGGTATCAAAGGATTTATTGTTTGTCCCACCTCTTGTGTGCTTGGATTTAGATATGCGAGAATTGTTTAACAATAAATCTCTTGATAACTAACGCTTGGGTGGGTGGGTGGGAACAAAGTTTAGTTTATGGGCGAGTTACTTATTCTACTGTGACCCACCCACCCGCCCAAGTGTGGGTATCAAAGGATTTATTGTTTGTCCCACTTCTTGTGTGCTTGGTTTAAGATATGAGAGAATTGTTTAACAATAAATCTCTTGATAACTAACGCTTGGGTGGGTGGGTGGGAACATAGTTTAGTTTGTGGGCGAGTTACTTATTCTACTGTGACCCACCCACCCGCCCAAGTGTGGGTATCAAAGGATTTATTGTTTGTCCCACCTCTTGTGTGCTTGGATTTAGATATGCGAGAATTGTTTAACAATAAATCTCTTGATAACTAACGCTTGGGTGGGTGGGTGGGAACATAGTTTAGTTTGTGGGCGAGTTACTTATTCTACTGTGACCCACCCACCCGCCCAAGTGTGGGTATTAAAGGATTTATTGTTTGTCCCACCTCTTGTGTGCTTGGATTTAGATATGCGAGAATTGTTTAACAATAAATCTCTTGATAACTAACGCTTGGGTGGGTGGGTGGGAACATAGTTTAGTTTGTGGGCGAGTTACTTATTCTACTGTGACCCACCCACCCGCCCAAGTGTGGGTATCAAAGGATTTATTGTTTGTCCCACCTCTTGTGTGCTTGGATTTAGATATGCGAGAATTGTTTAACAATAAATCTCTTGATAACTAACGCTTGGGTGGGTGGGCGGGAACAAAGTTTAGTTTATGGGCGAGTTACTTATTCTACTGTGACCCACCCACCCGCCCAAGTGTGGGTATCAAAGGATTTATTGTTTGTCCCACTTCTTGTGTGCTTGGTTTAAGATATGAGAGAATTGTTTAACAATAAATCTCTTGATAACTAACGCTTGGGTGGGTGGGTGGGAACAAAGTTTAGTTTGTGGACGAGTTACTTCTTCTACTGTGACCCACCCACCCGCCCAAGTGTTAGTCATCAAAGGATCTACTTTTGTCCCACCTCATGTGTGCTTTGGTTTAGATATGAGAGAATTGTTTAACAATAAATCTCTTGATAACTAACGCTTGGGTGGGTGGGTGGGAACAAAGTTTAGTTTGTGGGCGAGTTACTTATTCTACTGTGACCCACCTACCCGCCCAAGTGTGGGTATCAAAGGATTTATTGTTTGTCCCACCTCTTGTGTGCTTGGATTTAGATATGCGAGAATTGTTTAACAATAAATCTCTTGATAACTAACGCTTGGGTGGGTGGGTGGGAACATAGTTTAGTTTGTGGGCGAGTTACTTATTCTACTGTGACCCACCCACCCGCCCAAGTGTGGGTATCAAAGGATTTATTGTTTGTCCCACCTCTTGTGTGCTTGGATTTAGATATGCGAGAATTGTTTAACAATAAATCTCTTGATAACTAACGCTTGGGTGGGTGGGTGGGAACAAAGTTTAGTTTGTGGGCGAGTTACTTCTTCTACTGTGACCCACCCACCCGCCCAAGTGTTAGTCATCAAAGGATCTACTTTTGTCCCACCTCATGTGGGCTTTGGTTTAGATATGAGAGAATTGTTTAACAATAAATCTCTTGATAACTAACGCTTGGGTGGGTGGGTGGGAACAAAGTTAGGTTTGTGGGCGAGTTACTTATTCTACTGTGACCCACCCACCCGCCCAAATGTTAGTCATGAATGAATTTATTGTTTGTTCCACTTCTTGTGTGCTTGGATTTAGATATAAGAAAATTGTTTAACAATAAATCTCTTGATAACTAACGCTTGGGTGGGTGGGAACAAAGTTAATTTGTGGGCGAGTTACTTATTCTACTGTGACCCACCCATTCGCCCAAGTGTTAGTCATCAAAGGATCTATTGTTTGCCCCACTTCAGGTGTGCTTAGATTTAGATACGAGAGAATTGTTTAACAATAAATCTCTTGATAACTAACGCTTGGGTGGGTGAGTGGGAACAAAGTTAGGTTTGTGGGCGAGTTACTTATTCTACTGTGACCCACCCACCCGCCCAAGTGTTAGTCATCAAAGGATTTATTGTTCGTCCCACCTCTTGTGTGCTTGGATTAAGATATGAGAGAATTGTTTAACAATAAATCTCTTGATAACTAACGCTTGGGTGGGTGGGTGGGAACAAAGTTTAGTTTGTGGGCGTATTACTTCTTCTACTGTGACCCACCCACCCGCCCAAGTGTTAGTCATCAAAGGATCTATTGTTTCTCCCACCTCTTGTGTGCTTGTGAACTTCCCGGATAACCGTCTCCTGGCAAACACCGCAAGGATAAGGAGCAATGTTGTCTGTACTTTTCAAAGGCTCAAATCAGTTGGTTTATTTAAGTTTTCTAAATGTAAAAATATGTACGGTTTTTTTGCATTCTGATCCAAATATTTAATCATAAAAGTTTACAAACAATTTCTCTTAGTTTTCAATTCCATGAAAATCGGACAAAATGTTCATATAATACTTTATTAATCACAATCTTGTATCACTTAACAATTATTAATTTATAAAATAAACGTACACAGTACGATGGTTATTAATTTTTCTAAGAATATACAATTTGTTTTTTATATTATTGAACAAATTAAACTTAAAAAGCAACACAAACAGAAAATCTTATTATAGAGATACAATTTCTTTTAAACAGCAAATTTAGTTTTGAACAAGATTAATCTAAGCTAAAACAGAGATCTAGATATTGAGACAAATTAATAATAATCTGCCAGCAGATTACTTCCTATTGTATTTGATTTAACAATTCCCTTGCATTATGGTATAGAAACAGCGGAACCTTTTCTTCTCGGATCATAAATTACCTCAATCTCGCCACCATTATTACTAATACCTGTCACCGCTGCAAAACCATCCGATTCATCTGCAACTGCATATTTATGTCCGATATCTTCTAAACCTGCCATAATATCCTATAAAATAAAAATTATATACTGCGCTTCCAATTAATCTCCAAAATTACCTTAGAAAAACTTGATTCGACAGTTATTGACATTGGAAATAGTTGATGATGTAGTCTTGGACTATTAATTGATGTTTCTAAATTTTGACCAAACCATAAATGTCTCATTGTTACCTAAAATTTATTTATTTTTTATTAAAATTTAATTATTTTAAAAAAATTACCGCCGCAATCGATGTAGTAATTTTTGATCCCCCAGCACCTCCTATAACCATTCTAACAACACCATCATCATCAACAATTATGCTAGGACACATAGATGACATGGGCCGTTTTCCAGGTACGATATAATTAGCCGGAGAAGGTGGTAAACCAAAAGAATTATTAAAATTAGACGAAAAATCATCCATTTCATCATTCAGAATAATCCCCGTGCTTTGTGATCTTCTTTTTGATCCAAATCTATAAAATTATAAATATAAATTATAATTCATCAACAAAAACTATTCCTACATTAAATTTATAGTTCCTGTTACTGCAACAGCATCACCATTAGGTGCCAATATTGATATATGAGCTGTTCCATGATCTGGCGTAAAAGTCGTATTAGCCCCATAGAAAGCTGGTTCTTGTTCTGTTTTTGTATCACTAATTTTTTTCCTAATTGATTGTATATATAAATCTGATGTTAAATTGTTAACCACCTATAATTTAACCATTTTAAAATTTATTATTTTATTTGGGCATTAATTACCTCATCAAGTTCATTAAAATCAGGATCACCCAACTTTGTCCGTTCTCCATAACCAAATTTAAAACTTTCTACAATTCTCTGCCAATTAACAACTGAGTTGATATCAGTACCCATAATATTATCCTTCATAAGATTCAAAATAAAACTCAATATTAATCCAGAACCAGGCAAAGGAAATGTATAAAGAGTGTAATCATTAAAAATTTTTGATTTAACCGGCTTATCCCAAATAGGTCTAAAATTGATTTAAATTAAAATGAGTTTTAAATCTTATTTAATTCTTACTGATATTGATTCATATCTTCAGTTGTTATAATTCCTCCAAAGTTTTGAATATCTTTTACAAACCCATCTGTTAAACTACCATTGTATAAAGCATCGGCTCCTTCATTTGCTATTATTTCTAAAGTTTCAGCTAATTTGGTGCGTTTTAAGTATTGGCCAGCTTTATAAGGTTCTCCCGTTTTAGGGTCTATGAATACTTCGCTAAAAGTACAAAAATTATTTATTTATTTAATGAATCAAGTTTAGTATGCTTACCTGAAACTAGATTCGCTTTTAAGAAAATCTTTTCTTTTTTCAAATACATTTTCTAGTAGAGGTGTAATATAATTTCCTCTTCTACATAAATCAATTGTTGGTTGGATTAAATCTCGCCATGGAAGCTTTCCGTACCGTTTGTGTAATGCTTCGTAACCTCTTAGTTCACCAGGAACAGCAACTGCTTTACCACCTTTAGTAAAATTTTAAACTATTACTTGGTATATCAAGAGATACAGAAAAGTAAAATAAACGCGGTTGGAATGGGGTACTTAAAAAGTTTATGTGGAAAAACTTGTATGGACAGAATTAAGAGAATGAATCTATAACGGAAATGTGTTTGAATCAAAATGCAGAAGTAGACCTCGTAAAAGTTGTTTGAATGTTGTAGATGAATGCGTGCAAAAAAGAAAAATTAAAAAAAATTAGAAAACATGTATGACCAGATGTATTGCCGAAATAAAAGAAGTGTGTAAGGACAGAAAAACGTGGAGACTACTGCCTACCCCAAATGTATATGTATGTTACTACTATTTAAAGCCAAACTTTTTTATATAATAAAGTTAGAATAGCAAATATTTATCTTTACCTGTAGAAGATTCATCTGGATTATCTTTATACATGTCCTTATGTGCCAATGAGGGAGCAACTTCTCTGGCATTTAGTGTTTCTATTTTTCCTGTTTTTTTAGTATAAATCGTTAAGAAAAAGCCTCCGCCAAGACCAGTGCTTTGAGGCATAGCAACACCTTCACAAAATAATGCTGCAATTGCTACATCAGCTGCGGATCCACCTTTGTTGAAAATATCTCTGCAAGTTAACGAAAACAACATAATAATTTAATCTATTTGAAAGTATTTATTTAGTAGGCAATTAGGGACATAAATTGATTGAAATGGTCCCAAAATGACTCAAATTGTGTGATTCTGTTAATAATTTCAAATTTGTGCAGTAACCAGCAGGAATTTCAAACTACTGATAAGAAATTTGGGTTTAAAATACATAAATTTGAATTCAAAGTACATAAATTTCTAAAAAATAGTTTAAAACTAATTTATATAAACTGATTTGAAACAGAAATGGTCCTAAAATGACGCAAATTGTGTGATTTTGTTAATCATTTTAAATTTGCGCAGTAACCACAGGAATTTTAAATTGCTCATACAAAATTTGGATTAAAAATACATAAATTATTAAGAAAAAAGTTTGAAACTAATTTATATAACTTGATTTAAAGCAAATATGATCCCAAAACGACCCAAATTGTATGATTGTGGTAATAATTTTAAATTTGCTCAGTAACCAACAGAAATTTCAAATTGCTGATAAGAAATTTGGATTTAAAATACATAAATTATTAAGAAAAAAGTTTGAAACTTATTTATATAAATTGATTTGAACAATAAATGAACCAATTTTGAACAAAATTGAAAAGAAAAATAGTTTATGACCAAATTTTGCCATTTTAAATTGTTTATAAACATTGCATTAATTATGTTAATTAAAAAAAATATCAATTTACTTTATTAACATAATAAACATTAAAGTTGTTTGCTTTAAAAATATTTTAGCATTTGTTAATTAAATTATTGATTGCAACAAATGACGCACTATTTTCGTTGTATCTTAAAACGTAATTCAAAATGACTTTACATAAAAACGATACTTCATTGTTATAAGTGCAAAGAATTAATAGATAATACAGATTTAATTCATCTTAAGTCTAGACTAATGAATGATAAGAGATTGGTTATTAGATACACATTAATATCAAAAGCCCCATTTTAGATGGATTAGCTAGATTTCGTTAAAATTTCATTAAAAAAAATGGTATTTAATTTGTTAAATAAAACTTGAATTATTTTTTTAAATTAATTGTTTCACTGTAATTAATTTTTGAAGCATTAAGCCTCGTTTATACTCGTCCGATTTGCGTTTTGCGATTTTTTTTTATTGTAACAAAATATTTCTCGCAAAATCTCGTTCATACTGATCCGATTTTTTTATTGCAATTTTTTCTAGTGACAATTTGTTTTTATTTTAGTAACTTTTATATTTATACTAATATTTGATTTAAAAATTAGATCTATAATACCTTTCAAAACTTAAAAATATGTTTTAATTTAATTATACTTGTTTGAAACAATAATTGTTTTATTGTATTTAAAACATTATTTAAAGTTTAAAAGTAAAATTATTTATTTTTAGTATTTATATGAACCAATTTTCACCACATATTTAAAACTAATTATTTTTGTAAACATAGTTTTATGTAATTTGTAATAATCAGTAAAATTATTATTTTTTTAAATACATAACCTATATGACATATCAACCTTTAAATAAAATGAAGTTAGGCACTTTTATTAAAAATAAAATCGCACAATGTTCAAACTGATTCAACTTTGTCCGATTGATAAAAATACAAAATATCATCAAAAATGACTTTTGAAAATACAATTTAAAAAAATAAATTTTATCAAAGTTAACCTCGAGAACACATAAACAAATGTAGATATGTTACAAAACGCGTCATTTTTTAAAAATATTTTTGTTATATTGTTGGAGTTAAATTATTTTACTTTATTTGATGTTTTAATTAATAATTAACATTGGAGATTGTTAGTATTTAATAAATAAATTGTTTCTAGCATTAAATTATTGTACGTAAGTTTGGCAACAGCGCGCGAAACGTCGGTTCAACAAAAAGTATAAGGAAGTGAAGTTACAAATACAAACATAACCACAATCTGATCTGTTTCATTACAGAACTGGCGTTTGATTTAATAACTGTAAAATCTGATTTAAATTTAGCGAAACTTTCAATTACAGTTATTTTAACAATAATATTTAATTACAATTCATTTAATTACATTATTAATAAAAATTCAATGGCATGAAGTTAGGCACATTCTTAAAAAAATCGCAAAAAGTTAAAATAATCGCAATTTTTGTTTTCGACAGGCGGCCATTTTTAATCGCAAAAAAAATGAAAAAATCGGATGAGTATGAACGAGGCTTTAGCCTCGTTCATACTCATCCGATTTGCGATATGCGATTTTTTTTATTGTAACAAAATATTTCTCGCAAAATCTCGTTCATACTGATCCGATTTTTTTATTGCGATTTTTTCTAGTAACATTTTGTGTTTATTCTGGTGATTTTTATATTTGTACTAATATTTTATTTAAAAATTAGATCTGTAATACCTTTCAAAACTTAAAAATATGTGTAAATTTAATTATACTTGTTTTAAACAATAATTATTTTATTGTATTTAAACATTATTTAAAGTTTAAAAGTAAAATTATTTATTTTTAGTATTTATATGAACCAATTTTCACCACATATTTAAAACTAATTATTTTTGTAAACATAGTTTTATGTAATTTGTAATAATCAGTAAAATTATTATTTTTTTAAATACATAACCTATATGACATATCAACCATTAAATGAAATGAAGTTAGGCACTTTTATTAAAAATAAAATCGCACAATGTTCAAACTGATTCAACTTTGTCCGATTGATAAAAATACAAAATATCATCAAAAATTACTTTCGAAAATACAATTTAAAAAAATTAATTTTATCAAAGTTAACCTCGAGAACACATAAACAAATGTAGATATATTACAAAACGCTTCATTTTTTTTAAATATTTTTGTTATATTGTTGGAGTTGAATTATTTTACTTTATTTGATGTTTTAATTAATAATTAACATTGGAGATTGTTAGTATTTAATAAATAAATTGTTTTTGCTTTAAATTATTGTACGTAAGTTTGGCAACAGCGCACTTAACGACGGTTCAACAAAGAGTATAATGAAGTGAAGTTACAAATACAAACATAACCACAATCTGATCTGTTTCATTACAGTACTGGCGTTTGATTTAATAACTGTAAAATTTGATTTAAATTTAGCGAAACTTTCAATTACAGTTATTTTAATAATAATCTTTAATTACATTTCATTTAATTACATTATTAATAAAAATTCAATGGCATGAAGTTAGGTACATTCTTAAAAAAATCGCAAAATGTTAAGCCTCGTTCATACTCATCCGATTTGCGATATGCGATTTTTTTTATTGTAACAAAATATTTCTCGCAAAATCTCGTTCATACTGATCCGATTTTTTTATTGCGATTTTTTCTAGTGACATTTTGTTTTTATTTTAGTAACTTTTATATTTATACTAATATTTTATTTAAAAATTAGATCTATAATACCTTTCAAAACTTAAAAATTTGTTTTAATTTAATTATACTTGTTTTAAACAATAATTATTTTATTGTATTTAAACATTATTTAAAGTTTAAAAGTAAAATTATTTATTTTTAGTATTTATATGAACCAATTTTCACCACATATTTAAAACTAATTATTTTTGTAAACATAGTTTTATGTAATTTGTAATAATCAGTAAAATTATTATTTTTTTAAATACATAACCTATATGACATATCAACCTTTTAATGAAATGAAGTTAGGCACTTTTATTAAAAATAAAATCGCACAATGTTCAAACTGATTCAACTTTGTCCGATTGATAAAAATACAAAATATCATCAAAAATTACTTTCGAAAATACAATTTAAAAAAATAAATTTTATCAAAGTTAACCTCGAGAACACATAAACAAATGTAGATATGTTACAAAACGCGTCATTTTTTTTAAATATTTTTGTTATATTGTTGGAGTTGAATTATTTTACTTTATTTGATGTTTTAATTAATAATTAACATTGGAGATTGTAGGTATTTAATAAATAAATTGTTTTTAGCATTAAATTATTGTACGTAAGTTTGGCAACAGCGCGCGAAACGTTAGTTCAACAAAAAGTATAATGAAGTGAAGTTACAAATACAAACATAACCACAATCTGATCTGTTTCATTACAGAACTGGCGTTTGATTTAATAACTGTAAAATCTGATTTAAATTTAGCGAAACTTTCAATTACAGTTATTTTAACAATAATATTTAATTACAATTCATTTAATTACATTATTAATAAAAATTCAATGGCATGAAGTTAGGTACATTCTTAAAAAAATCGCAAAAAGTTAAAATAATCGCAATTTTTGTTTTCGACAGGCGGCCATTTTTAATCGCAAAAAAAATAAAAAAATCGGATGAGTATGAACGAGGCTTAAAAATAATCGCAATTTTTTGGTTTGACAGGCGGCCATTTTTAATCGCAGAAAAAATAAAAAAATCGGATGAGTATGAACAAGGCTTAAAGCCTCGTAATTAAATGAATTGTAATTAAATATAATCTCCTTAAATTAACTGCTAACTTCAATTTGTATCACCATTCATTGTACTTCTCCTAAAATAATTAATTACTAACTTCATTTAGTAGTATAAAGCCTTTTAAAGCCTCGTTCATACTCATCCGATTTTTCATTTTTTTTGCGATTAAAAATGGCCGCCTGTCGAAAACAAAAATTGCGATTATTTTAACTTTTTGCGATTTTTTTAAGAATGTACCTAACTTCATGAAATTGAATTTTTATTAATAATGTAATTAAATGAATTGTAATTAAATATTATTGTTAAAATAACTGTAATTGAAAGTTTCGCTAAATTTAAATCAGATTTTACAGTTATTAAATCAAACGCCAGTTCTGTAATGAAACAGATCAGATTGTGGTTATGTTTGTATTTGTAACTTCACTTCATTATACTTTTTGTTGAACCGACGTTTCGCGCGATGTTGCCAAACTTACGTACAATAATTTAATGCTAAAAACAATTTATTTATTAAATACTAACAATCTCCAATGTTAATTATTAATTAAAACATCAAATAAAGTAAAATAATTCAACTCCAACAATATAACAAAAATATTTTTAAAAAATGACGCGTTTTGTAACATATCTACATTTGTTTATGTGTTCTCGAGGTTAACATTGATAAAATTTATTTTTTTAAATTGTATTTTCGAAAGTCATTTTTGATGATATTTTGTATTTTTATCAATCGGACAAAGTTGAATCAGTTTGAACATTGTGCGATTTTATTTTTAATAAAAATGCCTAACTTCATTTCATTTAAAGGTTGATATGTCATATAGGTTATGTATTTAAAAAAATAATAATTTTACTGATTATTACAAATTACATAAAACTATGTTTACAAAAATAATTAGTTTTAAATATGTGGTGAAAATTGGTTCATATAAATACTAAAAATAAATAATTTTACTTTTAAACTTTAAATAATGTTTAAATACAATAAAATAATTATTGTTTAAAACAAGTATAATTAAATTAAAACATATTTTTAAGTTTTGAAAGGTATTATAGATCTAATTTTTAAATAAAATATTAGTATAAATATAAAAGTTACTAAAATAAAAACAAAATGTCACTAGAAAAAATCGCATTAAAAAAATCGGATCAGTATGAACGAGATTTTGCGAGAAATATTTTGTTACAATAAAAAAAATCGCATATCGCAAATCGGATGAGTATGAACGAGGCTTAAGAATGCACCTAACTTCATGTTATTGAATTTTTATTTATAATCTAATTAAATGAATTGTAATTAAGTATTATGATTAAAATAACTGTAAATTGAAAGTTTAACTAAATTTAAATAAGATTTTTCATTTATTAAATCACACGCCAGTTCTATAATGAAGTAGATCAGATTGTGGTTATGTTTTTATTTGTAACTTCACTTCATTATACTCTGTTTGACGTTACACGCGCTGTTGCCAAACTTACGTACAATAATTTTAAGCTAGAAACAATTTATTTATTCAGTACTGACAATCTCTAATGTTAATTATTAATTGAAACATTAAATAAAGTAAAATTATGCAACTCTAACAACATTACAAAAATTTAAACATTTTTTTAAGCGTTTTGTAACATATCTACATTTGTTTATGTGTTCTCTAGGTTAACTTTAATAAAAAAAAAATGTTTAATTGTACTTTAGGAAGTCATTTTTGATGATATTTTGTATTTTTATCAAACGAAAAAAGTTAAATCAATTTGAACATAGTGCAATTTTTTTTTATAAAAGTGCCTAACTTCATTTCATTAAAAGGTTGATATGTCATATAGGTTATGTATTTAAAAAAATAATAATTTTACTGATTATTACAAATTACATAAAACTATGTTTACAAAAATAATTAGTTTAAAATATGTGGTGAAAATTGGTTCATATAAATACTAAAAAAAAATAATTTTACTTTTAAACTTCATATAATGTTTAAATACAATAAAATAATTATTGTTTAAAACAAGTATAATTAAATTAAAACATATTTTCAAGTTTTGAAAGGTATTATAGATCTAGTTTTTAAATCAAATATTAGTATAAATATATAAGTTACTAAAATAAAAACAAAATGTCACTAGAAAAAATCGCAATAAAAAAATCGGATCAGTATGAACGTTCGAGATTTTGCGAGAAATATTTTGTTACAATAAAAAAAATCGCAAAACGCAAATCGGATGAGTATGAACGAGGCTACTCCAATATGTATCACCATTCATTGTATTTCCCCTAAAATAATTAATTACTAACTTCATTTTGTATTATAAAGCCTCGTTCATATCATACAATAAATGTACCTAACTTCATGTTATTGATTTTTTTATTAATAATCTATTTAAATGAATTAAGTATTATTATTAAATAACTGTAAATTGAAAGTTTAACTAAATTTAAATGAGATTTTACAGTTATTAAATCACACGCCAGTTTTATAATTAAATAGATCAGATTGTGGATGTTTTTATTTGTAACTTCACTTCATTATACTCTTTGTTTGACCGACATTACGCGCGCTGTTGCCAAACTTACGTACAATAATTTAAAGCTAAAAACAATTTATTTATTCAATACTGACAATTTTCAATGTTAATTATTAATTAAAACATCAAATAAAGTAAAATTATCCTACTCTAATAATACTACAACAAAATAAACAACTTTTACGCGTTTTATAACATATCTACATTTTTTTTATGTGTTCTTAATAGTTAACTTTGATAAAATTTATTTTTCTTTATTGTAATATTGGAGTTATTTTTGATGATATTTTGTATTTTTGTCAAACGGAAAAAGTTAAATCAATTTGAACATTGTGCTATTTTTTTTTTTATAAAAGTGCCTTACTTCATTTCAATAAAAGAGTGATATGTCATATAGGTTATGTTTTAAAAAATAACAATTTTACTAATTATTACAAATTACATAAAACTATGTTTACACAATTAATTATTTTAAACATATTTTATATTTTTTCTATTTATTTTATAAAATCCTTTTATATTATTCATATTATCGAAGTAATGATTTTATTTATTTATTTATTTTATTTCAACATACATGTTTCGATGATTAATCATCATTATCAATGTATTTATGTAATATAATATTTCAAACTGATTAAAATATTATATTACATAAATTCAAACTGATTGAAATATTATATTACATAAATACATTGATAATGATGATTAATCATCGAAACATGTATGTTGAAATAAAATAAATAAATAAATAAAATCATTACTTCGATAATATGAATAATAGTTTTAAATATAATCAAAACTAGATCATGTAAATACTAAAAAAAAAATTTTACTTATAAACTTTAATTAACATTTAAATTCAATGAAATAATTATTGTTTAAAACAAGTATAATTAAATTAAAACATATTTTTAAGTTTTGAAAGGTATTATAGATCTAACTTTTAAATAAAGTATTAGTTCAAATATAAAAATCACCAAAATAAAAACAAAATGTCACTAGAGAAAAGTGCAATATAAAATCGAATCAGTATAAACGAGATTTTGCAAGAAATATTTTGTTGCAATAAAAAAAATCATAAAACGCAAATCGAATGATTATGAACAAGGCTTAATTCATATTAATTCCCTTTAAATTATCTGCAAAACTTCATACAATTAATTGTGTTTCCCCTAAAACAATGACTAACTTCATTTTGTAGCATAATTCATTGTAATTCTCTTTAAATTAACAACAAACTTCATTTTGTATCAGCATTTATTATGTTTCTCCTCCAAACAATGACTAACTTCATTTTGTAGCGTTATTCATAATACCATACATTAACTGCAAACTTCATACAATTAATTGTGTTTCCCCTCAAAAACAATGACTAACTTCATTTTGTAGTATTATTCATAACAATTCCCCTTACATTAACAGCAAACTTCATGCAATTAATTGTGTTTCCCCTCAAACAATGACTAACTTCATTTTCCAGCATTATTCATAATTATTCCGTTTGAATTAACTTTAAACTTAATTTTGTAGCACAATTAATTGTGTTTCTCCTTAAATAGTTACTAATTTCATTTTGTAGCATTCTAAATTTTTATCAACTATTACGCATCCGACAAAAAAGGGCTTCTCTGTTCTGATTCCAAGTTAGGAATGTCAATAGAGTATAAAACGCCAATTTCATTCATTCATTCAAAGTTTACAAAAATAATACACTTAACACATGTAATAAAATAAAATAAATTTAATTCCTACCTTCCTATTTCAGCACACTCGTATCCATTTGTTGCAATACCCCCTTTCTCAGATTTGGTTAAAATTAGTCCTAATGCTACTCCTATCACCACCAATCCTATTATGATGATGGCAGCTGTGATCACCCATTTCTTGCTATAAAAGAATTATAAATAATTAGTAAGGTAAATGATAACAATATAAAGTGACTAATATTTTGTAATCAATGTAAATATACAGGGTGTTCAAAAAAGAATGTAAAATATTTAAGGGGGTGATAGTACAAACCACAACAAACAAAAAAGTCTTAATAAACATGGGTTGTCATAGCAACGGTTTTGGAGATATGGAATAGTATTTATTTTTATTATTTTTTTTTTCCCAATTTTTTATTTTGCAAAAACGTGCATTTTCTTATCATAGTTGGCTGGTTTTTTGTAAAATAAACATTCAGTATTTGGCAGTTGTTGTTAGTGCACAATTTTTCATTGCTATGGCTGATTACTCTAATGCAGAACTAGCCGACATGTATTTTATGTATGGTCGTGCTAATGGGATTGCCACCAAAGCGCAACGAATTTATGTAGAAGCTTATCTAAATCGCCAGATTCCTTCACATCGTATGTTTATAAGAATTCACCAAAAATTGAGAAATACCTGTTCACTTCGAAAACAGTGCTATTTTTCCTTTAGACCAAGGTCGGTATCTACTCCTAGAGCAGATCAAGAAACTATAGTACGGATAGAGCATAATTCAGGGATGAGTGTGCAGAGAATATCAGCCGAGTTAGGAATTGGTGCTACTCTTGTTTGGAAAACCCTCCACAGGCAGCTGCTCTATCCATACCATGTACAACAAGTACAGGGCTTAAATTTAACTGATCATTAAGCACGTTTGGCGTTTTTGTCGCTGGTTTTTACGCTGAAGACCCGCAGTTTCTTGCCAAAATTCTTTTTACAAATGCTGGGTTCACAAGAAATGGAGTTGTTAATTTTCATAATGCACATCGTTGGGCCGACGAAAATCTCCATGCTGTAATTGAATGTGGACATCAGACACGTTTTTCATTAAACATTTGGATGAGTATTGTAAGTCACAGGTTTCTAGGTTTTGTTGTTTTACCAAACCGATTAACAGGCGCTGCTTATCTTAACTTTCTGCAGAACACAATGTATGATCATTTAGACGACATTCTTTTGGCGCACAAGCAACAAATGTGGTTCCAGCATGATAGTGCTCCAGCTCATTTTTCAATTGCCGTTAGAGAGCATTTAGACCAAACTTTTCCGCATAGGTAGGTAGGAAAAGATGGACCAGTTTTATGGCCAGCAAGATCGTCTAATTTAAACCCTCTTGATTTTTTTCTTTGGGGATATTTGAAATCATTAGTGTATGCTACTCTTGTAAATAGCCTTAATGAACTGCAGTTAAAAACTAATGAAAAGTGCAAGAAATCCGAGTCGTGCCTGTTTGGAAATGGAAGGAAGGCACTTCGAACATCTTCTATAACTCTGTTCGTTGTAAAAATATATAAAAATAAATATTGTTCCATATCTCCGAAACCGTTGCTATGACAACCCATGTTTATTAAGACTTTTTGTTTGTTGTAGTTTGTACTACTTAAATATTTTACATTCTTTTTGAACACCCTGTATGTTTCTTAGTAAAGTCTGAATTAAAAATCTTTTCTTTAAAAAAAGCCATAAATATTTCAGCTAGCCATTTTTAATACAGAATTTTAAATAAGACAGTTATTTTCAAATAAGTTTGAAACTAACTCAATGCAAAAAAAATGTGTATATTCTTTGATTAACTTATTTAATTTTATTTCTAACTTATTAGTAGAACTGTTAATGTATCAACAAGTACTTAATATTTTAATGATGTTATGTCATACAATCATATTTTTTATTCTATTTGCTTATACTTTTACAATAAAATTTTATGATAATCTTTATCTGCATTACATATACTTAACATAACGAAATATACTATTGTAAGTTAATTAATAGCTTTCTTAATAAAAAATATCACGTTGCAAATTAGTAACAGTACATGATTTCTTTATTTTAGAATAATTTGACATACTTACTTATTCGTATTTTTATTATTGTTACATGTATTGATAAAAAAATCTATATTACGTTTTTATCAATATTTAAATTATTTGCGATATGAGTACACTAAAAATGATTATTTTTTGTAAAACAAATTGTTAAAATAACCAAAATACATATAAAGCATACTATAGTTTCCACATACTAAATATAAAACTATTAGTAAGTTAATGTAATAATAATATAGAGTTTTCCAATAAGAGGTTTCATTTTGGTATTAAAAAAAAAGCGGGTATTTTTTAAGAGAAATCAATAAATGTTTATTTCATTGTAAAGAAGAAGGTATGAGCTTAACATTTGAAAACGAAATCAGTCAAATGGTTACGGTTGCAGTACCACATTCTTTTCATAAAATTCTTCCTTAATAACTTCACGAATTCCATTTTTAAGGTCTTGAATCGGTTGTGGAGCATTGGCATAGACCTTATCTTTTACGTGGCCCCTAAGATAAAAGTCTAAAGGTGTTAAATCACAAGATTTCGGTGGCCAATTGTAATCACCTCTTTGAGAAATAACACTTTTCTTGCAAAATTGCGATTGTTTTGTTGCTTGTGTGGCACGTAGCGCCGTCTTGCTGAAAATAAACATCGTCCACATCAATATCTTCCAATTCCGGCTATAAAAAATCATTAATCATAGCTTAGTAGCGCCATCCATTCACCATAACAGTTGTACCAGCCTCATTTTCAAAAAAGTAGGGTCCAATCACATCGCCAGCCCAAAAAGACTTTTCAACAATCATTCTTAGATTTTCTGAGCCCCAAATGCGACAATTCGGCTTATTAACGTAGCCTCCGAGGTGAAAATGGGCTCGTCAGTGAAGATAACTTTTCGGATTATTTTTATGCATTTGAAGAATCCAATCAGCAAAGATACGACGTTTATGGTGATCGACCGGCTTGAGTTCTTGTGTTAACTAAACTTTAAAAGCCTCAAGACTTAAATCTTTATACAAAATACGGTGTAATGTTGTTTGTGGAATGTCTAATTCCAAAGATCGACAAACCTGGGTTTTCTTCTGCAATATTCTCATGTGTTCTTGAGCGATGCACACGGTTTCGATTCTTCACATCACAAACTTGTCCCAACAGCTCAAATTTTTCCACCAGGTTTTCTATTGTCGACCAAAAAGGTGCTTTACGACAACAAAAAAATGCTTTAGTTTTGCAAAATGTGATTGAAAAATTTGTTTAGTAAATTTTTATAAATTCAATGCTTTGTTGAAGCGTGTATTGTTCCATTTTTAATAATGGCATAGTTTTTACTTGTCAAATGTCAAAAGATAATAGCTTCAAAATTGACAGCTGTCAAAATAAAACTTCTTATTGGAAAACCTTTTATATTATAAAGAAAATAGCAACTTTGGCGTCATTCTTTTTCTACATATTTTTATTATTATTTATAATTTTTACGTGGTCTGCATTTTGATTTAAATAGATTTCCATTATTTGTTATTCTATCCTCACTCATTCTCTCAACATGGCCAAATCAATGTAGTATACTACGTTTGTGCTGGTCTATAGATGTTACTTTCAAACCACATTTGTTTATTATGCACTAATTTTTCACTCTGTTCATATAAATTTTTCCACACAAGTAAATTTTGTGTTTCTTTTGGCATACCCAGTTATAGTTTAAAATTTTGCTAAAAGTGGTAAAGCAGTTGCTGTACCTGGTGAACTAAGAGGTTACAAAGCAGTACACAAACGATACGGAAAACTTCCATGGTGATATTTAATTCAACTAACAATTGATTTATATAGAAGAGGAAATTATATTACACCTCTACTAGAAAATTATTTGAAAAAAAAAAAGATTTTTTTTAAAGCGAACCTAGTTTCAGGTAAGCATACTAAACTTTATTCATTAAATAAATAAATATTTTTTGTACTTTTAGCAAAGTATTTATAGACCCTAAAACTGGAGAAGCTTATAAAGCTGGCCAATACTTAAAACGCATCAAATTAGCAGAAACTTTAGAAATAATAGCAAATGAAGGAGCCGATGCTTTATACAATGGTAGTTTAACAGCTGGGTTTGCAAAAAATATTCAAAACTTTGGAGGAATTATAACAATTGAAGATATGCATCAATATCAGAAAGAATTAAATATGATTTAAAACTAGTTTTAATTTAAATCAATTTTAGACCTATTTTGGGGAAACCGGTTAAATCAAAAATTTCTAACAATTACACTCTCTATACATTTCCTTTACCTGGTTCTGGATTAATATTGAGTTTTATTTTGAATCTTATAAAGGATAATATTATGGGTACTGATATCAACTCAGTTGTTGATTGGCAGAGAATTGTAAAAAGTTTTAAATTTGATTATGGAGAACGGAAACAGTTGGGTAATCCTGATTTTGATGAACTTAATAAATTAATAAATTTTAAAATCTTTAAATTAGAAGTGGTCAACAATTTAACATCAGACTTATATATACAACCAATTAGGAAACAATTTAGTGATACGATAACAGATCAGGATCCAGCTTTCTATGGGGCGAATACGACTTTTAGCGCCAGATCATGGAACGGCTCATATATCAATATAGGCACCTAATGGTGATGCTGTTGCAGTAACAGGAACTATAAATTTAATGTAAGAATAGTTTTTATTAATGAATTATAATTAATATTTATAATTTTATAGATTTGGATCAAAAAGAAGATCACAAAGCACGGGGATTATTCTGAATGATAAAATGGATGATTTTTCGTCAAATTTTAATAATTCTTTTGGTTTGCCACCTTCGCCGGCAAATTATATCAAACCTGGAAAACGACCTATGTCATTAATGTGTCCTAGCATAATTGTTGATGATGATGGTGATGTTAAAATGATTATAAGTGGTGCTGGAGAATTAAAAATTACTACATTGATTAAATTTTAATAATAATTTTATTTAATTTTAGGTAACAATGAGATACGAATGGTATGGTCAAAATTTAGAAACATCAGTTAGTAGTCCAAGACTACATCATCAACTTTTTCCAATGTCAATAACTTTCTAATCGAGTTTTTCTAAGGTAATTTTGGAGATAAACTAGAAGCGCAGTACATAATTTTTATTTTACAGAATATTGGCAGGTTTAAAAGATATTGGACATAATTTGAGATGAGCAGTGACATTTATAATGATGGTGAGATTGAGGTAGTTTATAACTTAAGAAAAAAAGATTCCGCTTTTTTACCTGCAAATTCAGACCATGTTACGTCAAAATATTTTAGTCAAATTATATTTGCATTCAAAAGTACTTAAAAACGCATTTATTCTATGTTTGAATTTTCTTGTTATAATTTCACTAAAATATAGTTTCATTCCTTCTGAATTACAAATTATATGTAAATTTTATCATGTACTTTCTGTTATCAATCAACCTGTATGTAGGTTATATTGATAATAATAATTTAACACAAACATTTTGCAGTACTGACTAGAGAAAGAAAATTTTACAATAATATTTATCAATTCTATAATCAATTTTGATATGTACCTTATCAATTGATGACAAAAATTTATTATGACAAATTATTAAAATTATTGTATTGTCATTTTATTTCAGCATTATGTAAGCTCTAAGCAAACAGACATAGATTACATTAATTTGTTTTTATTTGTTTTAATTGTTATTAAATAAATAAATATATATGTTATGTACATTGAAATTAGGTAAATATGTTATTAAAAAAAAATATGAGAAAATTATTTAATAATAAATTTCTTGATAACTAATGCCTGGGTGGGTGAGTGAGAACAAAGTGTGGCTCTTGCGTGGCTTTAATAATTAAATTTTGTTATTTTATACATTTTATAGCCAGATTTTGATATTTTTTACGTATTTCTTTAAATTATTGACCGGATTTTAACAATTTTGACATTTTGTGCCTGTATTTTATTATTGTTTGCTCTTGTATGGCTGGATTATTGCATTGCTGATACTTAAAAAACGGTTTTTGGTATTTTTGTTATATATTGGCCGGATTTTGGTAGTTTTAAGCAAAATTTTAGGACTTTTTTACTTTTTATGGCCGGATTTAAATATTTTTTGCAATGTATTTTAACAAAATTTATTGTTTTTGATATCTTATGGCCGGATTTTAGTATTTTTTTAAGTAATTTGGATTTTATTGTTTTTGATATCTTATGGCCGGATTTTGTAATTTTTTTACAGTTTTTGATTTTTCTGGTTGGATATTTGATATTTTATTATTAGATATTGGCATTTTATAACTAAATTTGAATGTATTTTTACGTTTTATAGCCTTATTTTAGTATTTTTTTACGTAATTCTTAAATTTTTGGCCGGATTTTAATAATTCTAACATTTTTTTGCCTGATTTAGTATTTTAATTTTCTGGTTAAATTTTTGACATTTTATTATTGGATTTTGGCTTTTTATAATGCTGTTTTGTACATTTTATACCCGGATTTTGATATTTTTTACGTATTTATTTTAATTATATTCCGGATTTTAATAGTTTTGACAATTTCTGCCTGAATTTTAATATTGTTTGTTCTTTTATGACCGGATTATTGCATTGTGTCAATTAATAAACGGATTTTGTTATTTATGGCCGGATTTTGGTTGTTTTGAGCAAAATTTTAATACTGTTTTAATTTTTATGGCCGGATTTAAATATTTTTTGCAATGTAATAGCCGGATTTTATTGTTTTTGATATCTTATGGCCGGATATTGTATTTTTTTACAGTTTTTAAATTTTCTGGTTGAATATTTGATATTTTATTATTAGATATTGGCATTTTATAACTAAATTTGAATGTTTTTTTAGGTTTTATAGCCGGATTTTAGTATTTTTTAAGTAATTCCTAAATTGTTGGCCGGATTTTAATATTTCTAACATTTTTTTGCCTGATTTGGTACTTTTCTTACAATTTTTGAGTTTTCTGGCTAAATTTTTGACATTTTATTATTGGATTTTGGCTTTTTATAATTTAGTTTTGTTATTTTATACATTTTATACCCGGATTTTGATATTTTTTACGTATTTATTTTAATTATAAGCCAAATTTTAATAGTTTTGATATTTTGTGCCTGGATTTTAATATTGTTTGCTCTTTTATGGCCGGATTATTGCATTGTGTATATTAATAAACGCATTTTATTATTTATGGCCGGATTTTGATTGTTTTGAGCAAACTTTTAATACTTGTTTACTTTTTATGGCCGGATTTAAATATTTTTTGCAATGTAATGGCCGGATTTTATTGTTTTTGATATCTTATGGGATATTGTAATTTTTTTACAGTTTTTAAATTTTCTGGTTGGATATTTGATATTTTATTATTAGATATTGTCATTTTACAACTAAATTTGAATGTTTTTTTACGTTTTATGGCCGGATTTTAGTATTTTTTTTACGTAATTCTTAAATTTTTGGCCGGATTTTAATATTTCTAACATTTTTTTGCCTGATTTGGTACTTTTGAGTTGAGTTTTTGAGTTTTTTGGATAAATTTTTGACATTTTATTATTGGATTTTGGCTTTTTATAATTTAATTTTGTTATTTTATACATTTTGTACCCGGATTTTGATATTTTTTATGTATTTATTTTAATTATATGCCGGATTATAATAGTTTTGATTTTTGTACATGGATTTTAATATTGTTTGTTCTTTTATGGCCGTATTATTGCATTGTGTCAATTAATGAACAAATTTTGTTATTTATGGCCGGATTTTGCTTGTTTTGAGCAAACTTTTAATACTTGTTTACTTTTTATGGCCAAATTTTAATAATTTTTGTTATATAATGGCCGGATTTTAGTGTTTTTGATGTTTTATGGCCGGATTTTGTACTTTTTTGACAGTTTTTGATTTTTTTGTTAGATTTTTAGTTTTTATTATTAGATATTGGGATTTTATAACTAAAATTTAATGTTTTTTTACGGATTTAAATATTTCTAACATTTTTTTGTGGGATTTGGTACTTTACTTAGTTTTTGAGTTTTCTGACAATATTTTTGACGTTTTTATATTGGATTTTGGTTTTTTATAATTCAATTTATAACAAAATTTTGATATTTTGAACACATTTCTTAAAATTATGGGCCGGAATTTAATAATTTGGACGTTTTGTGCTTGGATTTTAGTATTGTTTGCTAAAAAGTGTAAACTTCTATTTATAAAATGTCAAAAATGTTAAAATCGGACAAAATATTGTTAGAAAACACCAAAATCCAGTTATTAATTGTTTAAAATTTTAGAAATAGCTAAAAGATTTCCTTGAAACGTTGAAACCACCAAAATTCGTAAATAACAAAAGTATCAAAATTTTGCTTTAAAGTAGTAAATACGTTTATTAAAAGTCAGGATTATAAAAATCCGGCCATAAAATGTTAAACAGTACTGAAATTCGGCAATTAAATGTTAATTAATATTACAATCCAGCCACAAATCTTAACGTTTATGTAAAAAAACTGCTAAAAAAATCAAAAATATAAATTTCCTGTTAAATAATATCAAATTTTAATTAAAAAGTATAAAAATTTAAGCAATCAGGCCAGTAAATAACAAAAAAAATATTACATTTCAATTAAAAGTACTAAAATCCGTTTAATAAATATCAGCAATGCAAAAATCCGGCTATAAAATGGCAAACAATACAAAACTCTAGCCATTAAATGTCAAAAATAATAAAATCCAGGCAGAAAATTTAAAATTGATGTAAAAAATAACAAAATCCAACCTTAAAATATCAAAAAAATGTCAAAAATATTAAAATTCTAATTTAAAATACCAAAATTCGTTTATTAAATGTCAACAAAGCAAAAATCCGGCCATAGAATAACAAATTATACTAAGATTCGTTCATTATATGTTATAAATATCCCGTCATAAAAAACCAAAAAGATTATCAACATTTTTAAAGCAGCAAATGCTGGCTATTGAAAGGCAAAAATAAAAAATTTCTGTCATTGTTTTTAATATTTAAGTATCAAAATACGATAAAGTTCAACAATGCAAAAATCCGGCTATAAAATAGCAAACAATATTAAAATTGAAGCACAAAGTCAAAATGATTGAAAACCGGTCAATAATTTTAAATTAAATATCAAAATTCGGTTATAAAATGTTAAAAATAACAAAAATAAAAACATAAAATCCAGTAATAAAGTAATAAAATGTCAAATATTTTGCTAAAAAAGTCAAAAACTGTAAAAACGTATTAAATCTGGTAAAAAAAATTAAAAAAAAGAATAACGTAAAAAATACTAAACTTATAAACATTAAATTTAGCCATTTTTCAGCCAACATCTAATTATAAAATATCAAAAGTCCGACTAGAAAATTAAAAAATTCTAAAAAAGCACAAAATCTGGCCACAAAATGATAAAAACAATAAAATCCGGCCACAAAACTTAAGAATCACGTAAAAAATATCAAAATCTAGCTAGAAAATGTCTTTAGCTATAAAACATAAAATATTAAAATATCAAAAATACGGTCAGAAAACTTAAAAACTGTATAAATCACAATATAGCCGGATTGGCTATAAAAAGTCAAAAATTCAATCTAATGTATATTAAAAAATCATCAAAAATTGCTCATGATTTTGCTTAAGTGTTGCGCAAAACTCATAAAAAATCGCTCAAAAAACTTAATTGCTGCACAAAATTAATTTAAAATTCCACAAAACTCATCAAAAATCGCTCATAAATAAAATTGGTAAACAAAATTCATCAAGAATTACTGTTAAAATCTAATTGATGCATAAAAAATCGCCCATAAAACCCAATCGTTGTAAAAAACGCTCAAAAATTAATCAAAAATCGTACATTAAACCCAACAGCACAAATTAAAAAAAAAACTAATTTATATTACAAAATTCATCAAAAATCGCTCAAAAATCTCATTTGCTGCACAATTTCATTAAAAAACGCTCATAGAACTAAAATATTGCACAAAACTCATCATAAATCGCTCATAAAGTCCAAACGTTAAACAAAATTGATTAAAAATCGCACAAAATTTAGAAAAAAATAGTTATAAAACTTCACTATTCTACAAAACTCATCAAAAATTGCTCATAATTCCAATTGGTAAACATAATTTATCAACAATTAGTTGGTGCATCAAAAATCGCTCATAAAACCCAATCGTTGCAAAAAACGCTTATAAAATTCTATTGTTGCACAAATTTAATCAAAAATTGTTTATTAAATCTAATTGTCGCACAAAATGTAAAGAAAAACTGATTTATATTATAAAATTACCTAAAATTGCTCATAAAATTTAGATGTTGCGCGAAATTCATCAAAAATCGCTTAAAAATCTCAATTGATGCCCAAAATTAATTAAAAATCATAGAACTCAATTGTTCTACAAAACTCATCAAAAACCGCTCATAAAACCCATCTGTTAAACAAAATTCATTAAAAATTGCTGATAAAATCTAATTAATGCACAGCATTTATCAAAAATCTCTTAAAACCTAATTGTTGTGCACAAAATTAAAAAAAAAAAACTGATTTATATTACAAATTTCATAAAAAATAGCTGATAAAATTTAGTTAATGCACAGCAATTATCAAAAATTGTTTATAAATTCCAATTGTGGGAACAAAGTTTAAATTGTAGGCGAGTTACTTTTTGTACTGTGACCCACCCACCCGCGCAAGTGTTACTCATCAAAAAATCTTTTTTGTCCCACCTCTTGGGTGTTTTTATTTAGATATGAGAGAATTGTTTAATAATAAATCTCTTGATAACTAACACTTGGGTGAGTAGGTGGAAACAAAGTTTAAATTGTGGACGAGTTACTTCTTCCATTATAACCCACCCGCCCGCCCAAGTGTTAATCATCAAAGAAAATATTTTTTTATTCACTTCTTTCACTTAAAATAAATCATCTCCCAACCTACTCAAATGTTAGTAATTCGTGAATTAAAAATTTTTCTCGTTTAATTTAGTGATTATTGCCGTTTGCAAAAAAAGGGCAGCATAAAATCTTTGATTATAAACACTTAGGGGATGGGATAAACACTTTAGTTGAAATTATTTTTCCATATTTATAAATTGAAGTTCCACTACCAAAAGCTACACTACAATAATTGGCAGCCAATTTGGTTAAAAGACTCCAATCATACTGACAAAATACCGCCAAAAACTTCAAACAAATTTAATCTTTTAACCACACTTACTACAATAACCATCAAGACGCACCCACCATGTATAAGACGTCTACACAAACATCTAAAAAAATATATGTAAATGGTTTGAACTCAAACCAAAACTAACTATTTTGATACGTAGAAATTTTTGGCAGACAATATACAAGGTTTGGAAACTGTAAATACATTAACCTAACCTAACATTTTTTTTTTTAAGAAATAAACGCTAATACTCCTTAGTCGTTGTGTTTTAATACGTCCGCGAGTGTAAGATTTTCACTAAAAAACCTCTGTTCTTCTCACCGGTTGGACGTCATACCCTAGGAGGGTTCTTCATCGTCCGAACTAATAATTGCGGCTTTCTGCCTAGCCCTTTCTTTTTCTTCTTCTTCTTTGCTCTTTATGGTACTTTTAATAAAATTATAGATGTAGATCCAGTTGTTCTTTAAACTAGTCAACAGGACTATCAAACCTCGAGGTTTTCACCTATAGTTGCTTCCGCTTACCGTCTCCCGACCTGCCAACGTTCGTAGGTAAAGATGGTGTGTTCGGGAAAGTCTTGCGCACCGCAGTAGTAACAGGCTTCATCAATAGTTTTTCAATCCTCTTAGTATAGGTCTCAAAGCTGACGTGACCCGACAAAAATTAGGTTAAAAAATAGTCTGTGTTTCTGTGATGGTACCTACTCCAGATCCCGATGTTTAGAATCAGCTTCTTTGTTCATTGCGCGTTATCTTGCGTAACCTCCAATTTTGGTTGCCATTGCTCTTCTACATTCTAGGTAGTTTCTCGACCTGTCTTCCTGGCACTGTATTTAACACCTTCAATCAGTGGGACCGCTGCTATGACGCAAGCTGCGTTTGCACTGACCGTCCTGTAACCACTTATAACCCTCAGCAGAACCTTTCTTTGTGTTGAGATCAGTGTTTTCATGTGCCTCTTTACGCCAAGTGCTCTCTTCCACACAGGCGCAGCGTAGGCCACCATCCTGCATTCGTCCGGAATCTCCAACCTCAGTACAGGGTCATACAGTACTTTCCACAAAGTTGGTCCAAGAACCGAACCTTGCGGTACGTCCTGACTTAGTTTTCTTTCCTTTTCCGGTGCCGTAAGAAGCGTTTTCTCTCTCAGATAGCAGGCCAAAATCTCCAGAATGAAACTGGACACCCCTATCTCCTGCAATTGATTTATAATGATTCTCCATAAAAGAGTTTTTGACATCCAGGAGAATAATCGCCGTCCACGCACTGTCTTGATCTTCGCACAGCTCCTTCGCTTTCATGATGGCATCTACCGTCGATTGACCCTTCCTAAAGCCGTTTTGTGCGTTTAAAATTGCCCCCTTCTCTTCTAGTTCCTCTTCGAGCCTTTTCTTTCGGAGATTTTCAAAAGTTTTCCCGGGCACGCTTAGAAAACATGACTTTTGAGATCAACACCACTCTTGCTCTTTTTCATTTTTTGAGGACGCCATTGTAAGCTTTCCAAAGTTCTTCAGGAATCTCTTCCTGTGCCAGCTTTACAAATTAGCCTTTGATACCGTCAGGACCTGCAGCCTAACTTAACCTAACCTAACCTAACCTCATGTTAGCAAATCGTAAACAATTGTACTGTATTTTGCACATTAAATTAAAAACTCAATATTGAATCGTAAAACATAATTATTGTTTTTATTGCGTGTTTTAGAAATATCACAAATTTACAGTTCAAAAGTTTAAAATTTTGTTCCTGGGACTAATATGGAACAAAAAATATAAAAAAAACTTATTGCTAATAACAAGTATTACCTCCTTTTGCATTAATGACTGCTTGAAGTCGACAAGGAACACTTTAAATTAAATTAAAGATCACATTTTGGTCGATATTATACCAATCCTGCAAAAGCAACTGTTTTAGCTCATAAACAGTTCTTGGAGCAGGTGTATGCTTTCGGATACGTTGTCCCAACTCATCCCAAACATGTGAGATTCATGTCCGGGCTGAGAGCTGACCAATCAAATCGCAAAATTTCCACTTTATTCAGTTAATCTCTGACTACATGAGAACTAGCATTATCTTCCATAAAAATACCGCGTTTGCCCAAAATTGTCATGAAAGGCATAACATGATCTTCAAAAACCTCCATATCTGTGAACTGTCAGGGAGCCATTTTCTATAAAGACCAACTCTGTGCGTGCTTCGGTAGAAAGTCCTGCCCTAACTATAACCAACCCACCAACAAATGGAAGTCGGTCATCAATACAAACTGAAGCGTATCTTTCTCCGCGTCTTCTCCACGTTCGTCTGACCCATTGAGGCAAAAGCGCGACTCCTCTGAAAACAGTAAACTTGCTCCAGTCCTTATTATTCCATGCCCGGCAATTTCGAGCAAAAGCTAATCCTGCTAAATAATGTCGGAGTTGTAAAACTAGACTAGACTGTAACCATCTTTCTACAAAACAATCTTGCAGCCCGAAGCCTCCTCCTAACAGTCCATTCATTAACATTTACATCTCTAACTTCATGGAGTTGATTTCGTATAAACTGCAGAAGCTTTTCTATTCTGCAAACTTGTGGATACCAAAAAACGGTCATTTCTGTTTGTGGTGACTTTTTATCGCTCGGATCTTGATCTTCTGGTTATCAGGCCAGTATCCAAGTAAGGCTGATACTAAGTGCTCCTCCAACCCACAAAAGCCCAGCCATAAAACTTAAAAACCGATAAAAAAAACAAAAATTTGAATTTATTATAGTAAAATAACAGAATCTAATCTTAAATGATAAAAACTGCAAAAAATATTTTTATATCAAAATATAATCAAATGATTGCTAGTATTGCCAAGTAAACAATCTATGTTACAGGGTGTTTATCGATAAAAAAATAAATTAAAAAAAAAATCACTTTTGAAACACCCTGTATGTATTTTCTGGTTTGGTATTAGTGTATTATAAAATTTTAAATAATTTTGATTCAAAAATTTCAATTAAAATTTTGCAAATTTTCTGAACACTCTGTACTTATCCTTAAACACCCTGTATAAACATCTTTCTATGGCTACACAAAAAAATAGAAAATATGCATACTAAACAAACATTTACACTTGCTAGGAATTTTAACAATTATACAACGATAGAAACGTAAAAACCCAATTTTTTTCAACTATCGAACATTAGCAAAACAAGTTTACAGAAATTTTCAATGCTTTCAAATTTTATTGTAATAGACCTTAATAAAAAATATTGCAAATCATAGTGACAATATAAAAAGAAATAATTACTTAACAAAAATAAATTTATTTAATAACTTTCTGAACTAAATAATACAAATATATTTAAATAGAATTTGAATAGTTTGCATGCGCAACAAATATATTAACAGCAACAGAAGGTTATGTTCATAAACCAGTATAAAGTAGAAATTACAATAACTATAATGAAAAGTAAATATAAAACAACTTACCTCAACTTAATAAACATTTCGTTAATTTATTTATTGTAATTTTCTTAAAATACACTCACACAATATAAATAATTCACTAATAAAAGTCAACTATTGTATTAATAAAAATGATCACGTTTAATTATTGCTGAATTGTATCTCCAACTGTGGAAATCCACAATAAATTCCACATAATATGCTAGACGATTAATGATAAAATCGGTTAAATTATAATTTACGACTGTAATATAAAAATTCCTTGAGGGACAATTTTTTAACACTATTTGATCCCGTTTAATCTCACAATTAATCTTAAATAATATGTTGATCTAATCGTCGACTAGGATTATATTTGTTTTATTTCGTGTTATGACACGGACCGGGTGAAAGTTTATTAAAAATTATACTCGCGCGTTTGATCGTAGTTATAAGATTGAGCCGCTTTTTCAATGACGATGTATATGTTGACGAGCTAACATGCGCTAAATGTATATGGAAATAGTTATATATTGCTCAAGCGCAGCATTCAAAATTATTATTATTATAAATGGAATAGTCATTGGTTGTCACATATGAGTAATTTCTAATTAATCTGTAGAATTTATACATTGTTAGATGTTTAATCTGTTATTATGAACAATAAATTGCTAATATATGTATTTAAAAGTTATCATTCGGGACTTTAAATGTTTATTTTTGCTATCATAATGTTGATAAAAAATAGATATATTAGCATTTAATGATTATTAAAATAAAATTTGCATTTTATTCAAATAACTGAACTAAACAAAATGATCGCGTTTCTTTAATTGGAATGTGTAAGTATCTAAACATTGTAATTAATGAAAATCAATAATTTTTTTTTACTTCTCAAATTATTTTTTTGCAATTTTGTTGCCATATATAGAAATTGAGGCCAGCAAAAAATGAAAAAAATTCTGTATAAATTTAAAACGCATATCAGCAATTTGTACTGCTAATATGATGCTTTTGTTGCTTGCTAATAATTTTCTAGGTCTTTACAGTTCCATAAAGCATTTTATTTGAAGGCCAGTTTACAAGTGCTAGAGATCTCTTAATAACGTGGCAGTATGCCGTACTCTTTACAGTAGGTCATTCATAGCTCTATTTAATTTATTGCATATTCTTTGTACTGATCTGACCTTGTTACTTTTAATAACAAATCCGAAGGTGTTGAATAGCGTATCAATAGATGCTTTTTAAATCAACTTTGATATGATATGTCGGGCTTAATAAAGATTATCCACTTTTTACTGTTTATGTCAATAATATTGTGACTCAAACTGCAAAATGTATAAAAATCAAGATTAAATGAGATAAAAAAAATTGTTTTAAAGGTAGTAGCATTCCTAGCAAATACGTAAAGGTATTTAGGATATTTTCCCTATCTCTAGGTGTAAGATTTGCCTCCGAGACTAACATTACATCAATGTCATTTTCAAAATTCATCTTCAACTGGGCAAAGATAAATTTTGTGAGCTTGGTTTATTGTGCTTTTTTATGTATAGGGCAGCCTTGGTAGCTTGCTGTTTGCATAAAGTACAAATAACGGACGTCTTTTAGTCTTTGTAACAGTCCACCGATGCGTGAGAACCTGCGCACTTAACGCAGACTGAGAGACCAAAGCACTTCAAAGCTATGTGCTCTAAACACTGGCAACAATGGCACTGGGAAACTTACGCTTTGCTGGACAATTTGCTTTAGATTTTTTTTGCAGGTTCTTCATCTTGATTTTGCTAGTGTACCAACCCGTAAACTTGGTTTTCTTTTTCCCTTTGGACGCGTCCTGATGGTCATTACAATGTTCATGCAGTTGCTTAGATTTGCATCTTTGCTCTTCTTCTTCCTTCTCTTTCCTTTAGACATTTTGCCTGTTTTTTCATTGTTTTTCGGCCTCATTGTGGTGGCGATTCTATAGATGATAAGGCCCATCTTTTTGGTGATCTTTCCAGTTGTCTTCTGCTCAAGAGGATTCCGTCTCGCACGGTTTTTGATAGCCGATCTTCATCCATACAATCGACGTGTGCGTTCCATTCTTTTCTTCTGGTCTTGGCAAATTTGATTATGTCCTGGATGTCGCGTTTGTTCCTAATTTCTCGACTAGGTATTCTGTTGTAGAGAGTTACCACTACTATTGTCCTTAGCGCCCTCATTTTGATTCTTTGTTTTGTCTTGCTTGCTCAGCTCTAGTTTTTCTTGCGTAGGTCAGTGTTGGTCTTACTACGCTTATGTAGATTTTGATTTTATTTGTTACTGACATGTATTTATTCCTCTAGTTTGATTGTTTTGTTACCTCTCTGTTCAGATAACGTGCATTAAAGATATCAATGCCTAGATAGTTGTAGATCATTACTTGTTTGATGACGCAACCGTCAATTTCCAATTTGCGTCTTAAAGGTTAGTTTGATATTGTTAGGAATTTTGTTTTTTCTTTAGGTACTTACATCTTTGCTGTTATATTAAATAATCACAATAGAACTTTTACCACTGCACTCATAGCTTGAAGAGCAACCCTTGTTGAGGATTACCAGATTTAAACTATTTAGCCATTCTGTCAGAATCGTACCACAGTAGATCACTGTGACTTCTACTGTTGTACTTTATGGCAGCAGAAACATCAGCAGTAATAGATTAGCTATTTTCTGGGTAGGTGGGTGGGTAGGTGGGCCACAGTAGTCTAATAATTAAACGTGACTCAACTTATTTTTTTGCCCACCCACCCGCCCAAGTGTTTGTGATCAACTGAATTATATTTTTTTCTATTTTGCGCATGTTTTTGTCAACTGTGACCTCTACTGTTGTGCTTTATGCCAGCAGAAACATCAGCAGTGATTGATTAGTTAATTTCCGGACAACAAACACTTGGGTTAGTGGGTGGGCCACAGTAGACCAATAATTGAACGTGATTCAATTTATTTTTGTAACCCACCCACCCACCCAACTGTTTGTGGTCAATGGAATTATATTGTTTCCAATCTTGCGCACATTTTTCTCAACTGTGACGTCTACTGTCGTGCTTTATGCCAGCAGAATCATCAGCAGTGATTGATTAGTTAATTTCTGGACAACAAACACTTGGGTGGGTGGGTGGGCCACAGTAGTCCAATAATTGAACGTGATTCAATTTATTTTTGTAACCCACCCACCCGCCCAACTGTTTGTGGTCAATGGAATTATATTTTCTCCCACCTCTTGCATATTTTTGTCAACTGTGACCTCTACTGTCGTACTTTATAACAGCACAAACATCAGCAGTAATTGATTAGCCATTTCCTGGACAACAAACACTCGGGTGGGTGGGTGGGCCACAACAGTCCAATAATTGAACGTGACTCAATTTATTTTTGTAACCCACCCATCCGCCCAAATGTTTGTGAACAATAAAATTATTTTTTTTTTCATCTTGCCCAAATTTTTGCCATCTGTGACCTCTACTGTTGTAGCTTATGGCAGCAGAAACATCAGCAGTGATTGATTAGCCAATTCCTTGACAACAAACACTCGGGTGGGTGGGTGGGCTACAGTAGTCCAATAATTGAACGTGATTCAATTTATTTCTGTAATCCACCCACCCACCCAACTGTTTGTGGTCAATGAAATTATAATTTCTCCTACCTCTCGCATATTTTTGTCAACTGTGACCTTTATTGTCGTGCTTTATGACAGCAGAAACATCAGCAGTGATAGATTAACTATTTCCTGGGTGAGTAAATCACAACATCTATGTTTTAGTTAGTGATCCAGTTTTAGCTCTGTTTAGTCATGTTTCGTTTTTGTATTTGATTTTGTTGAAGGTCAGAAACTGAAGATGTTCTGTTTGCTTACCAGCTTCTTTCTTTCAATTTTTGTGTTTATGAGGATCTTTTGCGCGGACCAATCCGTGGTCACTTCCTGTGCTAAATTTGTTTAATACTGAGATACTTTTGCATATGTTTTTATTGTTAGAAAGTATGAAATCTATTTTATTTTTTGTCCGGCCATGTGCGCTCTTTTAGGTCCATCTTCTTTGGTTTTGTTTTTTAAAAAATGTGTATAGACAGAATAGTTTTTTCCACTAATCCTGCATGGTTCTACTACATCTGCGACAAGGTTCTTCCATGCTGCAATTGGAGAATTTGTGCCCTACCCATTGGTACTTGTAGCACTTAGCAAGTGTGATGATCTCCCTAACTCTCCAACTATTTCGGCCAAAGCCAATTCTTTTTTTGTTTATTAGCAGGTGCCGGTTTTCTTTCAATAAGATCAGCAAAACCGCCATGCAAAAGGCAGTCTAAAGTATGGTTACAAGCTAATAGTTCGGAATGGAGTGGCTCACCTACCCACTCAAGTTAAAGGTTAAATCACGACTTTCTCTTGTGACAAAATGACTTTTCACGTCTGCATAGAAGACAAACTTTGAATTTTTTAATAACTAACAATTGGGTGGGTGAATAAATCACTTCAAAGCATTGTAAAGGGTCAATAAATTGAAATAGAGTAACCCACCCACCCACCCAACTGTTTAGTTATCAAAAGATTAAATCACGATTTTTGATGTCCGCATAGTAAACAAACTTTGAATTATAATTTATTACTCCAGAGCATAGTAACAAACCAATAGTTTAGAATGGAGTGACCCACCCACCTACCCAAGTGTTTAGTATCAAAAAGTTAAATTACGGCTTTCTCTTGAGACAAAATGATTTTTGACGTCCGCATAGTAGACAAACTTTAAATTTTTTGATAACAAACGCTTGGTCGGGTGGGCAAGAACACAATACAAAAAAATTGAACCGGTGGTTTTAAACTGTGTTCCCGCCCACCCGCCCAAATGTTTGTAATAAAGAAATTAGAAGTTACTACTACCTACCGTGTTCCTGCAGCTAAAAAACATGACACAATGACTGCAAGATGTCATTTTGTAACAAGAAATTAGTGACGTATCCAATTTCTTGATCACCAACACTTGGGGGGGGGGGGGGTTGGCGGGAACACAGTTCAAAAGAATTGGGCCGGTGGTTTGAAACTGTGTTTCCACCCACCCGCCCCAGTGTTTGTTATCAAAAAATTAGAAGTTACTACCACCAACCGTGTTCCTGCAGCTTAAAAACATGACAGAATGACCAACAGATGTCATTAAGTTACAAGACAGTAGTGACGTATTCAATTTCTTGATCACAAACACTTGGGTGGGCGGGCGGGAACACAGTTCAAAAGAATTGGGTCGGTGGTTTGAAACTGTGTTCCCGCCCACCCGCCCAAGTGTTTGTTATCAAAAAATTAGAAGTTACTACTACCTACCGTGTTTCTGCAGCTGAATAACATGAAACAATAACTGACAGGTCATTAAAACAAAAGACAAAAATGACGTATTTAATTTCTTAATCACAAACACTTGGGCGGGCGGGCGGGATCACAATTCAAATGAATTAGGCTGGTGGTTTTAAACTGTGTTTCCACCCACCCGCCCAAGTGTTTGTAATAAAGAAATTAAAAGTTACTACCACCTACCGTGCTCCTGCAGCTGAAAAACATGACACAATAACTGACAGATGTCATTAAAATAGAAAACGGAGGTAACGTATTTAATTTTTTAATCACAAACACTTGGGCGGGCGGGCGGGAACACAGTTCAAAAGAATTGAGCTTGTGGTTTGAAACTGTGTTCCTGCCGACCCGCCTGAGTGTTTGTAATAAAGAATTTAAAAGTTATTACCACCTACCGTGTTCCTGCAGCTAAAAAACATGACAGAATGACCAACAGATGTCATTAAGTAACAAAACAGTAGTGACGTATTCAATTTCTTGATCACAAACACTTGGGTGGGCGGGCGGGAACACAGTTCAAAAGAATTGGGCCGGTGGTTTGAAACTGTGTTCCCACCCACCCGCCCAAGTGTTTGTAATAAAAAAATTAGAAGTTACTACCACCTACCGTGTTCCTGCAGCTAAAAAACATGACAGAATGACCAACAGATGTCATTAAGTTACAAGACAGTAGTGACGTATTCAATTTCTTGATCACAAACACTTGGGTGGGCGGGCGAAAACACAGTTCAAAAGAATTGGGTCGGTGGTTTGAAACTGTGTTCCTGCCCACCCGCCCAAGTGTATGTTATCAAGAAATTAGAAGTTATTACCACTTACGTGTTCCTGCAGCTAACAAACATGACAGAATAACCGACAGATGTCATTAAGTTAGAAGAAATTAGTGACGTATTCAATTTCTTGATCACAAACACTTGGGTGGGCGGGCGGGAACACAGTTTAATAGAATTGGGCCAATGATTTTAAACTGTGTTCCCGCCCATCCGCCCAAGTGTTTGCGATTAAAAAATTAAAAGTTACTACCACCTACAGTGTTCCTGCAGCTAAAAAACATAACAGATTGACAGACAGATGTCATTAAGATAGAAGACAGAGGTGACGTATCCAATTTCTTGATTACAAACGTTTGGGTGGGCGGGCGGAAAAACAATTCAAAAGAATTGGGCCGGTGGTTTGAAACTGTGTTCCCGCCCACCCGCTCAAGTGTTTGTAATTAAGCAATTAAAAATTATTACAACTTACCGTGTTCCTGCAGCTGAAAAACATGACAGAATAACCGACATATGTCATTAAGTTACAAGAAAGTAGTGACGTATTCAATTTTTTGATCACAAACACTTGGGTGGGCGGGCGGAAACACAGATCAAAAGAACTGGGCTGGTGGTTTTAAACTGTGTTCCCACCCACCCGCCTAAGTGTTTGTTATCAATAAATTAGAAGTTACTACCACCTACCGTGTTCCTGCAGCTGAAAAACATGACAGAATAACCGACAGATGTCATTAAGTTACAAGAAAGTAGTGACGTATCTAATTTCTTGATCACAAACACCTGGGTGAGCGGGCGGGAACACAGTTTAAAAGAATTGGATCGGTGTTTTTAAGCGATTAAAAAAATACAAAAGCAAGTTTCTCGACGCATTATTAAGTTTTGTTACACTAAGTTTTACACAATTTGCCCTTTTTAGGGTAAACTGAGACCCGGATTATTATTATTATTATTATAATGAATATTAAAAAAAACTGCTTATTTAAAATAATTAAATAGATCAAATTAAAACAGCATGAAATCACAAACCATAACTAAATGTAAATATAAAAAAAAAAAACATTAACGTAAGCAATTTGTAATTTTATTATATAACATTTCATAATGTTAGTTCATAATTACAGTTTTTTATGTTTCCTTGTTTGGTGTTTGAATTTGATTTATTAGATAATTGGATCGTGAGCTGAATATTGATTGTAAACGTTGCGTCTATTACTTTTATAATTTTTAATGATTTTAGATTCTTCTATTAATTTAAACATATTTTGTGGATAAACTTGCTTAATGATCAAATCAAAAATTTGAAATAATTTAATTCTTTCCCTTTTTGCAGAAGGTTTTTTGTCTTAATTATCTCTAAGTAAAAACCGCCATTCATTAATCCTTTCTCTATCTGTATAATCTGTTATTTCCTTTTTGTATTATTGTATGTAATTCATAATCATTTTAATCATAATAATTTCAATGTAATTTTACACTTTTTTGTACATTCAATAATTGTTTGTTTTGTTGCTGCATTGATTTGTGTAGGCTCTATTTATAGTAATTACTTTGCAATCATCGAAAACGCCGCAGACTTTTCCAAAATTGATAGCAAAGTGTCGTCATTATTACAAAAATTAACATTAAATCTTTCAGTAAATAGGTGCTATTACAATTAAAGCAATGATTATGTCATATTTTTAATCTATTTATATTAATGTGTACATCAATCAGTATCTATATTTAGACGTGTTTAGAACGGAAAATTTGTTTTGTTGGTTATTATCACTAATTAATTTATTACATTCAATTTAATTCACAACTACGAGCAGAACTATAACAATAGTTATTTTAGAAAAATAACTTATAGTACAATAAAAAGTCTACTAAATTTAATGAAGTTACTCTTAAAGTTTAAGCAAATATTTTGACAAAAAATTGCAATTTAATTTTAAATTTTTTGTTGTAAATTTTAAGCTTATAAACGTCTAGTGAATACTTAAAAGTATATCAAAACAAATTTTGTTGAATTATTTTTAAAATCCGGCCGCAGTTGTGTTTAATATTAATTGAAGCTTTTTAAAAATTTTGGAAAATTATAAAATATACTTCAAATTTTTTGTTATAAATTTTAAGCTTACTTAAAAGTATTTATAAAACAAATTTAGTTGAATTATTTTTAAAAATCCGGCCACAGTTGTGTTTAATGTTAATTGAAACTTTTTAAAAATTTTGGAATATTATAAAATATACTTCAAATTTTTTGTTATAAATTCCAAGCTTATAAGCGTCTAGTGCGTACTTTGGTTGAATTATTTTTAATAATCCGGCCGCAGTTGTGTTTAATATTAATTGAAGTTTTTTAAAAATTTTGGAAAATTATAAAATATACTTCAAAAATTTTGTTATAAATTCTAAGCTAATAAACGTCTAGTGCATACTTACAAGTACAAATAAAACAAATTTTGTTAAATTATTTTTAAATATCCGGCCGCAGTTGTGTTTAATGTTAATTAAAGCTTTTTAAAAATTTTGGAAAGTTATAAATTATATTTCAGATTTTTTGTTATAAATTCCAAGCTTATAAACGTCTAGTGCATACTTAAAATTATATATGAAACACATTTTATCGAATTATTTTGAAAAATCCGGCCGCAGTTATGTTTAATGTTAATTGAAGCTTTTTAAAAATTTTGGAATATTATTAAATATACTTCAAATTTTTTGTTATAAATTTCAAGCTTATAAACGTCTAGTGCATACATAAAAGTATAAATAAAACAAATTTTGTTGAATTGTTTTTAAAATTTGGCCGCAGTTGTGTTTAATGATAATTGAAGCTTGTAAAATATATTTCAAGTTTTTTTAATAAATTCCAAGCTTATAATTTAATCGAGAAGCAACAAATCATCACTAAAAGTACGCATTTTGACTCACGGTTTATTGCAAAGCGACAAAATATCACTTAAAAGACACCTTTTGACTCACAATCAATCGCAAAGCAACTAATGATCACCAAATTGAGATATTTTGACTCAAAGTTAATCGGAATGCAACAAATCATCACGAAAAGTACGCATTTTGACTCACAGTTTATTGCAAAGCAACAAAATATCACTTAAAAGACAAATTTTGACTCAAAATCAATTGCTAAGCAACAAATGATTACCAAATTGAGTCATTTTTAATCAAAGTTAATTGGAAAGCAAACAAATCATCACTAAAAGTACGCATTTTAACTCACAGTTTATTGCGAAGCGACAAAATATCACTTAAAAGACACCTTTTGACTCACAATCAATCGCAAAGCGACAAATGATTACCAAATTGAGTTATTTTAACTCAAAGTTAATCGGAAAGCAACAAATCATTACTAAAAGTACGCATTTTGACTCAGTTTATTGCGAAGCAACAAAATATCACTTAAAAAACACATCTTGAATGCGACTAATGATCACCAAATTGAGTTATTTTAACTCAAAGTTAATCGGAAAGCAACAAATCATTACTAAAAGTACGCATTTTGACTCAGTTTATTGCGAAGCAACAAAATATCACTTAAAAAACACATCTTGACTCACAATCAATCGCAAAGCAACTAATGATCACCAAATTGAGTTATTTTGACTCAAAGTTAATCGGGAAGCAACAAATCATTACTAAAAGTTTGCATTTTGACTCACAGTTTATTGCGAAGCAACAAAATATCACTTAGAAAACACATCTTGACTCACAATCAATTGCAAAGTAACTAATGATCACCAAATTGAGTTATTTTGACTTAAAGTTAATCGGAAAGCAACAAATCATTACTAAAAGTACGCATTTTGACTCTCAGTTTATTGCGAAGCAACAAAATATCACTTAAAAGACACATTTTGACTCACAATCAATTGCGAAGCGACAAATGATTACCAAATTGAGTCATTTTGACTCTAAGTTAATCGGAAAGCAACAAATCATCACTAAAAGTACGCATTTTGACTCACAGTTTATTGCAAAGCAACAAAATATCACTTAAAAGACAAATTTTGACTCACAATCAATTGCTAAGCAACAAATGATTACCAAATTGAGTCATTTTGACTCTAAGTTAATCGGAAAGCAACAAATCATCACTAAAAGTACGCATTTTGACTCACAGTTTATTGCAAAGCAACAAAATATCACTTAAAAGACAAATTTTGACTCACAATCAATTGCTAAGCAACAAATGATTACCAAATTGAGTCATTTTGACTCTAAGTTAATCGGAAAGCAACAAATCATCACTAAAAGTACGCATTTTGACTCTCAGTTTATTGCGAAGCAACAAAATATCACTCAAAAACACATCTTGACTCACAATCAATTGCAAAGCGACTAATGATCGCCAAATTGAGTTGTTTTGACTCAAAGTTAATCGGGAAGCGACAAATCATTACTAAAAGTTTGCATTTTGACTCACAGTTTATTGCAAAGCAACAAAATATCACTTAAAAGACACATTTTGACTTACAATCAATTGCGAAGCGACAAATGATTACCAAATTGAGTTATTTTGACTCAAAGTTAATCGAAAAGCAACAAATCATTACTAAAAGTACGCATTTTGACTCACAGTTTATTGCAAAGCGACAAAATATTACTTAAAAGACACATTTTGACTCACAATCAATCGCAAAGCAACTAATGATCACCAAATTGAGTTATTTTGACTCAAAGTTAATCGAAAAGCAACAAATCATTACTAAAAGTACGCATTTTGACTCACAGTTTATTGCGAAGCGATAAAATATCACTTAAAAGACACATTTTGACTCACAATCAATTGCGAAGCGACAAATGATTACCAAATTGAGTTATTTTGACTCAAAGTTAATCGGGAATCAACAAATCATTACTAAAAGTACGCATTTTGACTCACAGTTTATTGCAAAGCGACAAAATATTACTTAAAAGACACATTTTGACTCACAAGCAATCGCGAAGCAACAAATAATTACCAAATTGAGTCTTTTTAATCAAAGTTAATCGGAAAGCAACAAATCATTACTAAAAGTACGCATTTTGACTCACAGTTTATTGCAAAGCGACAAAATATTACTTAAAAGACACATTTTGACTCACAAGCAATCGCGAAGCAACAAATAATTACCAAATTGAGTCATTTTGACTCAAATTTAATCGGGAAGCAACAAATCATCACTAAAAGTACGCAATTTGACTCAGTTTATTGCGAAGCAACAAAATATCACTTAAAAAACACATCTTGACTCACAATCAATCGCAAAGCGACTAATAATCACCAAATTGAGTTATTTTGACTCAATGTAAATCGGGAAGCAACAAATCATTACTAAAAGTACTTATTTTGACTCACAGTTTATTGCAAAACGACAAAATATTACTTAAAAAACAAATTTTGACTCAAAATCAATTGCTATGCAACAAATGATTACCAAATTGAGTCATTTTTAATCAAAGTTAATTGGAAAGCAACAAATCATTACTAAAAGTACGCATTTTGACTCAGTTTATTGCAAAGCAACAAAATATCACTTAAAAACACATCTTGACTCACAATCTATCGCAAAGCAACAAATGATTACCAAATTGAGTTATTTTGACTCAAAGTTAATTAGAAAGCAACAAATCATTACTAAAAGTACGCATTTTGACTCACAGTTTATTGCGAAGCAACAAAATATAACTTAAAAGACACATTTTGACTCACAATCAATTGCGAAGCGACTAATGATTACCAAATTTAGTCATTTTGACTTAAATTTAATCGGGAAGCAACAAATCATCACTAAAAGTACGCAATTTGGCTCAGTTTATTGCGAAGCAACAAAATATCACTTAAAAAACACATCTTGACTCACAATCAATCGCAAAGCAACTAATGATCACCAAATTGAGTTATTTTGACTCAAAGTTAATCGGAAAGCAACAAATCATTTCTAAAAGTACGCATTTTGACTCACAGTTTATTGCGAAGCAACAAAATATCACAAAAATGACTCACAATTAATTGCGAAGCGACAAATTATCGCCAAACTAAATCATTTTCAGTTAATCGCAAGTTTTTTTTATAAATTCTAAGCTTATAAGCGTCTAGTGCGTACTTAAAAGTATTTATAAAACCAATTTAGTTGAATTATTTTTAAAAATCCGGCCATTGTTGTGTTTAATGTTAGAAAATAATGAAATATACTTCAAATGATTTGTTATAAATTCTAAGCTTATAAACGTCTAGTGCATGCTAAAAACTATATACGAAACAAGTTTACCGATTACCGCCCTTAATCAGGCTTGTGTTGGACGGCTCTAACATGAATTTTAATAGAATATCGTAATAGGTCACTAGACAGCATAATTATTATAAACTGTTCAGAAGTATTGATTATATAAACAGAATCTATTTAAGTTAATGATTTTATGGTAAATCCGATAACTAATCAAAAATCAATATCTTCCTAATTGCAACGTAAATAGATTTTTTGGTTTTTACTATCACAAACAATACAAAATTGGATTAATAAAATTTAATATGATAACATGCACAATATAAAAAATATTTATTATGTTCAATATTTATAAAAAAAAGTCCAATCTGTCCTCTCAAAATGATGCGATAAGTCGCTTTTCAGCAATTAATTTAAAAAATGGAATTTTTATTTTTATTAATTTTTTACTCGTTAAATATAACTCCAAATCAATAACCCAAAGAATGAAGGCATAGAATATTGTATGTAGTTGAACATATAAAATAAGTAATAAACTGAAATCTGATCGTTTGGATATTAAGTTGGTTGTCATTTTTATTAATAAAAACCAATGTTAATTTAAAAACGGCGTTCTTTTAGTCAACATTTTTTTAGAAGAAAAGATTTACAGATATTCTCGTAGATGTGATAAGATTTTAGTATGTAATGTTTGCTAATAATATTTTTAAATAAATATTTCCATTTGTCAATTTTACAATGTAAACAATTTAGATTACTAACTTAATTTTAAATATTTAAAATTAAACAAGATAATATTATCATTTGTAAAAATTTTTAAGATAACAAACAAGTAAATAATAATTATAATTGTATTTTATTTTTAAATTACTAAGAAACAATGCATCACAAATCTAAACAGAAGCTGTGCAAGTAAATAATTTTATGATAAATCCGATAAAACTAATCTTAAATCAATATCTCACTAATTGGATCGAAAATAGTTTTTCTGATTTTTATTTTGGTTATCGGAAACTGTCAATTTCATTAATAAAATTAATTAAGATGACATGCACATTGAAAACTATTTGAAAAAAATTTACAAAATCTGAGCCAAAAAAATGTTTATTGACATTAAGGGCGCGGTTTAATGTGTGTCATAGCAATTTAACTCCTTTTTAAAACCAGTTTCTTGGAACGTGTACACTAAATTATAAATTCAATGTTGAATCGTAAAGCATATTTATTGTTTTTATTGCGTATTTTTGAAATATCTCAAATTTACAGTTTAGACGAAGTTCGAATTTTTGTTCCTAGGACTGATATGAAACAAAAAATATGAAACAAAACTTATAACTAATAACTAGTATTACCGCCTCTTGCATAATGACTGCTTGAAGTTGACGAGGAACACTTTGAATTAAATTAAGGATCATATTTTGGTCGATATTATTCCATTCCTACAATAGCAACTGTCTTAGCTCCTGAGCAGTTCATTCGGATACGTCGTCCCAACTTATTCCAAACACGTTCTATGGGATTAATGTCCGGGCTGAGAGCTGGCCAATTAAACCGCAAAATTTCCAGATAATCTCTGACAACTCTGTCTATATGAGGTCTAGCATTATCTTGCTTGAAAATGCATATATAGGACATAACATGATCTTTAAGAATCTTCATAAGGTATCTATGAGCTGTCAGGGAGCCATTCTCTATAAAGACCAACTCTGTGCGTGCTTCGGTAGAAATTCCTGCTCATAACCGACCCACCGCGCAGTAGAAGTTGCTCATCAATACAAACTGAAGCGTATCTTTCTCCGCGTCTTCTCTACACTTTCCGACGTTCGTCTGATCCATCCAAGCGTGACTAATCTAAAAACAGTACCCTGCTCCAGTCCGCATTATTCGATGCCCAGTGATTTTGGGCAAAAGCCAATCTTGCAACACAATGTCGGCGTTGTAAAGGTAAACCTATAGCCATCTTTCTACAAAACAATACAGCAGCCCAAAACCTACTCCTAACAGTCCATTTACTAACGTTTACATCTCTAACTTCATGGAGTTAATTTCTTAGATAAACTGCAAAAGCTGTTCTATTCCGCAAACTTGTGGACACCAAAAAATGGTCATCTCTGTTTGTGGTAATTTTTTTTGCCTGCATCCTAATTTTCTGGTTATCAGGCCAGTATCCAAGTAACGCTGATACAGCTTTTGTGCAGCACAAAAGCTTTTACCAACAATCCTTGCAGTATCAGGTTTTCCTTGCCCATCTTCAATCGATGCTATAATTCTTGCCACAACAATAAGGCTTAAAAGCATTATGGCCTGTTAAGTACAGTACACCGTGTAAATGACAAGTTTTGCAAAGAAAAATCAACACAAAGTAAAAAAACCACAACAAAATGTAGGTTTTTAATTAGAGCAAAATGGATGCTGTTTCATAAAAGTCTGTAATAACTGACAGATAGATAACATTTGTCAGAAAATGAATTATTAAACTCCTACTTTGGTTTACAATTTTGCAAACATAAAGTCCATAATTTTAAAGTGGCCTCTATTTTTTGCTCGCCAGTGTATATGAAATCAAATAAAAACAATCATTCTGATTGTGATAACTGCAAATATCTTCTGCAATCTATTAATTATTTGAAGGAGACAGCTTAATTAAAACCAATTATTATTAAGATGTGTGAACTCTTAACTAATCGAGAAGATTTTACGTATGTAATAGCAAAACTGCAAACAATCATGAACTTGAACCTGTCATCATAAATCAACGGCAATTGAAACACATCAAAGCAAAAAATCTGTCGGATAAGAATGGTATTAACTATATAATACTAGTACAGTTCTTAATCCTCAATGACGCAATAACATGTGCTTTAAGATTAGTACAGGATTACAACAACTGTGATTACCTTATAATAATTAAATGAGTTTCTACTGCGCAATATTAAAAACATTACACAATTATTAAAACATTTACTTAAATACCATTTGCCAATTATCATCAAAACTAGATTAAAATGCTAATAACTTAATTTAAACATTTATTTAATAAATACAATATCATCAATAATCAAGAAAAATATGTTTTACTTTAATAATTAGTGCTAATTTGAATAACATTATTAATTTCTCTTAGTTACTATTTCAAAACTTATTTATATTGACATACTTTAGTTACTTCTTGATCGCAAACATAGTAAATACGTGAAAGTGTAGAAATTTCATCAGCAGATGCTTCTCTAATACAAACTGTTTGTAATGTATTTGGACCTATCATCCTTCCAACGCACCTAAAGACATATTTATGAATAAATAATAGTTTTATAATTCTATCTCTTTTAAATGCAACTTTTCAAAATCATATTATATTATTTTATTAGAAACTGAGTGTATGGTAACGTTTCCAAAACATAATAATCATATGCATAAATTTTGTTTAAAACAGAACAGATATTAAAATAACTTACCTTATTACTATACCCAAACAAAAATCAGGTAGACTTATTCTATCAGTGGCAAAATGAACTATTTTGAGAACAGGACCTGTTACGTCGCGTAGCAGGAATATCTTTTGTAGACGTACGGTTCCTTCTTGTATTGAGTATAAACGACCTGGAACACAAATCGTGTAAAAAACTTAATAGAATCAATTGTTAGTAGTATAAAATAATTTATTTACTTTGTGTTTAGTAATGCAGAGTAAATTTTAGTTTTTACAACAAAATTAGCTAAGCGGATTTAATATTTTAAATAAAAGTATTATTTATTATTAATAACTTAAACATACCTATAACTTCATAATGCACAAAAGCTGCTGATTGAAGCATTTTGTTCCATTTAATAACCATTTCAATATTGCCAGTTAAAAATCTCACAGTTTTAACATTATTTACCTAAAAATATAATACATTAAAATTAATTAAAAATGTAATATCAAAATAATTTATTTACTTACTTCTTTTTCCTCTACAACACAGATAACAGTATTTGTAGCCATCTGAACGTTCCCAGTTTTACTTCCAACGCCGATAACACTTTGTGCTGAACTACCTAAAGTCTGGTTTAAAGTGCTATTCATTATTGAACTGGTATTTTGATTATTTGGTGTTCTTGGAGGGTATGGTTGAAATTTGTTGTTGGTGCGAGGCACTGGCATCAAATTTAACGTAGTCTGTTTAGTTGAAGGAACCATTTGTTTATTCTAAATTGTGAAATATTAATTAGAAATAATTAAAAATATAAAAAGATACAATTATTATTAACCAAGAACGGAAACAGTACAAAAAAAAATTGTGCCCAAAACGACATTTTCTTATCACATATTGACAAAGTTACAAAACGTTCTTTAAATAATACTTACATGTCCATAGTGATTTTGATTTGGATTTGTACTCTGATTCACAAATTGCTTATTGTTAGTGTTTGGTTGGTTTTGATTCCGTACATTGAATGCTGAATTGGTGTCAAAATTACGCGATGTATTAGGTTTGTTAGATTCCTTTAAAAAACCAAAAGCACTACCGCCAAAACTGTTGTTTTTCATTGGATTCATAATTATCTGTGAATAATAATTTATATCAATATTCATATTCTATCTACATATCATAACATGTATGAACCAATTTGCGTTTTCTGTGTCATTGCATATACAAAGTAACTGCCATAAATTCCTGGTCTACTACATTTCTAAAAACTTTAGACCAAATCTCAAATATTGTCAGTAAAGTGTGATGCTTTATTAACTTACATGTGCAATTTAAACCCGCTACTTTAATTATTCTTGTAGTAATATTCAGACAGACATCGTTAGAGTTTAACCATGCCAGATTTGCAAAAAATTGAGTACCAAGCGGTCATCAAATTCTTCACATTGAAAAGTTTTACCCCCTCATCAAATTTATCAAAGTTTGGATGACGTTTACTGTAAAGATTCACCTTCTTATTCCACCGTAAAAGAATGAGCCAAAAGGTTTAAGACGGGCTATCTTTAAAAGATAACTCACATTCTGGTCGACCAGTTAAACTGATCACAGAAGAGTCGATTGCCTTTATTGAAAAACTGGTCTAAAGTGATCGCCTACTAAAAGTGAGAAAATTATCAGCAATGTCAGATACATCAATGAAGTAGACCATTTGGATAGGACTAAAATGAGTGCAAGATGGGTTCCAAAACTTCAGTCTGCTGTTCAAAACAGCATTGAGTTGATTATGTTCATTTTTTTAAGCTCTGTGAGGAGAGACAAAAAAATGTTTTCGCAATTTAATGTTACGTGAAATAAAACTATGGTCTTGTGTCATGATCTTGTGTCCAAAAAGAAATCAATAGAATAGCAGCGTGCAGATAAACCACCACCAAAAAAAAGCCAAAGTATCCCCCGTCAAATAGCCAGAATCTTTTGAGATTTTAACGGCATCTTGATGATTGATTTTAAAGAAAAAAATACCACAGTATAGCGCATAATACCTTATTACATAGGTTGAGGAAAAAATATTCGGAAAAACGTTAAAAAAAATAACAAAAGTACCTGTGCATACCGCTAACTTGCCATAAGAGAAAAAAATCTACCATTCCCTTTACAGTCTAGACTTGGTCCGCAGCAACTACTTTACTGTTTTCAAAATTTAAAAATACAATAAAGAGCTGAAAACTGTTATTTTGCAGCATTTTGACGACAAATCTCTAGAATATTTTGTTGAAAAGATGGAATTACTAGTTAAGCAATGTAATAAGTGTGTTGAGGTTAAGAGCATACCGACCGCTACCTTGATTTGTAGTATTTTAACAAAAACGGCAACTTTGGTTTCATTGCTGCTTCTACAAATAATTTGATTATTAATTTATTTTTATACCAGTACATTTAGAAAGGATTAAACTATGATATGTTAGTCTTTAAGTCAAATAATAGTTAGGAAATAGCCGAAAAACCTCATCAAATATTGAAATAAATGCGTTTTTCTGTATTTTTGAATGCATTTTGTTGCTATTTGCAAATATAATTTTACAAAACAAGACTGTATAATTCTTTCTAAATGTACTGGTAAAAAAATAAATCGGTTATCAAATTATTTGTAGAAGCAGCGATGAAGCCAAAGTTGTCGTTTTTGTTAAAATACTACAAATCAAGGTAGCGGTCGGAATGGTGTTAAGAAGGATTGTATTGAAAAATAATAAAATATCTTTCTCATAAGTAGGTGGTAAATTTAACGTTGAACTCGTTCAAGCAATGAACTCCGATGGTACAACCGGGCCTTAATGTATTGAAATAATAGAACTTGCAACAGTGTAGGTAGTGAAGTTAGTTACAATAAAACTCGCTTTGTAACAAAGCTAATTACAAGACAACAATCAGTAAATATGTATACAAAAATTATCTCCGGACAAATTAATTTAAAGAAATGATTAACATTATTCTAATACATATTTTTACAAAGATATAAATTCTGCGTGCAGTTTTTAATTATATCTAAACATTAAATTTTTATTCATAACAATAAATTCAATCGCTACCGATAAAAATGTAAGTATTTAAATGTACAATAATTGAGGGTTTTTTATGATATCCGAAACATACATTATAAAATAATACTCACAATTTATTCTTCTAGTTGTGGCTCTTATCTGTTTTTACCTTGTGGATGTAGACAATTATTAATTAATAAATAATAAGTTAATTGCAACTTAAGCAAACTTGGAATTGTTGTTTGACGTTTGGTTTAATGCAATAAAATTATATTTACAGGTGCGCCAACTATAAAATCTATTAAATTATTACCATATCAACCAGTTTGATATAGGCAACCACGTTTACATCATTATACAATGATAGTTGCCTATCATAAAATGTTACAAATGTATTATCAATACAGTTTTGAAAACTTGATGAATAATAATGAAATTAAATTATGTTTCAAATTCATTGTTTTTAGATGAAAATGTATCTATAGTTGCATACATTGATTTCTATATGAAGTTAAGTGTACTTAGAAATGGACTATTTAATACTTTTTATGTTTAATTTGTAAAATCTTATTATTCTGTTTACTTCCGATATCAAAATATAAATAAAAAATAAAACTAATTATATTTTTATTAAAGAGAACAGAAATATAAAAAAAATCATCATCATCAATAAAACTTCAATTATATCAACAATTGTAGTGTAGATGAAAGTAAAGGTCTTCCTGAAACGTCCACTAATTAATGTATTTATATTACATAAAACAAGATGCAATTAGAAATGTAATTTTTGAGTAATTTGAAACATCTATTTTTCCCACAAGTATTTTTAATGTAATTAATAAAAATAGAAATTCTTTGATGTATTTTACTAAATAACATAATCGATAAATATAACATTTATTATCATTTAATATGAATTAAGTAACAAATTAACAATTTATCAAATACAAAAACTGACGATTCCTGTAGTATTTTCTCCTTCAATTTAAAAATTCATTCCTAAAATACAAAATAATATTTATTAGTTTCCATAAAAAAAATAAGACAATAATCAATTTAAAAAAAATGCTAAAAAACTGTTTAAGCAATCATGAGCATCCTTATTAAACTTAACATAAATAAAATGTTGACTCAAAATCATTTTAGAAGCATAGTAAAGTAAGCAAAAAATAAAATGTAAATTTTTTAAACATATAAAAATGATTCCAATAAGATAGTTGCATTTTATCAATTTAATTTATACAGCTTGTCTACAGAATAGACATACGGGGCTATTCTCTATGTACATTGCTAGAATGTAAGCAAGATATATTGCTAGCTAACAATATAAACTGTCATTTTAACAAACCTTGCTTGCTAACAAAATGACCTGTCATTTTAACAAGTTATGATTACAAACAATATGTTGTTAGCAAACAAGATTTGTTAACATGACAGTTCATAGTGTTAGCAAGCAAGATTTGTTTAAATCTATATATATATATCTTGCTTACTTTCTAGCAATATGCATAGAGAATAGCCCCGATAATCATTTATAATACAAGAAGTCAATTCGCAAATAGCAAGTCTTGCATGCAATAACAATATCACATAAAATTAAATATACAAATTCTTGAATCTCACATTTAACATTTCCATGCAATCAGTATGATGTATACTAGTGCTAGAAAAAAGAAAAAGGGTTTACCAAACAACTTTTATCTTTTCTTAGCTACTTGACCCCTTTGAGTTTGGATCTTAAAACCCTATTTTAAATTGCAAATAATAAAAATGCAAGTTATGCAAATGCAAATATATTTTTTTCAATATTAAATGTGACTAGAAAAGTCAATTTACCTACATCGATTTGTTGGTTATTAGCCTAACTCAGCCATCTGGAACTCATTTCTTTCTGAAATTTGTTTTGGATCAAGCAGCACTCGATTCCAAATAATGTAAAACTTTTGGGTTATTATCGTCCCTATAATCATTGATAGTAGGTTACTCGTTAGTGTAAATACCTTCTTAATTGTGTGTTGGAACAGACCTATAAAATATAGAATAGTTGATTATATAAAAGAACATAATTTGACCAAAAAAATATATATTTAATCACAATTTTGCTAACAAAGCCATGATATACTTAATTTCATATTTATAGGTGGCTATAGGTCTGTTCCAACATACAATTTGGACAGTTTGCAATCCGTCCAGACTGTGCACACAAACAAATATTTGTCATCCTTAGGCAATTTTTTATACACAGTAATTTGTTTGTGTGCATAGTTTTTGAACGGTTTGCAAACCGTTCAAATCGTATGTTGGAACAGACCTTATAGTAACCCCTGAATAGATTGACATAACACGCAACTTAATATACAGAACAGTTATGTTTGTTCTGTTGCACTCATGCCTTTGCACATTTTAGTATCCTTCATTCGTGCATACATTTCACACACTCCATGGGCCATGCCGTTCTGAGATTACTGTATATTACCAATTGTAAATAATTAAAAACTGAATTTAATTAAGCACGGCTTCTTTCACATTCTGTAATGATGTTATTAATAATATTCAGCAAAGGTGCTTCCTAAACAAAATAAGTACCCACAATTAATGAATATTTTATGTATGCTAATAAAAGTCAATTATGCTTACCAAGTTTTACAGAACCTTGTTACCATATTTTAAAATGATCTATGCAGCAATCGCAAAATACATCCTCACTAGCCAGAATCCTTTTTACGCACGTTTTATATCATTTTGTGATTCCATATTTTAAATTTTCATGAATCAATGTTGTAGAAGATTGGATCCAAGGCATCCAATGTCACTATTCAAATTATCCTAATTTAAATAAAATAATTAGTTTGTATCATTAACCTAATTGTTTTACTTACTTGTTTATCGATAAAGTCAGTTAATTTAGTTTTTATCCTATAAATCACCGCATTATAAATAAATTAACAAATTTATTTTATTTGTTTACATCTTTATTTTAATCTTCAGACTTATCACACACCCACCCACCACCGTCACCACCTGTTGCAGAGATCTGTAACCAAAGTTGCCAACCACTAATATAGGAAATTGTTCTATTAAATTAAATGAAAATGTTACAAATGTAAATACATATATTAGAGATTTTCCATTTGACAAAATAGTCGCACTAATTGATTTTTTAATTTATTTGTCTAACGCGTTTTACATTTTTAATGTTTTTTGAAGATAGAGAACGTCCCACAAACGCCAAATATTTTTTTGTCAAGTGTGAGACGCCGTTGCTCGCAATATTTAAAAAAGTAAAAATGCACCGGGTGCATGAAGCGCTCAAATGAAACACACCTATTGTATCAAGTATATTTTATAAAAACACATCTAAAACTGTATGTACAGTTTGTAATTAATGTTAATATTCATAGTGCAGTTGGCGAAACTGCTGTTTACAAAATATCAAATTAGCCTTAATTTTACTTAGGGATATTTTTTTGTTTATTATTTTGGTTGGCATTAATTATATTTGACAATAGAAGTTGATCTGATTATTGTTTGTCGCTTTAGTAATTAATTGTATGTAATAAGTAGTTAATTAGAGGTAAAACAGTACTTAAGAACAATGGATTTGGAAATTGACGATTTTGAGTAAGATTTATTACAATACATAATGTTTATCGGTATAAAATTAAAATAAATAATAAAAATTGTGCTATTATATTTTTAACCCTTCTTTCCTGCGGATTATACATTGAAGGTACAAACCATACAAACAGAATGTGAGGTCCTAGTGGCGTATCTAGAATTTTTGGGCCTTACTGGAAAATATTGATACACGGTTTTCCAGAAATGCGTACAATTTACCTTCTTGCGAGAGTTTTTGAAACAAACGTTGCCTTCTGTGCTTTTGCATTGCAGACCGTTGCTTATAGGTAGTTCTGCCACAGGGCCTACAAAATGAAGTAAATACTTAAGTATAAAAACTTAAATGCAAATAAATTATTTTTGCAGCAACATTCAATCAATATCAAAGCGGCGTTTTATCAGTAGCGATTTGTTCAAAGCAGTGGCGTAGCTTTAACTTTTAGCAAGAGTTATTTGAAGATATCTCCTTACCATTCTTGTTTTTTTTGAGATGAAAACGTGATAATAAGCTTTTGGTATTTTATGTTAAAAATATGTAGGAATTATGTACATTATTCTTTGACAGTTTTTCCACAGGTTGCTGTGTTTTGCTGCAAGTTTGTTCCGGATCAAGATTTAGGTTTATTAAATGTTCATGTTTGAGTTGATCCTTTTTGTGATTTCCGTTTATAACTCGTTTTTTTAGTATACAAACAGAAGCTTTATCAGTTTGTTATGTCGAACTTTATCGAAAGTCTTCTCATAATCTATAAAAAAAGCAAATACGTTTATATTCATACTTAAACATCTCTAAATTAGCACATTTATACCAACTAGAAGTTTATTTGTTCCGAGATCATTTTTAAAGCCAACATGTGATTTCTTCTGCTAGTTTTGTGTAAATTTTGTGGTGTATAATCTTTAGAAAGAGCTTTATTATCTTGTATTTAACCTCCGTTAGTTCTTTTAAAAAATTGTTCAATATATTGCTTCCAACTGCGTAGTTTCTGCTGTACATCGACAATTATGTTGCCGTTTCTATCTTTAATTAAGCTTGCTTCTGTTTACTTCAGTCATTTCTTTGATTTTTTTTAATGTAAGTTGAAGCTATTATTTACCGTACAAGTACTCTATCTCAGTACACTTATCATTCATCCACTTTTCTTTGGATTAAATTTTCTTCTTTGGTCCACAAGCTGCAAAATTTCTTGCGTCATTCATTTTTGATTTGGTTTCTTTTTTGGTGTTAGTTGAGTCTAGCCAGGCTTTTTTTTACATTCTCTTTTTTTGTTGATTTTTATGTAAGAGATAATTTATTCTTCGACCTTCTCTAAATTCTTATTTATACCTAATTTCACTTCTTTTCTAGTTTTTTGTCTTTTAATCTACTTAATATCGGGTTGTGGTCTGACGCGATGTCTGCCGCAGGATAAATAGATAATGGTCACAATAGACGTTAAAAATGAACTTGGCTCCGTCGAAGGGTATTGTCAACATCTTACCATACCTGCTGCAAATGGTGAAAAGTTACTTCTCCCAAAGAACATTGCTAGTGGAGGAGCAGTAGGTTCAAAAACTCACATGCCAGATTCCGCAGGGATTATTTTGGAACCATTATTATAAAACGTGTACTACGACAGGGTTTTGCGACTGAAATCGCCATCAAATCTTTTGGCCGTGGGATATGAAGACAACCTTGCTATTGTAGTTACTGCAAAGACGAAGGAGACCCTAACAGCTTCCACAAACTGTGCAATACATCAAATCACCAGCTGGATGAAGGAAAACAAACTGAAAATAGCTGCGGAGAAAACAGAAACAGTACTCTTGAGCAATACTAGGAAAATCAAAGAAGTTAGCGTAGAAAAAATAAAGTACCTAAGCGCGACTTTTGATTTTGAGGCCAAAATAAAAAGGTACATAATAAGAAAAAAATAAAGCAAAATTATCTACCAGGATGTTTGCTTGTCTTATGTCAAATATACATACTTACTGCAAGGAAAAGAAGTGTGTTATGCGCAGTAACGCATTCAATAACTTTATAAGCAGCCTGTATCAGGGCAAGAAGATTGACACACCAGAAGTACAAGGATATACTACTGAGATTGCAACAAAAGATGGCTATATGCGTACGCAGCACATACCAAACTGTCCTCACTGATGCAATCCTTGTGGTTGCGGACATGTTAACTATAGACCATCTAGTAAAAGAAAGGAAGAGCGGGTATGGGAAAAATCCAGCAGAAAAGTTAACCTTAAGGGGCATTACTTTAAAGAACAAACATAGAAAAATCGGTAAGTAGAAGTCATAAGGCAACAAACTACTTTTTCATAAAAATATTGACCAAACTTGGGTGTTTTGAGGCGTATCTTCAAGATTTAATATAAGCCAATGGTGATGAGTTTTGTAATAATAAAACAGACAACTTATTCAAAAGAAATAGTATCATACACTTGTTATTTGATGCAGATCTAAAGACCAAATTTTGGGTTGAAGCTGTACATACAGCAGTCTACTTGAGAAACAAGTCAATAGTATCAGGTTTAAAAGGAAAAACTTCCTATGAAATTTGGCATGGTCACAAACCAGATAAAAGTGATTTCAAAATCTTTGGAAGCTCTATAATGGTTCATATTCCAAAAGAAAAACAAACCAAATGGGAAAAGAAGTTAATACAGATGATACTAGTAGGGTACAGTGAAACAACAAAAGGGTACAGATTGTACAATGCTAGTAGAAATGTAGTAAATATGGAGGACATTCTAGAAAACAAACTGCAGGTGACAGTCAGCACGGAAGTTGAGAAAGCAAAAGTAACAGACACAGTAGGGGATACAAGTTCGAAAGAAGAAACAGTGTCAGGTTTAATGAAGTGTAAAGATACAGAAACAGAAGAATCAAAAAGCAGCACCAGTAATAGTAAATTTTTAAAAGAACAAAAACCGATTATAATATCAGAGCAACAACCGAAACCTAATATGTTTGAGGATTTTGTAACGTACATGTGCTGTGATGAAAAATTCATACTCTCAGATCCATTAACAGTCAAAAAAGTTTATTCTAGGCCAAATGCGGTTCAATGGAAGAGCAATGCGATATAGGATTATATAAGATTATTTTTTTTTAAATTTATAGAAGTGTATATGTGTAATTTTTATAAACATTTTTAATTGATACAATTTGCCTGTGTTTCAGTACGCCATTTGACGAAGAGCTTCAACTCAGCACATTAGTATCTACTAATAATATCCCAGAACAATTCAGAAATGTGTTTCCAAACTATACATATTTTAATAGAATTCAATCCGAAGCATTTCCAACAGTTTATAAGAGTGGTAAATAAATAATAATATTACAATACACTTCACTACATTTTGAATGTTTTAGATGAATCAGTAGTTGTATCAGCTCCAACTGGATCAGGAAAAACTGTTATATTTGAATTAGCCATTTTAAGATTACTATCAACTAATAGTTTTGAAGACAACAATTACAGAATTATTTATGGTAAAATTATTTTTGGAGAACCTTATTATATATTAATAATTTGATTTATTTTAGTTGCTCCTATGAAAGCAATTTGTGAAGAACGGTTATTGGATTGGCATAAGAGATTCTCTTCAGTAGGAATAAATTGCATTTCAGTGACTGGGGATAGTGATCATAATTCAATAGCTCATATTTTAAACCACAATTTGATTATAACTACACCAGAAAAATGGGATTCATTAACTAGAAAATGGAGACATAATAAGAAAATTGTGGATAAAATTGCTTTATTTATGATTGATGAAGTTCATTTATTGAATGATGAATCAAGGGGAGCTACATTGGAAGCAATCGTGAGTAAATGTTTTTTTTATTATCAATAAAATCATTTAGTAGGTAGAGTATCTCTAAAAGAAGCTTACAATAAACCAAAATCAGTAATTAAGGGCGCGGTTTAGAAAATGTCATAAACCGCGCCCTTAAATCTTTTTTTCGATTTAAAAACTCTGTTTTCCTGACATTATAAATTTAACAAAAATAATTAAAATAATTAATTTTATTTTTGATTTAAGTTTTTGATATTTATTTGTAGGTTAGCAGAATGAAAACAATTCAAGATTTCAACGATATGAAACTGGGAAAAGACGCATCTCATAAAATTAGATTTATAGCAGTTTCTGCTACCATACCAAATGTTGAAGACATTGCGGAATGGCTTGGAAAACGCAGAATGCCTGCAAAATGGTTCAGTTTTGATGATGAAACTCGACCAGTAAAGTTGACTAAAATTGTACAAGGCTTCTATTACAATCCCAACGTGTCCACGCCATTCAAATTTGATATTATGCTTAGCTATAAATTGCAGAATATTATTTTAACGTATGCTAAAGGAAAACCAATTCTTGTAAGCAAATATTATTTTAGTAATTTGATTATATAATATATAAAACACATTTATGTATGTATTTAAAAAACTGTAATTAGTTTCAATCTTTACAAGGTTATCATCAGACGGTGATTCTTACTTATTTGTATTCCCGTCCAATGATGACTTTGTAAAGGTTGAATCAGATAGTAACGGCCACCATCTTTTTTAGATATTTTGTAGCACCAGAAAAAGTGTAGAAATGACTGCAAAATATCTAACGCAAAACCTAAGTATACGATTAAGTCCTGAACAAAATCAAGTGTTACGAGATGAAGCATTCAAAATATCCGATCAAAAAGTTCGCGAATGTTTAATAGCTGGTATTGGTAGTCATCATGCTGGTTTGTTACCAGAAAATCGAAGAATTGTTGAAGAATTATTTAGACAAGGTATAGGTACTAAAATTTTGTTTTACCATTTAATTAATGCAATATTTATAGGAGATTTGCCAGTTTTGGTAACTACAAGTACGTTAGCAATTGGTGTAAATTTACCCGCTCATTTAGTTATTATTAAATCTACAAAGATGTATGCTTGCGGTGAGTATAAGGATTACACAGAAACTACAGTGTTGCAAATGATTGGAAGAGCTGGCAGACCTCAATTTGATACGGAAGGAATAGCAGTTATTTTAACAACAATGGAAGATAAGGTATTGTGAATCTAATTTTGCTTGCTGTACCTCATACCTTCTAGATATTTACTATGAATTGTGGATGTAAAACTATAAAGATTTGGTCGTAGTTTTTTACTTTTTACTTATTGAGATATTCTGTGTGTATACTTTTATAGCTTAATGTAGATTAACATTATCAATTTGGTGGCCGTTACTATGTGATAGTTTATAATAAAATTAATAAAACACATTTCAACCTTTAGACGGTCATCATCGGACGGTGATAAATTTTTTAAAATATTAATATTACAAATGATTCTATTTTCAGAATAAATATGAAAATATGGTAGGAAGAGCCCAACCAATCGAATCCAGTCTCCATAAACATTTAACTGAACATTTAAACGCTGAAGTAGCTTTAAGAACTATAACAGATTTAGGCATAGCAATGCAATGGCTGACATCAACTTTCTTACACATTAGAGCCAGAAGACATCCAAAACATTATGGAATATCTATTGGATTAACACCGGATCAAATTGATAAAAAACTATTAGGTACGTAATCGCTTTTTACAAATAAACATTTGCTCAAATCAAATATTTACAGATATTTGCCAAATAGAGATCAATAAATTAACGCGAGTTGGAATGATAACAATTGATGAAAATGCAAGTCTTAATCCAACAGATACTGGCACTTTGATGGCCAAATATTGCATACATTTTGATACAATGAAATTATTTACTGAGGTAATTTAATTACAATTTTTAAAATTCAAATAACAATTCTATTTAGCTTAAAGGTAATGAAATACTTCAGCAAATATTGTGTCTTGTTTCAAGATGCCATGAATACTCAGATTTATATTTAAGAGTCAATGATAAAAAATCTTTAAATTTACTCAACAAATGCAAGCATAGAGAAACAATACGATTTCCTCTTAGTGGAAAAATAAAAACAGTTGATATGAAAATTAATTGGTAATCTAAATATAATTCTTTTGTTTTTGATTAACTATTAATTTATATTTTTTAGTATTATACAAGCAGTTCTTGGTTGTTTGCAAATTATGGAATCTTCTTTGCAAAATGAAGCTCAACGAATTATGAAAATAGGAGAGCGGGTTACTAGATGTATGTAATAAAAATTGTAATTGATTAATTTAAAAATTTATAATAGTTATTGTAATTTTATGTAAATTGTTATTTGAGCAGTAAGATGCTAAGCACACTGATGATGGGTGCACACCTTGAAACACTATAGTAAAGGAAATTTACATAAAATACTTTATATACGACATATGCTGCTTATTTTTTAATAAAACTTTTGCTTTTTAGGTATAATGGAATATGTAAAGCTAAAACCAAAGCACTATTTGGCTTTATTGAGTGCTGTAACGTTGGCAAAATGTTTTCAGTGTAAAATTTGGGAGAATTCACCGCACGTTAGTAGACAACTGACAGGAATTGGTAGCGTAATGTCTACTCATTTAGTGGCTGCGGGAAAAACTTCTTTTCAACAACTTCTTGATGCTAATCCAAGAAATCTAGAAATGGTAAGTGGAAATTATTGTTCTAGACTAAAAAACAATTTTGATATGAGTTCAAAAAGTAAAGTCAACAGAGTCTAAACTAATAAGAAAACCACCCAGAGGTCTTTAAAACGTGAAATTACTTTAACGCGTTTAGCATGGATTCGAATTCCGGAAAAAAACTGCTTTTTATCTAACTTGGAAAGGCGTTTGGATTGTTGTAATAAAAAAAAATAACGTATCCAAATTAAAATAAAATTTATTTTTGGTATCAAAACTTTCAAATCTGCACATAATGAACACCAAAACTGCCCTGAAACCTTAGTTTTATAGTAAAATTAGCTCAAAATTGCGCAGAAAACTCATTTATAGCATACATTTTAATTAAATTTTACGTTTAGTACATGAAATTTATAAAAAATTGAACAAAAAATCTATTTATGGTATCAAAACCTTTAAATCTGCACCAAAACTGCCTAAAAACTTTAGTTCTACTGTAAAGTTAGCTAAAATTTGCACAAAAAACTCATTTATAGCATAAATTTGGCTTAAAAATAACGTTTACCGCATGAAGTTTATCTAAATTAAAGCAAAAAATCTGTTTTAATTTTTTTTTGTAAAAGTTTTAAAATTGCCCAGAAATAACTTGTATAACATAAAAATAGCTTGTAGTTTGCACAAAAATAGGTCTATCATATAAAATTGATTAAAGTTTGCTCAAAAAACGCATTTTTAGTTTAAATTTTGCCCAAAAATGACGTTTAACACATGATATTTATCAAAATTGGCACAAAAAAACATATTTATAACACAAAATTTACTTCAAAAATGTTTACAATTTCACAAAATAGACATTTATAACATGAAAATCACGCATAAAACTTATTTATATCATAAAATTTGCTTATAAATTACGTTTACAGCATGCAATTTATCAAATTTGATGCAGAAACCTCATTTAAAGCATAAAATTTCTTTTGATAGGCTTAAAACTGCACTAAAATAACCCATTTCTAGAAAAATATGCAAAAAATCTATTTAAAGCTTAATTTAAATAAAATTTACCTTAAAAACTGCATAAAATAAACATGTAGAGCATTTAAGTTGTCAAAAAAACTCTTTTCTAGCATAAAAAAAAATTACGTTTATTACATGAAATTTGTAAACATTTACGCATAAAACCTTATATCTGCACAAAAACTTTAGTTTGATTGTAAAATTTGTTAAAAAAATAATGAAATTATTTAAAACTTGTGCAAGAAACTCATTTATAGTATGAAATTTGCTTCAAAAATCTTAAATTTGCACATAATTTACATCTATAGCACCAGAAACCTTAATTCTATTGTAAAATTTGCTCAAAAATACGTAATAAATATTTGTTCTGTGCATTCTTGAAGTTAATTTGCTCAAAAATCACAAAGATTTTTGAGCAAATTTCATGTTTTTTGCTCAATTTTGATGATATAAGTATATTTTGGGTAATTATGAGTTTTTTTGAAACAAATTTTATACTATAATTGAGTTTTCTATACAAATTTTGATAAAGTTTATGTGTTAAACGTAATTTTTGGCAAAGTTATGCTTTTTGTGCAATTTTGATATTGTTAATGTTTATTTTTGAAGCAAAAATTTACATTTACAACAATAAAATTGCCCAAAAATCATATTGTTATTTTGGAAAACCTAAAATTTGCTTGAAAAACTTTAAAAGTTGCAGAAAAATTCATATTTAAAACAAGAAAACTACTTAGAAATTTTATTTTTACATTAGAATACCTTAAAAACATAAAATTTGCTTCAGAAACCTTGAGTAAAACACAAAGTTGACAATTATAACAAAACAATTGCTCAGAAATCTTATTTTTACTTTGGATTTTTTTTTAAATCTAAAATTTGTTCAAAAAACTTTAGAACTTGCACAAAAATTACAATCTAACAAAAAAGTTGCGCAAAATTTCTACATTAGAAAACGTTGAAAACCTTAAAAGACTTGCACAAAATTGACATTTATAACAAGAAAATTGCTCAAAAATCTCATTTTTACTTTGAAAAACTTTAAAAACTTAAAATTTGCTTAAATACATGCCTAAAAATGACATTTACAAGAAAAAAAATAAGCAAAAACTTTGAAAAACCTTAAAAAACTAAAATTTGAATAAAAAACCAAAAAAACTGCTCAAAAATTATATTTGTTAGAAAAAAACTGCTCAGAAATCTTATTTCTACTTTAGGAAACTTTAAAACCTGTAATTTGCCTAAAAAACCTTGAAATTTTTACAAAAACATTACAAAATTTGCATAGAAATCTACTTTTTACTTTGGATAACCTTTAAAACCTAAATTTTGTTCAAAAAACTGTAAAAATTGCACAAAATTTAACAAGAAAATTGCGCAGAAATATTATTTTTACTTTGGAAGACCTAACCTAACCTTTTTTTTTTGGAAGGATTAATTCTTTAGCTAAGACACTGGCAGCCTATGCTGCACGGTAGTTTCGGGTTTCTACCGGCTAAAACACTCCTCCTATTGGGATATATTTGTTTTTACTCCACCCCGGGATTGCATTAAAGCATTACTTCGGAGTGGAGAATCTCGGACGACTGTTAATCTTTTCTACCTTCTCTTTTTTCAAAAAACAAGTTTTTACAAAACATAGAATTCAAAGGTTTACAAACACAATTTTTACAATTATTGTTTTTCCATTCACACTTTAACAAAAAATAAGCAAACAAAAACCAGTTACGGGCTCACCCAAGGTAAGACCACCACCCCACATTATCCCAGCCGGCTTGAAACGCCATCATTATTTTCACCATGTTGTCAGGGTTCACGCTTGCTCCGCACATTCTCACCATTATTTTCTCTCTCACTTCCGTTCACCGTTCGCAACAAAACACGGTGTGCTCGATCGTGTCCCGCTGCCCGCAATACAAACACATCATCGCTATTGCATACTTTTACCCACTGCAGGTACACTTGGAAACACCCGTGTCCCGTTAGTACCTGCGTGAAGTAGTAGTTTACCTTGCCGTGACCCCTGCCAACCCACCGCTTTACGTTTGCAATAAGCCGCCTGGACCACCCGAGTTCACTACTACCTCCACTCGATTTGCACTCTTCCCACTTTCTCTGCCATTCTCTCCAGACCCATTCATCCCCTTTGCTCCTTGAGAGACGGCCTTCCCACACTGCCGTCTTCATACGTATTACGAGGTCCAGTGGCCTCGTTCCCGCAACCACCAGAAGAACTGCAGTCGACGCCATCCTGTAGGCGCTGCAAATCCTCTGGCAGCACCTCCTCTGAGTTTGCAAGACCCACTCCATTTGCCTCCCGTTGCTGCGCAAGGTGTCCCATATTTCTCTGCGCCGTACAGCACTATGGAAAAAACAACCAAACACAGCAAGCGCCTGCAGGAAGCTCTTGCTCCCCCTAGATTTGGCATTAGACCCGCCAACGACCGGGCCGCCTTCTCTCCTCTCATGCACGCCTCCCGTACTTGCCCGCCCCATGCCATGTTGCTGGACAATACAACCCCAAGGTAATTTAACTGTTTTTTTGACCTGACGGTGGCCCCCGTGACATTTATTTGTACTTGTGGTACCCTCCTTGAGCACGAGATTATCTCAAGCTCTGTCTTCTCCGGCGCTAATTTCAGCCCTAGCTCGCTCATCCTAAGCTCAATTAAGTGGACGGCGTAGTTACCTGCATCTTCCACCTCGAGCCTAGAGCGTTTCGTAACCACCACCGCCAGATCGTCCGTGTACGCTACTACTTTAACCCCTTCCGGCATTTCCAGGCTTACCACGATGTCATACAGGACGTTCCACAGCGTGGGTTCCAGAACCGACCTCTGTGGCACACTCCCCGACAGCTTTACCTCTTCCCTCTGACCCCCCTTGCCCAGCAACAAAATCCTACCTCATAGGTAACTGCTGATTATATTCAGCAAGTAACCTGCTACCCCCCTGCTTTCCAGCGCCCCCAAAATCCTGCCCCAGTTAGCAGTGTTAAAGGCGTTCATCACGTCCAAGGTGATCAACACGCACACCTTTCTGTGCGTGTAGCTAAAACGTTTTGCAGCAACTACCACCGCCTTTACCTCCGCAAACGCGTTTAGGGTTGAAAGGCCCTTCCTAAAGCCGTACTGACGCTTGCAGAGGGCCGCGTCACCTTGAAGAGCCTCCAAAAGTCTTCCCACCACCAAATGTTCGAGGATTTTCCCCCTCACGTCTAGGAGACAGATTGCACGATACGCCCTAGCCCCCATACCCCCATTCCCCTTATCCAGCAAGACCAGGTTTGCCTTCTTTTACACTTCCGAAAAACTTCCTTCGACCAGGCACCGATTGTAGACTCTAAGCCAGGCTTCAGGGCACCGTCCGATTAGGGCTTTGACAAGTTCCGTAGGAAACCCGTCAGGCCCCGGTGCCTTCCCCGGTCTAATTTTTGCCGTGGCTTCCAAAAGTTCTCCTTCCGTGAAGAGTCGGACGCCCCCAGCCTCTACTGGCCATCTCCTAAAAACCCTCCCCACTTGCGCAGGAAAAAGCTTTTCTACCACCACCCTCTGAACCTCCGTGTTTACCTTCGGCGGTCTCCTGCCCATTTTCCCCATCACAATTTTAAATCCCTTGCCCCATACGTCAGCATCAACTTCATCAACCAGGAGCTTCCACTTCTTTCTCTTGGCCGACTTGATGAGACCCCCCAGCCTCTTTTTTAACCCTTTATGTTCCCCGACTAAAACCCCATTACCCCTCCCCTTTGCGTTAGCTCTAGTGAGCGCTCTACGAGCCTTGTTGCAAAACATCCTTGCTTTCGCAACCTAACCTAACCTAACCTAACCTAACCTAACCTATCCTTTTTTTTTAAATTTTTTTATTTTTTTTTGGTGTGGAAAATGCTACTGCTCCCTAGGCGCTTGGTTCAACGCGCCCAGGAGTGTGGGACTTCCACTCCACCTACTAAAAAAAAAAAAAAAAAAACTCAATTCTTCTCAACGAGTAGGCGGAATACCCCGATAAAGGTTTGCATCACCTACCCGTCTGGTCTCAATTAATTTGCTTGTTGTACGGCTTTCTGCCTGGCCAGTTCTTCTCGTTCCTTTGTGCTCATTGTGTCTCTCACAAATGAGTGTACCTAACCTAACCTAACCTAACCTAACCTAATCTTTTTTTTTAGAAGGAGTAAAATCTTTAGCTAAAACACCGGCAGCCTATGCTGCACGGTAGTGCTGGGTTTCTACCGGCTAAAACCTTCCTCCCATTGAGATATATCTGTTTTTACTCCACCCCGGGATTGCACTAAAGCATTACTTCGGAATGGAGAATCTCGGACGACAGTTAATCTTTTCTGCCGCCCTCTCTTTTTTCAAAACCTAACCTAACCTAACCTAACCTTTTTTTTAAGAGAGAGAGGTGGAAATGCTTTATGTACGTCATTTTACATGAAGTCTTACCAACTAAAACCACCTTTCGTTTTTGCCTGAACACCAATGGAAAGACCTTGCAGCATTACTTCATTTTTTTCGTTTTAAGTATGTTGCTTATAACGGGTTTCACGCTTATCCACTTTGTTTTGCTGTCCAGCATGTGCTTGGTGAGTCTTTCTACGCCAAAGATTATAGCACCGTGTGCTCCGGTGTATCAATAGAGCAGCAATATGAGCAGTTTTTGTTATCCCGCAGCTTAAACCTGTACAGGTAAGACAAGAAACATCCGTGTCCGCTTAAAAACTGGGTGAGGTAGTAATTAACGCAGCCGTGTTTTCTGGAAATCATTGGTTTTACGCTTTTGGTAAGAGTTTTTGTTCATTTTGCAGTGCCGTTCTTCTTCCCATTTGCTGATCGTTGACTCCCTTGCCAACCATTTTTTCTCTGCACTGCAGGGTTTCTATAACAGTTCCACAGTCAGCAGGTGCATCGGAATAGTTCCGGTAATCAGTACTTTTTTTTGTAGACCCATTGGCTTCATGCTAATGAACCATATAAGATTATGTAGAAGATAACGCTGCTCAGCGTCTTTCTTTTGCTTTCTTTAGGTCCGCTTATGTTGGGCTTCAGTCTACTTAAAGAATAAGCCGTTTTGTCTTCTCTTTCTGCGGTCTTTGCAATGTATAGGCCTATGTTCATGTTTTGGACAAAGGTGATACCTAGGTACTTAACCTAACCTAACCTAAAATTAGTTTAAAATTTCTCACATTAAAATTGATCAGAAAACTTTTAACAAAATATTTTCTCTAAAGTTATTTCTTGCACAAAATTGACATTTATAACATCAAAATTGCGTAAAAAACTCAATTCTAAAGTTTGCGCAAGACTTAAAATCCTCAAAATTGTACAGAATTGACATTTATAACATCAAAATTTTTATAAAAAACACATTTTTATCATAATATTTGTTAAAAAATAACGTTTACTACATAAAATTTACAAAAAAATGTATAAAACTTTCTTTGAAAGCTTTAAAATTGCACAAAAAAACATTCATAACATGAAAATTGCGCAAAATCTTGTTTATAGCATAAAGTTTGCTTAAAATAGACGTTTACTACATAACTTGCCTAACTCTAAATTGCATTTTTTGATATACAATCACAACAACAGTTTAAGTAACTAGTAAACTGCTATTTAATGTAAAATAACACCACGAGACAGATAACAAACGAGGTTTGTAAGCAAAAATATAAAAATAGCTTTAAATTTAATAAGATGTATTTTATGTAAATTTTATCCCCGCCCAGTGTGAAACACAGACAGTAGTGTTTCAGGGTATGCACCCATCATTAGTGTGCCTAGCATCTCACTGATCAAAAAGACAATTTACATTATTTTTTCTAGACAATATTATAAATCTGATTACATTTTTGAGTTTTTTGTTCTATTATAGACACGCCTTTTGCCGACGCAGTGAAGCCAGCACGATCGGTGCGTGTGAAGTCAGTCGTGGGCAATGTTGAAAAATTTAGTGTTAAACACATGAATGAAAACACATTTTTATGCACTTAATCTACCAAAATGTCAATGGATCTTGTTATGAGCACTTGGCGTATGGTCATAAATCATTTGTTTTACATAAATATTGAACGTCAGTTGTGGGCATAGAATGTTGTTAGGTTGGCTTCACTATCAAACAAACAAAAAATAGGTAGTTAAACTATGCAAAAGGTTGTTTTAAAAGGTTGTCTAAGGTTTTGGTTGTATCATTTAAGTCATGCGTTGAGCTAAAAAATCAAAAAATAGTCGCTGGCATTTTTAAAATGTCAAATAATAATTACTATTTTTAAATATTATTTTAGATTATTCACCGAAAAAGTCCAATGGGTAGCAACATCCAAGCACAAATTCAACATCTCCCGCAATACTTTTTACAACTTGAAGAAATCATGATATCTCCAACTGTTTGCAAAGTAAATTGCGTCATCCGATTATCAAACCTAGAAGCAGTAAAACAAAAAATAAGTGTACATTCAGAAAGCTTAATGATTCTTCTAATTGGTGATGATGAAAACAATATTTTAAAATATAAAGAATACACGTAAATATAAAAAATTAAATAGTAAACATTTTATAATAGTAAAAAAAATTTCAGTCACAATTATATGATTCAAAATTATGAAGTATCCATGGATTTAGAAATGGAATTTAAAACTCAAACAACAATTCATGGTCATTTCATTAGTGAAAATTGGGGTGAGTTTAAAATAAAATTTGTTAATTTTTAAATTAATTAATATTATATTTATAGCCGGAATTGATTGTCATAGTAATTTAAACCTTTTACAATCACCTTCAGAAGCTCAGCCTAAAAACACCAAAGAAGCCCCTACTGTGGTAAAATTATATATTTAGTGTTTAAAATTAATAAATAATGTATTTTATGTAAATTGGTTTTTTATCCAGTAAAACACACACACACACTCGTGTTTCAAGGTATGCACCCATCATCAGTGTGCCTAGCATCTCACTGGTCGAAAAGACAATTTGCATAAAATTACAGTAACTATTAAACAGTTTATATTGTTGTTTTCAACATCTTATGTTTAGTAATATTTATATATTTAGTTATCAATTTGTATCTATTCTTATTTTTCCAGACTAAAGTTGTAAAACCTAAAAAGAAGCAATTGGAAAATATTACAGTTAATGCTAAACCCCACGTGCAAAAATTTATTAGTCAATACTATAATACCGTTAAGAAACCTAATAAAACAAGCGTAATCAATCAAGATGATACTGATGCTTTATTAGATTCTGAAGATTTTGATGAAGAAAAATTACTACAAAGCTCTGATGAAAATTCAGATGATCGACCAAAATTGAATAAAATTAATATACAATCTAATATAATAATTTCTAAACCTAAGGAGGAACCCATTCAACAATCAAAATTTATTCCGCCTTTTAATAAGAAAATTGTATCAAAATGTATTCCAGATAAAGCAACATCAACAACCACCGATGATAGCAAAACTACTTCAGAATACAATATTAATGAAGAAGAAGTATCTTTTAGTAGTAGTGGCGATATACGTGAAGAATTTGATAAGGAATTTAGTCCTCCAATTAGTTTGCAATCTAATCAAGACAAATTTAGCATATCAATTAATAGTACAAGTTTTGTACCAATTATAAATAATGGTAAAGAAGAGTTCCAAATTATAATAAATAATGTGCCTACTATAAATAAACAAAATTTAGAAGAAATAAAATTAATTACTCAAAAACTAGAAGAAAATGATTCAATTAGTGCCAATTCATATCAAGAAGAAGTCAAAGCAAATAATTCAATAAAAGAATCAAAATATAAGTTTAAAAAAATTACACCTAAACCAAACCTAACTGCAATAAAACAGAATTTTAATAATTCTTTCAATTTGAACAAAGAAAATGATAATAGAAGACAACAATTTAATGAAAGTAAATATAATCCATCGGACTCTGAACAATTTAACTCATCTTTTTATTCAAACAAAATTGATTCATATAATAACCAGACATTTGCAACTTGTCCCCAAAAAATAGAATTTGAGAAAGAAAATCGATTTCAAAATAATTCTAAACAATTTCCAAACAAAATGAATCTGAATAATACAATTAATAGCCAGACAACTGCAATACATCCAAAATTAGATAAGGAAACTAATCAACATCAAAATTTAAAAAGAAATAGTTCGTTTAGCATCACTCCAATTGAAAAACAGCAAAAATATCAACCAACTAATTCAGAGCCTTTAAATAATTTAATGTTTGCTTCTTCTCAAAATTATAATTTTGATTCACAAAAATGCACTTTATTACAAAATTCAATGCCAAGTACTTCTGTTATAAATAATAAAAATGGAATATCAGGATTCCGATCAGAGTTTCAACAAAAAATGAAATTTAATCAAAGGAATGATCTGGAAGCACATGGACGAGGTGGTTCACAATTGATTGGTTTGAACCAATCTTCACAAAATTTGGCTGATAAATTAGCTAAGAAACAGCGAGGAGTTACTTTGGGCCCAAGTAGATCTCAACCTTTGAACAAATCCATTTCAGATTATAGAGATACTAACAATAAATGGAAGATGTTTCATGGCGCACGCAGAAATGTTGAATTTGAAAACTGTTTATTGAATTCTTCTCCAACTGTAAGTTTGTTTATAAGTTTAAATAAGTTTGTTGTGAGTGTTTGGTTGACTGCAGTATTGACCTCTTACAATAAATTTGCTTTTATGACGCTGGAATATTATATATCAACGCTTATACATTAATATTAATTTCAGTATGTCAACAAAATCGATATAAGAAACACCTTTTCACAACCAATAAAAAAGAAGATACCTCGAGCCCCAGTTTTGGATATGAATAAAATTTTATCAAACGCTGAATTGGAACCTGATTCTACTAATGATATCACACCATCTAAAAGAATTAAATTTAATCCTAATACAAATTCTCAACAACAACTACAGAACATGAAAAATGAAAAGAAAGCAATAAGTTGGAGATCACCGATAGTAACATCTCCAGAAACAAAACATTCTCCAAATATGTTTAAAAATATTTATAGTCAACCTTTTGCCACTAATTTAGGATTAAATGAAAGGTAATTTAATTTATTTATTAAAAATTGAATAACAAAAACTGTAACATGTTTCAACCTTTACAAAGCCGTCATCGGACGGTGATACTTGTTTGTATCACATGTATTTTAGTTTGTTGTTGTTTACTAACTGTATGATTATTTTAGCAATTATTTTAAAAAACATTCAACAAAACTTCCGGATGCAACCCCTTTTACATTAAACAAAGAGAAGCATTTTCCATTGAGAGATTCTCAGCATTTATTTTCGCAACAATCAAAATCACATTCGTCAAATCAATTTGACAATTTATGTGATACCCAACAAAAGCGAAAAGTAAATTTAGAAAACTTTACTAATTATATTGAAAAAAATTACAAACCATTTGTTAGCAGTAAACCGCATACATTAGTTTCAAATGAAAGCCCAATTGATGAAGAAGAATGTTTAAATAATTCATTAGAAATAAAATTTGATGAAGATAATATTAGTGATGATAATGAAAGCCAACCTGAAGCAACTTCTTTCATACAATCTGAATGTGATACTTCAAACAATTGGAATCCTAATAATTCTAATGAATATGGTAATGATCGAAGAACGCAACCAAATATGAGATATAATCCAAATCAAAACTATTGGGAAAATGAAAATGTTACCAATCCAAGTTTATGGGAAAACAATGAAATGTGGAGACCTGAATTTCCAATGAGACCAGTTATGGTAGCAGCTAATCATTATCCTAGTTTTCACTGGGAACAACCCATGATGATGTATAATAATGGACATGTTTATAATCATCATCAGTACCAACCAATGGAATTAAATTATGATGAGAATAATTTTAATTTTATGTCTCGTCCAGTTTCTCAAAGAATGAGACAACAATATCAGCCATTTAATTATAATTATAATGTTGAAGAGAATCGTAAAAGTTAAGATAAAAATTAAGTAAATTAATATTTTAAGGTTTATTTATATTTTGTTTCAATTAAAAATAATTTAAATGTTTTTTGTAATCGTATTTGTTTTATAGTTTAAACTCGTCTGAATAAGTAAGTAAATTTATTATTATATTCTATTTGCAGCTTTGCAAACATTGTAGAAATTGTCAAACATTCTATAAAAACTCACCCTCTCTCTCCTATAATTTTAAGTAGAACGGAAAAAGAATAGCAATGTTTGTTTACTGTAACCAAGTAACTCCGCCCCTTTGCTGTATATTTATTTAATAAATTTATTATTTTTTTTACGTTTTAAAGCATGTAGGCAATTTAACATTCACAAACTGTCACTAAACATAATTATTCTATTATTCTAAGCTCTTTTAATAATAATGTTTAAACAGAGCAAAGCTTTTTAATTCATTACATATCTTTACCCAAAAACTCACTAATTGATTGCCAATCCTATCATAGACATATACAGGACACCGTGGTGTTTCCGTCTAGCATGCTATTTATTCTGTGGCTTGCCATTTAGAATTTTAGCCTATCTGTTGGTAATTTAATTAAACTTATAAAGTCGGGTATGCAATCATAAATACAAATATGCATAACAAGTTTTATAGCATCTCATGACTTTCAATAATAGCAACACAACACAAACATTAACCAAGCAACACAATAATAAAATTAGATATTTGAAAATAAATTTTGAGTTCAATGCAAACCGACAGCTGAGAATTATTAAATCTTTGTTCACAATAACTGACAAAGTTTTAAATTATATAACTATTTATTCACATATGTAATATAAGTAGCATAATAAACAACTTGCGTAAAACCAAAAAAATTAAGTCTTTTTTTTTTTTTTTTTTTTTTTTTTAATTAATCTAATCCTTTTTTGTCGTGAATTTTTTTTTCGGGATATTTTTGAAACTCAAAAACGTGAAACAAACATACTTTTAGCCGGCGGAGGGCGACGCGGTTGTTCCTGTGGCAAGCCATTGGACCCCGGCAGATGCTCTTGCAAACCGGAAGTCCGTAGGTCGAAGGGTTTTCGTTCGGCGATCGATAGAGTCGAAACATAGCAAAGGGGGGGGTCTTTCTACTTTTTGGACTAGGATTTTTTCAATTTTAGGAAGAAAAGGTCGGTTTTTTTGCATTTCCTGACGTAAAATAAACCCCTGATTACGATTTTGGGGGTCCGACTCCGATATTCCTAGCATCCTGGCGTCAATTTTAAAATAACCGCAAAAAACACGGTTTTTATGCGTTTCGAAGGGTAAAAAAGGCAGTAAACGGTGAAGGGAAGGGACGAATTTTTTTTTTATTCTAGCCAACAGACCCAACTAAATCCCCGCCAAACCGGAAGCGCGTAGGTTAAAGGGTTTTCCTTTGGCGATCGACGGAAAAAAGGGTTTTATCGCCGATAAGTACATAAGCTCACGTCGCCACATTAAAACTGGCAAACGTGGACCGATGTCGGTAATTTTTGGGTTACTGGGGTAATTTGGAGCCCTGATTACGATTCCGAAATCGCCGTTTCAATATTCTTAAGCGTTTACCTTCTATTTTAATTTGTTAAAAAGCGCAATTTTTGGTCCATTTTTGAAACTCAAAAACGTAAAACAAACATACTTTTAGCCGGCGGAGGGCGACGCGGTTGTTCCTGTGGCAAGCCATTGGACCCCGGCAGATGCTCTTGCAAACCGGAAGTCCGTAGGTCGAAGGGTTTTCGTTCGGCGATCGATAGAGTCGAAACATAGCAAAGGGGGGGGGGGGGGGGGGTCTTTCTACTTTTTGGACTAGGATTTTTTCAATTTTAGGAAAATAAGGTCGGTTTTTTTGCATTTCCTGACGTAAAATAAACCCCTGATTACGATTTTGGGGGTCCGACTCCGATATTCCTAGCATCCTGGCGTCAATTTTAAAATAACCGCGAACAACACCGTTTCTGTGCGTTTCGAATGGCAAAAATGGCAGTAAACGGTGAAGGAGAGAGACGTTTTTTTTTAAGATAGCCAACAGACCCATTTGAATCTCCGCTAAACCGGAAGTCCGTAGGTTAATGGGTTTTCTTTCGGCGATCGACGGAAAATAGGGTTTTATCGCCAATTTGTACATATGCTCACGTCGCCACATTTAAACTCGCAAAGGTTGACCAATGTTGGTAGTTTTTGGTTACTGTAGTAATTTGAACCCTTGATTACGATTCCAGAATCGCCGTTTTGATATTCTCAACATTTCTCCCTCTTTTCTAAAATTGGCTACTTTTATAAAAGCGTGCAACTAATGTACTTCTAGCCAAGCCACAGACCCCAGTAGGTTGGCGGCCAAAGTGGAAGTTCGTGCTTTAAGGGGTTTACTTTCGGCGATCAAAAGTTTTTTTTTGTGTTTGTGTTCTACCTTTGCAGCCAACTGTTTTACATTAAAAGATTAAATTTACCTAACATTTAGGTTAGGTGGGTCTTTCACTTCAATTAAAACTAATTTGCCTGCAATTGTCGGTATAAACGCCTTGATACCAGCTCTTTCTCAAAACTCAATAAACCGTAAAACCCGTTTGACACTGTCTATAATTATGTCTTGAATTATATATAAAATTTTTATTAGAATTTGTGCCATAATTCCATATATAAAATTTATATCCTGTATGACACTGTAAATAATTCTTTATATAATTATAAAACCACGCCTGCGCCTTATCTATGATCTGTCGAATCAAGTTTCAATGTTTACTACACTTTGCAGGTTATGTCATTTGTTTTGAATTGATTATTGCTACAGTTAATTATACAATTAATGAAAATAATAAAAAATGGAAGCAGAACAAATTAAAAAAGTGGTAGCAATTGCTATATGTAGAGCTGCAGTAGTAAAATTGAAAAAAAATTACAAAATACAAAATAATATGCGCACATCACGTTCGCGTCGATTATAGATGGGAAAATAGAACATGTTCTAAATTTTTCAAGATATAATTGTGACCTTGATAATTTGTGTGTTTTACACACGGAAATGGTCGATCTATAATTATATATATAATTCAAGACATAATTATAGACAGTGTCATACAGGTTTAAGACATATAAGCCATAACAAAGTCACAAAAGTTAATAGAAATGTAATCAATGCAAAACTGAAAAAAATGATACATCAATTGCCAACCAAAACAAGCCAAACAAACTCGGAAATCTATTATCTAGACACATTCCAAACAAAACATGTTTGTATGGGACAACATAATCAACGTAAATACTGAAATCATTGAGTTCTTCTCACAGAAAGTAAGAATATTGATCACAATATCTTTCCTAATAGAAAGCAAAACTCGATGACTAATTATGATTCATCTTAACATAAAGTGGCGCAACAATTGCGACTCAGACATTTTGCAGTAAAATTTATTTCTTGGATAGATCAAGCGAGCAAGCTTGAGAAAAATAATAAAAATATAATTGATACAATTTCAGCAATTTTCTATATTAATTTCACAATTTAAATCAAACGCATAAAAGTAAGAATTATTTACATGTAAACTTTTTGCGTATTTAAATCGACTATCTCTTTATTTTACCCTTATCAGTTTTGTTTACAATCTGAATAAAATGCAAGGAAATAAACTCCTGCGATTATATACTTTAATCGCAATGACATTCAAGTTGACTTTCGGCTATCATTGAAAATAAAATGTGCGTATCAACATATCCTATGAAGAATTCCTATAACTGCGTCGCAATTTAAAACGTACAATTGCTTTCTCAACTTACCGAGCCGCATTGTCTTAATCTTAATTAATTAATCATAATTAATTGATCTTAGCCGCAATGAAATGGATGCGTGAGCGAATAAATGTTATCAAATTTTGGTGATAAAACTAACATTGTGCTTTTTCAAAAACATGGTGGATGTTAATAACAATTATGTATGCAATCTTTTCTTATTCGAGTATAAGGTAAATACAAATATGATTGATTAACTTAAGCTAATTATGCTTTTTTATTTTAATTTTATAATTTACGTTGTAATTGTAATTAAATTCATTATTTTTAATTATTTTCTCAAGTTGGTTAAACTGATTTTAGTACAGTTGACAGCTTCAGTACTCATTATTGAAGCTTTGCGATTAATTAGTTATTATTAGTGAAAACTCTAACAGTGCGGGTCGGAAAAGTGATAATACAATTAGTGTTAGTGATAAACTGTGTGAACTATGAAATGGGTCGATGCTTGCGTGCTGAAACAAAAATTGCAGAGGTCATAAAAGGTTAGTAATCATTGTTTAATTAGTTATTTTGTGATTTAATATGAATTATCAATATAATACTAATTCTTAGAGATAATTGGAATTAGAGGTTTCATTTTGATATTAAGAAAAATACGTTTTGTTTTTTAGAGAAATTAATAAATGTTTATTTCATTGTAAAGAGGAAGGTTAGCCATTAACATTTGAAAACGAATGGCCGCCACGGTTACGGTTGCAGTACCACATTCTTTTCATGAAATTTTCCATGACTAATTTGCACATTTGCGGCTGTATGTCCTCAATAACTTTACGAATTCCATCTTTAAGGTCTTGAATCGATTGTGGAGCATTGGCATAAACCTAATCTTTTACGTGGCCCCAAAGAAAAAAGTCTAAAAGTGGCCAATTGTGATCACTTCTTCAAGAAATAACACTTTTCTTGCAAAATTGCAATTGTTTCGTTGCTTGTGTGGCACGTAGCGCCGTCTTGCTGAAAATAAACATTGTCCACATCAATATCTTTCAATTTCGGCCATAAAAAATTATTAATCATAGCTCGGTAGCGCTATCCATTCACCGTAACAGTTGCAATAGCCTCATTTTTGAAAAAGTATGGTCCCATCACACCGCCAGCCCAAAAACCGCACCAAACAGTGACACGTTGAGGATGCAAAGACTTTTCAACAATTATTCTTAAATTTTTTGAGCCCCAAATGCGACAATTCTGCTTATTAACGTAGCCTCTGATGTGAAAATGGGCCTTATTACTGAAGATGATTTTTCTATAAAATTCCGGATCATTTTGATGCATTTGAAGGAATTAGCAAAGATACGACGTTTATGGTGATCGACCGGCTTGAGTTCTTCTGTTAACTGAACTTTAAAAGCCTTAAGACTTAAGTCTTTATGCAAAAGAGTTTTTTTCAACACTACGGACTACATCAGCAATATTCTCATGTGTTTTTGAGCAATGCACACGGTTTAGATTCTTTACATCACAATCTTGTCCCAACAGCTCAAATTTTTTCAACAGGTTTACTATTGCCGGCCGAGAAGGACCAAAAAGTGCTGTAGTTTTGCAAACTGTGACTGAAATTTTTTTACCATTTTTGTAATGAATTTTAATACTTTTATGGGCCACTCCATTCTAAACTATTGGTTTTTATCATTTTCTGAAGTGTTCTACCTACCCGTTTAAGTGTTTGTTATTAAAGTATTTAAAGTTTGTCTTCTATTCGTACGTAAAAAGTCATTTTGTCTCAAGAGAAAGTTGTGATTTAACTTTTTGATAACTAAACACTTGGGTGGGTGGGTGTTCCACTCCACTTTAAATTATTAGACCGTTACCATGCTATGGAGTGTCCCACCCACCCGTCCAAGTGTTTGTTATCAAAAAATTTAAAGTTTGTTTTCTATGCGGACGTCAAAACTCATTTTGTCACAAGAGAAAGTCATGATTTAATCTTTTAATAACTAAACATTTGGGTGGGTTGGCGAGCCACTCTTTTCTAAACTATTGTCCCTTTACCATGCTCTGGAGTGTCCCACCTATCCGACAAAATACTTCTTATTAAAAAAATTTAAAGTTTGTTTTCTATGCGAACGTCAAAAATCATTTTGTTACAAAAAAAATTGTGATTTAAACTTTTGATAACTAAAGACTTGGGTGGGTGGGAGGGCTACTTCATTCTAAACTATTGGACCGTTACCATGTTTTTCAGTGTCCTACACTCACTCAAGTGTTCGTTATCAAAAAATTCAAAGTATGTTTTCTATGCAAACGTCAAAAGACATTTTGTTACAAAAAAAGTCGTGATTTAACTTTTTGATAACACTTAGGTGGGTAGGTTAGGTTAAGTTAGGTTAGGTTAGGTTAGGTTAGGTTAGGTTAGGTTAGGTTAGGTTAGGTTAGGTTAGGTTAGGTTAGGTTAGGTTAGGTTAGGTTAGGTTAGGTTAGGTTAGGTTAGGTTAGGTTAGGTTAGGTTAGGTTAGGTTAGATTAGAAATCAAGCAAGCCAGTCGGAACCGAAACTAAGGCGCATTGAAGTAGAAGAGCTAGTAGTAGCAGCAAAAAAGCTTCCAAACAAAAAAGCTGCCGGACCGAATGAATTACCAAATGAAGTAGTTAAAGCAGTAGTAGAGTGCCACCCAAAAAAGTTGTTGCTCTTTTACAACCAATGTCTGGAGAAAGGCGTTTTTCCAGCCAGGTGGAAAGTAGCCAGATTGGTCTTATTAAGGAAGCCAGACAAAGCGCCAGAAGTACCCTTGTCGTATAGACCAATCTGCCTACTTGACGGAGCAGGCAAAATCTTGGAAAGAATTGTGGTTGACAGGCTAAACGAAGAACTAGAAACTATTGATGGCATATCAGATAGGCAGTTTGGCTTCAAAAAAGGAAGATTTACAGTAGACGCAATTTACGCGGTCCAAGAAACTGCAAAAGCGGCAAACAGCGGTCCGTTATGGAAAAAAAAGCACTGCATTATTGTGGCGCTAGATGTCAAAAACGCATTTAACTCAATACAATGGCACGTAATAGTTAATGCACTGAATAAAATAAATACTTTGGAAGGCATCAGGCGATTAATAGAAAGTTACCTGAGTAATCGAAAACTAGAGTACAATGACAGAAATAACGACACGGTGAGAATAGAGGTGACAGGCGGGGTGCCACAAGGATCGGTGCTGGGACCACTATTATGGAACCTGGCATACGACGGAGTGTTAAGGTTCAAATTACCGGAGGGAGTCCAAATAATTGGATTTTCTGACGATCTAGCGGTAATATCTAGCCACTGGGGTATAGATAAAGCTATCGAAAATGTAGAAAAAGCAATCGTGATGGTGTCTGAATAGCTGGCAGCAAACGGGCTAAACTTGGCTGCTTAAAAAAACAGAGGCTGCTTGGTTATCGACCAAGCGGAGCGGTCAAAAGGGCGACGAAAATATAGTGGTAGAAGGTAACTTAGTGCCAATAGGTAAAAAAAAGCCTTAAATACTTGGGAGTGATACTGGAAGCTAATAAATGGCATAGTCAACAGGTGCCAGCGGCAGTAGACAAAGCCTCAAAAACAGTAATGGCAGTAACTAGATTAATGCCAAATATAGAAGGACCTAGCCAAGCAAGCAGAACACTGCTAGCAAGCGTAGCCAGATCTAAGTTACTTTACGCCGCGCCAACGTGGGCGGTAGGGGCGGGCGTACAGAGAAATAAGAACAAGTTGCGAAGAGCACTACGCGGGTTAGTCATCAAGATTACAAGAGCATATCGGACAATAAGCACGGACGCTGATGAAGTGTTGGCGGCGGTACTTCCGGGTGACCTGTGTGTAGAAGAAAGGGAGAGAATATTCTATGCTGTGAAACAAGAACTTCCAAGGCCAGAAGCAGCAAAATCAGGAAGAGCGAAAACAATAAGAAGATGGCAGGAAAGGTGGTCAACAACGGATTTGTGCGCAGCATGAACACGTCGTCTAATTCCAACAATTAACAACTATATATAGATAGACAGGAAGCATGGCAATTCTCATACCACCTCACACAGCTACTTACCAGCCACGGATGCTTTGGTAAATACTTATGCCGATTAAAAAAACGCACCAGTGAAATATGTATGTACTGCGACTCGTCCTGCGATGATGCAGAGCATACCTTTTTCCAATGTCCGAGGTGGGCAAATTACAGGTTATTGATAACCAAGACTTTTGGTGAAATACCAACAACATCAAATGTTGTAAGCCACATGCTGCAGACAACTGCCAAGTGGAATGCAGTAAATGAGTTTGCAATTACTGTGCTAACATTAAAAGATCTGGACTATCGAGAGCGGATTTAGATCAATTTTAAATGCATAGCGACCCCAGAGTAGTGTGAAGTAATACCGAGAGGCAGTTCCGCATTACTACTGGTAAAGAGAAGGGAGTTGGCAGTGTCTTAGCTGAAGATTTTCCTCCTTCGGTTATTAAAAAAGGTTAGGTTAGATTAGGTTAGGTTAGGGTAGTGTTAGGGTTGTGTTATTAGGTAAATCTACAGCTAGGACACTTGTAACTTTGTGCTACAGGTAGTGCCGGGGTTCTACCGGCTAAAAACCTCCTACCACCGCTTCTTTCCACAAAGAAGTCGAAATTGCCATTCAACATGTCTTTAGCTTCATTCCTACATCTTTACTTGTTACTGTTCTTTTTCTCTTTTTTTTTCCTTGTCAGATATCACTACTTTGACAAAATGGTTTATATGTGGTTTTGTTTTCCAACATTTTTTGAATTATGTTCTCGGGCTTGATTTCTCTTACTGCTTCCGTGATTTCCTTTCTTAGTATAGCCCATCTCTGACATCTAAACAGCGTGTGTTTTACTGTATCAGTTTCTTACCAGTATTTTCAAATCTCGTCAGGTAAGAGTTGTAACATCCATGCCCCGAGAGTGCTTGTGTTAGTTAGTTAATTCTAAAATACAACTTTCTGATACCTGGTTTCAGTTTATGTGTCCATGTTTTTCTTCTGTTTGCTGCCCATTGTTCTTGCCATTTATCTAGCGTGTTTATTTTCACTGCTTTTTTTTCTGTAGTTAATTTTGTCTTAAGTTTATCTCTTTTGTCAATTATAAGTTGTATGGAGATCGTTCTTGCAATTACTAAGTTATTATAAGTGATCTTTTGTGCTATTTTTCTTTGTGATTTTTTGAGTCTTGTTATGTTTTTCTGGAATTTTAATCATCTTTTCCATACTATCAAAGCGTATGGAATTATTGATTCTGCAACAGAATTTATAGGTAGGATTTTTCCGAGTTGTGCCATCGTGTGATCTGAGCATGTTTTTGTTATGTAGGAAACAAGCTTAGATTTTTGTCAATGTACATTTCTAGGTATTTTAGACAAATGGTTCTTTTTTTCTCTTTTTTCCGGAGATAATTACGGTCTCTGTTTTCCTCGGTTCTAGCATTAGTTTTTTGTTTTTTACCCATTTACAGATTAGAAGGATAGTTTTGTTTGCTTTTTCTATTAGTCCTTTTTCTGTTTTATTTACCACCACCATTGCCAAGTCTTTCGCAATTGCAAGCAGCGTTACCTCATCGTTTTTTATAGTGTTCAAAATTTTATCGTATAAGATGTTCTACAAAAGTGTACCCAAAATAAACCCTTGTGGGACACTCGCCGTGATTTTGATTTCCTCTCTATCCTCATCGATGACGCTTTGTTTCTTTAATTTTTTCTTGTTCACTTCATTTATTATTTCGGTCCACGCAATCTAAATGTCGAACTATATAAAAACACAGAACTTTTTTGTTTTTATTGATTTGCCCATTTTTCCTTTAGCTATCTCTATGACTCTTTTTAAGGGTTGGATTGTAGACCTATTTTTCCTAAACCAATATTATTTTTCTGACAAATCTCCTTTTGTTTTTATCTCTTTTTGAATTATATTTGCTATTAGATGTTTTAGGATATTCACCGTTTCTTAAAACTCTATACATTATTTAAAGAATTGTTTTCGGGTAATCTTTTGCAACCGCTTTGATCACTTCAGCAGGTATATTGTCAGGCAGTTTTTAATTCTTTTATCGTAAACTCTATTATTTCATCCTATTCTTCATGTGTATTTTGTACTCAATTTACCTCTGGAAACAGTACTTTAACAGCGTCTTTCCTAATGTCCTTTGGTATTTTCAGCGCTTTAGTTTTATACTTTTTCCTTACTATAGCATAGCCCTTTCCCCATATGTCTTCTTCTACTTCTTCAATCAGTTCTTTCCACTTTTTTATTCCAATTAAAACTATTGGCTTTAAAGTGTCCCACCTACCCGCGCAAGTGTTTGTTATCAAAAAATTTAAAATTTGTCTTTTATGCGGATGTCAAAAATCATTTTGTCACAAGAGAAAGCCGTGATTTAATCTTTGATAACTAATATTTGGGTGGGTGGGCCACTCTATTTTAGACTATTAACCCGTTACCATGCTTTGGAGTGTCCCACCTACCCGCCCAAGTGTTTAGTTGATAAAAGGTTACATCACGACATTCTCTTGTGACAAAATGACTTTTGACGTCCGCATAAAAGAAAAGTTTTGAATTGTTTAATAACAAACAATTGGATTTAACACTCAGAGCATGGTGACGGACTAATAGTTTGGAATGAAATGGCGCACCCAAATGTTAAGTTATCAAAAGGTTAAATCACGACATTTTCTTGTGACAAAACGACTTTTGACGTCCGCATAGAAGAAGAATTTAAATTTTTTTGATAACAAATATTTGGGCGAGGGGGTGGGACTCTCCATAGCTAATAGTTTAAAATAAAGTGGCCCACCCAAGTGTTTAGTTATCAAAAGATTAAATCACGACTTTCTCTTGTGATAAAATTACTTTTGACGTTCACATAGAAAACAAACTTCAATTTTTTTGAAACAAATCACCTCAAAGAAGATAAGTGGAGTTTTTAGTCAGTAAAAACATGAAATGACTTATAATATGACTATACGGGATGCGCAGTGTTTTTTAAAGATTTGTTCTATTCTATGCAAAAAAAAAATTAAACTGCTACAATTAAAGCCATAAAGCAGGTGTAGACTAGATTCTGACACATAAATAATTAAAACAACTCATCTAACAAAACCGATGAATGCAGAAGATGCAAAGATGACCCACGCAGTACACTAAACCTGCGGTATTAGAGAAAAAATACTTATTTTATATGTATATAGGGTAACCAAGTTTTTATAAGTAAAAAAAGTATAAAATGCTTTTGTTGATTCTGCGTACAATAAATAATGTTTCAGAGTATCTGATTTTTTTTATAAGAAGCAATTGTACTATTAATTTCCTGATTACCAACACTTGGGTAGGTGGGTGTGTCATTCTAACTCATAATTATCACTGAGTTATTCAAACTTAAGTTCCCACCCACTCGTCCAAGCGTTAATTATCAAAAAATCTCTCTGAAAACGTTAGAAGTCTCTATTATCGCGATCAACACTTGGATGGTTAAATTATTAACAGAATTAACAGAAAAATTGAATTAAAAATGCATTTTAAACCCACTTTTGGCCAAAATTTAGTGTTCCAGGTTTAATTTGATATCAAAATTAGCTAAATTTTAGCCAAAATTTGCAGCACTTTTGTATTTATTGCATTTTGTAACAAGCACATTTAAGATGTATAGGTAATAACACTACCCTGTTACTAAGAAGTCCCAAATATATTAATCTGGTTATTTCCCCAAAGTTATATTAACGACATAATCTGGATATTTCCAATAACTAATTAAGCAACGGACGCGACGGATTATAATAATCCGGATATTTCCAGCAGCTGTGCTGGAGTATATTTTATAGTGGGAAAATGTAGTATATAAGTATTTTGTAAAACATTATTTAGGCAGTTAAGATTTCATTCTTGTTACATTGTTAGACGATTATTATTATTTCACTGTTGATTAAACATTATTCACGAAGAACCACGTTATTATTATTATAACCCTACAACACCCTGTTACAATTTTAATTAACAGAAAACTCAAAAATTCAATAAGAACACCTCATTTTGAGCAAAATTAAGTGCTGCAGCTTCAATTTATTATCAAAATTAGTTTTTGTAAATCTAAATTTTTAACCCTTCACTTAAAATTCGCAGCTTTTTTGTTTTTATTACATTTTAATTAACAGAAAACTCATAAATTGGAACAAAAATGCATTTTAAACCAAATTTTGAGCAAAATTAAAAGTTGCATAATTAATTCAATTTAAAAAAGAACATTTCTAAACCTAAATTTTTATGTTATATGTCAAAATTCATAGCTCTTTTGTTTTTATTGCATTTTATTTGACAAAAAAAATAAAAATTGTAAAAAATGCATTTTAAATCTAATTTTGAGCAAAATTAAATCTTTCAGAATTAATTAATTTTGCTTAAGTTAACTCTAACAAACTTAAATTTTCTACTTGCAACTCAAAATTCTTAGTCGTTCTGATTATATTGCATTTTAACTAAATTAAAGTTTAAAAATTGCACCAAAACTTCAGTTTAAGACAAAACTAAGTTTTCCAAGTTTGGTTTATCTATGCTAACCAACAAAACCAATCATTGCAACGTTAAATTTTTAATCTGCATCTCAAAATTTGTAACTATTTTAATTTTATTGCATTTTTGCTAACTCAAAGAACAATTTGGAAAAAAACTTAGTTTTTTAAGATTAATCTAATTGCTAAAGCTAAACATATATCAAAAATAGCTTACATTTTATCATTTTTAATTTTTAAACATTTGAAACATGCATTGTATGCTATTAACATTGTAAAGTAACTATTAAAATGTTCCGCACAACAATTGGTTAATTGGATTTTAAGTTAAAACCAAAAATGCGTTTGTGGTAAATAATTAATATCTTCTACACAAATCTATCAACTTAAGCCAAATTTTGAGTCAACATTATTACACGTATTGTTGATGTTTTACTACTATAGTTAAATTTTGTACATGCAGATTTTTGCGGTACAGTAATAAAAAAAAAATTAAAAATTAAAAAAAAAATTAAACCTATATACCTTTTTTACGAGAAATTGTACAAAAATGAGCAACAATTGTAATTTTTTTAAATTATTTTATTTACTGCAAAAAAAAATCTGTTACGCCTATGGTGAAACTTCTTGCGATTTATATAATTGTATATTTGGCTGCCTACATTGTAAACGTGTTATTGTAATCCTTTAAAAGTCTTGTGATAAGCAAAAAAATAAAGAAAACAATACTTTTATGTTACTAATCTTAGCCCTTCAACAAATATCCATCATGTGTAGAGCTATATTCGATTTTATTTACCAAAAAATATTGTTCGGATAGTTGCATATGTTAATGTGTTTCCGTATTAAATTATTTTGTATAATTAGCACTGTTTATACATGAAGCATTGTTTGACTTCTTTAAAAACAATGTTGATTAAAAATTAATAACTAATAATACCAAATACACAATAAAATCAACATTTACAAAAAAAACTTTATTTTTCTATTTACACGCAAGGAGGATGGCTCCATGTTAAATTGGTTGCATACCATATAGTTCCAAATTTCAATTAAATTAGCGTACTAAATTTATTGTTTTTCTGTTCAGTATTTAAGTTAATAATTAACCCTATACAATGGTAATAGTATATTATCTTAATTAATAAACTAAAAGCATTAATTAATCTGAATTTTCACAAAATTATTAACACAGCAAATCGTAATGATCAATTAATTAGAAAGCAAAATACTTCATTGCTGAAAGATAAATTGGAATTCGGAGATGACTAGCGAATACATTCCACGCGGAGAGGAAACTAACCCCGGCAGTCGCAGTAAATACGTTTACAGTGAATAAACTAATGCTCGTGTCTGGAAATGAATTACCGCGACACGCTTATTGCAAATATGAATTTAAAATTCAATAAGCCACAACTTGGAAACGTTATAAGTAAACTACCAAACAAAATAAAACGTAATTATGAAAGCAGTCAAATTTGTTTATAGGAAATCAGCGCATTTGCCTGCTTACATTGGAGTAAAATTCTTCGTATCTCAGTAAATTCGCAGGAAATTGTAGATTTGTATAAATAAAAAACGCAAACCAGACTTTATATTAGAAAATGTTTCCAAATCAAATAGTCGATTATTTAAACTAAGAATTGATTTTAAATTGTGAATTTAGAGCTATATTCCGCCTAATTGGTACAAGAAGATAAATATATTTACTATTTTTTAAAAGAATAAATGTAAATTTTGTGTTTTAAATTATTTTTCTGCGTTATGTGGACGATTTTATGTGTTATAAATGATTTTCAGCAAAGTTTTTTACGCGATTTTCATATTATAAATACTTTTTCTGTAAAATTTTGGGGTTCTCTTAATTTTTTAAATTAATATTAAGGTTTTCTAAGCAAATTTTATGAGTTTTATGTGATATTATTGATTCAAGAACAAATTTCATGCAAGAAATAATTTTGTTGTACAATTTTACAAATATTCTATATAATTTAGAGGTTTTTTAAGCTACAAATGCGTTTTATGCATCAAATTTAATGAATAAATGTGCTGATTATATATTTGATATTGTTTTGACCAAGTTTAAATTGTAGTCTAGGATAGCTTTTTTTACTGTAGCCCACCCGTCCACCCAACTGTTGGTAATTGAAAGATTTATTATTACAACCACCGTTTGTGTAAGTTGTTAGCAATACCACAGACGATTAGCTTACAACTAGTTTTTTGATGACAAACGCTTGGGTGGGTGGGCGGATATCTTTTTCTACTGTAGCCCATCCACCCACCTAAGTGTTGGTAACCAAAAGATTTATTATTGCACCTACCGTTTGCGTAAATTGTTTGCAATACAACAGACGATTAACTTACAATAACTTTCTTGATAACAAACGCTTGGGTGGGTTTGCCGGGAACCAAGTTTAAATTGTAAGCAGATAGCTTTGTCTACTGTAGCCCAAGATTAAATTCTTATTTCGTTCTTTGTAATTTCCGGAATATTATCAGAGTTTACGTTCATGACTTTCCTTGCTCTTTTCTGTTTATGGATATTGGTCTTAACCTTTGTCTGATACAGGTCTGCGTAGAATTTTTGTACTGTTCTTATGATGTTCTGTCTGTTCTCGATCTGTCTTCCTTCCTTGTCCTTGATTCTAACAATTTCTTTTTTTATATTTAATGTTATCTTCCTTAACACTTTGGTTCTTTGTGTTGCTTGAGTACTTTTTGCGCCTCTTCTGTATTATAGTTCCGGATGTCTGCTTTTGCCATTCTTCTGACAGTTTTGTTTGTTTTGGCGTACTCCGCTGTGGATCTTTTGTTGTTTACTAGGAGCCGTCTTCTTGTTTCTAGCAAGTTTAGTGTTTGTTTAGTTTTGTAGCTTTAGTTTGTGTGTAAGGTTCTACTGCTTTTATTAGTGTGCATGCGATATTCTTGTTTGTGTTGTTTATGTCTCCAATACTCCATTCCTTTTCTTTTAAATTGTTCTCCAGGTATGTTCGGAATTTTGTTGGTGTGTGTTGTAATTGCTCTCTGTCTATTTGTATAGGTTCTGATCTCCTGAACTTTCTGCTTCTCTTTAATCTTTGGTTGATACAAATGCGGGCTCTAACCAGCCTGTGGTCGCTCCCAGTGTTGAAGCTATTCATCAAATGCATGTTCTTTGTTAAGATGTAATCTATCTGGTTGAATGTTTTGCCATCCGGGCTTGCCTATGTCCATTTGCAGTTCTGCTGTTTTTGAAAGAAGGTGTTGACGTTAAAAAGTTGTTCCTCTTCCAAGAAGTTTGCCATCATTTCTCTATTTGTGTTTTTTTTTGTCCATGTTTACCAACATATCTCTCGTCTGGGATATTTTGTTTGCCAATCTTGCAGTTAAAGTCACCAATCACCAACACTATTGATGTTCTGTTTTCGGCCAATCCTCTGGAAATATCTTCGTAGAATTTGAGTACCTTCTCGTCTTCGGCTGCACTGGTAGGGGCATAGGCTTGGATTATCTTTATCGTTTCTAGTTTGTTTAATTGTATTGTTACGTATATTACCCTCTCAGATAATATTGCTTTGAGCCGTTTTACGTTCTGTGTTAGCAATACCATAGACGATTAGCTTACAACTAGTTTCTTGATGACAAACGCTTGGGTAGGTGGGCGGGAACCAAGTTTAAATTGTGGGCGGATAGCTTTGTCTTTTGTAGCCCACCCACCCACCCAGATGCTGGTGATCAAAAGATTTATTATTACAACCACCGTTTGTGTAAGTTGTTAGCATTACCACAGACGATTAGCTTAAAACTAGTTTCTTGATAACAAACGTTTGGGTGGGTGGGCGGGAACCAAGTTTCAATTGTGAGCGGATAGCTTTTTTTATTGTAGCCCATCCACCCACCCAAGTGCTGGTGTTCAAATGATTTATTATTACACCCACCGTTTGTGTAAGTTGTTAGCAATACCACAGATGATTAGCTTACAATAACTTTCTTGATAACAAACGCTTGGGTGGGTGGGCGGGAACCAAGTTTAAATTGTGAGCAAATAGCTCTGTCTACTGCAGCCTACACACCTAGCCAAGTGTTGGTAATTGAAAGATTTATTATTGCACCCACCGTTTGCATAAGTTGTTAGTAATACCACAGACAATTAGCCTACAACTAGTTTCTTGATGACAAACGCTTGGGTGGGTGGGCGGGAACCAAGTTTAAATTGTGAGCGGATATCTTTTTCTACTGTAGCCCATCCACCCACCTAAGTGTTTGGTAACCAAAAGATTTATTATTGCACCTACCGTTTGCGTAAATTGTTAGTAATACAACAGACGATTAACTTACAATAACTTTCTTGATAACAAACGCTTGGGTGGGTTTGCCGGGAACCAAGTTTAAATTGTAAGCAGATACCTTTGTCTACTGTAGCCCACCCACCTACCTAAGTGCTATTATCAAAAGATTTATTATTTACACCCACCGTTTGTGTAAATTATTATCAATACCACATATGATTAGCTTACAACTAGTTTTTTTATAACAAACTCTTAGATGGGTGAGGGAAAACCAAGTTTAAATTGTGAGCTTTGTCTATTGTAGCCCACCCACCCACCCAAAAGCTGGTTAACAAAAAATTATTATTACACCCACCGTTTGTGTAAGTTGTTAGCAATACTACAGACGATTAGTTTACAACTAGTTTCTTAATGTCAAACGTTTGGGTAGGTGGGCAGGAATCAAGTTTAATTTTTGAGCGGATAGCTTTGTCTGTAAGTTTTTTGAGCGGTTTTAATATTATAAATGTTTATTTTGTGCAATTTTTTCAATTTTTTGAAACTTTTTTGTGCAATGTTTATGATATAAATGTTTTTTTTGTGCAGTTTTGGTATAATTTTTATGGTAAACGTAATTTTTGAGCAGATTGGTTGATAAAATTACGTTTTTGATAAAGTTTAGATTATTTTTTTAACAAATTTTATATCAGAAATAAGTTTAAAATTGATTTTATTTTCTTTGCAATTTTAAGATTTTCAAAACAAATATTATGTTGTAAATTGAGTTTTCTTCTCAATTTTTATGTTATAAATAAATTTATGCAGTTTTAATGTTTTGAGAGTAAATTTTGTGTTATAAATCAGTTTTGTGCGCCGATTTTGAAAGTTAAAAATGTAAACATAATTTTTTAGCAATTTGAATGCAAACAATTATTTTTTTGAATGTTTATTAAGTAAATCTGGAATATTTAAGTTTTCTACGCAGTTTTTAATAAATTTCATGGGCAATTCCACGTCAAGTAAGCAGTCTATTTCACGCGACCCTCTCCGATTTAGCTCAAATGTACACTTATTTGAGTACCCAAAAATATGACTTTTTGCCGTAGAAAAACCCATCTAGAAAAAAAATTTTGTTCAACATTTACTTAAAAAATATATTTTTTTAAATTTTTAAGATTATTTGGATTATATTTTTTTAAGCTTATTTTAAAAATTTAACAAAGACATCTTTTGTCGCTTGAACCAATTTTGGGCCATTTTACTCTTTGTTTGATAGTTTTTGAGCTTGCGGCACAAATTTAGACTCGATCTATCGGCGCCAAAATTTGAGAATATTTTTATTTTTGGCATTCAAACATAAATCCACCAGGAGCTTATTAAAATTTGTTAAAAAAAAGTTTTAAATCACACCCTAATGTGTTTATAATATTTTTTGTGAATATAAAAAAAATAATTAATTTTTAACACATTTTTTGCCTGAAAATTTTGTAAACATTTCTTTCTAGATGGACTTTTCTATAGACGATGTGTACAACACTAACTATTTTCCATGTAAAATTGTTCCCAAAATTTAAATTTTTAATAATATTTGGTGAATTGTTTTTCTGAGCGCGGCTAAACGTGCATTTGTAAGAGTTTATGTTGAAGAATAGCCTACTTTGCAGATTTTTTGAGTTTTAAACTCTTAAAACCCAAATACACAGAACAAATTTATATTTTCTAATTAATTTACATCTAAATAACAAAATTTGGTCATACAATACTACAATAGTTTCAGAAAAAAACAAATTTTGGTCAAAAACGATTAAAATGTGCAAAACTTTTTTTATAAAATCTTAAAATCTTGTCTTGAAACATTAAAATAATGTCTGAAAGCACAAAATCCGGTGATAAACTGTAAAAAAGTGTAAAAACATCAAAATTGGGTTTTAAAATATTGAAAAATGCCACAAGATTTGTCAAAAATAGCAACAACCGGCGATAAAAACTCAGAATATTGTAAAATGCACTAAAATCCGGCCATAAAAATGTTGAAAATTGTAAAATTCTACTTATAATATGTCAAAATTAGCAAAATCCGGCGTTGAAACATCAAAATATTGTAGGAAAGCATTAAATTTCGGCCATAAACAGTTAAAAAATGTAAAATTTGGTTATAAAATCTCAAAAATACCAAAATCCGATAATAAAATATTAGAATTATGACCAAAAAAGTAAATAAGTTTAAAATTTTAATAATAAAAAATCAAAAATAAGGCCATAAACTGTTGAAAAGTGCAAAATTCTATTCATAAAATGTCAAATATACCAAATTTTTGGTCTCAAAACTGTTTTAAAATCCAAAATTTTGATATTAAAAGCCAAAACATTAAAATCAGGTTTTGAATTTTTTTTTTAAAGTACAAAAATTTGTTCAAGTAATTAATAACAAAATCAGAAAGTACCAAACTCCGTTGTCAATTTTTACATAATGTAAATATTTTGGTAAAATAATAAAAAAACTAAAATCCAGTTTTGAAATATCAAAAATACTCTTAGAAAAAACTAAAATCTAGCGTAAACTGTTGTAAAGTGCAAAATTTTAAACAATTCTCAGAAAGCACCAAAATTTCGGCCAAAAACTTTCAAAAACTGCAAATTCGTTTCATAGAATGAAGAAAAACAAAAAAATCTAGCAAAAAAGTATAAAAATGTTTGTCAAAATGTGTCAAAAATACTAAAATTTAATCAAAATTTGGTCATAAAATATTAAAATATTAAAAACCAACAAAAATCCAGCTAAAAACCGACAAAAACTGAAACATTTTACTAGTTATATAAATTATTAATTATTAACAAATAAAAGTCGACTGCAACGTGTACAACGTCGATAAGCGTGGTTGATTTCTAACAGGTTATGGGCCTAGACTCGGAAGAGAGAACTATGCAGAATGGGTGTTTGTTTGCAATGAAAAATGGATGGATTATTTAAAAGTGTATTTGGAACCGAAAAGGATACAGAAAAGATTGTAACAGCAAAAGCCAAGCTAATATTATCCATAGAGGCTATATTGTATGTGCACATAAAGAAGGCGAAAACTGCAAAGGATGTCTGCGATAAATTGAAAACTCTTACAAGGAAAATTGGATTACTACAAGCTCTTATTTCAATATGACAGGAGAATTGTGATTCAATGGAGTCGTACGTAAATCAAATGATCGACACAGCGCAGACATTGAAAGGGACAGGTTTTCAAATAAATGATGAGTGGATTGGATTATTATTATTAGCCGGATTGGCTGAAAAATATTTACCGGCGATTAAACATTCCGGTATTGCGATAATGGCAGACATTATAAAAACGAAGTTGCTGGACATAGAGCCGGAAGTCAATAAGACAGGAAGTGCGTTTGCGAGCGGCAGAAATGCGGGAGTAAAACACAAGTACGGGCGTAACAAGGCAGCTACCAGTAATCGTGAATTAACTATCAAAGATATAAAATATTATAGGTGTAAACAGTAATAATAATAAATTAATTCATTTTTAAATGAATTGTTTAATAAAAATTACTGGTATGTAGACTCGGGCGCAAGTGTTCATCTAACTGGCTTCGGAATGTGTCAAAAAAAGTTGAATTAAATGATATCATGGTAGCAAATAAAAGTACAATTTCAGTTGAATGTAACGGACAAGTTAACATTACAACAGTGGTTGGAAAAGACAGACATAAAGACTTCAACTAACAACAAATTTACTGTCGGTTAGTCAACTAATCAAGAATGGTAACATTGTACAGTTTGATGCAGATGATTGCAAGATTTTTAATCAAAATTATGAATTGGTTGCAACAGCTGATCTAATCAAAAATGTTTCTAAATTCAATTGACTGTAAAAGCAGCCTGCTGAGTACAGCACTGGTCACGAGTGGTTAAAGGAATTCAATATAAAAAAGTCAAAAAGAACAGTGTGCAGTTTGTTGTGAAAGGAAACAGGCAAAACTTCTGTTTAAACACAAAGGGACAAGGGCAGACAGAATTGAAGCTTATTTACAGTGATGGCCTAATGCAAAAAACGTCTGTAGGAGGTTCAAGGACTTTGTGTTATTTGAGGACAATTACAGTTGTATGACATTTGTGTATTTTATGAAGACAAAAGATGAAGTAATCAATCGATTTAAAGGTGGAAAACTAAAAAGACTGCAGAATAAAAAAGAAAATCAAACAATGGTGGTGAGTTTTGCAATAATGAAATAAAAAATTTACTCAAAAGAAATGGTATCATACACCAGAGAACAAACCCCTACACTCTTGAACAAAATGATCTATCGGAAAAAATAAATAGAACTATTGTAGAGAAAGCAAGGTGCTTGTTATTTAATGCAGATCTAAAAACCAAATTTTTGGCTAAAGCTGTACATACAGTAGTCTACTTAAAAAACAGGTAGATAGTATCAGGCTTAGAAGGAAAAACTCCTTATGAAGTTTGGCATGGTCACAAGGCAGATGTAAGTAATTTCCGAATCTTTGGGATACCAGTAATGGTTCATATTCCAAAAGAAAAAAGAACCAATAAGGAAAAGAATACTAGTAGGATACAGTAAAACAACAAAAGGGTACAGATTGTATGATGCTAGCAGAAACATGGTAACCACAAGTAGAAATGTAGTAGTTATGGAGGACATTCTAGAAAACAAACTGCAGGTGACAGTCTGTTCGGAAATTGAGAAAACAGAAATAGCTGACACAGTATGAGATACAAGTTCTAAAGAAGAAACTGTAGCAGGTTTAATGAAGTGTGAAAATACAGAAGCAGAAGAATCAAGAAGCAGCACCAGTAATAGTAAATTTTTAGAAGAACAAGTACCGATTAGAAAATCAGAGCGACAACCGAAACCCAAGATGTTTGAGGATTTTAAAACGTACATGTGCTGTGATAAAAAATCCATTCTCTCAGATCTATAAACAATCACAAAAGTCTATTCCAGGTCAGATGCGGATTAATAGAAAAGAGCGATTTTTATGTTATAAATGTTTTTTTCTTGCATTTTTGAGGTTTTTGAAGCAAATTTAATGTTTTAAATGATTTTTTGCGGTAATATTAATCAAGCTTATGTGGTAAACACGATTTTTGAGCAAGTTTTTATGCAATTTTAATGTTTTGAGAGTAAATTTTGAGTTATTAATCAGTTTTGTGGGTTTTGACAAATTAAAAATTAGTTTTGTTGACGATTTTATGTGGGAAACATGATTTTATAAAATATATATTGAATAAATATGCAACAAAACAAGATTAAATTAATAAATGTTACTTTAAATATTTAGTTTGTATTTGAATTTTAATTAAATGTTAATAAACCAGACAAAGGCGGTCCATGACCATAAATAACATTTTTTTAAATAAACTGTCTGGTTACCTTGAAATCAACACCTTCAAATCTGCTTCCTCGTTCTCTTTAAATAACACTTTTATTATTTTTATTTGTATGCGTGCACATGTCAATAAACAAAACAAAGACCTGCCCCAACAAGTTTTTATGTGTGCATTGCAAAGTAAACTTGACCTACAAATGCATGCGATGTATCACGTTTCCTTAAAAATGCAATGAATTTTGAGAACGCAAAAAATAAAGTAATTATAAACAATTAAAATAATTACAAAGTACATAATAATGGATTATTTTATTTATTTAAGAACTTTATACATATAATAGATGATTAAATAAATAAATTTAAATAAATTGTTTCTATTTATGTCTTTTAATTTCTGATTCTGCAATGTGATGCTGATCGATTTAAGGCTATATTAAATTGAGCGTATGGAAATTAATTAATTTTGCACAATTAGTACTGATAATATTAAGCTATGTTAATACCAAATTGCACTAATTTCCAATGCACGGTTTTTAAATTATGAGTAATTATGTTGAGACCTATGATTTTCAATTCCGCAAAGTTGTGCTGATTGATTTGAGGTTATATCAAATTGAGCGTATGGATTTTAATTAATTTTACACACTTGGTACTGATGGTATTGAGCTATAATGTTACCAAATTACATCAATTTTCAAAGTACCGTTTATGATTTATGAGCAATAAAATTATACCCTATGACTTTTGATTCTACAAAGTGATGCTGATTGATTTGAGGTTATGTCAAATTGAGCGTATAGATTTTAATAAATTTTGTACAATAAGTACTGATAATATCAAGCTATTTTGGTACTAATAGGTTGCACTAATTTCCAATACACGGTTTTTGAGTTATGAGAAATTTTGTTAAGACCTACGATTTTCAATTACGCAAAGTGGTGCTGATTGATTTGAGGCTATATCAAATTGAGCGTATGGATTTTAATTAATTTTGTACACATGGTACTAATGATATTAAACTATGTTAGTACCAAGTTGCACTAATTTCCAATGCACGGTTTTTGAGTTATGAGCAATTATCATAAAACCTTTGATTTTTGATTCTGCAACGTGGTGCTGATTGTGTTGAGGTTATATCAAATTGAGCGTATGGATTTTAATTAATTTTGCACAATTAGTTCTGATGGTATTATACTATGTTAGTACTAAGTTGCATTAATTTCCAATGCAAGGTTTTTGAGTTATGAGTAATTATGTTAAGACTTATGATTTTCAATTCCGCAAAGTGATGCTGATTGATTTCAGGCTGTTTAAAATTGAGCGTATGGATTTTAATAAATTTTGCATATTTAATATTGATAATATAAACCTATGTTGGTACCAAGTTGCACTAAATTCCAATGCACGGTATTTGAGTTATGAGTAATTATGTTAAGACCTTTGATTTTCGATTTTGCAAAGTGGTGCTGATTGATTTGAGACTATTTTAAATTGAGCGTATGGATTTAAATTTATCTTGCACATTTGGTATTAATGGTATTGAACTATAATAGTACCAAATTGCACTAATTTCTAATGTACCGTTTATGATTTATAGGCAATAATGTTATATAGTATAACTTTAGATTCTACTAAGTGATGCTGATCGATTTAAGGCTATATTAAATTGAGCGTATGGAATTTAATTAATTTTGCACGATTAGTACTGATGGTATTGAGCTATAAGGGTAGTAAGTTGCACTAATTTCTAATCCATGGTTTTTGAGTTATGAGTAATTATGTAAAGACCTATGATTTTCAATTTTGCAAAGTGGCGCTGATTGATTTGAGGCTATATCAAATTGAGCGTATGGATTTTAAATAATTTTGCACACTTAGTACTGATGGTATTGAGCTATATTGGTACCAAGTTGCACTAATTTCCATTGCACGGTTTTTGAGTTATGAGCAATTATGTCAAAACTTATGATTTTCAATTCCGCAAAGTGGTGCTAATTGATTTGAAGCTATATCAAATTGAGCCCATAAATTTTAATTAGTTTTGCACACTATTAAATTGAACGTATAAATTTTAGCAAATTTTGCACAATTAGTACTGATGATACTAAGCTATGTAGGGACCAAGTTGCACTAATTTCTAATACACGGTTTTTAAGTTAAAAGCAATTATGTTAAAACTTATAATTTTTGATTCCGCAAATTGGTGCTGATTGATTTGAAGCTATATCAAAATGAGCGTATGGATTTTAATTAATTTTGCACATTTGGTACTGATGGTATTAAGCTATAATAGTATCAAATAGCAACAATTTTTAATGTACCGTTTATGATTTATAAGCAATAAAGTTATATCCTATGACTTTTGATTCTACAAAGTGATGCTGATTGATTTGAGGTTATGTTCAAATTGAGCGTATAGATTTTAATTAATTTTGCACAATTAGTACTGATGATATTATGCTATAATTTTAAAAAGTTGCACTAATTTGCAATGCAAGGTTTTTGAGTTATAAGTATTTATGTTAAGACTTATGATTTTCAATTTTGCAAAGTTGTGCTGATTGATTTGAGGCTATATCAAATTGAGCCTATAGATTTAAATTAATTTTGCACACTTGATACTGATGGTATTTAGCCATAATGGTACCAAGTTGCACCAATTTCCAATGTACCGTTTATGATTTATGAGCAATAATGTTATATCCTATAATTTTTGATTCTACAAAGTGATGCTGAATTATTTGAAGCTATGTCAATTTGAGCGTATAAATTTGAGCAAAGTTTGCACAATTAGTACTGATGATAATAAGCTATGTTGGGACCAAGTTGCACTAATTTCTAATGCACGGTTTTTGAGTTATGAGTAATTATGTTAAGATTTATGATTTTCGATTCCGCAAAGTGGTGCTGATTGATTTGAGGCTTTATCAAATTGAGCGTATGGATTTAAATTGATTTAGCACATTTGGTATTAATGGTATTAAGCTATGATGGTACCAAATTGCACTAATTTCCAATATACCGTTTATGATTTATAAGCAATAATGTTATATATTATGACTGTTGATTCTACAAAGTGATGCTGATTGATTTGAGGATAAATCAAATTAAGCGTATGGATTTGAATTAATTTTGCACACTTAGTACTAATGGTATTAAGCTATGTTGGTATTAAAATGCACTATGTTCCAATGCATGGTTTTTGAGTTATGAGTAATTATGTTAAGACTGATGATTTTCGATTTTGTAAAGTGGTGCTGATTTATTTGAGACTATTTCAAATTGAGCGTATAGATTTTAATTAATTTTGCACACTCAGTATTGATGGTATTGAACTATAATGGTACCAAGTTGCATTAATTTTTAATGTACCGTTTATGATTTATAAGCAATAATGTTATATTTTTTGACTTTTGATTCTACAAAGTGATGCTGATTGATTTGAGGTTATGTCAAATTGAACGTATATATTTTAATTAATTTTACACAATCAGTACTAATATTATTAAGCTATGTTGGTACCAAGTTGCACTAATTTTCAATGTTTGGTTTTCTAGTTATAAGTAATTATGTTAAGACCCATGATTTTCGATTCCGCAAAGTAGTGCAGATTGATTTGAGGCTATATCAAATTGAACGGATGAATTTTAAATAATTTTGCACAATTGGTACTAATGGTAATGAGCTATTACAGTACCCAGTTGCATTAATTTCCAATGTACCGTTTATGATTTATGGGCAATAATGTTATGCTGATTGATTTGAGGTTATGTCAAATTAAGCGTATAGATTTTAAATAACTTTGCACAATTAGTTTTGATGGTATTCAACTATGTTGGTACTAAATTGCACTAATTTCCAATGTATGGTTTTTGAGTTATGAGCAATTAGGTTAAAACCTATGATTTTCAATTTTGCAAAGTAGTGCTAATTGATTTGAAACTATATCAAAATGAGCGTATGGATTTTAATTAATTTTGCACATTTGTTACTGATAGTATTCAGTTATAATGGTACCAAGTTGCTCCAATTTTTAATGTACCGTTTATGATTTATGAGCAATAAAGTTATATCCTATGACTTTTGATTCTACAAAGTAATGCTGATTGATTTGAGGTTATGTCAAATTGAGCGTATATATTTAAAAAAATTTTGCACAATTAGTACTAAAGATATTAAGCTATGTTGGTACAAAGTTGTAATAATTTTCAATGTATAGTTTTTGAGTTATAAGTAATTATGTTAAGATTTATGATTTTCAATTTTGCAAAGTGGTGATGATTGATTTGAGGCTATATCAAATTGAGCCTATAGGTTTTAATTAATTTTGCACACTTAGTACTGATGGTATTAAGCTATAATGGTACCAAGTTGCACTAATTTTTAATGTACCGTTTATGATTTATGAGCAATAATGTGCATCTTATGACTTTTGATTCTACAAAGTGATTCTGATTGATTTGAGGTTATGTCAAATTGAGCGTATGAATTTTAATTAATTATGCACACTTGGTATTGATGGTATTGAGCCATAATTTTACCAAGTTGCACCAATTTCCAATGTACCGTTTATGATTTATGGGCAATAATGTTATATACCAGACTTTTAATTTTACAAAGTAATGCTGATTGATTTGAGGTTATGTCAAATTGAGCGAATAGATTTTAAATAATTTTGCACAATTAGTTCTGATGGTATTAAACTATGTTGGAACTAAATTGCATTAATTTCCAATGCACGGTTTCTGAGTTTTGAGCAATTATGTTAAGACCTATGATTTTTAATTTTGCAAAGTAGTGCTAATTGATTTGAGGCTATATCAAATTGAGCGTATGGATATTAATTAATTTCACACACTTGGTACTGATAGTATTGAGCTATAATGGTATTAAGTTGCACCAATTTCCAATGTACCGTTTATGATTTATGAGTAATAATGTTTTTTGATAACAAACAATTGGATAAGTGGGTGTATACTTTGGTTCATACTACTTTTTGTAATCATAATTTTTGACAGTTTAAAAACATTTTTGACTTTTTAGGAAAATTTCTGAAAAGTTTTTTAACTGTTTAGGAACATTTTTGATTGCCCAGCAAAATTGTTGACAGTTTAGGAACATTTTTGATATGTATTTGACAGTTTACATATTCCTATGACATTTTTGACAGATAAGGAACATTTTGGACATTTTAGAAAAATATTTGATAGTTTAGGAACATTTTTGACAGATTAAGAACATTTTAGGAAAATTGTTGACAGTTAAGGAACATTTTTGACAGTTTAGTTACATTTGTGACAGTTTAGAAACATTGTTGAAAGTTTAGAAACATTTTTGATAGTTCAGGAAAATTTTTGACTGCCAACGTAAATTTTTGATATTTTAGGAACATTTTTGATACGCATTTGACAGTTTAATATACTTACCAAAGTTCAAGAATATTTTTGACAATCAAAAAAACAAACAATTGACAGTTTAACAGTTTATAAAATTATTTGACAGTTTTTTGACAAGTTAAGAACATCATACATACTCATATGAGAGTTCCCAAACATTTTTTTACAGAGTAAGAACATTTTTGACATTTTAAGAAGATTTTTGACAGTTTAGAAACATTTGCGACAGCTTAGAAAAATTTGCAAACATTTGTTATAGTCTAAGAATATAATTAAATGTCCATTAAAAACGTTTGACAGTTTAAGAACATTTTTGATACGTATTTGACAGTTTATTACACATTAACTAGAGTTTAGGAACATTTTTTACATTTAAAATAGTTAACAGTTTCTAAATTTATTTGACAGTTTTTTGACAAATTAAGAATAGTTTACATACTCGTATGACATTTTAGAAACATTTTTGACAGATTTAGAACATTTTGGACAGTTTAGGATGATTTTGGACAGTTTACAAACATTTTTGAAAGTTTTGGAACATTTCTGACAGTTTAGGAACATTTTTGATAGTTTAAAAACATTTTTGACGGACCAGAAATTTTTTTGACAGTTTAAGAATATTTTTGATATGTATTTGACAGTTTAATACACATTAACGAAATTCGGGAACATTTTTATATATGACAGTTTGTTGACAAGTTAAGAACATTAAGCATACCCATATGAGAGTTCCTAAATATTTTTGATAGATTAAAAACATTTTTGACATTTTAGGAAGATTTTTTTACAGTTTAGGAACATTTTAGACATTTTAGGAAAATTTTTTAGAGTTTAAGAACATTTTTGACAGTTTATAAACGTTTTTAAAAGTTTAGAAATATTTATGACAGTTTAGGAACATTTTTGATAGTTTATAAACGTTTTTGACTATCCAGGAAAGTTTTTGACAGTTCAGGAACATTTTTGATTTGTATTTGACAGTTTAATACACATTTACAAGAGTTCAGGAACGTTTTTGACATTTAAAAAACAAAAAACAGACAATAACTAACTTATTTGCACAAATGTTAGTAATCAAAAGATTAAATATCACTTTTTCCTTCTTGCACAAAAAGACTTATAACTCAATTTTTTGATAACAAACACTTGAATGGGTAAGCGTAAAACCTCAGAACATAATTACAAACAAGTAATTTAAACTTTTTGCTTACAATCTTAGTCAGTCATCCAGATGTTGAATATCACTTCTTATTTTTGTAACATAGTGACTACTACTGCTTATGGATTTAAATTAATTTTGCACACTTAGTACAGATTATATTGAGCCATAATGGTACCAAGTTGCACTAATTGTCAATGTACCGTTTATTATTTATGAGCAATAATGTTATATCTTATGACTTTTAATTCTACAAAGTAGTGCTGATTGATTTGAAGTTATGTCAAATTGAGCGTATGGATTTTAAATTTTGCACAATTAGTTCTAATAATGTTAAGCTATGTTGGTACCAAGTTGCACTAATTTTCAATGCACGGTTTTTGAGTTATGAGTAATTATGTTAAGACCTATGACTTTCGATTCCGCAAAGTAGTGTTGATTGATTTGAAACTATATCAAATTGAGCGTATGGATTTTAATTACTTATACACACTTGATACTAATGGTATTGAGCCATAATAGTACCAAGTTGCACCAATTTTTAATGTACCGTTTATGATTTATGAGCAATAATGTTATATACTATGACTTTTGATTTTACAAAGTAAAGCTGATTGATTTGAGGATATGTCAAATTGAGCGTATGGATTTTAATTAATTTTGCACACTTATTATTGATGGTATTAAGCCAAAAAAGGACCAAGTTGCACTAATTTCTAACGTACCGTTTATGATTTATGAGTAATTATGTTAAGACTTATGATTTTTGATTCCGCAAAGCGGTGCTGATTGATTTGAGACTATAATAAACTGAGCGTATGGATTTTAATTAATTTTACACAACAAGTACTGATAATACTAAGCTAAGTTGGTACTAATTTGCACTAATTTTCAATGCACGGTTTTTAAGTTATGAGCAATTATGTTCAGACAAATGATTTTTAATTTTGCAAAGTGGTGCTAATTGATTTAAAGCTATATCAAAATGAGCGTATGGATTTTAATTAATTTTGCACATTTGGTACTGATGGTATTGAACTATAATAGTACTAAATAGCAACAATTTTTAATGTACCGTTTATGATTTATGAGCAATAAAGTTATATCCTATGACTTTTGATTCTACAAAGTGATGCTGATTGATTTGAGGTTATGTCAAATTGAGCGTATAGATTTTAATTATTTTTACACAATTAGTACTAATATTATTAAGCTATGTAGGTACCAAATTGCACTAATTTTCAATGTTTGGTTTTCTAGTTATAAGTAATTATGTTAAGACCTATGATTTTCGATTCCGCAAAGTAGTGCAGATTGATTTGAGGCTATATCAAATTGAACGAATGAATGTTAAATAATTTTGCACAATTGGTACTAATGATAAAGAGCTATTACAGTACCAAGTTGCACCAATTTCCAATGTACCGTTTATGATTTATGGGCAATAATGTTATATACCATGACTTTTAATTTTACAAAGTAATGCTGATTGATTTGAGGTTATGTCAAATTGAGCGTATAGATTTTAATTAATTTTGCACAATTAGTTTTGATAGTATTAAACTATGTTGGAACTAAGTTGCATTAATTTCCAATGCACGGTTTCTGAGTTATGAGCAATTATGTTAAGACCTATGATTTTTCATTTCGCAAAGTAGTGCTAATTGATTTGAAACTATATCAAAATGAGCGTATAGATTTTAATTAACTTTGCACATTTTTTACTCATGGTATTAAGTCATAATGGCACCAAGTTGCTCCAATTTTTAATGTACCGTTTATGATTTATGAGCAATAAAGTTATATTCTATGACTTTTGATTCTACAAACTGATGCTGATTGATTTAAAGTTATGTTCAAATTGAGCGTATGGATTTTAATTAATTTTGTACAATTAGTACTGATAATATTACGCTATGTTGGTATCAAATTGCACTGATATTTAATGCACGGTTTCTGAATTATTAGTAATTATGTTAAGACCTATAATTTTCGATTCCGCAAAGTAGTGTTGATTGATTTGAGGCTATATCAAATTGAGTTAATACATTTTAATTCTATTTTTACACTTGGTACTGATGGTATTGAGCTGTAAGGGTACCAAGTTGCACTAATTTCCAATGCATGGTTTTTGAGTTATGAGTAATTATGTCAAGATTTATGATTTTCAATTTTGCAAAGTAGTGCTGATTGATTTGAAGCTATATCAAATTGAGCCAATAGTTTTTAATTAATATTGCTCAATTAGTACTGATGATATTAAGCTATGTTGGTACCAAGTTGCACTTATTTTTAATAAACGGTTTTTAAGTTATGAGTAATTATGTTAACACTTATAATTTTTGATTTTGCAAAGTGGTGCTGATTGATTTGAAATTATATCAAATTGAGCGTATGGGTTTTAATTAATTTTTGCACATTTGGTACTGATGGTATTGAGCTATAATAGTACCAAATAGCAACAATTTTTAATGTACCGTTTATGATTTATGAGCAATAAAATTATATCCTATGACTTTTGATTCTACAAAGTGATGCTGATTGATTTGAGGTTATGTTCAAATTGAGCGTATAGATTTTAATTAATTTTGCACAATTAGTACTAAAGATATTAAGCTATGTTGGTACAAAATTGCACTAATTTCCAATGTATAGTTTTTGAGTTATAAGTAATTATGTTAAAATTTATGATTTTCAATTTCGCAAAGTGGTGATGATTGATTTAAGGCTATATCAAATTGAGCCTATAGATTTAAATTAATTTTGCACACTTAGTACTGATGGTATTGAGCTATAATGGTACCAAGTTGCACCAATTTTTAATGTACCGTTTATGATTTATGAGCAATAATGTTGCATATTATGACTTTTGATTCTACAAAGTAATGCTGATTGATTTGAGGTTATGTCAAATTGAGCGTATGGATTTTAATTAATTTTTCACACTTAGTACTAATGATATTAAACTATATTGGTACTTAGTTGCACTTATTTCCAATGTACCGTTTATGATTTATGAGTAATAATGTTGTTTGATAACAAACAATTGGATAGGTGGGTGTATACTTTGGTTCATACTACTTTTTGTAATCATGATTTTTTACAGTTTAAGAACGTTTTTGACTTTTTAGGAAAATTTCTGACAGCTTGGAAAGTTTTTTAACAGTTTAAGAACATTTTTGATTGCCCAGCAAAATTGTTGACAGTTTATCAACATTTTTGATATGTATTTGACAGTTTACATATTCATATGACATTTTAGATACATTTTTGACAGATAAAAAACATTTTGGACATTTTAGAAAAATATTTGATAGTTTAGGAACATTTTTGACAGATTAAGAACATTTTAGGAAAATTGTTGACAGTTTAGGAACATTTTTGACAGTTTAGTAACATTTGTGATAGTTTAGAAACATTGTTGAAAGTTTAGAAACATTTTTGATAGTTCAGGAAAATTTTTGATACGCATTTGACAGTTTAATATACTTACCAAAATTCAAGAAAATTTTTGACCATCAAAAAACAAACAATTGACAGTTTAACAGTTTATAAAATTATTTGACAGTTTTTTGACAAGTTAAGAACATCATGCAAACATTTTTTTACAAAGTAAGAACATTTTTGACATTCTAAGAAAATTTTTGACAGTGTAGAAACATTTGCGACAGCTTAGGAACATTTGCAAACATTTTTTATAGTCTAAGAATATAATTAAATGTCCATTAAAAACGTTTGACAGTTTAAGAAAATTTTTGATACGTATTTGACAGTTTATTACACATTAACTAGAGTTTAGGAACATTTTTTACAATTAAAATATCACCAACTTACAGTTTAACAGTTTCAAAATTTATTTGACAGTTTTTTGACAAATTAAGAATAGTTTACATACTTGTATGACATTTTAGAAACATTTTTGACAGATTTAGAACGTTTTGAACAGTTTAGGATGATTTTGGACAGTTTAGAAACATTTTTGAAAGTTTTGGAACATTTCTGACTGTTTAGGAACATTTTTGATAGTTTAAGAACATTTTTGACGGACCAGAAATTTGTTTGACAGTTTAAGAATATTTTTGATATGTATTTGACAGTTTAATACACATTAACAAAATTCTGGAACATTTTCATATATGACAGTTTGTTGACAAGTTAAGAACATTATGCATACCCATATGAGAGTTCCTAAACATTTTTGATAAATTAAGAACATTTTTGACATTTTAGGAAGATTTTTTAGAGTTAAAGAACATTTTATAAACGTTTTTAAAAGTTAAGGAATATTTATGACAGTTTAGGAACATTTTTGATAGTTTATAAACGTTTTTGACTATCCAGGAAAGTTTTTGACAGTTCAGGAACATTTTTGATTTGTATTTGACAGTTTAATACACATTTACAAGAGTTCAGGAACGTTTTTGACATTTAAAAAACAAAAAACAGACAATGACTAACTTATTTTCTCAAATGTTAGTAATCAAAAGATTAAATATCACTTTTTCCTTCTTGCACAAAATAACTTATAACTCAATTTTTTGATAACAAACACTTGAGTGGGTAAGCGATAAAATCTCAGAACATAATTACAAACAAGTAATTTAAACTTTTTGCTTACAAACTCAGTCAGTCATCCAGATGTTGAATATCACTTCTTATTTTTGTAACATAGTGACTACTACTGTCGTTTGCAGAAATGAGAAATGTCTAATTCCTTAGTTTGAAAGTTGAACTAATTCTTAAATTATTACCGATAAGTAAAGTTGTTTTTTGAAAACATTTTATTTAAAAAAAAAAAAATTGGTTTTAAGCTTTCCTTTTTTAGACAAAAAATAACATTTGTAACAAAAAAAAAATAACTTATTGATAACACAGATTTTAGCGAGTGAGTGGGTACTTTAGTTTATATTAGTTAATAGTAATTATGATCTAGAGTGGATATCAGCTTCTTTTTCTTGGAAAATCAATTTAAGTTCTTTGTAAAATATATTTTGTTAAAAAATGTCTTATATTATATCAATAAATACCTCGAATTTAATTTTGGCTGACCATATTATAATTATAATAATTATAAAATATGATATAATTTTGAAATAATTTTAGGATAGATTTTGAAGAACTAAGATTTATTTATATTTACAAATACACTATAAATTATATTTGATGTTAACTCAATTGCGAGTTAATGTGTACTGTAATAAACTTCTAATATAATTAAAACTTAGCTGAATTCTGCATTATAGTTTAGAGATATTAATATAATTACCTGGAATTTGCAACCAATGCACTTTCATGCTAATTAGTTCGAGAGTACATTTAACAAGATGACCAGTTGTTAATGTGTAAAATCGTTCATGTGTTTAAGCACCATTGAAACTAGAAGTTGGAATGTAGGGGACCGTCAATTAATATTCTCTGTTTGAATGATTACATTCTGATATGAAGTCTACCGCGTGGACAGTTTAATATCATGAAACGGCGGCGACACTGTAGTTTTTTTTTCAGAGTAAAATCAGAGGGGTGGATAATTTAATCTATTCGTAATTAGAAAATGTCTGATTTTAATGCATGACATCAGTTGTTTGTAACGAAATTATTTCAAAGTACTTTTTTGTAATGAAGAGAGGCATATTGCATTTCATTGTATGAGCAGAAAGATGTAATAAATAGAAATAAAATGAAATATAATTAACAAAATTTATTTGTTTTGTTGACATATAGGACATATTAAAATACTTTTTTGTGTATAAAGAGTAATCGACATGAATCGACAAAAAATGGTAAACAATATGAACAAACGCATTCTTCATAATGATTTTTAATTAACTTTGATTTGGACCCAACCATATACGCATACAGCCGCCCAATTTTTTTTTTCGAGTACAGAAAAATATACACGATTTGGGTAAATAATAAATTTGTATTATTAATTTTTGTTATAAATTTTTTATTGATTTACAATCAAAGAAATCATCAGGATGTAGAAAAAATCATATGGTACTTAACAGTATATTTAATAAACATTAATAAGCGAAAACGATGATGTACGTATACACGAAAGAAAATTCATTTCTGCAAAATAAACTTAATAGAGATTAATAATGAAAATTTTAGATGAAGAAGATTTTAATACTTTATATTGCTTCCTTGAGCCTAAACTATTGCCTGCATATGGCGGCCCATGCCACTAATGAGCTCACAAATATCATTTTGTGGAATATTCTGCCATTCTCATTCTTTCTGAAGTGCTACACGAAGCTTGTGTATTGTGGTTGGAGCAACTGCACTTCCTTTACCACGCCTGCCCAGCATGTCCTATAGAATTTCCATTTGGAGTACATGCAGGTCAGTTAAATTTTCTTATTCCAACTTCAACCAAGTATTCTGTGACGCACCTCACTGAAGAAAGCCATAAATGGAGCAAATAGGACTACTATTTTTCCTAAACCTCTTCAATATACCGCTGTGCAGTCAGTGATCCTCCATCAATAACAATCAATTTGGTGCAGACATCCATAGATATTCCTGCCCATACCATTAGGAAATCTCCACCATGGCTAAATTGGGGCTTAAAAGCAAATCCTTCTCCCAAGAAAATTGAAGTATGGTTACTTGGTGATGTAGAAGTAATTTTGCTCCAGCTGCTGGTCTACAAAATTTTAAGTCAACTTTTTAACACAAACCTCACGGACCGCCTCCAGTAGCCCAAAAAGATGTAGCTGGACAAGCCTATTCTAACCAAACCTGAAGTCATCGAGGACAACCAATGATTTACCGTAGTCACTAAAGGGAAGAAGAAAAAGACCCAAATTTTCTTACCAAAGGACCATCAGTTAACCCCTAGCGCTCCTCAGGTGCTGCGCTCAAACTACTCCTACCAAGGTCATCTTGGCTTTACTGTGAGAGTAAAGCCAAAAAAGAAAAGCGGGGAGCATCGCTCAATGCCAAAAGAAGTTTACGGCTACACAGCCAAAAGATGCTTCAAGGCATGCCCAATGGGCACACCTTTAAAGTCTTCAGCATTTCAAACTTCAATTTTCAGGGATGCAGAGTATACAAAAATGATGGCCGCTCAGGTTAAAAACAAAAAGCGGCCGCTACGGCGCCAGGGTCCGCTCCGGTCTCATCTCAATTTTTTCAAGGTCAGATCCCTGCAAAGCTGCAGTTGAGGTTAGCTTTAACCGGTCATTTGCTAACATGGTGGCGCCTCCAATCCCATCCACGGCAAACAACGAAATGGCCCAATTATTGGTTAAGCTCATTAAGTCTCAACAAAGAATAATAGTCATGGTCAAACGTCTAACTGGTCATCCAAACAATGGATAATACACTCAAAGTATTACTAAGAGTAGATTTTTGGAATGCAAATAGCATTTACGAAAAGATGGGCGATGTGGAAGAATTCTTCTTTGACCATGATATCGACATCATGCTGGTTAGTGAGTCAAATCACAAATCCTTTACCTTTACCTATTTGGAAACGTCGGGGGAAGACAAGAAGCGTGGGACAGTGATCTTTGCAAGGAGATCGCAGGACCATTCCTAAGTGGACACCCCAGACACTTATTTTTGGAATCTAATTCGATAGTGGTGAAGGTGCAAAGGTTAGGTTAGGTTAGGTTAGGTTAGGTTAGGTTAGGTTAGGTTAGGTTAGGTTAGGTTAACGCCTGGTTTATGGACGACAGGGAGGACGCAGCGCTGGCGGTGCTAAACAGTGGGTTGGGAATCGGGAAACGCGGGAAAGGGGAAGGTTTTGTGTGGGCTCAAGTGGGTGGGAGATTTTACGTGTCCTGCTATGCCTCGCCAAATAAGGCACTGCAAGATCTGGAGGACATACTGGGATGCGTAAGGTCTCAACTGGGTATGGGAATCAGGGATGCCATTATAGGGGGGGATTTTAATGCAAAGTGCCCTATCTGGGGAGGGAACGTGGAGGACGGGAGGGGTCGTTTGCTAGCGGAATGGGCCGCGTGTATCAATTTGACACCAATGAACGATGGGGTAGCGCCCACTTTCTGGAGGGGAGAGGCACGATCATACATCGACGTGACCTTCTGCGGGACTAGTGTAGTGGGGTTGGCGTCGGGGTGGGAGGTGATGGAAGAGGAGTGCCTCAGCGACCATCGTCCCATCAGGTTTGGCGTTGGTAGAACGGCTCCGTCGCGTGCAAGGGACGTGGATCAAAGCGGGTGGGTTATAACGTCGGGAGGGTTAAAAAAAGTGTGTAGGGATTTTGGGGAGCTTGGGGTAGGGGAGGTTGAAAATGCGGCGCAGTTGTGCGAGAGCATAAAGCATCTTTGCTATCTTCATCTCATCAGAAAGGGGCGTCAAATCGGAAGACGTCCTAAATACTGGTGGAATGAGGAGGTCGCGAAAGCAAGGATGCTTTGCAACAAGGCTCGTAGAGCGCTCACTAGAGCTAACGCAATGGGGAGGGGTAATGGGGTTTTAGTCGGGGAATACAAGGGGTTAAAAAAGAGGCTGGGGGGTCTCATCAAGTCGGCCAAGAGAGAGCTAGAAGTGGAAGCTCCTGGTCGATGAAGTTGATGCTGACGTATGGGGCAGGGGATTTAAAATTGTGATGGGGAAAGTGGGCAGGAGACCGCCGAAGGTGAACACGGAGGTTCAGAGAGTAGTAGTAGAAGAGCTTTTTCCAGCGCAAGTGGGGAGGGTTTTTAGGAGATGGCCAGTAGAGGCTGGGGGCGTCCGACTCTTCACGGAAGGAGAACTTTTGGAAGCCACGGCAAAAATTAGACCGGGGAAGGCACCGGGGCCTGACGGGTTTCCTACGGAACTTGTCAAAGCCCTAATCGGACGGTGCCCTGAAGTCTGGCTTAGAGTCCACAATCGGTGCCTGGTCGAAGGAAGTTTTCCGGAAGTGTGGAAGAAAGCAAACCTGGTCTTGCTGGATAAGGGGAAGGGGGGTATGGGGGCTAGGGCGTATCGTCCAATCTGTCTCCTGGACGTGGGGGGGAAAATCCTCGAACATTTGGTGGTGGGAAGACTTTTGGAGGCGCTCCAAGGTGACGCGGCCCTCTGCGAGCGTCAGTACGGCTTTAGAAAGGGCCTTTCAACCCTGAACGCGCTTGCGGAGGTGAAAGCGGCGGTAGTTGCTGCAAAACGTTTCAGCTACACGCACAGAAAAGCGTGCGTGTTGATCACCTTGGACGTGATGAACGCCTTTAACACTGCTAACTGGGGCAGGATTTTGGGGGCGCTGGAAAGCAGGGGGGTAGCAGGTTACTTGCTGAATATAATCAGCAGTTACCTGTGGGGTAGGATTTTGTTGCTGGGCAAGGGGGGTCAGGGGGAAGAGGTAAAGCTGTCGGGGGGTGTGCCACAGGGGTCGGTTCTGGGACCCACGCTGTGGAACGTTCTGTATGACAGCGTGGTAAGCCTGGAAATGCCGGAAGGGGTTAAAGTAGTGGCATACGCGGACGATCTGGCGGTGGTGGTCACAAAACGCTCTAGGCTCGAGGTGGAAGATGCAGGTAACTACGCCGTCCACCTAATTGAGCTTAGGATGAGCGAGCTAGGGCTGAAATTAGCGCCGGAGAAGACAGAGCTTGTGGTACTCTCGTGCTCAAAGAGGGTACCACAAGTACAAATAAATGTCACGGGGACCATCGTCAGGTCAAAAAAGCAGTTAAATTACCTTGGGGTTGTATTGTCCAGCAACATGGCATGGAGCGGGCAGGTACGGGAGGCATGCATGAGAGGAGAGAAGGCGGCTCGGTCGTTGGCGGGTCTAATGCCGAATCTAGGGGGAGCAAAGGCTTCCTGCAGGCGCCTGCTGTGTTCGGTTGTTTCCTCCATAGTGCTGTACGGTGCAGAGATATGGGGGGACACCTTGCGCAGCAACGGGAGGCAAATGGAGTGGGTCTTGCGAACTCAGAGGAGGTGCTGCCAGAGGATTTGCAGCGCCTACAGGACGGCGTCGACTGCAGTTCTTCTGGTGGTTGCGGGAACGAGGCCACTGGACCTCGTAATACGTATGAAGACGGAAGTGTGGGAAGGCCGTCTCTCGAGGAGCGAAGGGGATGAATGGGTCTGGAGAGAATGGCAGAGAAGGTGGGAAGAATGCGAGTCGAGTGAAGGTAGCAGTGAACTCGGGTGGTCCAGGCGGCTCATCGCAAACGTAAAGCGGTGGGTTGGCAGGGGTCATGGCGAGGTAAACTACTACCTCACGCAGGTACTAACGGGACACGGGTGTTTCCGGGCGTACTTGCAGTGGGTGAAAGTGTGCGAGAGCGATGAGTGTTTGTATTGCGGGCAGCGGGACACGGTCGAGCACACCGTGTTTTGCTGCGAGCGGTGGACGGAAGTGAGGGAGAGAATGATGGTGAGAATGGGCGGAGCAAGCGTGAACCCTGACAACATGGTGGAAACAATGATGGCGTCTCAAGCCGGCTAGGATGATGTGTCCACCATGATAGGGATTATTCTTCGGAAGAAGGAGGAGGAGGAGGAGGAGAAAGAGCTTGCTCCGGTAGAAGTATGGGGGGTGGGGGTCTAACCTTGGGCGGGCCGGTAGCTGGTTTAGTTTACTTATTTTTTGTTAAAGTGTGAATGAAAAGAAATTTTTTGTAAAATTGTGTTTGTAACTTTTGAACTGTATGTTTTGTAAAAACTTGTTTAAAAAAAAAAAAAGAAAAGAAAAGAGAGGGCGGCAGAAAAGATAGACTGTCGTCCGGGATTCTCCACCCCGAAGTAATGCTTTAGTGCAATCCCGGGGTGGAGTAAAAACAGATATATCCCAATGGGAGGAGGGTTTTAGCCGGTAGAAACCCGGCACTACCGTGCAGCATAAGCTGCCGGTGTCTTAGCTGAAGATTTTACTCCTCCCAAAAAAAACAAAAAAAAAGGTTAGGTTAGGTTAGGTTAGGTTAGGTTAGGTTAGTTTAGGTTAGGTTAGGTTAGGTTAGGCGCTCTCAAAATCGCATCTGGATACGTCTACCTAACTATCCAAATCAAAATAGCGGATTTAGACGCGGTTTTATCTTCTCCGTTCCCTACTATCCTAGCAGAGGACTTTAACTTGAAACACCGGGCCTGGAACAATCGGGTAACCAACGCAAAAAGCCAAGTCTTGCAGGTCATGTTGAGTCTAAAAGGCGTCGAGTGAGTACAGACGATTCCATACATTTTATTTACGCAGGTTGACGAGGGGACGTTCTGGATATTGCAAACTTGCAAGTTGAATTTAGGACAGTCGATGCCTTAAGCTCTGGCCAAATTCCGGTTGTTCTGGAACTTTATGGACAGGGATTAGAGCCCGGAAGGAAGACGATTTGTTACCTACACGAATTGGTCTCTTTTCTCGAGATACCTGGAAGATAGCATAGAAAGGATTGTTCCAATAAGAACTATTGCTGACATCAAAAGAGGCGTCAATAAGTTCACAGAACTTATTTATGGTTTTTTTTTGAAGAACGCTGCTTGGACTGCCGCTCTTCTTCACTGAGGAAAAAGTGGGTCAAGCACTAGAGAGAATGGGCTTCAAACTCTCAAATGTGCATAAAATTGAAAACGAGTTTGGTCGTTTTTCCATGGTTTTGGTTCAACTCCTGAAGAGGGAAAAGAGTCAGTCTATCAGGGACCTTAAAATCATTCTTGGTTTTACTGTGAGGGTGAAGCCAAAAAAGAGAAGCGCTTAATGCTAAAAATGCCAGGTTTACGGCCACACAGCCAAATGCTTCAAGACTGGCCAAGTGTGCCGTAACTGTACGGGTCCCCACAGGTTGGTAGCATGCCCAAAAGGCACACCTTCAAAGTGTGCACTGTATTCAGGCCATTATCCCGTCAATCATAAGGGATGCAGGGTATACAAAAATGATGGCCGCTCAGGCTAAAAACAAAAAAGCGGCCGCTTTAGCGCCAGAGTCCGTTCCGGTTCCATCTCAGGCTTCTCAAAGCTCAGGTCCCAGCAAACCTGCAGTTGAGGTAAGCCTTAACCGGTCATTTGCTAACATGGTAGCGCTTCCTACCCCATTCACGGCAAACAATAAAATGGCTCAATGATTGGTTGAGCTCAATAAGTTTCAACAGAGAATAACGGCCATGGTCAAACGTCTAACTGTCAGGGCTACCAAATAATGGTTAAAAGATTGGGTATAAAACCTAAACAGGTGGTTTTGGACGAGGTGAACAGGAAAAAGATTATTTTGGAGCTTTTCCCAGACATCCTGGATTTAGATAAACCTGTGGTAAGCTCAAAAACGAGCGATAGCTCAGATGTACCCCCTCCATTCACAGAAGAGGAGATGATTTCTGCTATCACCAGGCTGGCACCAAAAAAAGCTGCGGGTCCGGACGGAATAAAGGGTCAGATAGTTAAACTGGCTCAGCAGGAAATCCCCGAGGAATTGCGGGGAGCCTTTAATAAGATCTTGGCAGGGGAAACCTTTCCCAAGGAGTGGAAGATAGCTAAGGTGGTCCTAATACCAAAAAAGGAGGATAAATACCGGGCAATCAGTCTATTAAGTGTAATTGGGAAAACCTATGAGCACCTGATAAAGAGGAGACTGGAGGTAGTATTGGAGGAAAAGGGAGCCATTTCCGACGCCCAATACGGCTTCAGGAAGGGGAGATCGACGGTGGATGCTATCATAAAAGCTAAGGAGCTGTGTGAAGATAGAAGCAGCGCATGGACGGCGATCATTCTTCTCGATGTAAAGAATGCTTTTAACACTGCCAGGTGGAGTAAAATCATTGGGCGGCTTCAGGATATCGGGGTGCCCAGATACCTTCTGGCAATCTTAGACAGTTATTTAAGCGAAAGATCGCTCCGCATAGCTAAAAGAGAAGAATTAGAGCTGACGCAGGGCGTTCCGCAGGGCTCGGTTCTTGGGCCAACCCTGTGGAATGTGCTGTATGACCCCGTTTTAAGGCTGGACATCCCGAAGGAGTGTGAGATGGTGGCATACGCCGATGACCTGGCGGTAGTGGTTAGAGCAAGCGGGGCAGAAAGGCTCCAGAAAGCAGGAAACGCGGCTTTGGCGGCCGTAGACCGTTGGATGGGAAATAACGGGCTGGAAGTTGCCCCTGAAAAAACCGAAGCCCTAGTGGTAAAAGGGTCGAGGAGGAAAAATGAGGTAATCTTCACTATTAGAGGGAACAAGATAAGACCCAAAAAGTCTGTAAAATACCTGGGTGTATGGTTGGATGCTAATTGGACTTTCGGACAGCACGTGGTAAACGCAATCAAAAAGACCGACAGAACGATCACGGCATTAACAAAGATCGTGCCGAACGTTAGTGGCCAAAGGTCCAGAAAGAGGACGGTTTACCACTCGGTAGTCCAGTCCATTATGACGTACGCTGCACCGGTGTGGATAAGGGCACTCGGAGTCAAGCGGCACAAAAATGCACTGATAGCTACTCAGAGAAGAGTCCTACTGAGAGTCATCAGTGGGTATAGAACAGTCAGCGCAAATGCAGCGTGCGTCATAGCAGGAATCCCCCCAATCGAGCTGAAGGTACAGGAGCTAGAGGACAGGTATAAAGCCAGGAAAGCAGGGAAAGAGACAACCTTTAATGTAGTAAAGACGTGGCAGCAAGGGTGGGAAAACATGCACGATACAGCCCAATGGACGAAGAAACTGATACCGAATATTGAAAGCTGGTGTAGATGCACGCATAGATCGACGGATTATTACCTTACCCAATTCTTGTCGGGCCATGGTAGTTTTGGCAGCTACACCAAAAGAATTGGGAAGACTCCAAATGATGCCTGCTACTACTGCGCGCAAAGCGACTCTCCCGAGCACACAATTTTTTTTTGTGAACGGTGGCAAGCTGGAAGACGTGAAGCGGAGGCGGAAACCGGTGAAAGTCTAATGGTGGTTAGCCTGATGGACCAAATGACGAGATCTAGGAAGAACTTGAACAGTATTAGCAGCTTTATTAGGGAGACCATGAAGTGTAAGGAAAGTGAAGAAAGGTCACGGCAGAAAGCCAACAAACAAAATAAGTGACAAAATTAAGATCCAGCCGGCTGGGCGATGAAGAATCCTATAAGGGTATGCCGTCTAGTCGGTGAGAAGAGAGAGGTTTTTTAGTGGGTGCAAGTCCCACACTCCCGGATCTATTAGACCCAATGATCCGGGGAGCATTAGCGTTTGCCTCACCAAAAAAAAAAAAAAAAAGGTTAGGTTAGGTTAGGTTAGGTAGGCATTAACAAAGATCGTGCCGAACGTTAGTGGCCAAAGGTCCAGAAAGAGGACGGTTTACCACTCGGTAGTCCAGTCCATTATGACATACGCTGCACCGGTGTAGATAAGGGCACTCGGAGTCAAGCGGCACAAAAATGCACTGATAGCTACTCAGAGAAGAGTCCTACTGAGAGTCATCAGTGGGTATAGAACAGTCAGCGCAAATGCAGCGTGCGTCATAGCAGGAATCCCCCCAATCGAGCTGAAGGTACAGGAGCTAGAGGACAGGTATAAAGCCAGGAAAGCAGGGAAAGAGACAACCTTTAATGTAGTAAAGACGTGGCAGCAAGGGTGGGAAAACATGCACGATACAGCCTAATGGACGAAGAAACTGATACCGAATATTGAAAGCTGGTGCAGATGCACGCATAGATCGACGGATTATTACCTTACCCATTTCTTGTCGGGCCATGGTAGTTTTGGCAGCTACACCAAAAGAATTGGGAAGACTCCAACTGATGCCTGCTACTACTGCGCGCAAAGCGACTCTCCCGAGCACACTATTTTTTTTTGTGAACGGTGGCAAGCTGGAAGACGTGAAGCGGAGGCGGAAACCGGTGAAAGTCTAATGGTGGTTAGCCTGATGGACCAAATGACGAGATCTAGGAAGAACTGGAACAGTATTAGCAGCTTTATTAGGGAGACCATGAAGTGTAAGGAAAGTGAAGAAAGGTCACGGCAGAAAGCCAACAAACTAAATAAGTGACAAAATTAAGATCCAGCCGGCTGGGCGATGAAGAATCCTATAAGGGTATGCCGTCTAGTCGGTGAGAAGAGAGAGGTTTTTTAGTGGGTGCAAGTCCCACACTCCCGGATCTATTAGACCCAATGATCCGGGGAGCATTAGCGTTTGCCTCATCAAAAAAAAAAAAAAAAAAAAAAAAAAAAAAAGGTTAGGTTAGGTTAGGTTAGGTTAGGTAAAGCGCTCTCAAAATCGCATCTGGGTACGTTAACCTAACCAACTAAATCAAAATAGCAAATTTAGACGCGGTTTTATCTTCTCCGTTCTCTACTATCCTAGCAGAGGACTTTAACTTAAAACACCCGGCCTGGAACAATCGGGTAACCAACGCAAAAAGCCAAGTCTTGCAGGTCATGTTGAGTCTAAAAGGCATTTTAGTTACGCAGGTTGACGAGGGGACGTTCTGGATATTGCAAACTTGCAAGTTGAAATTTGGACAGTCGATGCCTTAAGCTCTGGCCACATTCCGGTAGTTCTGAAACTCTATGGACAAGGATTAGAGCCGGGAAGGAAGACGATTTGTTACCCACACGAATTGGTCTCTTTTCTCGAAATACCTGGAAGATAGCATAGAAAGGATTGTTCCAATAAGAACAATTGCTGACATCAAAAGGCCGTCGAAAAGTTTACAGAACTTATTTATATGGCCAACAAACTGGCATCTAAAACTCATTAGGTTTGGGCAAATAATTCACTTGGATTATCCCGCAAAATAAAAGCGTTGATTTGTAGGAGAAATGCCGCCAGACATCAAAGGTAAAGACATCGCGACTCCTTAGATCGTAAAATTCTAAACTACCTTTATAAGAAAGTTAAATTATCTATAAGGCTGGCAGGAAAACATGGAATTATTCACAAAAGATACTAATCTGATGTGGAAGATTGCCAAAGCATTACAAACAAAAAAGTCCCGATACCAGTCTTTCATGGTAAGACTGGGCTTTAATATTCTGTTGAGGAAAAGGCCAAAGCATTTGCTGACAGTCTGGAACTCCAATGCTCCTCCTCGAGAGAGGAAGATGATACGGAGCACGTCAAAAGGGTTGAAAAAGCGGTGGAACGCTTTTTGGATGGTGTAACGTGTAGTGCGTATAGAATGGCAGATAGGCCACTCAACTTACACGTTATTGTAGTTGGTAGTAATGGAAACATGGGGCAGGTTTCCGGGAATCCTTTGAAAACCCTGCAGCCACTTCAGTATAAATTTGGTCGTTCCCAAGAAAGGGGCTTTTTATGTATCGCAAGTGTGCGGATTGAATCCGTTCGGCATGATCGGTCTTTGACGCGAGTGCGGAAGACGTTATAGTATAACTTGTAATATACAATATACATGTACTATGCCGACACGGATAGTGTAATAAAACTGATAGTGCACGACCTGGCGCCCTTATTATTTTATAACAAACCCTACCCGTTCTTCTGTAAGACCCAGGCCCCGCCAACAGCTAGCCGGAGCAGCTACCTCAGATGGTGCATCTTTGCAGCCGGTAGAGTGTTACAATGGCCCTGACGACGACACCCCGTTAAACCACGTTCGACCGTCACGGATCAGAGGAATCTTATTTAAACTTAAAACTCAATTTGCGCCAGGTCCTGACGGTATTCCAAATAAAGCTTTTTTGCACAAAGTAGTAATGATTCTGACCAATATTGCCAATGCCATCTTGCCTTCAGCTTGGAATCGCTCACACGTAATTAATATCCCAAAGCCTGGGAAGGACCAACTGTTTCCTCAAAACTATTGGCCAATCAGTCTTCTATGCACCTTGAGCAAGGTTATAGAAATAGTTATTTTGGATAACCTCCAAAAACACGCAGAAGTAAATATTTATTTACCTTCTCATCAGCATGGGTTTAGGCGTGAATACTCTGTAGTACACCAATTAAACCGCGTGACAGATCACATTACCAAAAGTTTTAGACTTAGAAAAACTACAGGGGTGGTATTTTTCGACTTCGAAAACGGTTTAATTCTAAAGCTACATAGACTTAAATTTAAACTGCGACTCATAAAGTTGATAGTTTTATATCTAGATAGCTTTATCAGTAAAGCATCAAAATTATGTACAGGGGTACCTCAAGGCTATCTTCTATTGCCTTTGCTACTTAACCTTTATGTTGCCGACATGCCATCGGGCTGGAAGCACGGAGTAAAAATTGCACAATACGCAGACGATACGACGCTTCTCTACAGCTCAAGGTTGCTTATGGTGGTCACCATGAGATTTCAAAAAGCAACCGACAATTTTCAAGAATGTTGTAATGATTAGTAACTCAAAGTCAATTCTGAAAAGAGCAAAACTGTTCTCTTTTTGCGACAACAAACTGAACCGCACAATAACGTCTTCATTGAGGACGTACCGATTCCATGGTCAAATGCTGGAAATTATTTGGAAATTACATTTCACATTTGATAAAGATCTAACGTACAAATTGCACGTTCAGGCCGTTTTTGACAAAGCCAAATTGGTAAAAAACCTGGTATTGCTTCGGAACAAACTCCAAATATATACGTCTATTATTGAGGTTTGGTTACCCAGTCTGAGCAACAGCGGCAAACAGTCATATAAGGCGTCTCTACTCATTTTAAAATCTAACATTTTGTTGGGTTGTAGGAGCTCCATGATACGTTAGGTTAGGTTAGGTTTTTATTGATGACGTACCGATTCCATGGTCAAATGCTGGAAAGTATTTGGGAATTACATTTAATAAAGGTCTAACGTACGAATAGCACGTTCTGACCGTTTTTGACAAAGCCAAATTGGTAAATAACCTGGTATTGCTTCGGAACAAACTCCAAATGTATACGTCTATCATTGAAGTTTGGTTACCCAATCTGGGCAACAGCGGCAAACAATCATATAAGGCGTCTCGACGCATTTTAAAATCTAACATTTTGTTGGGTTGTAGGAGCTCCATGGTACGTTAGGAATGCAGATATTTAGAGCGACCTAGGCATCACTCTACTACTGCAACATTTTGAGGCGCTCGCCGAGAAATACTTTGCAAATTTAGCGATTCATTTGAACACCGATCTAGCCAGATTAGCAGAGCCGGACAAAGAAGGTCGAACCTAATCTAACCAAGTGGGTTTACCCTACATCCTACAACCTTTACCCTACATCCTACAACCTCTCCTCACAGTCTATACAGCTTCCTATCTTTAATCATTCCTTTAATTTTCTCCCAATGGAAGGTTTATGAGCTAAGGTTTCGAACTTTTCTGTACTCAAAATGAGCGGTTTTTAGTCGGTAGGAACTTTCCTTGTGAGAGTAAATCCGACACTTTGAGTTAGTCTTAAGAAGATTTTACCGCTCTGACCACCAAAAAAAAAAAAAAAAAATTTGGCAATCACTTTGGAGCATTAACAGCAAACAATTTGAAGACTAGAACTTCCGTCCAAAATAATCATGTCCAAGCCGAACCCGGCTAGATATTACTCACGATCGACAACCCCCGCAACAAAACTGACAATGGTTTACGACTTTACAAAGACACTACCGAATACTTCTTTTTGCCCAGTCTACTGAAAACAAAAACATGGTTTTATAGCTTTTGCGGCTTATAGACAGGGTATATACTTAAAATGGCGCTAGATTTGGTATCTACGGAAAATTTCTGATGATTTTACTATTTTTTTTGAGTTAAATTATCGATTTTTAAATAAAAAAAGTTAAAAACCAACAAAAAAATTGTAGAATTTTTTTTTAAAGTTTTGTACTTTTATGAACCGATCAAAAGACTACTAATAAGTTAAAGAAACTGAAAAAAAATACTAAAGCAAATTTCTCAATGCACCCTCTTCTGCTCTGGTTCGTTTGAAATTGAATTGCCTAAAATGAGTTAGATGCATATACGCAACAAGTAGTAGTGTACTGCAATATTGATTTACGGAAGAGGCGACTATGCCGTAGGGAATAATCTCTGTACCGCATTTATATGCTCTTGAAATCAGAATTGATGTAGTATTTCACCTTAATTTGTGAAAATTAATATTTGATACAAGAAAAATTATTTAAAAATAGCTTAAAATTAATCTTATATTAGTAGAATTGTAAAAAATCTTTACATTAAGGCAAAATTAATTCCACATAATAAGCCGCTTCAAATATGCTTTTTAAAGGATAATAATAATATATTAAAAAAGTTTTTTTAAGCTTTTAACAATGGGATATTGTAATATGAATTTACATGGCCAATCCCTAATCTGCATATATGATGAGGCTTAAATTTCAAATCAGGCTTTTCCTGTTGCTTTGTGGATGTTGCGGGATGGTTACAGACACAAAAAACAGAAAGGTTTCCTAAAAATCAGACGAGATTATTGATTAAATAAAATCGATATTTACAATAAAAATACTTAAACAAACAACGGAAGTGAACTTTGATGCTTAGGGAGTAAAGATTGGCTCAAAACCAAGTATTATATGACAATTAATGAAAGCCCACATATTCTTTTTACAAATAAAGCCAGTTTCTCAAGAAATGCTATAAGAAGTTTTTATAACAATCATGTGTGGGCAGATAAAAACCCGCATCAGGTATGTGAAAATTGTTTTCAACATCAGTTCTCCTTGAATGTTTGTGTTGGAATTGTGGATGAATATCTAATTGGACCAGTATTTTTACCAGGAAAACTTACCTATCTCAATTTTTTGGAACACATGCTATCTCAGTTTTTGGATAATGTACTATTAGCAACAAAAATTGTAATGTTGTTTATGCACAATGGTGCACCACAACATTTCAGCTTGGTTACTTGTGATTATTTAACAGCAACATACGCTGAATTGGTCTAGGTGGGCCACACGCATAGTCTGCTCAACCTCTTGTATTATTTTTTATGTGGCTATCTGAAGTCATTAGTTTACGCTACTCCAGTGGAGAATTTGAACGACTTCCAAAATCGGTTAATTGCTAAGAGTAACTCAATTAGAAACAACCCTGGTAAGTTTGAAAGAGTTTGGACTCAATGACGAGAAGATTGAATGCTTGTATCCAATCTGGAAGAAATCATTTCAAACATTTGTTGTAAATTCAGCAACTTTGCATGCACTTTTTGATAATAAAATGTTGTAACTGTTGCAAATTTTGTTCACTTTGCATCTTAGAAATAAAAGGGTTTTCAGAAACCATTATAGGACAAATTAATATTAGAATAAGCCAAAGAATAATTTTTTGAATTTTTGCCACATGCTTACTTCTAACACTCTGTATACTTATATTATAATATTAAATATTTTTACATTTGTAAGCTAAATTTTAATAAACAATTATTAGATATGGAACGCAAAATATAACATTCACACAATACTGGTGTGATGAATTGGATGATAGTAATATAGCATTAGGTAATTTAAATGGTAATACACCAGTTGCAATTCGGGTTATTTTAATTTGTAGTTGAATTCAGAGAATGATTGCCAATATTGTTGTCCTGTTTACTATGCAATGGATATAATTTAAAAATGTAATAACATGATTGCTATATAGACGTATCAAAGTCTAAGTTCATCTTATAACAAATTAATAATTAGAAATACGCTAGTTAAATATTTTATTATTGTTTTTAATTTCATTTTAACTCATTATAAAGCAATCTTTATTGCATAATGACGCATAATGCAACAACAATTAGTTAGAAAGATTTTAATTTGTAAACAAACTTATGACCCATATTGTTATCAAATATTATTCATTTTTATCTTGCATTATTCACACTATTGCGTCATGGTATTTATTTGATATAATTTCAAATCATTATCATAGTTTTAACGATTAAAAATGAAACACGTTTAGTATTTTAGAACAAAAGTTTAAAAACTCAGGAATATATTCTAATTGCAATAATTAGTACATTATTAGAGGAACATGAATTCAATCTTTACCCAAAGCATTCTGTTTAAATATTTCTAACAGCTTTTATTTACGCAAATTCTAATCATATAGATAACCTTCGGTTCACTGCCAGCAATACAACGTTACCAATGGCTGAAACAATTACATACTTAGGATGTACCTTTAATAAAGAATGGAATCACTCTCGGAGAAAAAGATGCCAAATTGAGAAGACAAGAGGCGCATTTAACAAAATGAGGGACATACTATGTAACATGTCGCTCAGCCTACATACCTAATTTAGGGTTCTTAGATGCTATGTACTATCAGTTCTACTGTACGGCGCAGAAGCATAGACCCTCACCAAAGTCTACTGCAAACGCATCAACGCCTTTCAGATGTGGTGTTATAGTTGCATGCCCATGAAGGGTTTATCACGTAACAAACAAAACAGTACCATGGCGCATTGCAAAAGAACTTGATTTCCTAACAAGTGTCAAACATAGATAAATGGGGTTCTTTGGACTTATCATGAGAAATGAAAAATACCATCTGTAACTAATCCTGCAAAGAAGATTAGCAGGATGCCGCAGAATATTATGGCTAAAGAATATAAAAGCATGGACCGGAATGACATCAACGGCTTTATTTAGAACATCAGTAAACAGATTAAAGTAGACCAATGTAATTGCCAACATCCATAAAAGATAGGCACTGAAAGAAGAAGATCAAATACCAAAAATTATTTTACATTTGCAAGATATTTTGAAAGTTGTACTCAACACTTTAATAACTATTAAAACTTGAAATGTTTTTGTAGCATTTTGAAACTTATTTTGACTTTTTGGCACATTTTTGAAAAACAAACTAAAAAGCGTTTTTTGATAATTTGGAGTTAACTTGTACATATTAAATAACTTTTTAACAGTTGTAAATAATATTTTAACATTTATAAAAATTTGAATTGCTATTGTGTCATTTTAAAACACTTTTTGACCATTTAGAACATTTTTGGAAAATTTACTGACGATTTGGAAGAATTTTTTGATGTTTGCATTTTTATATATATTTATAGAAAATATTTTGACAGTTGTATATAACATTTTGACATCTACTAAAACTTGAAATGCTATTGTGTCGCCTTGAAACACTTTTTGATTTTTTAAAACATTTTTGGAAAACATACTGACAGCTTAGAAAGTTTTTTGATAGTTTGTATATGATTTATAGAGTTTAGAAAATATTTTGACAGTTGTATATAATATTTTAACAATTGAAACATTCTTTGACCTTTTAGAACATTTTTGAAAAACATACTGACGGCTTAGAAGCGTTTTTTTACAGTTTGCCGATGATTTTTACATTTTAGCAAATGTTTTGACAGTTGTAAATAATATTTTAACAGTTGATATAACTTGCAATACTATTGTGTCATTTTGAAACACTTTTTGACTTTTTTGAACATTTTTGGGAAACATACTGACGGTTTAGAAAAGTTTTTTGACAGTTTGGAGTTGATTTCTACATTTTAGAAAACATTTTGACAGTTGAGAATAACATTTTGATAGTTACTAAAATTTAAAATGCTTTTGTATCATCTTGAAACTTATTTTGACTTTTTGGAATATTTTTAGAAACTTTTTTGACAGTTGATTTTAATTTTTACGGTTTAGAAAATGTTTTGACTGTTTAAATTAACATTTTTACAGTTTTGAAACTTTACTGATAAATGAAAACACATTTTGATTATTTAAAATACAGCTATCAAGAAGCACCGACATTTTGGAAATTATTTTGAGTTTTTAGAACATATTTTAGGAAAAATTTTGACTTTCTGAAACACGTTTTGACAGCTTAGAACAAAATTTGCATTTTAGAAAACTGTTTTTTGGTTTAAAGTACGATTTGACAGCAAGCAAAGCGTACCGGTATTTTGAAAATGATAATTTGACAAGTTGGAATAATTTTGAACATGTTTGGAACATATTTTGCACTTTATAAAGCACTTTATGACAGCTTGGAAAAAAGAATTTATTTTGACAGTTTTGAAAATTTGATAAAAAACTGTTTAGAATTTTTCAAAAATTTTAAAAGTTTTTATACTTGTTAGGCGATAATTAGAGATAATCTGTAGCAAGTTTCATCATAAATTTCCAAATATTTTAAATTTTGGAAAATTTTAATTTTTGATATTTTGAAAAATCGATAAAAACTATTTAGAATTTTGAAAGTTTATATACGTTAAGCAATAATTGGAGACAATCTTTGGCAAGTTTTTTTATAAAATTTTAAATATTTTGGGAGATATTTCAAATTTTTGAAAAAAATATTTTTTGATATTTTGAAAAATTGATAAAAGCTGTTTAAATTTTTTTTTTAATTTTGAAAGTTTTTGTATATATTAGGCAATGATTGGAGATAATGTTTAGAAAGTTTCATTATAATATTTTAAATATTTTGGGAAACATTCCAAATTTTTAAATATGTTATTTTTTAATATTTTAAAAAAGTGATAAAATTTTTTTTTTTTAATTTTTAAAAGTTTTTGTGTATACAATTAAGCAATGATTGGAAATAATGTTTAACAAGTTTCATAATAGAATTCCAAATATTTTGGGAAATATTTCAAATTTTTAAAAATGATATTTTTTGATATTTAAAAGAACTGAACTTAAAATGTTTGAAAATTTTTAAAAGTTTTTTTTATATATTAAGCATGGATTGGAAATACTGTTTGGCAAGTTTTATCATAAAATTCCAAATATTTTGGAAGATATTTCAAATTTAAAAATTATTTATAAAAAATGTTTACAATTTTTGAATTTTTTTTGGCAAATTTTATCATAAAACTCAATTATTTTAGGAATTATTTCAAATTTTTGAAAATTTTATTTTTTGATTTTTTAAAAAGTTGATAAAAACTATTTCAAATTTTTGAATTTTTTTTTTGTTTGTTTATGCTAGGCAATGATTAGAGATAATGTTTGGCAATTATCATCAGAAAGTTTTAAATAACTTAAAAGATTTTTCATTTTTTTGAAAAAAATATTTTTTGATATTTTGAAAAATTGATAAAAACTGTTTGAATTTTTCAAAAAATTTTAAAGTTTTTTCATATATTCAGCATTAATTCAGAGATAATATTTAGCAATTTTCATAATAAAACTCCAATATTTTTGGAAATATTATATATTTCAAGTTTTTGAAAATTTTAATTTTTGATATTTTTAAAAATTTATAAAAACTGTTTAGAAATTTTAAATTTTTTTGAGTTTTTTTATATATATATTAGACAATGATTGGAGATAATATTAAGCAAGTTTCATATAAAAATTTCAAATACTTTGGAAGATGATTCAATTTTATTTTTTGAAATTTATTTTGAAATTTTTTTTAAGTTTTTGTGCATATTAAGCAACAATTGGAAAAAATGTTTGAAAGTTTCTTCATAAAACTTTAAATATTTTGAGAAATAATTAAAATTTTTAAAAATTTTATTTTTTGAAATTATGAAAAATTGATAAAAACTGTTATACATTTTTGAAAAATTATGAAAATTTTTGTATAAATTAGGTAATGATTGGAGATAGTGTTTGGCAAGTTTTATCATAAAATTTCAAATATTTTGGAAAATATTTTTATTTTAAACATTTTTGTTTAGGTAACTAAAAAAAATATATAAAAAATGTTTAAAATAAAAAAAACAATTTTTTCTTTATATTAAGCAATGACTGGAGATAATGTTTGCAAAGTTTCATCATAAAACTCTAAACATTTTGAGAGATATTTGAAATTAAAAAAAAAAAAAAATTTTGGTATTTAAAAAAAATTATAAAAATGTTTACATTTTTTGAATATTTTTCCTTTTTTTTATTTATGTTAAGTAATAATTGGAGATAATGTTTGGCAAGTTTTATCATAATATGATTTTGGGAGATTATTCAAATTTTAGAAAATTTTATGTTTTGATATTTTGAAAAATTTGCAATGCAATGATCGGAGATAATGTTTGACAAATTTTAACATAAAATTTCAAATATTTTGGAAAATATTTCAATTTTATAGTTTATACTTTTAAAATTTTTATAAAATTTGTATAAAATTTTTAAAAAAATTTAAAAGTTTTTATATGTATTAAACAATAAATAAAGATAAGGTTTAGCAAGTTTTATTATAAAATTCCAAATATTTTAGGAGTTGTTTCAAATTTTTGAAAACGTAATTTTTTGAAATTTTAAAAAACTGATAAGAACTGTTTAAAATTTTTGAAATTTTTTGAAATTTTATGTATATTTAGATTAAGCAATGATTGGAGATAATGTTTGGCAAGTTTAATAATAAAACTCCAAATATTTTGAAAAATATTTCTAAATTTTGAAAATTCTTTTTTGGTATTTACAAAAAAATTGATAAAAAATGTTTACATTTTTTGAAATAGTTTGAAAGTTTTTGTATATATTAGGCAATGATTGGAGATAATGTTTGGCAAGTTTTATCATAAAATTCCAAATATTTTGAAAAATATCTAAAATCTTTTTTTGGTACTTAAAAAAAAATTATAAAAAAAGTTGACAATTTTTAGAAAAATTATGAATATTTTTGTTTGTTAGACAATAACTGGAGATAATGTTTGGCAAGTTTCATCATAAAATTCCAAATATTTTGGGAGATAATTAAAATTTTTGAAAATTATATTTTCTGAAATTTTTAAAAATTGATAAAAACTGTTTAAAATTTTTGAAAATTTTTAAAAGTTTTTGTTATATTAGGTAATGATTGGAGATTATGTTTGGCAAGTTTCATCATAAAATTCCAAATATTTTAGGAAATATTTCAATTTTTGAAAAAAATATTTTTTGATGTATTGAAATGTTGATAAAAACTGTTAATTTTTTTTTTAAGTTTGAAAGATTTTGTACATATTAAGCAATAATTAGAGGTAATGTTTGGCAAGTTTCATTATAAAATTCTAAATATTTTAGGAGTTATTTCAAATTTTTGAAAATTTTATTTTTTGATATTTTAAAAAATTGATAAAATCTGTTTAGAATTTTTGAAAACATTTTGAAATTTTTTGTGTATATTAAGCAATGATTGGAGATAATATTTGGCAAATTTCATCATATAATTATAAATATTTTGGGAGTTAATTCAAATTTTTAAAAAAAATAATTTTTTGATATTTTGAAAAATTGATAAATTTTGTTTAAAATTTTTGAAAAATTTTGAAAGTTTTTGTATATATTAGGCAATGATTGAAGATAATGTTTAGCAAGTTTCATAATAAAATTGCAAATATTTTGGAAGATAATTCAAATTTTATAAAATTTTATTTTTTTTATATTTTGAAAAACTTATAAAACTGTTTAAAATTTTTGAAATATTTTGAAAGTTTTTTTTATATGTTATTCAATAATTGGAGATAATGTTTGCTAAGTTTTATCATAAAATTCTAAATATTTTGTGAAATTAATCAAATTTAAAAATTTTTTTTTTTTTGAAATTTTGAAAAATTGATAAAAACTAATTAATTTTTTTGAAATTTTTTAAAAGATTTTATATATATTAGTTAATGATTGGAGATAACGTTTGGTAAGTTTTATCAAATTTTTTTAAATATTTTAGAAGTTATTTCAAATTTTTTTAAATTATACTTTTTGTTATTTTGAAGAAATGATAAAAATTGTTTAAAGTTTTTGAAATATTTTGAAAGTTTTTGTATATATTAGGCAATATAATGTTTGCAAGTTTCATAATAAAATTTCAAATATTTTGGGAAATATTTCAAATTTTTGCAAATTTTATTTTTTGATATTTTGAAAAACTGATAAGTACTATTTAAAATTGTTGAAAAATGTTTAGAATTTTTGAAAACTTTATGAAAGTTTTTATTTATGTTATGCAATAATTGGAGATAATGTTTGGCAAGTTTTATCATAAAATTCCAAATATTTCAAAGTTTTGAAAATGTTATTTTTTGATATTTTGAAGAATTAAAAAACTGTTTAAAATTTTTGAAACTTTTTGTATATAGCAGTGGTAGTTAAATTTATTTCATAATCTTATACAAAAACTTATGCATATGATAATAAAAAAGGCTATCGACCAAAGTCTTTCTTCTCATGAGTATGGTTATGTTAGTGAAGGTGATATAAAGTAACAATATAATATTAACAATTAGAAATAAAAATAAAAAAAAAACAGAACAGTTGGCACGATCGTCGGTTAGTTCTGAATTTTCAGTCATACTGGATAGTAAAAGTATATGTTCAAAGATGGATTTAGGAGGAAATTTATACTTTACGGTTTTTTCCCTTGTTTGGTGCTATAGCAAGTTTAGCTATTATTTATACGTTAGCAGTTCTATTACAATTTTTTTTTATCTAATACTAAGTGACGGTTGGGAAGAGGTATTATCTGGATTATTTGGTACAAGGAATCGTTCAGGATATTGTGCGAGGATTATTTGGATGTCGAATTTTGGTGATACTTCTAAGCAATGCTTGTTTGGTAACGTGCAAGTTGTTTTGGATTCCTTTGCAGCATTGAGAAAAAAGTATTAATGCAAAATCAAGAAAAGGCTTGCATATTGATTTATAAATATGTGTAGTTGTTTTTATATTTATTCCTTTGCCTTTGTAAGTTAAATAAATAACATTTAGCTTTTATGGATTGGGAATGAAGTTTAAAGGAAAATTTGTTATTAAAAAGCACACCTAAATATTTGCATGTTGGGGTTGGTTGAATTGTTGCATGATTAAGATTGATGTTTGGTAAGCTTTCATAGACACGGTGAAATGGGAAGTTGGGATTTATTGAGATTAGCATAAAACCTTCATGTGTTGAACCATGTTTGGATATGATCAGTTAAAGATTGTAGATGTTGAATAGACTGATTAAGATTTTTTTCGTGCGATATCAGCACGGTGTCGTCAGCATATTGAAGTATATATGATTTTGGGTCAAAGTTCTGGCAGAATGTGTCCAACATATTACTGCAAAATATATTGTATAGGAGAGGAGACAGAGCGGATTCTTGCGAAACACATTGTTTAGAGTAGAAGATAGGTGACAAACAGTTCCTCACTCTGACACGCAGTTGTATGTTTTGAAGCAAATTCTTTATTGTGCATATTAAGTACGAAGGCACTTGAAGAATTGAAAGTTTGTACAAGAAGACCAAACCGAATCAAATGGTTTATTTATGTCTAGGAGCAATGCTGACGTATGTCTGCCTTCTAAATGGGTTATTTGGATGTTAGAGGTAAGGATACACAAAGGTTGAATGATGGATTATTAGTGAAAAATCCAAACTGATAAACAGGGATATAAAATTTTACATAGTTTAGTAGCTTATGTTTAATATGGGATACAATGATTTTAGCTATTACTGGAAGGAGCGTTATAGGTCTGTAATTAAATTGAGACAATTTTAATCCTAAAATTCTAAATATTTCAAATTTTTGAAAATTTTATTTTTTGATTTTTTTTTAAATTGATAAAAAAAGTTTTGAAAGTTTTCATATATGTAAAACAATGATTGGAGATAATGTTTCGCAGGTTTGTTTGCCTAGTCCATGTAATAAACTTTATTTGTGCTAGTTTTAAAGCCCATTTTATAAATCTTTTTTAAGGTAATCTAACTTTTTGTGCTATTATTTGCAAATAATTTGTTTTTTTTATTAGCTTTATGATTGCACACGTTTTTTAACGTTAATATATTGTTAATTGTAATAAATGGAGTGTTGTAAATAAACAAATTAAATAACTGAATAAATCGATTTTCTGAGCAATGTAAATTAGCTAAATTTATCAATAAGTATGGGTTTTTGCGCAATTTATTAAACAAAGGGTAATATATTAGTTTTTTTATCATATAAATCAATTTTTTCTGCTAATTTTATGCAATAAAAAGGTTTTTTTGAGCAATCTATAATGATTTTTTTGCAACAAATTAGTAATCTATGTAATAAAAATAGTTTTTTGCACAATTTATGATAATTTTTTAAATTAATTTAGTTGTTTGTGCTAATTTAGTGCAATATACCTATTTATTCTGAGTAAATTATTTGTATACAATAAAAAAGTTTTTTGTGCAACTTGTGAAAAAACTTTATAAAATTAATGTGTTTTCTGCATAATTTGTCATTTGACATTTGTCACTGCCCATTCGTGTTTTATCATGTGTTCCTCAAGGATCTCATTGTAGACCAATTTTGTTAATGATCTCCCACAGTATATTAATTCATCGTCATTTCCTTTATTTGCGGATAATTTAAAAATGTACAGAAGAACATCTTCTCTTAGTGACAGACCTTTTACAACTAGACTTAAGATTCTATAAGCAATTGGTGTTTTATTAATAATTTATTTAAAGCTCATAAATATTTTTCAATAAGTTTTCATAGAACTTTGAGTAAAATTTCTTATAACTATGTAATTGACACTAAAGTATCCAGTACACTAAAGCTTTTATATTGTGCGTTGGTACGTTTGCATTTAGAGTACGCTTCGTCAGTTTGGAGCCCTGATTATGATTTTCATAACTTTAATATTGAACAAATTCAAAAGAAATTTTGTCGTTTATTGTCCTATAAATCTGTAAATTATAATTACAGTTACATTGCATCACTCTATAATCAACTGTCATTAAAGCTTTGCCGAAAAAGAGCCGATTTGTCATTCTTGCATAATTTAATTATGTCAGAGATTGATTGTCCGGAGCTATTTGGTACTCTTTCATTCCATATAGCAGCTAATAATAGACGCAGCAGGCATTCTTCCTTATTCCGTGAGTCTACTCATTCTACTAATTATGGTTTTAATAACCTGCTCATTTTAAAAATTAATTAGTTTTTTTTATTAATGCAAGGTTGTTTGCGTGATTTATGATAAACTTCTTGAATTATATTAGCTTTTTGTGCTCATTCTATGTAATAAAAAGGTTTTATACGCAAACTATAATAAATTATCTGAGTTAAATAGTTTGTTTGTCATTATTTTTGTGCAATAAAAAAGTTTTTTGTGCAAATTATTATACATTTTATAAGATATAATTATTTGTTCTAATTTAATGCAATAAAAAGGTTTTTTGTTTGCTTATATATAACACATTTTATGAGTTAAATCAGTTTTTTGTTCTAATATCTTAGATTTAGACTTGACTTGTGTTTATAAAGTGACGCAAATTATAATACGGCGGCCATTTTGTATGTGACTTGATAAAAGTAAACATATATTAAAAACAGCTTACATATTATCATTTTTAATTTTTAAACATTTAAAACATGCATACAATGCTATTAACATTGTAAAGTAACTATTAAAATGTTCCGGACAACAATTGGTTAATTGGATCCAAAGTTAAAACCAAAAATGCGTTTGTGGTAAATAATTAATATCTTCTACACAGATCTATCAACTTAAACCAAATTTTAAGTCAATATTAGTACACGTATTGTTTACGTTTTACTATTATAGTTAAATTGGTACAGGCCCGGGATTCTACAGTACAGTAATTAAAAAAAAACTTAAAAATTCTTAAAAAAAAAAATTATATAACTTTTTAACAAGAAACAGTACAAAAATTGACAACAATTGTAAAACATCACAAAACATATGCCATTTAGGTAGTGCATTTAGATTTTTATTTGTAAAGTTTATTATCTAGATTGCAAGTGATTTTTTATATGTAATAAACAAAATTAGTTTTTTCAATGTAAAATAAGTTTTAATAATGTATATATTATATGCATTATGTATATGATGATAACGTTGAAGTTTTGTAAAAGTTTTAAGAAATTTGGTTTGTAAATAAATCAGCAAATAATATTTAATTTTCAGAATAACAGTTTTTGTTCTATTGTACGCTACTGTTTTATTTACAAAACAATTATCTTTAAATTTTTACAGAATTTTAACATTGTTACCATATACGTAATGCATATAATGTATGCAATGTTAAAACTTATTTTAGTTGGTAATTCTACTGGAGGATTTAATTCAATAAACTGCGCATTTAAAAAATTTCTTCAATTGCAGATGGTTTGCACAAAACGTATTTAATTGCACCATGTAAACGGCTTATATGTTGTGCTTCTTTACGATTGTTGCCGGTTTTTGTACTTACGTTAATAAAAAAGTTGTGCAGGTTTATTTTTTTTTAGGAATTTTCAAGTTCATTTTTTTAAATTACTGTACTGCAAAATTTACTGCATATACAAAGTTTAACTTAAATAATAAAACGTCAGTAAAACGTGTAATAATGTTGTCCAAAATTTTGGCAATAGTTATGCTTCTAGTTTCAAAAGCAAAATAGAGCTTTTATATAGGTTTTTATCTACCTGTCTCACAAGGATCACCCTATTTTTCGTTGTTTTCTTTATGTGTAGGTATAGACATATTATCACACTGAAACCCCACAATGCCGAAACAAAAATTTTTTTAATTGCAATTTATTGTGACAGGTATTTTAAAATTATTTAATGCTTGAAATTTTAAATTTGAATTGTATAATTTTTCATTTAATATTTTTCAATTTTTATTTGAACAATTTATGTTGTAGTTAATTAATTATTGCAACGCACATAATATTTTGGCGCCAAACAGTCTAGTGATGCCGAGCATTTAATTTAGACTAGACTATTATTTCCTATTTTAAAAACAAAATTGTTTAAGCAAAATCGTAGCTAATTAATTGCAGATTCATCCCTTAGACGCGAAAATGTAGACATAACAAAGAATTCCATTTCCATTTATCTGCAGTTGATAAAAGCATTTTTTAAACATGCGCGCCAGTCTTGACCACGTGTAACTTAAATCTGCCCTAGTCTCATATTCATATATTATCTATCAGCAATGCGGTTTAGTTGATAAGATGTTTTTTAAACATGCGCGCTAGTCTTGACCACGCGTATCTTCATTCTGCCCTTGTCAGGTTCGGCACGCTATGCAAGCAGTACTATATTACACCTCAGTTCACCGTCGAAGCAACAGTGCCGGCCTACGGTATCGGCACCCTTTTAAAGTATTTTCATGCAACAAGTTAAACATTAATGGAAAGAGCTGCTTTTTCACCCGATTTCCTTATGGAAGACGAATGGGCTCCTGCGGTTTTTACAAACATGCAATCCAATACAAAAATACAGGTATTTATTATATAATTTATTTAAATTATATTAAATTCATTTATTAATGATTCTAATCATTAATTTTGTTGTAACTTTACAATATAAAAGTAATTCAATATGCAACATTCTATATCTAATTGAAAGAAATAAAAAATAAAAATAATCTTATCAAACGGATGGACGTCCTGAGGAGTAATATATCACAAATTTATTAAATGCGAAGTTTATTTGTATTCCTATTACTTGTGTAATAATAATAATAATATAAAATAACATAAATAAAAATAAAGTTTTTATTGTATTGAATAGGCGATTGATCATGTTTTTTCTATATTGCTTTTTTTATTATTATAATAAAATTAAATATGATGCAATCAATATAATTGGGTAAAATTTTAGTTGGAGTTTGCGTAGTAGTTTAGTTATTAGGAGAATATTTCTATACAAGTTGCTTTTTGCAATTAAAATTGTTTTTAAATCCAGATAGTTATGGGTAACTGGCAGAGGCGTAACAGGCATATTTTGTTGGCTACTTTTGGGTGAAATAAAATAATCTAGTTTGGATTCACTGCGCAATAGTTACTAAGGCTCCTCTGTACGTCCCTTGCTCCAAACTCCAAGCTGCTATGTCCCACTCCATTCCGTTCGTGCCGGCTCGGTTCATCTCATCCTCAGCGTAACGACCCGAATTGTTCCATAATTTTAAACTGCACATAATTATTGATATGTTCTGCGCACTCAACAAACATATAATTTCTCTGTAGCATATGACTGGTAGTCATACCGCAATCTCTACAATTACATCAATTACCTAATTAACACATCCCTAAGAACATACCACTGGATAATGTATATAAAGAAATGGAAAAGAAAGAAAAAGAAAATAAGAAAAACAAACATTGAAGCTGTTTGTATATATATTTAGTACCACAGTACAGTTTTTGTCAGCAATAAATAAGAATAAGGTATACTCTAATACCAGTGTGTTTATAACTGCTCCTTACTAATGTAATGTGCCCTGCATACAATCTCATGACCCAACTGGCCTGTGTAAGCTTGACAATCTTTTGCAGTTATTGTGCAACCCCAAGGCATCAACTGCCAGTGCACAAGCATATCTTCAACGACTGTTATGTATAAGACCTCAATGCCAAATACGGTGTCAACATTTAACCCTAAGGCTTTGTGCCAGTGTATGAATAACCATCTTTTACAGCCTAGTACAATCTCAAATCTGGCAGCGTATCTGGTATGCTACAACTGTCAAGTACCTCAATGACCTCAATGCTAATGTACTTTGTTTTACACACCTAAAAAAACTCTTTTTTGCAAATTGTTGGCTCAAAAATAAATCTGAATTTTTTTTATACTTATAGCAAGAGATCTTCCTGAAGTTTAAGTTTTTTTTGTATTTCTTAATATGGCATCTAAGCTAATTGAATAAAAATCTTCTTACTCATAACTTGGATCAAAAAACGTATAAGTTTATTAGTTTTTCAAAATATTTTGACTAAGTGAAGTAATTTTTGACAGTTTATTAACATTTTAATGACAGCAAAAAATAACGACATTGACAGTTTTGTAGTTTTTGGAAACTTTTGACGTTTTTGTAATCTTTTAACATGTGTTAATGTTTGACGTCTTGAAGATGTGTTTATTGCACTTTGTCACAGTATTTTGATTGTTCAGGGGCAGCTTTAAGTAATTTTGAAGACAGTTTATGTTAATTTGGTAACATTTATACTTTTTGTTGACAATAAATATTAACAATTTTGATAGTTTTTGAGAATTTGTGATCTTTTGACATATCTGAAGTTAATTGACATCTTGAAAGTATGTTATAGCAATTTGTCACAGTATTTTGACAGCTCTAAAAAAATGTTGACTACAATTTATGTCAGTTTGTTAATAGTTTGATTTTTTAGTTACAGTACTGATTGACAATTTTGACAATTTTGTTTCTGTGATTTTGACATATTTGATTTTTTATTGACAGCTTTAGGTAATTTTTGACAACAATTTAAATGATAGTTTGTTAATATTTATACTTTTTAATGACAATACCGATTGACAATTTAGCAGATTTTGGCCTCTTCAAAATGTATTATTGCAGTTTGTGGATATTTGACAGTTCAATGACAGCTTTAAATAGTTTCTGACAATTTTTGTTAGTTTTTTGACCTTTGACTGTCAATTTTTGACCACTATAGCTAGTTTGACATATATAAAGTTGATATTTGACATCTCCAAGATGTGGTATTGCAGATTATTACAACATTTTGACAATTTTAAGTAATTTTTGACAGTTTGTATCAGCTTTTTTAATATTTTTATTGTTTAGTGACAATAAAAATTAACAGTTTTGAATCTTTGCTAGTTTGACATATTTGAAGTTGACATTTTATATCCTAGATGTGTTATTGCCGATTGTCACAATATTTTTACAATTTAAGGTAATTTTTGACAATTTATGTTAGTTAATTGACATTTTGAGTTTTTATTGTCAAAAAGATTAACGATTTTTACAGTTTTTGGCAACTTCTAGCAAAAGTTTGACATGTTTGAAGTTGTCATTTAAGAGTTTATGCAGTTTTTTTCAATTTATGTTAGTTTGTTGACATTCTGACTTTTTAGATACAATAATTTTGACAGTTTTTAATAACTTTGGCTATTTTGACATGTTTGAAGTTGACATTTGACATTTTCAAGATGCATGACATTTTGACTTTTTACTGACAATAAAGATTAACGAATTTGATTTTTTAAATAAGTTTGATAGCTTACAAATTATTTTACAGTTTACGAGGTTTTATAACTTACGTTGAGTTAGGTTAGGTTAGGTTAGGTTAGGTTAGGTTAGGTTAGGTTAGGTTAGGTAAGGTAAGGTAAGGTAAGGTAAGGTTAGGTTAGGTTAGGTTAGTTAGCTGGAAAAAATAATAGATTGTTGTCAAATTACGACAGATTAATTAACTGTCAATTTGAGAATATTTAAGTGTCATATTATTGTTAGAGGTTAGGTTGTGTAAATGACAAGATATCTGTTATTTTATAACAGAAAACTTGGTTTATAAGCTAATTTCTTCAAATATTTCGAAAACAACGAAATTTTGCAATATATTTTTTTAAATATTTTGACAGTTAAACTATGAATTGGAGCAAATACGCTTTAGACCTAATTTCTTTAAATATTTCATTTGTTATGAAAGTTTAAACTAAGTTTAAATTGTGCAAAATATAATTATTCTAATGAAGTTTAAGTGACTTTCTTTAATATTTTGACAATGAAGTTATAATGAAGAAAACATAAAATGTGCAAAAAACTTATTTATTGCACAAAATTAGCACAAAAAACTGATTTTACTTATAAAACTTATCATAAATTGCATAAATAACCTTTTTAGTGTAACGAACATTATTGTAAATTGAGCAAATAACTATTTTACTGCATGGATCTAGCTGAAAAAAAGATTTATTCAATAAAATTTATCATAATTTTTATCATAATTTTTGCAAAAAACTTATTTATTGCACAAAAAACTGATTTAACGAAGAAAATTTATGGTAAAGTTTACAGAATATTTTTTTAATGCCTACAATGCGCACAAAAAACTGATTTATTGCAAAAAATTGATTATAATTTGCACTGAAAACTGTTTTATTGCACAAAAAACTAGTTAATTTTTTAAAATTTATCATAAATTGCGTGAAAAAACTTTTTATTGCTTAAAATTGAAATTAAATAATAATTCATTTCATAAAATTTATTAAAAAAATCAGCAGAAACCCCGTTTATTAGCACAACTAATTAATTTATTATAAATTGCGCAGTAATTTTTTTTATTGCACAAAAAACTAATTTAATTTTTAGTTGTTGCATGAATGAGCACAAAAAATTAATTATTATCATAAATAGCTTTGAAAACTTTTTATTGCATGAAATTATTTCATTATTATTACAGAAAATTTATTATAAGTCACATCATTTAAACAATAAGCCAGTAAAGGGTCGATTTTTGTATTTTAATAACCAATCCCTCTTGGAAACTGACAAAACAGGAATTGCCTTTGCTAGGTCGCACAGACAACCTTTCAATCGGGCCACACAGTTAACAGCTGCCTTTAGGCATCCTATGAAGTGGGTCAAATAAAACCGCTTTAGAAAGCAAGCAAAGGTTAACACCAAAAAAAAAAAAAATTAAGTTTAGGTATAGCAGCAATGCTAAACAAAAACCTGACAGAAGAAGACGTCAACATTAAAACTACACAGATGAATGAGCCACACATTTAAGGTTTGCCAAATAAGTTTTTTGAGATCGACTTCAAGTAGTAAGAATGTACTACACGCAAGTGCTGAATGTCTTTTAATTTATTTTTCTATCTATAAACATCTCACATCCATAACCTACACAACACCTGTAAAATCCGGAAGCAATCTCTATGTTTGAGCAAACAGAAAAAAACTTGCAACAATTGGCATCCAACGTAAAACAAGAAACATAGAATTTCTACCCTAGACATAAAGAGCATTGTTTGTAAGAAGCATAAGTATTTGCATACTCAAATACGCAGATAATTTTAACTAAGCGGCAAATAAGATTATCATGACTGACAAGTAAGCCAAATTATCAAAAGGAAAACTAAGCTTAGATAGATCAAACTTACAAATAACTTTAATGATCTAAATTACTTAGTATTCCCACAATTACAATTCTAGCTGCAACTGGAAAAAAGCTCTTACTCTTAAATACAAACATATATAAATAACAAAATTTTTAAATTTGGAGTTTGATTCACAACTTGATGGAGCTTTACTTAGTTTACATAATTTAATTCCAAAATGTTGAGTAAAATCCTAAAATCTGTCAAAAAATTGGTGATGTGCTACAACTTTTAAGTTTAAAAACATAATAATCAATTTTGGACAATAAATTTGGTATCTGGAGATGCACAAAGTTCTACAAAAAACTTTTGGGTAAATTGCAAAAAACTGTCAAAAAGTCGGTATTTTGTTGCAATATTTATCATCAAGAACATACAAATTAATTTTGGACAATAAATTTGGAATCTGAAGATGCACAATTTAATGGTGCTTTACGTGGTTGTAATAGTCTACATAGTTCCAGAACCAAATTTTTAATAAATTGCAAAAAAATTATAAAAAAATCGGTATTTTGTTGCAAATTTCACATTAAAAATTAATTTTTAACAATGAATTTAGTGTCTCAAAAAGCAAAATTTAATGGAGCTTTACGGGGTTGTAATAATTTACAAAGTTCCATAACAAAATGTTAGGTAAATTGTAAAAAAACTGTCCAAAAATCGGTATTTTTTTGCAAACTTTATGATCAAAGACATACAAATTAATTTTGGACAACGAATTTAGTGTCTGAAAATGCACAATTTAATGGTACTTTGCGTGGTAGTAATGATTTACAAAGTTTTAGAACAAATTTTAAGTAAATTGCAAAAAAACTTTTGAAATGTCGGTATTTTGTTGCAAATTTTACGATAAATAAAAAATAAAAATCAAATCAAAGACCTTGAAACAATATCTAAATGGGGTTGTGAGCGTGTGGTTTAGATTGGTGATCCAATTTTTTGATTACAAACTTTTGGATAGGTGAGTGGTAACTGAATCAAAAGGTTGGGAGCATGTAGTTTGGATTGGTGTTTTGCGAACATCCGCTCGAGTGTTTGGGATTCAATTTCTTGATTACATACTTGTGGTTTGGATTAGTGTTTTGAACCTACCTGAGTATTTGTGATTTTTTTTTTTGATTATAAATACTTTGGAAGGTGGCGGTTTACTAAATATAAATTTTGTGTTCTTTCCCAACTTGCTCAAGTGTTTGTGATCCAATTTCTTGACCACAAATATTTAGTGAAAAATGTTTGTGAAATGTATGGTTTGCATTAGTGTTCACCATCTACTTGCCCAAGTGTTTGTGATCCAACTACATAAGAAAATGCAATCTTGTCCACTGTTGTGAAAAGTTTGTTATTTTTAATAAACAACTTTTAGTGAATAAATAATCTTATTAAACGTTTTTATGTGCATACAAAAATAAATTTAAATGTTTATTGTGTTTTATTACTGAATTTCCTATTTGCATATCAAAAAAAAAATATGCGCTCTTCATCTAAATCAATAATCTACAAATGTCGACATAATTCAGTTATAATTGTATTGTGTTGCATTTATTTGTAGAATAATTCTTATTATATTTTTTTTGTATGTAATTCACTTCTATTGCAGCTTTCCTTGCAGTTTTCCTAGTTTCTATTACTGCTGAAGACTCAGTGGTGTGAATAGTTAATTCTTTTTATTCCAAATATTCTGAATTAATAGCCAAAGACTGCAGTTTTGTCCTGGTTAAACTTCTATGTATAATTTTTAGTCTTTCAAACTGGTCATTTTATCCAGATATGGAAATCTTTAAAAATAGTACATTTGTGATTTCTTTGATCTGTGATAATCAGTAAAACGTGATTTGTCGCGTTAGGTGTGGACGGAGCCTAACAATGCATATAGCTGAAATTAAAGGTTTATTTTTTTGCAATTTTTTAGTAAAAAAATTTTTGCCGCACGCCTATGTTCGGCCAAGATAATCAGTCAAACGTTATTTGTCGCGTTAGGTTAGGTTAGGTTAGGTTTGGCCAATATAATCAATAAAACGTGATTTGTCGCGTTAGGTGTAGATGGAGCTTAACAATGCATAGATGAAATTGACGGTTGATTTTTTTGCAATTTTTTGGTAAAAAAATTTTTGCCGCACGCCCATGTTCGGCCAAGATAATCAGTAAAACGTTATTTGTCGCGTTAGGTTAGGTTAGGTTAGGTTTGGCCAAAATAATCAGTAAAACGTGATTTGTCGCGTTAGGTGTGGACGGAGCTTAACAATGCATATAGATGAAATTGAAGGTTGATTTTTTTGCAATTTTTTAGTAAAAAATATTTTGCCACACGCCCATGTTTAGTCGAAATAATCAGTAAAACGTTATTTGTCGCGTTAGGTTAGGTTAGGTAAGGTTAGGTTAGGTTCGGCCGAGATACGCAGTAAAACGTGATTGTTTGCGTTAGGTGTGGACGGAGCTTAACAATGCATATAGATGAAATTGAAGGTTGATTTTCTTGCAATTTTTTAGTAACAAAATTTTTCCGCACGCCCATGTTTGGCCAAGATAATTAGTAAAACGTTATTTGTCGCGTTAGGTTAGGTTAGGTTAGGTTTGGCCGTTATAATCAGTAAAACGTAATTTGTCGTGTTAGGTGTGGACGGAGCCCAACAATGCATATAGATGAAATTGAAGGTTGATTTTTTTGCAATTATTTGGTAAAATTTTTTTGGCGGACGCCCATGTTTGGCCAAGATAATCAGTAAAATGTTATTTGTCGCGTTAGGTTAGGTTAGGTTAGGTTTGGCCGATATAATCAGTAAAACGTGATTTGTCGCGATAGGTGTGGACGGAGCCTAACAATGAATATAGATGGAATTGAAGGTTGATTTTTTTGCAATTTTTTAGTAGAAAAATTTTTGCTGCACGCCTATGCTTAGCCGAGATAATCAGTAAAACGTTATTTGTCGCGTTAGGTTAGGTTATGTTAGGTTAGGTTTGGCCAATATAATCAGGAAAACGTGATTTGTTGCGTTAGGTGTGGACGGAGCCTAACAATGCATATAGATGAAATTGAAGGTTGATTTTTTTGCAATTTTTTAGTAAAAAAATTTTTGCCGCACGCCCATGTTCGGCCAAGATAATCAGTAAAACGTTATCTGTCGCTATAGGTTAGGTTAGGTTTGGCCGTTATAATTAGTAAAACGTGATTTGTCGCGTTAGGTGTGGACGGAGCCTAACAATGCATATAGATGAAATTAAAGGTTGATTATTTTGCAAATTTTTAGTAGAAAAATTTTTGCCGCACGCCTATGGTTAGCCAAGATAATCAGTAAAACGTTATCTGTTGCTATAGGTTAGGTTAGGTTAGGTTTGGCCGTTATAATCAGTAAAACGTGATTTGTCACGTTAGGTGTGGACGGAGCCTAACAATGCATATAAATGAAATTAAAGGTTGATTATTTTAAATTTTTTAGTAAAAATTTTTTTGCCACACGCCCATGTTCGGCCAAGATAATCAGTAAAACGTTATTTGTCGCGTTAGGTTAGGTTAGGTTAGGTTAGGTTTGGCCGATAAAATCAGTAAAACGTGATTTGTCGAGTTTGGTGTGGACGGAGCCTAACAATGCATATAGATGAAATTGAAGGTTGATTTTTTTGCAATTTTTTATTAGAAAATTTTTTGTCGCACGCCTATGTTTAGCCGAGATAATCAGTAAAACGTTATTTGTCGCGTTAGGCTAGGTTAGGTTAGGTTAGGTTAGGTTAGGTTAGGTTAGGTTTGGCCGATATAATCAGAGAAACGCGGTTTGTCGCGCTAGGTGTGAACGGAGCCTAACAATGCATATAGATGAAATTGACGGTTGATTTTTTTGCAATTTTTTAGTAAAAAAAATTTTGCCGCACTCCCATGTTCGGCCAAGATAATTAGTAAAACGTTATTTGTCGCGTTAGGTTAGGTTCTCTCCACCTTGATGAAATACTTAAATGCAATCCCGAGGTGGAGAAAGATCGTCATTCCCGCAAGAAGAGGGGGAGGTGGTTTTAGTCAGTAAGAATCTGACACTACCCTTCGGGGTGTCTTATGAAAGATTTACACCTCCTCAGGAAAAAAAAAAAAAAAAAAAAAAAAGGTTTGGCTGAGATACGCAGTAAAACGTGATTGTTTGCGTTAGGTGTGGACGGAGCTTAACAATGCATATAGATGAAATTGACGGTTGATTTTTTTGCAATTTTTTGGTAAAAAATATTTTGCCACACGCCCATGTTTAGTCGAAATAATCAGTAAAACGTTATTTGTCGCGTTAGGTTAGGTTAGGTAAGGTTAGGTTAGGTTCGGCCGAGATACGCAGTAAAACGTGATTGTTCGCGTTAGGTGTGGACGGAGCTTAACAATGCATATAGATGAAATTGACGGTTGATTATTTTGCAATTTTTTGGTAAAAAATATTTTGCCGCACGCCCATGTTTAGTCGAAATAATCAGTAAAACGTTATTTGTCGCGTTATTTTAGGTTAGGTTAGGTTAGGTTCTGCCAAGATAATCAATTAACAATCTTAAAGATTGGTGTTTTGGTCAAAACTTTTCATTTTTGTTTACATTGAAGCCGATCTAACTTTTTCTATATGAATTTTTTTCTGATACTTTTAGGAAACATTTTTCATAAATATCTAAAACACTTCTAAAGAACTGGTTCTTGGGAATAATATTGAGTCCGAGCTACGCAATGAGTACAATTTTTACTACCAAAAAACATATTTAGCTCTTGAACTCGTGATCTCAATTTTTGGAGAAAAAGTCACAACCTGTTTAATAATTTTTAACTTAATTTTTTCTTAGCTTTGACAATCTCAAATTTCAATAAAGTTAAGTGTTTTCTGATTAAACGTACAGATTGTGAGACATCATTTCACAAAAATTAGCATTTTTGTTAAAAGTACTCATTTTTGTATAATAGTGAATCTTTCAACTTTAAGAGGCTCCTAAAAATTGAGATTATGACTTAATGAGCTGAAAATGTAAACATGTTTTTTACATTTTTTTTTGTTTGATACAATGGCCAATATTTTAACGCCTACATTTGTGTTACTAACTTATAATCTACTTTTGAATAAAGTACCTAAAAACAAATATATATTATCGCATCTATTTTTCTATTTTCAATGTTTAATACTATATATTGCATAATAATAGCACAAACTACTATTTCCTTAAATGAAATTCATAGCTCAACAAACTGATTTTTTATTAAATTCATTAAACATTGCGTAAAAAACAATTATCACAAAAAACTGATATGAACTTATTATGAATTGCTCAAAAACCTATTTATTGTGTAGGGTTTTCTAATAAGAGATTTTATTTTGATATTTAAAAAAAAAAACGGGTATTTTTTAAGAGAAATTAATAAATGTTTTTTTAATTGTAAAAAGGAAGGTATGCTATTAACATTTGAAAACAATATCAGTCAAATGGCCGCCATGGTTACGGTTGCAGTACCACATTCTTTTCATGAATTCTTTCATGATAAATTCGCACATTTGCGGCTGTATATCATCGATAACTTTACGAATTTCATCTTTAAGGTCTTGCATCGATTGTGGAGCATTGGCATATTTTTCACGTGGCGCCAAAGAAAAAAATTTAAAGGTGTTAAATCACAAGATCTCGGTGGCCAAATGTGATCACTTCTTTGAGAAATAACACGGTCGCCATATTGCTAAAAATAAACGTTGTCCACATCAATATCTTCCAATTCCAGCCATAAAAAATCATTAATCATAGCTCGGTAGCGCCATCCATTTACTGTAACAGTTGCACCATACAATATTTGTTAACATGTCTTGTTTGTTAAAATTAATTATTTATTTATTTATTTATGCTTTTTACGGCTATTTTACATCGCCACAGTAAGTCTACGACTTGTTTAAAGTGGTTTGATGGGACCAACAGCTTAATACGTGACTTCCGAACCACGCTGGTGGATAAAGAGCAAGTAATCATTTCAGTCATGATTATGATAAGATGATTAACAAAATAAATATCATTTGTTGTTGAAACTTATCAAAGCAAAATACTTTTATGTACTTTATGTCTTATATATATTCAGATTAGACCGTCGATAATATTTTTGAAAGCCAATAGGAATTAGTTCTAGCAATCTTCGGTTATAAAGTATCAAAATATTGTTAGTAATAGTAAAAATCAACCATAAACTGTTAAAAAGTGCAAAATTTCATTTATAAATTCAAAAACTGCTATAAAATATTATCAGAAAGCTTTAAAATACGACCCTAACTGTTAAAAAGTGTAAAATTTTATTAAAAAAACGTAAAAAATCAACAAAACCAAGCTTCGAAACATCAAAATATTGTTACAAAGCACCAAAATCCGGTTATTATATTATTTAACAGTAAAAATTCTAATTAATAAAATGTCAAAATTAGCAAAATTTAAAATGTGAGCATAAACTTTAAAAAATGCTTATTTATAAACAATTCTGTCATATCTAAATCCAAACACACAAAAGGTGGGACGAACAATAGATTGTTTGATGACTAACACTTGGGCGGGTGGGTGGGTTAGAAGAAATAACTTGCTCTCAAACTAAATTTTGTTCCCTAAGTTCTTTGTTTGGGCAAGTTGATTTGCCTTGAGATTTTCTTTTATCTCCTGGTCTTTGGGTATTTATACTTGGTGAACTTGTGAAGTTGTGGCTACTGTTTTCAGACTATGTATGCATGTCATAACCAATTTGGATTTAATTACTGGCGATTGCAGGACTTGCAATGCCGCTTGACTGTTTGACATGATGGTTACTGGTCTGACTGTTTCTAGTCCTTTCTCGATCATGTCTCTGGCGCACCACTCTATGGCAGACACCTTTGCCTGAATCGTCGACGCATATTTACCCAGAGGTAGCAAAGTTTGCTTTCCTTAGTGTTTGTCCTCGTAAATTCCAGTTCCGGTGCCTTTTTGGTCTTTGGTTCTATATGTGTACCAGATAGTTTCTTTGACCGTTCCCAGATATCTGTTCTTTATCCATTCGTTTTGCTGTGGTATTATCACGTCAAATTTGTTGCTGATGCAGTAAGTGGCCCTCATCGTTAGTATTTCTTCTTTGTTTATTCGCAGTCTCCTTTCCTGTGGGCACCCGCCAGCAACTTTAGCTTCTACAATTTTTTCATATAATGTTATGGTTACAGTCCGGTTCTTGAGCATGGAGTTCTATTTTCTAATAGTTTTTGCATAAATGATGTCAAGCTGATTGGTCTGTAGGATTTAGCTAGGGCATACGTGGGTCTCTCTGGCTTTGGTATAAATACCACTTTGAAAGTGCTAGGCTTGCTTTGAGGATCTGCATAGAGGTTCTTTTAGCACTGTGAACCCTTTCTGTAACATGATGGAATAAATTCCATCGACTCCTTGAATGGTTCGAATGTGCTGATCCCTCATTTCAGGTTGACCTTTATTTAATTTATCAATTGCAGGTACTTCCGTTAGCTTAGAGCCCGGGAAGTGTGTCTGCATCAGCTCTTGCAGACTGCTCTTGACTGACTTTGTGTATTTTCCGCTTTTGGTCTGCAGGGATCCAATGTTCTTTGCTTAAGGCTTTTTGAAGACGCGAACATGTGGGGACGTTTAAAACGTCTTCACAATATCAGAAAGCACGAAATGTTAGCTAAAAACTATAGAAAAGTGCAAACTTGTGTTTATGGAATGTCAAAAATAGCAGAAGAAATTTAAAAATTTTACCACAAAGCACTAATTTAATCACTTTTAGAAAATGCGATTCTATTTATAGAAAATTAAAAATCATAGCAAATCATAAAACATCAAAATATTTCAAGATAAAATCAAAATTTGACCGGAAAAGTCAAAAATTTTATTCAGTAAATATAAAAAATAGTAAATTCCAGCCTTGAAACAGCAAAAAATTGTTGTTTTGGTGCAAAAGTTTAAAAAATGTAAAAGATGAAATATCAAAATTATCAAAATATTGTCAGAAAGTTTCAAAATTAGGTAATATACTATTAAAAAGTGTAATATTGTAATTATAGAATTTCAAAAATGGCAAAATCCGGTCATAAAGTATAAAAATATTCTCAGAACGTACCAAATTTTTTCATAAACTGTTAGAAAATGCAAAAATTTATTTATGAAAAGTCAAAATTGGCCAAATTTTGTTATTAAATGCTCAAATATTATCAAAAAGAATTATAATTTGGCCAAAATAGTTGAAAAGTGCAAAATCTGGTTATACACTGTTAAAAAATTTACATATTTGTATGAAAAATAGCAAAATCCAACTATAAACAAATATTGTTACAAAGAAGCAAACAAAAATTAGATTTTGACATTTAAAAAAAATACATTTTTTGGTTTGAGATTTACATTTAAAGTTATTAAGTTAGATTTCTACGTTTTAATGTTGAAATGTTTTTTTGCGTGTTTTTTTTAATACATTATTACATTTGATGGCCGGATTTTTATATCTAAAGACCGAATTTTTGATATTTGATCTATATTATTACACTTTTTTTTGTTTTTGTGACTTTTTTAAATTAATTTTAAATTTTTTTGGCCAAACTTTTATATTTAATGACCGGATTTTGATATTTGAATTATATTTAGGACAGATTCTGTTATTTTAGGGTTGGTTTTTATGTTTCTGATGAATGAATCATGTATTAGTCAGATTTTGTCATTTTAATTACTTTTTAAGACCAAATGAGTTTTTAAACAAATTTATAGACTTTTTACATCTAATTTAATCTAAAGGCCGGATTTTTGATATTGGAATTGATTTTTGTTTGTTATATGCATTCGTTTACATATTTTTTTATGTTTGATTTCATAAAAAGAACTTATAATCGAGAATAAAGTATGCGCAATACTACCTAGAAAAACAAACATTAAAACTGAATAAAATCAATGATTATGAAAAATTTACAAATACCACATCAACTTACACCACACGCAAACCATTTGTTGATCTTATAATTTAATTAACTTCAAGCTACATTTCTTGTATACATAACATAATTTTATACGCCATTGGTACCGTGAAATAAACAAAAAATAAAATTTATTTATCAAAAAAGTTATTAATCAATTAATCATAATCAGTCATGCTTTATTATTAGTACGTTACGATTGTTAACCTTAATTGGCACAGATAAGGAAACCATATAAAACAGGTAATAAAACAAACATATAAAAATGTGAACTTAATCTATTTAAAATTAATTATATAACCAATAATTATCGGCTTAAAACAGGGAACATTTTTGTCAAAATAAATCCTACAAAAACTTAAATTGAAACATTTTATTTAAATAAATTAAAGCCAATTAAATTTCTTTTAAAATAACCAATAACTTAATAAGGTTGGCATTAAATTAACCAAATTATGGCAACATTGCATTTTTAGGTATAAACCAAAATTGTCAATTTTTTCAAAATAAATCTGAAATAAAAAATTAAATTAAATTTTTTTATTTAAATATATTGAAGCCAATTAAATTTTCTTCAAAATAACCTATAGCTTGTTAAGGTTGTTAATAAATTAACCAAACTATGGCATTATTGCATTTTTGGGTAAAAACTAAATTTGTCAATTTTTTCAAAATAAATCCAAAATAAAAGCTTAAATTAAATTTTTTTATTTAAATAAATTGAAGCCAATTGAATTTTCCTTAAAATGTCGTATAACTTGTTAAGGCTGGTTTTAAATTAACGAAACTATGGCTTCATTTCATTTTTGGGTAAAAACCAAATTTGTCAATGTTTTCAAAATAAATCTTAAATAAAAACCTGAAGTTAAAAATTTTATTTTAATAAATTGAAACTAATTAAATTTCCTTTAAAATGGCCTATAACTTGTTAAGGTTGTCATTAAATTAACCAAATTATGGCAACATTGCATTTTTGGGGGAAAATCAAATTATTCAATTTTTTCAAAATAAATCTTATATAAAAACTGAAATTGAAAATTTCGATGTAAACAAATTAAAGCCAATTAAATTTTCTTTAAAATAACTTATAATTTGTTAATGTTGTTATTACATTAATCAAACTATGGCAACATTGCATCTTTGGGTAAAAACTAATTTTGTTAATTTTTTCAAAATAAATTTGAAATAAAAACTTTAATTAAAATTTTTTTTTTTTAAATAAATTGAAGTCGATTAAATTGCCTTCAAAATGACTTATAACTTGTTAAGGTTGTTATTAAAATAACAAAACTATGGCAACATTGCATTTTTGGGCAAAAACCAAAATTGTCAATTTTTTCAAAATAAATCCGAAATAAAAACTTGAATTGCAAAATTTCATTTAAATAAATTGAAGTCAATTAAATTTTCTTTGAAATGGCCTATAATTTCTTAAGGTTGTCATTAAATTAACCAAATTATCTCAACATTGCATCTTTGAGTAAAAACCAATATTGTCAATTTTTTCAAAATAAATCTGAAATAAAAATTTTAATTGAAAATTTTGATTTAAATAAATTGAAGCCGATTAAATTGCCTTTAAAATGACCTATAATTTGTTAAGGTTTTAAATAAATTAATGAAACTATGGCAACTTTGCATTTTTTGGTAAAAACCAAAATTGTCAATTTTTTCAAAATAAATCCGAAATAAAAACTTGAATTAAAAATCTTGATTTAAATAAATTGAAGCCGATTAAATTGCCTTCAAAATGACTTATAACTTGTTAAGGTTGTTATTAGATTAACGAAACTATGGCAACATTGCATTTTTTGGTAAAAACCAAATTTGTTAATTTTTTCAAAATAAATCTGAAATAAAAATTTAAATTGAAAATTTTGATTTAAATAAATTGAAGCCAATTAAATTTCCATCAAAATGGCCTATAACTTGTTAAGGTTGTTATTAAATTAACCAAATTATAGCAACATTGCATTTTTGGGTAAAAACCAAAATTGTCAATTTTCTCAAAATAAATCTGAAATAAAAACTTTAATTGAAAATTTTGATTTAGATAAATTGAAGCTATTTAAATTTCCTTTAAAATGGCCTATAACTTAGTAAGGTTGTCATTAAATTAACGAAACTATGGCATTATTGCATTTTTGGGTAAAAACCAAATTTGTTAATTTTTTCAAAATAAATCTGAAATAAAAACTTAAATTGAAAATTTTGTTTTAAATAAATTGAAGCCAATTAAATTTTCTTTAGAATCACTTATAATTTGTTAAAGTTGTCTTTACATTAACAAAACTATGGCAACATTGCATCTTTGAGTAAAAACCAATATTGTCAATTTTTTCAAAATAAATCCAAAATAAAAGCTTAATTGAAAAATTTAATTTAAATAAATTGAAGCCAATTAAATTACCTTCAGAATGACCTATAATTTGTTAAAATTGTTATTAAATTAATATAACTATGGCAACATTGCATTTCTTGGTAAAAACCAAATTTGTTTTTTTTTAAATAAATGCGTAATAAAAACTTAAATTGAAATTTTTTATTTTAATAAATTAAAGCTAATTAAATTTTCTTTAAAATGACTAATAACTTGTTAAAGTTGGCATTAAATTAACCAAACTATGGTAACATTGCATTTTTGGGTAAAAACCAAAATTGTCAATTTTCTCAAAATAAATCCGAAATAAAAACTTGAATTAAAAATCTTGATTTAAATAAATTGAAGCCGATTAAATTGCCTTCAAAATGACTTATAACTTGTTAAGGTTGTTATTAGATTAACGAAACTATGGCAACATTGCATTTTTTGGTAAAAACCAAATTTGTTAATTTTTTCAAAATAAATCTGAAATAAAAATTTAAATTGAAAATTTTGATTTAAATAAATAGATGCCAATTAAATTTTCTTCAGAATCTCCTATAATTTGTTAAGGTTGTCATTACATTAACAAAACTATGGCAACATTGCATCTTTGAGTAAAAACCAAAATTGTCAATTTTCTCTAAATAAATTCGAAATAAAAACTTAAATTGAAAAATTTGATTTAAATAAATTGAAGCCGATTAAGTTGCCTTTAAAATGACCTATAATTTGTTAAGGTTGTCATTAAATTAAGCAAACTATGGCAATATTGCATTTTTGGGTAAAAACTAAAATTGTCAATTTTTTTAAAATAAATCAGAAATAAAAATTTAAATTGAAAATTTTGATTTAAATAAATTGAAGCCAATTAAATTTCTTTCAAAATAACCTATACGTTGTTAAAGTTGTCATTAAATTGACCAAATTATGGCAACATTGCATTTTTGGGAAAAAATCAAATTTGTCAATTTTTTCAAAATAAATCCGAAATATAATTATAAATTAAATAATTTTATTTAAATAAATTGAAGCCAATTAAATTTCCTTTAAAATAACTAATAATTTGTTAAGGTTGGCATTAATCTAATCAAACTATGGCAACATTGCATTTTTGGGTGAAAATCAAATTTGTCAATTTTTTCAAAATATATCCGAAATTAAAACTAAAATTGAAAAGTTTTATTTTAATAAAATAAAGTGAAATAAATTTCCTTTAAAATGACCTTTAACTTGTTAGGGTTCTCATTAATTTAACCAAACTATGGCCACATTGCATTTTTGGGTAAAAATCAAATTTGTCAATTTTTTCAAAATAAATCCGAAATATAAACTTAAAATAAATAATTTGGTTTAAATAAATTGAATCTAAATAAATTTCCTTCAAAATAACCTATATGTTGTTAAGGTTGTCATTAAATTGACCAAACTATAGCAACATTGCTGTTTTGGGAAAAAACTAAATTTGTCAATTTTTTCAAAATACATCCAAAATAAAAGCCTCAATTGAAAAATTTAATTTAAATAAATTGAAGCCAATTAAATTTCCTACAAAATAACCTGTAACTTGTTAAGGTTGTCAATAAATTAACCAAACTATGGCCACATTGCATTTTTGGGTAAAAACCAAATTTGTCAATTTTTTGAAAATTTACCTTAAATAAAAACATAAATTGAGAAATTTGATTTAAAATAAATTAAAGCCAATTAAGTTTTTTTTAAAATGACCTATAACTTGTTAAGGGTGTCATTAAATTAGCAAAACTATCTCAACATTGCGTTTTGTGTAAAAACCAATATTGTCAATTTTTTCAAAATAAATCTGAAATAAAAACTCAAATTGAAAAATTTTATTTAAATAAATTGAAGCCATTAAAATTCTCTTCAAATTGACCGATAATTTGTTACTGTTGTCATTAAATTAACCAAACTATGACAACATTGCATTTTAGGGGAAAAACTAAATTTGTCAATTTTTTCAAAATAAATCCAAAATAAAAGTTTAAATTGAAAAATTTAATTTAAATAAATTGAAGTTAATTAAATTTCTTTCAAAATTACCTATAACTTGTTAAGTTTGTCATTAAATTAACCAAACTACGGCAACATTGTATTTTTTGATAAAACCAATATTGTTAATTTTTTCAAAATAAATACGAAATAATGGTATACAATTAATTTAGTTAAAGATGATATTATTAATACATCCTTAATAGATTCAATTTTTATCGTATTAAACCCGTTAACATCAATTGATTATGTTTTAATGCATATATTCCCAATTTCCGTACAATTTTTTTTGAAATCAAACTCATTTCCTGATGTGACATCAACATAATAGAATAATCTTAAAATGCTATTAAATGTTTTTCTGTATCTTCTGATACATTTACAAAATATTTTATTAAAAATCACTTGCAGTTATTGCAGTTGGCATTTCATCAACTAAAACAAGCCATTTGGATTATTAAATTTAATGGAAGTTTCATGAAAATAATTACGTTTTATTACAATAGAAATGAACTTAGTAATGTGGAAAATATGTTCGATTGTTGCTTGTGTGCGGTTCAGATTAATTGAAAGGATGCGTTGATATTGTATTATGTTCTCTAATTACATTCCGTGCTAGGTAGGATAGAATATTAGCAGATATGGTGGAAAATATTGACTGTTATTTTTATTATTAATTTTTTCTATGTTAAGCTTAAAAAGCTTTTATATATAAATAGTTAATATAAACTAATATAATATTCAAAAGTAAGCAGCTTATGTAATGTTTGAATTGCTAAATAAACTACAACCGAACTGACCTTTCAAAACATCATGTTTTTATAATGAGAAGCTTTATAATATTCGTGGAAACAAATTCCGTATAATTTTAATTATAGGTTGTATTTCTACTTGAGTGTATTTGTTTAGCTTCACCTGCATAACAGAGCTTCACAATATAGAAACTGTCCGAACAAAATAATTACCCAAACTTTTGATCAATTATTACTATATGAACTTGATGTCAGTCCGAATTTAATTTAATTAACAGTTGCAATGGTTTGATTTGTGGAATTACAGTTTTAATTAAACTAATGATTTCTGTGTTTAATTAATTATTTTATTAATTTCATTATCATTATTAACGATATTTTAGGGCATATCAAATTATTGTTTAGTTTTCAGGAATTTTTTGTTGGTTTATTATATAATCTGTAATTGCGTTGAAAAATAGTCACAAAGATTGAGGAGCCTGGGGGTACGTGTGTTCATTATTTTTGTAAAACTATGGATATACTGGATTGCGTTTATAAAATGACGCAAATTATAATACGGCGGCCATTTTGTGTGTGACTTGCTAAAACTAAACATTTATTTAAAGCAGCTTACATTTTATCAATTTTGAATTTTCAACATTTAAAACATGCATTGTATGCTATTAACATTGTAAAGTAACTATTAAAATATTCCGGACAACAATTGGTTAATTGGATCTGAAGATAAAACCAAAAATGCGTTTGTGGTAAATAATTAATATCTATCAACTTAAACCAAATTTTGAGTCAACATTATTACACGTATTGTTGACATTTTACTATTATAGTTAAATTTTGTACATGCATGGGTTTTTGCAGTACAGTAATTTAAAAAATAAAAACTTAAAAATTCTTTAAAAAAAGTAATCCCATATAACGTTTTAACGACAAACAGTAGTAAAACATCACAAAACATAAGCCATTTACGTAGCCTATTTAAATTTTTATTTGTAAACTTTATGTGCGTTTCATCTAGATTGCAAGTGATTTTTTATATACGCAATAAACTGAATTAATTTTTTCAATGTAATTACTAACTAAAATAAGTGTTAACATTGTATATATTATGTATATGATGATAACGTTGAAGTTTACTTAAAGTTTTAAGAAAATCGGTTTGTAAATAAATGCAAAAGAAAAAAATAATATTCAATTTTCAGAATAACAGTTTTTGTTTTATTGCACGCTACTGTTTTATTTACAAAATAATTTTTATTAAATTTTCACAGAATTTCAACATTGTTACCATATATGTAATGCATATAATCCAAACAACTTATTTTAGTTAGTAATTCCTCTGGAGGATTTAATATAAAAAATTACTTCCATTGCAGATGGCACGCACAAAACATTTACAAATAAAAATTTAATTGCACCATGTAAATGGCTTATATTTTGTGCTGCTTTAAGATTGTTGCAGATTTGTGTACTATTGTTCTTAAAAAAGTCGTGCAGATTTACCTTTTTTAGGAATTTTCAAGTTCTTTTTGTTTCAAATTGCTGTACTGCAAAAATTACTGCATATACAAAGTTTGATTAAGATAATAAAACGTCAGTAATACGTGTAGTAATGTTGTCTAAAAATTTGGCTTAAGTTGGTATGTTAATTTTAAAGATATCAGTTGTTAATTAAAAACACATTTTTGGTCTTAACTTTGGACCTAATTAAGCAATTTTTATCCGATTTATTTAAATGGTTTTATTTTATTGTTAATAACATACAATGTATGTAATAAATGTTTAAAACTTTAAAATAATAGAATGTAAAAGGTTTTTAATATTTGTTTTGTATTACTAAGTCACACTCAAAATGGCCGCTATAAAATAATTTGCTTTACTACAGAAACGCATCAATATAGGGAAAACATGATAATTACTTGCCATAAAGCTGGGAAATTAAGATTAAGTTGTCAATAGTGAGCACAAAGTACATGCTTTTGCTAATTTATCACTCTCTCAACAGTAATCACCGAGAATTTATAGATTTTTTAGAAGAACTTATAGATTAATTGGTTACGTTAAATTTTAAAATAATTATATTAGGTGATTTTAATATTAACTGGGAGGATGTTGATCATGTTTACACTAAAAGATTAAACAGCATTATTTCTAGTTGTGGTATGCAACAAATTGTAAATTTTTCGACAAGAAAAACTAATTTAACATCATCAATTATTGATTTAGGTATAACAAATGACTACGGTTTAATAACTTATTGTGAAGACACTAAAATAACTGATCATGAAACCCTAGTAGTATTCCTTAAATTTAAATCTAAAGAAAAAAATTCAAAAATTGTAGAATCTATAAGTAAATGAAAATATTATAAAAACTGTATCACTCTAATTGAAGCCGACTTTCCTCCACTAGTATAAATACTTTATATACTTATTTTCTTCATAATGTAACTACTGTGCTAGATAGTCACAGCTCAATTACTAGTATTACTAATAAAGTTAATCATTCTCCGTGGATAAATAAAGATACTATAAAACTGCGTCAGCAAAGAGATAATTTATATAAAAAGTTAAAATTCTCTAACCTAGTTTCAGATTGGAACCAATATAAAAAAAATAGAAATAAAGTAGTTTTCTCAATAAAAAAAAATATTTTGAACAAAAAATAGATAATAATGCAGAAATTAATTTATTACCTAGTATAGAAAATTCTAGAATCAGTAGTACATAAACAACTTCTTGAGTATTTTGAAAGTAATAATTTATTAACAGATAGACCATCAGGTTTTCGTAAAAAACACTTATGCAAAACGGCTCTACAATTGATAATTACAGAATGGAAAAAGAAAATAGATAAAAATAAAAAGATTGTTGCAATATTTCTAGATTTTAAACGAGCGTTCGAAACAGTTAGCCGAAATACACTATTAAGAAAACTTAAATACTATGGCTTAAATGGTATAGTATTTAAATGGGTTGAAAATTATTTATCTGGCAGATATCAAATCACAAGTTTCAATCAGGAACGATCCAATAAAATATTAAATTAACATGGTGTGCCACAGGGTAGTGTCTTTGGACCATTTTTATTTATTATATATATAAACGACATATGCAGTATTATCAATCATTGTCAAATAAAATTATTTGCTGATGACACATTATTATATCTCTCTGGGGATGTTATTAATGATATAATTCCAAACATTAACGTAGATTTTGAAGCATTTTTCAAAGTGGTTAGCGTTTTAAAATCAACAGGAGTGGTTCTTGGTTCAACAAACCAATTTGATTTTCAATCTAACTTAGTCATAAACAACGATAAAATTAATATAATAGGTTACAGAAATCAAATACTTAGGTAAATTAAAATTTGATAGGCATTTTGAAGAGCTAGTAAAAAGTCAAAAATTGTTTTTTTGAGAAGAATATCAAGTGATATGTCAATGCATAGCAGAATTTTGGTTTATAATACTATCGTAAGGCCTTACTATCAATACTGCATAACAATTTTATACATGTTAAATGAAACACAAAAAAAGAAACTTATCATGCTACAAAATAGAGCAATGAGATCTATTTTGAAGTGTAATAAGTATACACCAATTTCTCTTATGCTGAGTACATTAAATTGGGTGTCAATCTCAGAAACAATTTATGTTTATACTATGTTGTTTATTTTTAAAATAAAAAATAAAATGTTGCCCGAATACCTTAATAGTGATATGAACACTAATATTCATGAGTACCCAACTAGAAGTAAAAATGATTTTAGAGTAGTTAGAATTAAAAAATCTGCCACATCTAACTATTTGGTTTATAACGGATTTGTTCAGTTTAATAATTAGCACAATGATATAAAAAACGCGTCAAACAACAACTAATTTAAAAAAGCACTTTGTGGTCATATTATTGACAATAGATAATTTAATTTAAATTAAATAATAGAAATTTTAATTTTAATTATTTGCTATATTTAAGAAAGTTTTAACCATAATTTTATTTTGTTTTTTTTAATATGTATATGTTTTATATCAACATTACGATATTTTAAAATGTGTGTATTTGTATATGTACTGTATTATTTTATTTCTTTTGTATATGTTGCTATATGCTAAATAAAGTGATTTATTATTATTAAAATAAATCTAGCAAACAATTTGCAAAAATGCATAGTTTGGTCTGAAACGCATATTACTCAACAAATTTGAACAAACAATCATTAAATTTGTTGCTTTGCAATTAAGATTTGCAGTTGGAAAAAATAATTTAATTTAATTTGTCAAATTGCAATTCAAAAAATTAAATCTAACTTGTCGCTTTGCATTTAGAAAAAAAATTAATTTAATTTATTGCTTCAAAGTTAGAAAAAAAATTAAACTTGTCGCTTCACAATTTAAAAAAACATAAATTTATATTTTCAATTAAATAAAAATTTAATTAATTTGTCGCTTTACAATTATAAAATTTTAAATTTATATTGTTGCTTTGGGATTAAAAAAAATTTGCAGTTTTAAAAAAATAATTAAATTTAATTTGTCGCTTTGCGATTTGGAAAAAAAAATTAAATTTGTCGCTTTGCATTAAGAAAATAAATAATTTAATTTAGATTGTTTTTTTCTTTATTTGTCGCTTTGCGATTTGTAAAAGAAAACTATTTTTTTCATTGTCGCTTCGCGGTATGTTCGCAATCCGTATTTTTTTTTAATTGTCGTTATTTAAAAATGAAAAAACTTTTTATCTAATTAGTCGCTTTGCAATTTGTTCAAAAATAATAATTTTATTTAATTAATTTTCTTACTTTGTTGCTTCGCGATTTGTACAAAAAAAAAAATTTAAATGATCGCTTTGCAATTAAAAAAATAAAATTTAATTTGTCGCTTCACAATTAAAACAAAAAACTTTGCGATTAAAAAAATACACTGTATTAAACCACTCAATAATTATAAATTCTGTTCCCGCCCACCCGCTCAAGTGTTAGATATTAAGACATTTGTTATTGTGCCACCTCTGATGTATTAGTGACATCTGTCATTCAATCTGTCACATTAAAAACAGCAGAAACGCAACAAGAGTGATATTAAGCAAATTTCTTTATGACAAACACTTGGGCGGGTGGGCGGAAACACTGTATCAAACTACCGGTCCAATAATTATAAACTGTGTTCCCGCCCATCGAGAAATTTGCGTATTCTTACACTTGGTGCGTTTCTGCTGTTTTTATTGTAACAGATTGAATGTTGTCACTAATACGTCAGAGGCGAGTGTAATAACAAATTTCTTGATAACTAACATTTGAGCAGGCGGGCGGGAACACAGTTTATAATTATTGGAACGGTGGTTTGATACAGTGTTCCCGACCACCCACCCAAGTGTTAGTTATCAAGAAATTTGTTAATGTACCCACCTCTGCCGTATTAGTGACAACTGTCATTCAATAAAAACAGCAGAATCGCAACAAGTAGAGAAATAAGTAAATTTCTTAATAACAAACACTTGGGCGGGTGGGCGGGAAGACCGTATCAAAACACCGTTCCAATAATTATAAACTGTGTTCCCGTCTACCCGCCCAAGTATTAGTTATCAAGAAAACTGTTATTGTACTCACTTTTGACGTATTAGTGACAAATGTCATTTAATCTGTCACATTAAAAACAGCAGAAACGCAACAAATAAAGAAATAAGTAAATTTCTTAATAACAAACACTTGGGCGGGTGGGCGCGAACACTGTATCAAACCACCGGTATATAATAAATAATTATAAACAAAAAGCTATTATTGCTTCAAATTTAGCAAAAAACGCATAAATAAATCTACCAATCTATAATTCGCTCAGAAATGCATTTATTTCAGCTAAATTTGTATAGAAAAATCAACAACAAATTTGGTTAATTTAAAAAATTGGTCAATAGTTGGTCAAAAATTGCAATTTTTGCTTCTAAACTAGTTTAAAGTTTGCTGAATACGTATTTTCTTATAATTTGCTTAAAAATGCATTTATAAGCAAAATACCACAGAAAAAAACAAAAAATAAATTTAATAATTAAAAATATTGCTCAAAAAGTGCATTTTTTGCTTCTAAATTCTTAATTTTTTGCAGAATAGGTATTTTTTTATAATTTGCTCAGAAATTCCTTTACCTAAGCAAAATATAAGTGCATTTTTATAATAATTTTTTAAACAACGTAATTGGTTGATTTAAAAAATTACTTTAAAAAGCTATTATTGCATCACGTTTAACAAAAAGTTTACAAGAAATGCATAAAACTACCAAGAAATTTGTAGAAAGTGCGTTTTTTTTAATATTTTGCTCAGAAATGCATTTATTTCAGCAAAATCTATACTAAAAATTAAATAATAGTTGATTTAAAAGCTTTAAAAAACTGTTACTGCATTAGGTTCAACAAAACATTGGCGAGAAGTGCATAATAATTTTGCAAAAAATGCATTTTTTCAATAATTTGCTTACAAATGTATTTATTTCAGCAAAATCTAAATAGATAAACAATCAAATAATTTAAAAAATGCTCTAAAAAGCGGTTATTGCATTAGGTTTAACAAAAAAATTGTAAAAAACGCATAAAGGTACCGAGAAACTTAGCAGAAAATGCATTTTTTCAATAATTTGCTTAGAAATTTATTTATTTCAGCAAAATCTAAACAGAAAATCAAACAACGCTAGTGGTTGATTTTAAAAAAGGCTCTGATAAGTTTTATTATTGTATTAAATTCAATAAGAAAATTACAAAAACGCATAAAACTACTGAGAAGTTTTTAGAAAATTAGTTTTTATTTATAATTCGTTTAGAAATTTGTTAATTTTAACAAAATCTTTACAAAAAATGAAACAGTTGTTGATTTTAAAGCTTTGAAAACTGTTAATGTATTAGGTTTAATAAAAAATTGGCGAAAAGTGCATAAAGAAATTTGCAAAAATGCATTTTTTTCAGCAAAATTTATACAAAAAATCAAACAACGCATTGGTTGATTGTTCTTAAAAGCTATTATTACGTTCAGTTTATCAAAAAAATTGTAAAAAACGCATAAAGCTACCTAGAAGTTTTGCAGAAAATGCGTTTTTTGAATTATTTGCTCAGAAATGCATTTATTTCAGCAAAATCTATATATAAATATATATACTTAAAATCAAATAATGGTTGAGCTCTAAAATGCTGTTACTACATTAGGATTAACAAAAAAATTGGCGAGAAGTGCATAAAGTTACCAAAAAATTTGCAAAAAATGCATTTTGTATAATTTGATCACAAATGGGTTTATTTCAGCAAAATCTAAACACAACATTAATCAAAGCGTTTGGTTGATTTAAAAAAAGACTTTAAAATGCTATTATTGCATCAGATTCAACAAAAAATTTGCAAAAAACGTATAAAACTACCAAGAAATTTATAGAAAATGCGTTTTTTTAATAATTTGCTCAGAATTTCATTTATGGTTGATTTAAAACCTCTAAAAAGCTAATACTTCATTTAGTTCAAGAAAAAATTGGCAATAAAGTGCATAAAGTTACCAAAAAATTTGCATTTTTTTTTCAGCAAAGTTTATACCAAAAATTAAACAACACATTTGGTTAACTTAAGAATTTGTTCTAAAAAGCTATTATTTCATCAAACTTTAACAAAAAGTTTCCAAAAACGTATGAAACTATCGAGAAACTTGCAGAAAATGCATTTTTCCAAAAATTTGCTCAGAAATGCATTTATTTCAGCAAAATCTTTACAGAAAATCAAACAAAGGTTGATTTAAAAGCTTTAAAAAGCTGTTACTGCATTAGTTTCAATTTTTTTTTACAAAAACTGCATAAAGGTACCTAAAAAATGCTATAAAATTTCTTTAATAATTTGTTTAGAAATGCATTTATCTCAGCAAAATTTATACAGAAAATCAAACAACACATTTGTTTGATTTAAAAAAATGCTTTAAAAAGCTGTTATTGCATCAAATTCAACAAAAAATGTGCAAAAAACTCATATAACTACCTTGAAATTTGCAGAAAATGCCTTTTTTTAATAATTATCTTAGGAATCGATTTAATTTTGCAAAATCTATATCTAAACAGAAAATCATACAACGCATTTGGTTGATTTAAGAAAATGCTCTAAAAAGCTATAATTGAATCAAGTTTAATAAAAAAATGTGCAAAAAACTCATAAAACTACCAAGAAATTTGTAGAAAATGTGTTTTTTATTAATAATTTGATCAGAAATGCATTTATTTTAGCAAAATCTTTACAGAAAATCAAACAATGATTGATTTATAAGCTCTAAAAAGCTGCTACTGTATTAGGTTTAACAACAAAATTGGCAGGAAGTGCATAAAATTACCGAGAAATTTGCAAAAAATGCATATTTTTAATTATTTGCTCACAAATGCATTTATTTCAGCAAAATCTATACAAAAATTAAAAAAGGTTGATTTAAAAGCTCTAGAAAGTTGTTATTGTATTAGGTTCAACAATAAATTGACGAGAAGCGCATAAAATTTCCGAGAAATTTGCAAAAAATGCATTTTTTTTCCATAATTTGCTCACAAATAGGTTAATTTCAGCAAAATCTATACAGAAAATTGAACAACATGTTTGGTTGATTTAAAAAATTGCTCTAAAAATCAGTTTTTGTATCAAGTTTAACAAAAATTTTTCAAAAGGCGCATAAAACTACCGAGAAATTTGTAGAAAATGCGCTTTTTAAATCATTTGCTTAGAAATTCATGTATTTTAGCAAACTATTTACAGAAAATCAAATAATGGTTGATTAAAAATTTCTAAAAAGCTGTTACTGCAGTCGGTTCAACACAAAATTGGCGAGAAGCGCATAAAGTTACCAAGAAATTTGCAAAAAATGCATGTTTTTCAATAATTTGCTCACAAATACATTTATTTCATCAAAATCTAAACAGAAAATTAAATAACGCATTTGGTTGATTTGAGAAAATGCTCTAAAAAGCTATAATTGAATCAAGTTCAACAGAAAAAATGTGAAAATAACACAAAAACTCATAAAACTACCAAGAAATTTGTAGAAAATGATTTTTTTCAATAATTTGTTCAGAAATGCATTTATTTCAGCAAAATCTATACAGAAAATCAAACATTGCATTTGGATGGTTACAAAAAATGCTCTAGAAAATTGTTATTGTATAAGGTATATTAACAAAAAGTTTGAAAAACGCATAAAGCTATCGAGAAATATGCAGAAATCACATTTTTCTAAAAATTTGCTAAGAAATGCATTTATCTCAACAAAATCTATACAGAAAATTTGGTTTATTTACAAAACTACGTTAAAAAGCTGTTACTGCTTGAGGCTCAACCAAAAATTTGCGAGAAATTCATAAAGCTACGGAGAAAATCAGAAAATTATTTTTTTTAATAATTCAATCAGAAATGTATGTACTTTAGCAAAATTTATGCAGCAATGCATTTCGTTGATTTAAAAATTGCTATAAAAAAGCTTAATGTTTATTGAAAAATTTGTTCAAAAATTAATTTTCCTCAAAACTGTAGCAGAAAAACCAACAAAGCATTTGCAATGCGTTTCTTGTTGTAAACTTTACTTCAAAAAGTGCATTTTTTTCCGCAGTTTGTTTCATAAAATGCATTTACTTCAGCAAAATATAGCAAAAAAACTAACGACGCATTTGGATAATTTAAAAAATTGTTCAAAAAGTGCATTTCGAGTTTGAAGCTCCCAAAAATGTTTGCAAAAAGTTAATTTTTTTAGTAATTTGCTTAGAAATGCATTTAAATTAGCAAAATCTATACAGAACGTAATCAACGCATTTGCTTGTGTTTAAAAATTGCTATTATAGCATCAAATTTAACAAAAAATTGCGAAAAACGTATAAAGCTATCTAGAATTTTTTAGAAAATACATTTGGTTTAATAATTTGCTCAGAAACTTATAATGCATTTAGTCGATTCAAAAATTGCTATATAAAACTTTAATTTTATAGAAAATTTGCAAAAACCGCATAAATCTACGGAGAAATTTGCAAAAAAAAGCGTTTTTTTAATAATTTGTCCAGAAATTCATTTGCCTTAGCAAAATATATTAGAAAAACCAACAATACATTTGGATAATTTAAAAAAATTGCTTAAAAAGTTTATTTCTTGCTTGAAACTTACACAAAAATTTGCCAAAAATGCATTAACTTCAGCAAAATGTATACAGAAAAACCAATAACGCATTTAGTTGCTTTAAAAAATAATTATTGCTCTAAGAATAAAAAAATGTGCAAAAAACGCATAAAGCTAACAAGAAATTTGCAGAAAATGCATTTTTTACAATAATTTGCTCAGAAATGCATTTACCTCAGTAAAATGTAGCAGAAAAACTAATGACGCATTTGGATAATTTAAGAAATTGCTCAAAAAGTACATTTCTTGTTTCAAACTCTCAAAAAAAAAATGCAAAAAATGATCTCGGCAAAATTTATACAGAAAACCATAAAACGCTATAAAGTTATTATTGCATCAAGTTTAACAAAAAAAATGTGCAATAAACGCATAAAGCTATCAAGAAATTTGCAAAATCTATACAGAAAAACTAACAACACATTTAGTTAGTTTAAAAATTTGCTGTAAAAAGGTACGATTGCATTAAGTTCAACTAAAAGTTTTCCAAAAACTAACGAGAAATTTTCAGAAAATATTTGTTTTAAATATTTTGCTCAGAAATGCATTTACCTCAGCAAAATCTTTACAAAAAACCGATAATGCGTTTACTTGATTTAAAAATTGCTATAAAAGCTTCAAGTTTGTTGAAAAATTTGCAAAGTACAATTCATACGAAATATTTAATCATTGCTTTGACTATGAAGAGTTATATGTGTTATTTTAATCACATTAAAGAGGTGGAAGATTTGATTAAATCTAATCTTAATGCTTTTTGGGGATAAGTCAAATCTAAACGTAGTAGCAACAAGGTTCCTTCTACTTTTATAGATGGTGTTTCTCAAATTGACACTAGTGATGGTATAGTAGATCTTTTTGCAATCCAATAACTATACCTTCCCACCTATTCATACTCATATAAATGAATCGCGTCTTGTTCTAAAAATATCTGATAGTTCATTAAGTACGGAACTATCAACATTGAAGTCCAACAACTGTCCAGGGACTGAAAGATTGACTGTTTCTTTCCCTAACAAGTGTGCATTTGATCTAAGCCGACCTTTGTAGCTTTTATTTAATTTATCTCTAACCACTGGTACTTTTTCTACTTGCTGGTAACAAGCTTTTATCACTTCTGTACATAAATCTGGTGCCAAAAATGATGTTAAAAACTATAGGCCTATATTAATTTTATTGGTTGTGCCAAAAGTTTTTGAAAAGCTAGTTACAAGACATTTGTCTACCGCTCTGCAATTGGAATTTGCCTTTAACCAACGCGGTTTTCAAACTGGTAAATCAACATCTTCCAACCTCTTATTATATGAAGCTTATATTACTGATGCGCTCGAAGACCGATTTTAGGTAGATTCAATTTATACTGACTTTTCAAAAGCTTTTGATACCGTTGATCACAAAACACTAATTAGTAAATTGCATTGTTGTTGCATTGATGGAATTTTATTACAGTGGATTCAATCTTATTTATCGAACAGATTCCAAGTTGTTCGCATTGGTCAATGCGTTTGTCGTAGTATTGACATTACGTCAGGGGTTCCTCAGGGATTACACCTAGGACTTCTGCTGTTCAACAATGTAGGAAAGTGTTCTACGAATGCGCGCTGTTTATGTTTGCTGACGACATAAAAATCTTTATAAGAATTCATACATTAGACGATGCTTCACTACTTGATAAGGAGGTGCAGACTTTTTCTAGTTGGTGTCAAACTGTCTATCACTTAATTTAAATAAGTGCAAAGTATTGACATTTTCTAGACGTAAGTCTACGGTGGTATATAGATACTTCTTGATAGATGAACCGCTGTCGAGGGTTAACACTATTTGTGATTTAAGCGTGACGTTTGACTCTAACTTACCATCATTTACTTCGCATATCAATATCATTATGGCTAAAGTATTTCAGCTGTTAGATTTTGTCAAGCAAAATTCCAAAGAGTTTTGTGATCTTAAAACCATTGTTATTCTTTACAACGCTTTAGTATGCCCGCATCTCGAAAATTGCTCCAATGTGGGGTCTCCATATACCTTAACAGGTAAGGAAAAAGTTGAACAAATTAAAAAAAAAAATTGTTTGTTTCTTAGCATATAAATGCCACATTGTTGTCAGCTACGAGGAACTGCTGTCTATTTTTAATTTGACCAGTCTTGAGAAAAGACGTTTTAACTAACGCTAATAAGATAAATGTAGATTTTTTTAGGGATTTTATTAATACTCTGCGCCGTGCCCTTAACACACAGTTGTGATCTTTTTGTATATTAAATATTTGTTTTTATTTTAAATTTTAGTACTTATTAGTAATTTTATATGTTAGTTATTGTATTTTCAAACTGTATATATTCATACTTGTAATGGCCTCCGTTAAGTAATAAATAAATAAATAAATAAATAAATAAAAAATCTAATCAGAAAATCAAACAACACATTTGTTTGATTTAAAAATTGCTTTTAAAAGCTATTTATTCTTGCATCAAACTCAACAAAAAGTTTGCAGAAAACGCATAAAACTACCGAGAAATTTAAAGAAAAAGCGTTTTCTTTTAATAATTTGCTCAGAAATTCATTTATTTTAGTAAAATTTATACATAAAATTGTACAATACATTTGGTTGGTTTAAAAAATTGCTTTAAATAGTTATTACTGTATCAAGTTCAACAAAAAAATATATGCAAAAATTGCATAAAACTATCGAAAAATTTGTAAAAACTGCGTTTGATTATATAATTTGCTCAGAAATACATTTATTTCAGCAAAATTATTACATTTAATTTAAAAGCTGTTACTGCATTAGGTTCAACAAAAAATTGGCAAAAAGTGCATAAAAGTTACCAAGAAATTTGCAAAAAAAGCATTTTTTTCAATAATTTGGTCACAAATGCATTTATTTCAGCAAAATCTATACAGAAAATCAAACAACGCATTGGTTGATTTATAAAATTGTTCTTAAAAGCTATTATTGCATCCAGTTTATTAAAAATCTATACTAAAAATCAAATAATGGTTGATTTAAAAGCTCTAAAAAGCTGTTACTGAATTAGGTTCAACAAAAAATTGGCGAATTACAAAAAATTGGCGAATTAGGTTGAACAAAAAATGGGCGAGAAGGGCATAAAGTTACCAAAAAATTTGCAAAAAATGCATTTTTTCAATAATTTGCTCATAAATACATTTAATTTAGCAAAATCTAAACAGAAAATCAAACAACGCATTTGGTTGATTTAAAAAATGCTTTAAAAAGCTAAACTACCGGGAAATGTGTAAAAAATGCATTTTTTTAATAATTTGCTTAGAAATTCATTTATTTTATCAAAATCTATACTGAAAATTAAACAATGGTTGATTTAAAAGCACCAAAAAGCTGTTACTGCATTAGGTTTAATAAAAAATTGGCGAGAAATGCATAAAGTTACTTAGAAATGTGTTTATTTCAGCAAAATCTATACAGAAAATCAAACGATGGTTGGTTTAAAAGCTTTAAGAAGCAGTTACTGCATTAGGTTCAATAAAAAATTGGCTGAAAAGTTACTGAAAAATTTGCAAAAAATGCATTTTTTTAAATAATTTACTCACAAATGCATTTATTTCAGCAAAATCTAAACAGAAAATCAAACAACCCATTTGGTTGATTTAAAAAAAAATCAACCAAGAAGTTTGCAGAAAACGAATTTTGTATAATAATTCGTTCAGAAATGCATTTACCTACCTCAAAAATGTAACAGAAAAACACATTTGGATCATTTAAAAAAAATGCTTAAAAAATGAGTTTCTTGCTTCAAACTTTCTAAAAATTACCGAAATATAGCAGAAAAACTAACACAACGCATTTGGATAATTTAGAAAATTGCTCAAAAAGTACATTTCTAGCTTTAAACTCCCAAAATGTTTTCAAAAAGTGCATTTTCCCATAATTTGCTTAAAAATGTATTTAAATTAGCAAAATCTATACAGAAAAGTATACAACGCGTTTGGTTGATTTTAAAAATTGCTCCCAAAAATTATTATTTTATCAAATTCAACAAAAAATTTGTTAAAAACGTATTAAAGCTACCAGAAAATGCATTTATTTCAATAATTTGCTCAAAAATCAATTGATTTAAAAACTGCTAAGCTTCAATTTTAGTGAAAATTTGCATAATAAAAACGCATTTTCTGCTCAGAAATGCATTTGCCTTAGCAAAATACACAAAAACTAACGATGTATTTGGATAATTTTATGAAATTTTTCAAAAATTGCATTCTTTGCTTCAAACTTTCAAGAAATTTGCAAAAAATGCAATTTTGCTTTTTTTAAAATTAAAAACCAATAACGCATTTGGTTGCTTTTAAAAATTGCCCTAAAAAGCTATTATTGCATCAAGTTCAACAAAAAATTTGCAAAAAACGCAGAAAGCAATCGATAAATTTGCAAAATCTTTACAGAAATACTAACAACACATTTGATTGGTTTAAAAAAATGTTCTAAAAGGTATGATTGCATCAAGTTTAACAAAAAGTTTGCCAAAAACTACCGAGAATTTTACAGAAAATATGTTTTTAATATTTTGCTCAGAAACTCATTTATCTTAGCAAAATTTTTACAGAAAAACCAATAACGCATTTAAAAATTGCTATAATAGCTTTAAATTTAAGAAAAAATTGCAAAAAACACAGTAATAACGTTTTTTAATAAGAGCGGATAGATGTTGAAATGGAATAAAACAATCTGGATGAGGTATTATCAAAATTCTTTTTTTATTTAAAAGCCTATGTATGCCATTAAGTGTGGAATATAGCTTCTTATGGTGGCACGGATCCGAGTGGTTCAATTTTCAATGATTCTTTCGCATACATCCGGCTGAATTTGAGCGATGGTTTGTGTTATGTTCACTTTTATGGCATCGGACGATAGTGGTTTATTTGCATAGACCTGCGACTTCAAGAAACCCCACAAGAAAAGTCAAGCGTGGTCAAATTGCATAACCTTACCCTCAAAACGTTTATGCAGAATGTCAATTGTGCCGTCCGTTGTGTGGCACGTAGCGCCGTCTTGCTGGAACCACATGTCGTTTAGGTACATATGGTTCAATTTGGGCCATAAAAAATTGGTTATCATTGTTCTGTAGTTGTTGTGACCGCCTCAACAACGTCGTTTACAAAAAAGTACGGACCAATGTCGCCGCCGGCCCAAAATCCACACTAAACGGTAACTTTTTGAGGATGCATTTTCACCTGGTAAACCTCGTGTAGGTTGGTGTCGTCCTATATACGGCAATTTTGCTTGTTAACCATTAACCATTCATCTAAAAATGCTCCTTGTTGCTAAAATGATTTTTCCGCCAAAATTAGGGTCTTCTTCCAAACGATTCGAAGCCCAGTCAGTCTATGGTCATAAACTTTGAGTTCCTGGGTCAATTGAATCTTGTACGTGTGTAGGCCTAAGTCCCAACGCAAAATTTGAGAAATTGAAGTCTGCTAAAGCCCTAGTTCTTGTGCACGGCGAGGAATCGACTGCCTTGTGTTCTGCTGTACATTTTCTCAGACCGCGGCAATATTCTCCGCCGATCTTGCATTCCCTGAACGTACAGGTGTTGGCTGATTATTTACCAAACTTGTCGTCTCAAATTTGGCCACCAAACGTTGAAGAGTCGACTGTCAAGAACCACCACGTCTACCGTAAAGTGGGCGAAATGTGCGCAACTTTTGCACTAACAAACACTCATTTTGATAACAAAGTTTTATCATTTGAAAGTGCTGTTTAATCGTGTAACTTGCCAAGGTGATTTGGCATAAGTAACTGACTAATAAACAAAAGATTTGATACATGTCACCAAAACAAAATGGCCATCACGAGCCGCCAAAATCTATCCGCGCCAACTGAAAAACTCTTTATATATAACCGAGAATCCAACGTCGCATTTGGATCATTCAAAAATTGCTTAAAAAGTGCATTTTTTGATTCAAAATGAAAAAAAATTAAAATAAGTGCATTTTTTTTTCTAAATTTGCTTAGAAATGCATTTACCTTAGTAAAACTAGACAGATAAAACCTACAACGCTTTTAGTGGATTTTAGAAATTGCTCTAAGAAGCTATTGTCGTTCAAGTTTACAAGAATTTTTTTTTTTTGAATATGTATTTAGATTAGATTTAGATAAATTAGATTAAAAAAATCGCTTTAACAAGTTATTATAAACTAAAAAATTTGCAATAAACGCATTTTAAGTTATTTAATTCTTTTTACACAAAAAATTGCACGAAACTGTTAAAAATATGTTTAGAATGTAAATTTGTAGTCTGAAAACCTTCACAATTTGCTTAAAAACCATATCGATTGTATAAAATTGGTGAAAGTTTAAAAGAATGATTAAAATTGCTCAGTAAATAAATGAGCAATATTTATTTAAACCAAACTAAATTTGCTAAGGAAAAACGTTACTTGCATCAGATACTTTATATATTGCTCAGAAAACTAAGTAATTGTTTTAAACTGATTAAAAAAATTACATAGAAAATAGATTCATTGATTGAAATCATAAAAACTTTAATATAATAAATAATTCAACAAAAAAAAAGTTTTTAAATTGCTAAAAAGTGCGTTTCTTACATAACATTCTTCAAAAAGGCCTAAGAAAACAAATTAACTGCTTCAGACTGATTAAAAAACTGCTCAAAAATGCATTTTTTGATCTAATCTCACTAACTTTTTTTGCAAAAAATGCTTTTTTCTATAATTTGCTTTTAAATTAGCAAAAACTATACAAAAAATCAAAGAGCACAAAAAAAATTGCGAAAACCATATAAAGCTACCGAGAAATTTGCAGAAAATGCTTTTTTTGCAATAATTTGTTTATAAATGCATTAACTTTAGCAAAATCTATATAAAAAACTAACAACGCATTTGGTTAATTAAAAAAATTACTCAAAAAGTGCATTGCTTTCAAATCTTCTAAAAAAATTGCAGAATACGTTTTTTTTTTTACAATTTGCTTAGAAATGCTTCTACCTGAGCAAAATACATTCAGAAAAACTTAACTATGTTTTAAAAATATTGCTTAAATAAGCTATAATTGTTTAAAGTTGATCAAAAAATTTGCATGAACTTACCGAGTAGTTTGCAGAAAACGCACTTCTTCCATAATTTGCTTAGAAATGCAATTATATCAGCAACATCTATTCGGAAAACATACAGCGGTAACATTTGGTTAATTTAATTTATTTTAAAGCTATTTTTGTATCAAATTTAACAAAAAAAAAAACGCATAAAGCTACCGAGAAGTTTGCAAAAAATGCTTTTTTTCAAGCATTTGCTCAGGAATGCATTTACAAGAAATTGGTCAAATAGTGCATTTTTTGCTTTAAACTCTCAAAAAAATTTGCAAAATTTACAGTTTTTCTTAATTTTGCTTAATCAAATCTTTGCTTTATCAAAATCTATATAGAAAAACTAACAACACATTTGGTTGATTTAAAAAAAATGCTTTTATTAGCTATGATTGCATCAAGTTTAACAAAAAGTTTGTAAAAAACGCAAATTTTTAGATTTTTTTAATAATTAGCTCAGAAATGAATTTACTTCAGCAAAATTTTTACAATAAAACCAACAATGCATTTAGTTGATTTAAAAATTGCAATAAATTGCTTCAAGTTTGTTGAATTAAAAGAAAAAAATGCATAAATCAACTGAGCAACTTGCAAAAAAAGATTTTTTTTTAATAATTTGCTCAAAAATGCAATCTCTTTTGCAAAATATAGCAGAAAAACTAACGACACATTTGGATGGTTTAGAAAATTGCTCAAAAATGCATTTCTCAAAAAAAATTACATAAATTGCATTTTTTCCATCATTATAGCTTAGCAATGCATTAAAATCAGCAAAAAAAGTTATTTTTGCATCAAGTTAAACAAAAAATTTCAAAAATTGCATGTTTCTAATCAATACATTTGGTTGATTCAAAAACTGTTATAAAAAGCTTTAATATTGTTGAATAATTTGCAAAAAAACACATAAATCAACCGAGCTAAAAAATGCATTTACTTTAGCATTTGTATAGTTTAAAAAATTGTTCAAAAAGTGCGTTTTTTGCTTCAATCTCAATTTTTTTGCAAAAATTGCATTTTTTTTTTATAATTTACTAATAAATCAGCAAAATTTATACAGAGAAACAACCAATGGACTTGGTTGATTATTACTGCATCAAATTTAACAAAAAAATTAGGAATTACGCATAAATGTCCCAAAAAGAAATGTTCAGAAAATGTATTTTTTTTAACAATTTGCTTAGAAATGCATTTACTTTAGGAAAATCTATACAGCAACAACGCATTTAGTTGATTTAAAAATTGCTATAAACAATTCAGTATATTGAAAACTTTGCAAAAAACGAATAAATAAGCCGAGAAATTTTGCAGAAAAAGCATTTTTTTTCATAATTTGTTTAGATATGCATTTATCTCAGCAAAATATTATAGAAAAACTAACGACACATTTGGATGATTTAAAAAATTGCTCAAAAACTGCATTTTTTGCTTAAAGCTCCTAAAAATAAATTGCAAAAAGTACATTTTTGGTAAAAAAAAATATTTGAAAAGTGTTTACCTCGGTAAAATCTACTCAGATAAAACCTACAACGTCTTTAGTGAATTTAAAAAATTGTTCTAAGAAGCTAATGTTGTTCAAGTTTACAAGAAAAATCGTAAAAAATTTGCAAAATAGATTTTTTTTTTTAATTGCATTTAGCTCAGCAAAATCTTTACAGAAAAACCAACAAAGCATTTGGTAGATTTAAAAATCGCATTAATAAGCTATTATCAACTAGAAAATTTGCAAAAAACTCATTTTTTAAAGTTATTTAATTTTTTTTACAAAAAAAAATTCTTAAAAAATTGTTCAGAATGTAAATTTGTAGCATGAAAACCTTTACAAGTTGCTTAGAAACTATATTAATTGTATGAAATTGTTAAAAAATTACAAAAAATCATAAAAATTGCTCAGTAAACGTTTTTAATCGCTAAAAAAATACATAATCTTTAACAAAATTTTGATAATTGCTTTATGCTTTATGCAGACATTTATAATTTAAAATCTATAATAAAATTAGAATTCGAATTAAAATTAGAAAAATTATATATAAATTGCTTATTTATTTAAACTAAACAAAAATCGCTTAGAAAATGCGTTTTTTGCATGAAATGTTTATATATTGCTCAAAAAACAAATTGCGTAGAACTGATTAAAAATCTTCTAAGAAAGTAGATTACAGCTAGAAACTATAAAAACTTGAAAAAAATGCATAATTCAACAAAAATTGTTCAAAGAAATGATTTTTTAAAATGATTTTTGCATAAAATTTTTCAAATGTGGCTCAGAAAACATTTAGAATTATAGATTAAAACCATAAAAACAATAAATCTGTCAAAAAATTGATTTTTCAGAGAAAATACATTTATAATTCGCACAAAAATCATACCAATTGATTTAAAATTTGCAATTTTTGCATTTAAAATTGCTAAAAATGCGTTTTTCACATAAAATTGTTTAAATGCAACTCAGTAAATATATTAATTGCTTCAAACTGATTAAAAAACAGCTCAGAAAGTAGATTTGTGGATTGCCACTATAAAAACTTCAATAAAAAGCATAATTTAACAAAAAATGCTTTAAAAATTGATTTCTTAGAAAAAATACTTTATATTTCACTTAGAAAACATACTAATTGATTAAAAACATTTCAAATTGTCTAGTCTAGACAAAGAAGAACATCCGTTCAATTTCCCGTCATTAACCTTTTATAAATTTGATCATGTAAGTATTACATACCTGCCTTGTAAAAAGAGACGGGTAACGTTACGGCGGTCAATTTGTCGATAAAAAAAATACATTGAAACTATTTGAATCATCTTACTGTCTATAAATCAATTGTTGCATTCAAATCTAGATTAATTTTATAAACCAATTAATATCAATTAAATAAACCTACTAATTACCTAACTAAACTAAATGATTTACAATTATACAACCCCTATGAGTGCCCGTTGAGTGGATATGATAGCATAATAAACATTTGATTCAATTGCAATCGCTAACCGAAATTGCACTTGTACATTTATGTATTGATTTTGCGGATTATATTATAGATGGTTTTAGTGTTTTATGATATTCCAGCACTATTTTGTAAAACTTATAAATGTATTTATTTAAGAAATCCACGTGAAGTGATAAGATAATCTATATCTTCACCTTGTTCAATCAATATCAAGACAGTTGTTTAATTGATTAATAATAATATAGTACGCAAGATTGTTTTTTTATCTTATCTTTATGATATCGAAAACAATTTCGGCATCTTTATGAATTTAAATCTATAAATTGGAATCTACGACTTTAAATGTATGAAGTAAGAGACAAATACTTCTTTACAACTAACAGCCAATTATGGGATTTTAAATAAATAATCGTATTGCAAACACAATAGGAATAAAGCTTTGTGATAAAAAAATTGCCCAATTATAGCCACAACGTACCTGAAACTTCGCGCAAACAGCCACTTAATATTACCATTGAAGTAGTAAGCAGAATTTCTATAGAGATCGACAAAGACTCGTACAACAACAGACATTTATAACGATGTCAACATATTATTTTTGATTCAAAATAAAGTTAACGATATAGTTTGCGATTTTATCTTCTTACAAAATTGAAAAAAAAATCATTCGTAATAATATAATGAAATTGGTTTATGGCTTTTTTTGATAATTATGAATGCGCGTATTCCTTTTTATCTTGAAATATAATATACAAGACTATTAAAAGCCCATTATGCAATATAAAATGTAAATATTGATTTTGATATCATAATCATTTAAGTTCTCATTCATGTATATAGTAGTTTTCAATATTATTCAAAATTTTAAAAAAGTTTCTATTAACATTAAACACAACTGCGGCCAGATTTTAAAAAATAATTTAACAAAATTTGTTTCATTTATACTTTTAAGTATGCACTAGACGTTTATAAGCTTGGAATTTATAACAAAAAGTTTGAAATAATTTTATAATTTTTCAAAATTTTCAGAAAGTTTTAATTCAATTTAAACACAACTGCGGCCGGGTTATTTAAAATTAATTCAATCAAAAATTGTTTCATATCTACTTTAAAGTATGCACTAGACGTTTATAAGCTTGAAATTTATAACAAAAAATTTGAAGTATATTTTATAATTTTTCAAAATTTTTAAGAAGCTTCAACTCACATTAAATACAACTGCGGCCAAATTTTTGGAAATAATTTAACAAAAATTGTTTCATTTATACTTTTAAGTATGCACTAGACGTTTATAAGCTTGGAAATTTTTTTTAAGTATATTTTATAATTTTTCAAAATTTTAAATAAGCTTCAATTATCATTAAACACAACCGCAGCCGGATTTTTGAAAATAAATTAAAAATATTTGTTTTGAATATACTTTTAAGTATTCACTAGACGTTTATGAGCTTAGAATTTTAAACAAAAAAATTGTGTGTGTTGTAAGTATTTTTTTTTAATTTTTCAAAAATTTTAAAAAGCTTCAATTAACATTAAACATAACTGCGGCCGAATTTGTTGAAATAATTAAACAAAATTTGTTTTATATATACTTTTAAGTATGCACTAGACGTTTTTAAGCTTCAAGTTTTGAACAAAACAGTTGAAGTATTTTTTTTAATTTTTCAAAAATTTTCAAATAATTATAAACACAACTGCGGCCGGATTTTTGAAAATATTTTAACCAAATTTGTTTTATATATACTTTTTGGTATGCTCTAGACGTTTATAAGCTTGGAATTTTAAACAAAAAATTTGAAGTATATTTTATAATTTTTCAAATATTTTAAAATGCTTCAATTTAAATTAAACACAACTGCGGCCAGATTTTTGAAAATATTTCAACCAAATTTGTTTACATGCTTGAAATTTATAACAAAAAATTTGAAGTATTTTTCATAATTTTCCAAAATTTTTAGAAAGCTTCAATTAACATTAAACATAACTGCAGCCGAATTTGTTGAATTAATTAAACAAAATTTGTTTTATATATACTTTTAAGTATGCACTAGACGTTTATAAGCTTGAATTTTATAACAAAAATTTTGACGTATATTTTCTAATTTTTTAAAAATTTTAAAAAGTTTCAATTATTTATAAACACAACTGCGGCCGGATTTTTGAAACTATTTTAACCAAATTTGTTTCATATATACTTTTAAGTTAGCACTAGACGTTTATAAATTTAGAATTTATAACAAAAAATTTGAAATATATTTTATAATTTTCCACAATTTTTAAAATGCTTCAATTGACATTAAACACAACTACGGCCAGATTTTTGAAAATATTTCAACCAAATTTGTTTCACATATACTTTTAAGTATGCACTAGACGTTTATAAGCTTGGAACTTAAACAAAAAATTTAAAATTTATTTTCTAATTTTTCAAAATTTTTATAAAGTTTCAAATAATAATAAACACAACTGCGGCCGGATTTTTAAAAATATTTTAACCAAATTTGTTTTATATATACTTTTAAGTATGCACTTGACGTTTATAAGCTTGGAATTTTAAACAAAAAATTGAAGTATATTTTTAATTTTTCAAATTTTTTAAAAAGTTTCAATTAATTATAAACACAACTGCGGCCGGATTTTTAAAAAATATTTTAACCAAATTTGTTTCATATATACTTTTAAGTATGCACTAGACGTTTATAAGGATAGAATTTTAAACAAAAAAATTGAAGTATTTTTTTTAATCTTTCAAAAATTTTAAAAAGTTTCATATAATTATAAACACACTGCGGCCGGATTTTTGAAATTTTTTTAACCAAATTTGATTTATATATACTTTTAAGTATGTACTAGACGCTTATAAGCTTGGAACTTAAACAAAAATTTTAAAGTTTATTTTCTAATTTTTCAAAAATTTTAAAAAGTTTCAAATAATAATAAACACAACTGCGGCCGGATTTTTGAAAATATTTTAACCAAATTTGATTCATATATACTTTTAAGTATGCACTAGACGTTTATAAGCTTGAAATTTATAACAAAAAATTTGACTATATTTTATAATGTTTCCAAATTTTGAAAACGCTTAAATTAACATTAAACACAACTGGGGCCGGATTTTTAAAATTAATTTAACTAAATTTGTTACATATATACTTCTAAGTATGCACTAGACGTTTATAAGCTTGGAATTTATAACAAAAAATGTGAAGTATATTTTATAATTTTCCAAAATTTTTGAAATGCTTTAATTAAAATTAAACACATCTGCGGCCGGATTTTAAAAAATAATTTAACAAAATTTGTTTCATTTTAACTTTTAAGTATGCACTAGACGTTTATAAGCTACAAATTTTGAACAAAAAAATTGTTGTATTTTTTATAATTTTTCAAAAAAATTTAAAAAGTTTAAATTAAATATAAACACAACTGCGGCCGGATTTTTGAAAATATTTTATCCAAATTTGTTTCATATATACTTCTAAGTATGCACTAGACGTTTATAAGTTTGGAATTTTGAACAGAAAATTTGTAATATATTTTATAATTATCCACAATTTTTAATATGCTTCAATTAACATTAAACACAACTACGGCCGGATTTTTGAAAATAATTTAATTAAATTTGTTTCATTTATACTTCTAAGTATGCACTAGACGTTTATAAGCTTGGAATTTTGAACCAAAAATTTTAAGTATATTTTATAATTTTTCAAAATTTTAAATAAGCTTTATTTATCATTAAACACAACCGCAGCCGGATTTTTGAAAATAATATAAAAATATTTGTTTTGTATATACTCTTAAGTATGCACTAGACGTTTATGAGCTTAGAATTTTAAACAAAAAAATTGAAGTATTTTTTTTTAATTTTTCAAAAATTTTAAAAAGCTTCAATTAACATTAAACATAACTGCGGCCGAATTTGTTGAATTAATTAAACAAAATTTGTTTTAGATATACTTTTAAGTATGCACTAGACGTTTATAAGCTTAAAGTTTTGAACAAAAAAGTTGAAGTATTTTTTATAATTTTTCAAAATTTTTAAAAAGTTTCAAATAATTATAAACACAACTGCGGCCGGATTTTTGAAAATATTTTAACCAAATTTGTTTCATATATACTTTTAGGTATGCACTAGACGTTTATAAGCTTAGAATTTTGAACAAAAAATTTAGGTATATTTTTATAATTTTTCAAATATTTTAAAATGCTTCAATTTAAATTATACACAACTGCGGCCAGATTTTTGAAAATATGTTAACCAAATTTGTTTCATATATACTTTTAAGTATGCACTAGACGTTTATAAGCTTGGAATGAATAACAAAAAAATTTAAGTATTTTTTATAATTTTCTAAAGTTTTTAAAAAGCTTCAATTAAGATTAAACATAACTGCGGCCGGATTTTTGAAAATATTTCAACCAAATTTGTTTAATATATACTTCTAAGTATGCACTAGACGTTTATAAGCTTGGAACTTTAACAAAAATCTTGAAGTTTATTTTCTAATTTTTCACAATTTTTAAAAAGTTTCAATTAATTATAAACACAACTGCGGCCGGATTTTTAAAAATATTTTAACCAATTTTGTTTTATATATACTTTTAAGTATGCCCTAGACGTTTATAAACTTGGAATTTTGAACAAAAAATTTGAAATATATTTTATAATTATCCACAATTTTTAAAATGCTTCAATTAACATTAAACACAACTACGGCCGGATTTTTGAAAATATTTAAACCAAATTTGTTTTATATATACTATTAAGTATGCACTAGACGTTTATAAGCTTGAAATTATCAACAAAAAATTTGAAGTATATTTTATAATTTTCTAAAGTTTTTAAATGCTCCAATTAAGACTAAACACAACTGCGGCCGGATTTTTGAAAATATTTCAACCAAATTTGTTTCATATATACTTTTAAGTATGCACTAGACGTTTATAAGCTTGGAATTTATAACTAAAAATTTAAAGTATTTTTATAATTTTCCAAAATTTTTAAAAAGTTTCAATGAACATTAAACACAACTACGGCCGGATTTTTAAAAATAAATTAATTAAATTTGTTTTATATATACTTCTAAGTATGCACTAGACGTTTATAAGCTTGGAATTTTAAACAAAAAATTTAAAATTTATTTTATAATTTTCCACAATTTTTAAAATGCTTCAATTAACATTAAACACAACTACGGCCAGATTTTTGAAAATATTTCAACCAAATTTGTTTCACATATACTTCTAAGTATGCACTAGACGTTTATAAGCTTGGAACTTGAACAAAAAATTTGAAGTTTATTTTCTAATTTTTCAAAATTTTTAAAAAGTTTCAATTAATTATAAACACAACTGCGGCCGGATTTTTGAAAATATTTCAACCAAATTTGTTTCATATATACTTTTAAGTATGCTTTAAATGTTTATAAGCTTGGACTTTATAACAAAAAATTTTAAGCATAGTTGATAATTTTTCAAAAATTTTAAAATGCTTCAATTAAAAATAAACACAACTTTGGCCCGATTTTTAAGAATAATTTAACAAAATTTGTTCTATATATACTTTCAAGTATGCACTAGACGTTTATAAACTTAGAATTTATAACAAAAAATTTGAAGTATATTTTATAATTTTTCAAAATTTTTAAAAAACTTCAAATTTACATTAAATAAAACTGCAGCCGGATTTTTGAAAATAATTCAACTAAATTTGTTTTATATATAATACTAAGTATGCACTAGACGTTTGCAAGCTTGAAATTTATAACAAAAAACTTGATTATTTTTTATAATGTTTCCAAATTTTGAAAACGCTTAAATTAACATTAAACACAACTGCGGCCGAATTTTTGAAAATAATTCAACTAAATTTGTTTCATAAATACTTTTAAGTATGGACTAAACGTTTACAAGCTTGAAATTTATAACAAAAAATTTAAAGTATTTTTTATAATATTCCAAAATTTTTAAAAAGCTTCAATTATCATTAAATACAACTGCGGCCGGATTTTTGAAAATAATTCAACTAAATTTGTTTTATATATACTTCTAAGTATGCACTAGACGTTTACAAGCTTTAAATTTATAACAAAAAATTTAAAGTATCTTTTATAAATTTTCAAAATTTTTAAAAAGCTTCTATTAACATAAAACACAACTACGGTCGGATTTTTAAAAATAATTTATCAAAATTTGTTTTGTTTATACTTTTAAGTATGCACTAGACGTTCAAATGCTTGCAATTAATCACAAAAATTGTGAAGTATATTTTATAATTTTCCAAACAATTTAAAATGCTTCAATTAACATTAAACACAATAGCGGCCGGATTTTTAAAATTAATTCAAAACATTTGTTTTATATATATTTTTAAGTATGCACTAGACGTTTATAAGCTTGGAACTTCAAACAAAAAATTTGAAGTATAATTTATAATTTTTCAAAATTTTAAAAATTCTTCAATTAAAATTATACACATTTTGGGCCGGATTTTTTAAAATAATTCAATTAAATTTGTTTCAGATATACTTTTAAGAATGCACAAGACGATTATAAGCTTGGAATTATTAACAAAAAATGTGAAGTATATTTTATAATGTTTCAAAATTTTGAAAAAGCTTCAATTAACATTAAACACAACTACGGCCGGATTTTTTAAAATTATTTAACTAATTTTCTTTCATTTATACTTTTAAGTATGCACTAGACGTTTTTAAGCTTGAAATTTATAACAAAAATTGTGAAGTATATTTTATAATTTTTCAAAATTTTAAATATTCTTCAATTAAAATTATACACATTTTGGGCCGGATTTTTTAAAATAATTCAACTAATTTTGTTTCAGATATACTTTTAAAAATGCACTAGACGCTTATAAGCTTAAAGTTTATAACAAAAAATTTGAAGTATATTTTATAATTTTTCAAAATTTTTAAGAAGCTTCAATTAACATTTAACATAACTGCGGCCGAATTTGTTTAATTAATTAAACAAAATTTGTTTTATATATACTTTTAAGTATGCACTAGACGTTTATAAGCTTAGAATTGCGAACAAAAAATTTGAAGTATATTTTATAATTTTTCAAAAATTTTAAAATGCTTCAATTAAAATCAATACAAATGCGGCCGGATTTTTAAAAATATTTTAACCAAATTTGTTTTATATATACTTCTAAATATGCACTAGACGTTTATAAGCTTGGAATTAATAACAAAAAATTTGAAGTATTTTTTATAATTTTCTAAAGTTTTTAAAATGCTTCAATTATAATTAAACACAACTGCGGCCGGATTTTTGAAAATATTTTAACCAAATTTGTTTCATTTAAACTTTCAAGTATGCACTAGACGTATATAAGCTTGGAACTTTAACAAAAAATTTGAAGTTTATTTTCTAATTTTTCAAAATTTTTAAAAAGTTTTAATTAAACACAACTGCGGCCGGATTTTTGAAAATATTTTAACCAAATTTGTTTTATATATACTTTTAAGTATGCACCAGACGTTTATAAGCTTGGAATTAATAACAAAAATTCGAAGTATATTTTATAATTTTCTAAAGTTTTTAAAATGCTTCAATTGAGATTAAACACAACTGCGGCCGGATTTTTGAAAATATTTCAACCAAATTTGTTTTATATGTTCTTCTAAGTATGCACTAGACGTATACAAGCTTGGAACTTTAACAAAAATTTTGAAGTTTATTTTCTAATTTTTCAAAAATTTTAAAAAGTTTTAATTAATTATAAACACAACTGCGGCCGGATTTTTGAAAATATTTTAACCAAATTTGTTTCATTTTAATTTTTAAGTATGCACTAGACGTTTATAAGCTTGGAATTTATAACAAAAAATTTGAAGTATATTTTATAATTTTTCAATTTTTTTAAAAAACTTCAAATTCACATTAAATAAAACTGCAGACGGATTTTTGAAAATAATTTATTTAAATTTGTTTCATATATATTTCTAAGTATGCACTAGATAGACGTTTATAAGCTTTTAACTTAAACAAAAATTTTGAAGTTTATTTTCTAATTTTTCAAAATTTTTAAAAAGCTTCAATCAACATTAAAATAACTACGGCCGGATTTTTGAAAATAATTTAACAAAATTTGTTTCATATATACGTTCAAGTATGCACTAGACGTTTATAAGCTTGGAATTTTAAACAAAAAAATTGAAGTATAGTTTATAATGTTTCAAAAATTTTAAATTGCTTCAGTTAAAATTAAACACAACAGCGGCCGGATTTTTTAAAATAATTCAACCAAATTTGGTTCATATATACTTCTAAGTATGCACTAGACGTTTACATGCTTGAAATTTATAACAAAAAATTTAAAGTATTTTTTATAATTTTCCAAAATTTTTAAAAAGCTTCAATTAACATTAAATACAACTGCGGCCGGATTTTTGAAAATAATTCAACAAAATTTGTTTCATATATACTTTTAAATATGCAATAGACGTTTATAAGCTTGAAATTTATAACAACAAATTTGAAGTATATTTTTTAATTTTCCAAAATTTTTAAAATGTTTCAATTAAAATTAAACACAACTGCGGCCGGATTCTTGAAAATATTTAAATTAAATTTGTTTTATATATACTTTTAAGTATGCACTAGACGTTTATAAGCTTGAAATTATTAACAAAAAATTTGAAGTGTATTTTTAAATTTTTCAAAATTTTTAAAAAGTTTCAATCAACATTAAAGACAACTGCGGCCGGATTTTTGAAAATAATTCAACTAAATTTGTTTTATATATATTTCTAAGTATGCACTACACGTTTATAAGCTTAGAATTCATAACAAAATATTAGAAGTATTATTTATAATTTTCTAAAATTTTTAAAATGCTTCAATTAAGATTACTCACAACTGCGGCCGGAATTTTGTTTCATATATACTTTTAAGTATGCATTAGACGTTTATAAGCTTGGAATTAATATCAAAAAATTTGAAGTATATTTTATAATGTTTCCAAATTTTAAAAACGCTTAAACTAACATTAAACTCAACTGCGGCCGGATTTTTGAAAATTATTCAACTAAATTTGTTCCATATATACTTCTAAGTATGCACTAGACGTTTATGAACTTAAAATTTATAAAAAAAAATGTGAAGTATATTTTATAATGTTTCAAAATTTTGAAAAAGCTTCAATTAACATTAAACACAACTACGGCCGGATTTTTTAAAATTATTCAACTAATTTTGTTTTATTTATACTTTTCAGTATGCACTAGACGTTTATAAGCTTGAAATTTATAACAAAAATTGTGAAGTATTTTTTATAATTTTTCAAAATTTTAAATATTCTTCAATTAAAATTATTCACATTTTGGGCCGGATTTTTTAAAATAATTCAACTAAATTTGTTTCAGATATACTTTTAAGTATGCACTCGACGCTTATGAGCTTGGAATTTATATCAAAAAATTTGAATTAAATTTTATATTTTTTCAAAAGTTTAGAAAGCTTTATTTAACATTAAACACAAAAGCGGCCGGATATTTAAAATTAATTAAACAAAATTTGTTACATATATACTTTTAAGTATGCACTAGACGTTTATAAGCTTGGAATTTGATACAAACAATTTAAAGTATAGTTTATAATATTTTAAATTTTTTAAAAAGTTTCAATCAACATTTAACACGCCTGTGGCCGGATTTTTAAAAAATAATTTAACTAAATTTGTTCCATTATATTATATATTATTTTAAGTATGCACTAGACGTTAATAAGCTTAGAAATTCTAACAAAAAAATTGAAGTATATTTTATAATGTTTCCAAATTTTGAAAAGGCTTTAATTAACAATATACACAACTGCGGCCAAATTTTAAAAAATATTTCAACAAAATTTGTTTTATAAATACTTTTAAGTATGCACTAGACGTTTATAAACTTGGAATTTTGAACAAACAATTTGAAGTATAATTTATAATTTTTCAAAATTTTTAAAATGCTTCAATTAAAATTAAACACAACTGCGGCCGGATTTTTGAAAATATTTTGACAAAATTTGATTCATATATATTTTTAAATATGCACTAGACGTTTATAAGCTTGGAATTTGGAACAAAAAATTTGAAGTATATTTTATAATGTTTCCAAATTTTCAAAATGCTTATATTAACATTATACACAATAGTGGCCGGATTTTTAAAATTTATTAAACAAAATTTGTTTCATATGTATTTCTAAGTTTGCACTAGACGTTTATAAATTTATAATAAAAAAATTAAAGTATTTTTTTATAATTTTCCAAAAATTAAAAAAAAAACACAATTGGGGCCGGATCTATTTTATAATAGTACATAATATTATTCATCAAGATTATACACTATTTTATTATCTATGTTTAGGATTGATTTTGCTGTATATTTGGGAATACAGTTTTTATACATTTCCATCTATTGCGCAGCAAACAACATTTACTCCTATTCCGCTGGAACAAATCGGAATGTAGTTGAAAATGCAATAATTGAATTTTCAACTTCTATTTTCCAGTTAATTTTTAAAGTAATAGTGTGAGGTCCTTATTAATATTTTAAATTTTGTAAAAGATAATAGATTAAAAATAAATAAAGTGTATATTCAATGGCTTGGATTTAGAGTTCAGTTTAATTACGTTGTGTAGTCATCATTGATGGCATCTACAACAAACAATGGTTTGTGTCAAAGAGAAAGCTTTAAAAGCAAGATATATTAGTGGCATTAAATCAAACAACGAGTGAGTTTCGATTGATCGATAAATGCAAACAAATTTAATGCTCGAATTGAAAGCGCACTAAACTGAACTGATTTGTCAAAGCAGATGTAGTTGGGTGAATCTGTTAAATATAAAAATAACATGAGATCACATTGCACATTGCAAATATTAAAACTACAGATTTAAATTAATTATCAAACTAAAGTAAGAAACCATGAATATAAGAACACAATACACAATTTGGAACATAATATTGCGTATTAGTCATCGCTTTACGCAATGTGTTTCACATTACAAAGAAAAATTACACACATTATATAGGTCATAGGACACTAATATTTAATTTTTTCATACATACAACACTAAAGTAACAAAAGCGGCAATTTCAATAGATGTGTACGAGGGACACTGTCAAAGTTTGCGGAAAATGTTTATATTAGTAAGCATTTCAAGAAATAAATGCCCTTTTTTAGTGATTTATAAAAGATTTTGTCAAAGAAAGTAGATTTTCCGAGCTATTTTTATAAATGTAAATGTTTTTACGGACGATTTTTATGAGATTTTAAATCAATTTGATTTAATTAAAATGTTTTCTGGGCAATTTATGAAAGATTTGTTGTGAAAAATTATTTTTCAAGTGATTCTGAAATACTTGAGTACATTTCTAATAAATGCACTAATTTTTGTTAGAATAAATGTTTTTATTTTTATGCAAAAATTGCAATTTTTTATTAAAATAAAAATCTGAGCAATTTTAAATCAATTTCAATTAATCAAACTGTTTTCTGAACAAATTTTCAAAGATTTGTTGTGAGAATTGTATGTTTTAAGTAATTTTCTGTTATATTTGAATGCATTTCCACCACTAAATGTACTTTCTGAGCGATTTTTTTGGAGAAAGTGGATTTTCTGAGCTATTTTTGTTAAGGTATTATTTTTTATTTGAAAGTACTTTCTAAGCGAATTATCAAAGATTTGTGGTAAATAATGTATTTTTTAACTCATTTTTTTAAGGTTATTGGGCATTTATCTGTGAAATGAATGCATTTTTAGCAGCAAATGCTCTTTTTAAGCAATGTATGAAAGATAAAGTAAAATTCCTCAGCAATTTTGATGCAAAAAATGCAATTCTTTATTAAAATGTAAATTCTGAACGATTTTATAATAATTTGAATTAATCAAATTGTTTTTTGAAAAAACTATCAAAGATTTGTTGTGAGAAATGTTTGTTTTGAGTAATTTTTGTCGGATTTAATACATTTTTGTTCCAAAATGCATTTTTCCGTTCTATTTAAACGCATTTCAAAAAGTAAATGCATTTTTTGAGCAATTAATAAAAAAAATTGTTGGAGAAAGTATAATTTCTGTACTTTTTTTGCAAGTATAAATATTTTATTAGCAATTTTATGAAAAAAATGTTAATTCTAAGCGATTTTAAATCAATCAAGCTGTTTTCTGAGCAAATTGTCACAGATTTGTGGTGAAAAAAGTATGTTTTGAGTAATTTCTGTCAAATTTAGAACATTTTTGTTCATAATACGCATTTTTCTGTTATATTTGAAAGCATTTTAACCAATAAATGCAGTTTCTGAGCGATTTTGTTAAAGAAAATGGATTTTCTGAGCTATTTTTGTTAAGGTAAATGTTTTCATGAGCGATTTTTGATTCAAAATTGCAATTTTTTATTAAAATTTTGAATTTGAGCAACTATTTTGGTTAAAAACGCATTTTTCTGTTAAATTTGAATGCATTTCTAGCAATAAATGCTCCTTCTGATCGGTTCATAAAGGATTTTATTAGAGAAAGTAAGTTTTTTGAGCAATTTTGATGCAAAATTTGCAATTCTTTATTAAAATGTTGATTTTGAGCGATTTTATATTAATTTGAATTAATAAAATTGTTTTTTGAGAAAATTATTAAAGATTTGTTGCGAGAAATGTATGTTTTGAGTAGTTTTTGTCAGATTAAATACAATTGTTGAGCATTATTGTGCCAGAAAAGCAATAAATGTACTTTTTGAACGATTTGTGAAGGATTTTGTTGGAAAAGGTAGATTTTCTGAGCTAATTTTATTAAGGTTATTATTTTTTTGGGCAATTTTTTTATTAAAATGTTGATTTTGTGCAGTTTTAAATTAATTTAAAATGTTTTCTAAGCAAATTATCAAAAAAATGTGTTATATTTAAATGCATTTCAAGCAATTAAAGCACTTGCTGAGCGATTTATATAATATTTTCAAAGTTATTTTTGTTTAGGCAAATGTTTGCATGCGCAAAAAAATAATTTTAGTTTATTGAAATGTTGGTTCTAAGCAAGAAAAAATTAAATAACTTAAAAAATGCATTTTTGGAAATTTCCTGGTTGATAATAGCTTGTTTAATGCGATTTTTTTAATCTACCAAATGCATTGTTGCTAAGATAAATGCATTTCCAAAAAAAATATTGGAAACATGCAATTTTTGCAAACTTTTTAGGGGATTCATTTAATTATTTATTTATTTATTTATTACATTTTTTGTTTATCATTTTAATCAGATAAAAAGGCAAAGTTCAGCTATAAAGATGCTCTTTCACTTAACCCTTAAATTTTACAATAAATTTAAATATTATATTAAATGATTACTACATTCTTTTAAAACCACAGCTTCTCCATGTTCTCTATATTTTTAATAATCTTAGTGTTGCTTCTTTTACCATTTTAGTCTCCTTTATACTTTCCAATACTTTTATCAATTTTATAAGAAGTTAACAATACGTCAATATGACATATGATAGCGTCAAATATGCGTTTTTTTTTACAATTTTTCTTGTAAACTTGAAGCAACAATAGCTTCTTAAGGCATTTTTTTAAAACAACCAAAAGCATTGTTGGTTTTTCTGTTTCAAATTATGGAAAAAATGCGTTTTTTTGCAAGTTTCAAAGTTCATTTATGGGCAATTCCACGTCAAGTGAGCAGTCCATTTCACGCGACCCTCTCCGATTTAGCTCAAATTTTTTACACTTATTTGAGTACCCAAAATATGACTTCATGCCAAATTTCAGATCTGTAGGTCACATAGTTCGCTTCGTAGAGCCAATTGAATTTTACGGCAATTTTTAAGTTCAACTTTTAACTTTATGTATCTTAATTGCATTTCAGCCTGGAAATTTTTTAAAATAGTCATATCCGATGGGAAATTTCCTAAGGAATCGAATGCAGCGGTCAGATTTTTGTTATCTTGTCCCGCACGCGCAGAAAACGCAGTTTTTTTTTCAAAAATTCATTTCTCAAAAGTTGCCACCGATTAAGACTTCCATTTTTGGGCAAAGACAGCCAAAAGTATGTACTTTAAGATGCTTAAATAAAAATGTCCCACACTAGTGGTGGTTTTTGCTCTAGAGTTTCTTGAACGCACAAAACCATTTTTCAATAAAAATTTTAGCACATTTAATGAATAAGCGTAACAAACTTTTAGGGTGAGTAGGGGGTTTATTTGAGACACTTTTTAATTATAAACTTATAGGCAAACATGTTCATCCTAGAAGCTGCACGTCAAAAGTTTTTTGTTTTTTTTTTATAGAATATTCGAAATATCTCTCTTAAAAATCTAAATTAAAAAAACAATAAAATATAAAAATTATAGGCAATTAAATTGTCCATCTTTTTTGAACAGCATATCTGGTTCTATCTCTAACCGTACTTATGTCATAAATTAAAAAATGATTTTTAAATTTTTTTTGTTATTTTTGTTAAAAATTATGTTTAAAAGTCAAAAATTTAAAAAAAAATTAAATTCAAAATTGAAGGCCATTCATTTATTGTGCTGCTAAAAGCGGCGGGTTGCTAAAGCTTATTTTTGGCTTTTGATACATTTTACATACTCTAGAGCCGCTAAATTGTTGATTTGTTTCTTGGTTACTTCTTACTTTTGCAATATTTCATAATTATGATATATAAAAGGGTAAAAGGGTGAGTTTTTAAAGTAAGATATGTTACCGTCTTGGGGTCCTAAAGATGATTATTTTTGTTGTAAGTGTTCACCGACTCTTGGACAACTTTTTGGAGATGTTCTCCAGGTGTGGAAAAGCTTTGGAGCTGTTGTGATGGTGTATGCAGTGACATCCGGAAAGACCCGATTTGGTTAATGTGACCTGTTATTTGGGCTTCATTGGTATATAGTTAACCTAATTTGTAAGTCCTACGTGTTTGCAAACTTTTTGTTGGATTAGGATTTGGTTTGTTATTAGGTTAGGTTAGGTTATGTTGTCTGCGAAGCATAGGTGGTTGAAATACAACACGTTTGCATTTATTTTTTTGTTGTTAGATGTTTGAAGACGGTTTCTGGTGCCAGAGTGAATAATTTTAAGGAGATGGGATCTTTTTGGCAAACTTTTTGTTTGATTGGGATTTTGTTTGTTATTAGAATAAATTAGGTTAGATTAGGTTAGGTTTTTTGTTTTTCTATGTTAGGTGTTTGAAGACGGTTTCTGGTGTCAGAATGAATAATTTTGAGGAGACGGGATCTTTTTGGAAAACTTGGGATTTTGTTTGTTATTAGGTTAGGTTAGGTCGACGAATTTTACAAGGAATATCTTTTCAACTATCGTATTATGGGATGATAAAGGTCAGTTGAACAATGAAGAATGTCTTTACAACAAAAACTTGGGAGGGTGGGTAGGTACTAAATACATAAATTGTTGGCAGGTAGTTTGTTGATGTCAGTTGTAAAAATTTTGGAACTATAGAATGTAAGAATATTAAGGACATCAATTTTTAGTCCGGTAGAGTTGGATTGCATTTTTTTTTTTGTTTTTTTTTATTTGCCGGTTTTGTTTGATTTGACTAGTTCTCGTCTTTTTGGTAAAGGTGGTGTTGTCCCGCGGCTTTCACAGGTTAGGTTAAGTTAGGTTTTTCTGTTGTTTTTTTTTTTGCTGGTTTTTTTGGTAAAGGTGTTGGCCCGCGGTCTTTACGGGTTAGGTTAGGTTAGGCTTTTAAGGGTTAGGTTAGGTTGCCGTGATTTTATGGTAATTGTTGATTCAGTTAGGCACTCTTGCACTCTATTTTAGTTGGGGTCGGAGTGGCAATGTTTTTTAGAGTGTTTTTGGTTTGTCGGTCTTTGATCATTTTTTGGGTGCTAATGTTGGATTGGTTCAGTTAGTATTGGAAAGTTTTTTGCTTTTTTGGGTCTTGTTCGTTGTCGATACGAGTTCTTGTATCTCACCTAGAAAATAAAACGAAAGAGAGGAACAGGTCAGATGTTGTGGCTGCGGAATATATGTCAATAGACTGAAGAATTGTTCTACACTACAAAACATCTATTAGTTGATAGCAAAAAAGGAATAAGAAGAAGTCTCTTACTTGCTTTTTGGTAGCTGCTATACAGACAATTACTGCTGCAGTTTGGTATTCTGGTTTTAGTTGAGGTAATTTTGCATTGTCAGTTTTATTTTCTGGGTTTTGTTTTTTTATAGAATTATAAAGGACGTCCAACAAAATCTGGGTTTGTATCGGCTATTTTAAATTTTTTTTTACTTTTCTTCTTACCAAAAAATAATTACTATTTTGAGGATTGGCTTCGAAAGTTGGCGGCTGGGGCTTTACCTCTTTTTTGAGTTTATTTATCACTTAATGTATTTTTTATTGTAGTTTTTGTATTCTCACATTGTCAGCGATTTAGCATTTTTTACTTAATAACATGTTTTAATGTAGCTCCTACCGATTGTGTGCTATTAAAAAAAACTTCAAGCATTTTTTAACCTTAGTTAAAAAAACATTAATAGAATGTTACAAATTTGACAAAATAAAAAAATATGTCATTTTAAGAGTTTTTTAAAATAAAAAAAAAACTATAGGCCTAAGCCTATTAAATTCTAATCATTTTAGTTTACGAGTCTAATTTTATGTTTAAAATTTAAAATATAATAAAAATATTATAGTTTAAAAATATATATACAGAGTATATTGATGTAAAATTTCATGTGGAACCTAATTAACAAGTACTCATTTGCTTTTTTGGGGACCCAGAGTATGCATCCGACTCAAATCTGGAAGCTAATGATACTTATTAAGTATATTAATTTTAAAAACTCAATGGTAGTGCGACACGTGTTCTTTTGAATCTTAAGGTCTGAAATTTCTCATGGCATACTGTTTTTGTATAAAAATCCCTTTCTGACGGAAAGAAATTCCACAAAAAAATTTAAAAACCAGTCTAATATCAAAAATTTTAATTAAAAAATGATTTTATGCGTTCAAGAGGCTCTAGAGCAAAAACTACCTTTAGTGTGGGAAAATTTTATTTAAGCATCTTAAAGTACATACTTTTAGCTGCCTTTGCCTAAAATTTGAAAACTTAATCGGTGGCAACTTTTGAGAAACGAATTTTTGAAAAAAAAAAAACTGTTTTTTTGCGTTTTCTGTGAGTGCGAGACAAGATAACAAAAATCTGACCGCTGCAGTCGATTTCGTGAGAAATTTGCTATCGGTTATGACTATTCTAAAATTTTTCCAGGCTGAAATGCAATTAAGATAAATAAAGTTAAAAGTTGAACTTAAAAATTGCCGTAAAATTCAATTGGCTCTACGAGGCGAACTATGTAACCTAGAAGTCTGAAATTTGGCTTAATGTCATATTTTGGGTACTCAAATAAGTGTACAAAATTTGAGCTAAATCGGAGAGGGTCGCGTAAAATGGACTGCTCACTTGACGTGGAATTGCCCTTATGCGTTCTTTTGAGAATTTTTTAACAAATTTGAAGCTTTTTATATTGATTTTTAAATTAACTAAATGCGTTATTGATTTTTCTGTAAAGATTTTGCTGAGGAAAATGCATTTTTGAGCAAAATATAAAAAAAAATATTTTCTGTAAATTTCTCAATTTTTTAAAAGTTGTTATTTTTGTATACTTTTTGTACATTTTTCAGTAGCTTTTTGCTTTTTTTGCAATTTTTTTATTAAACTTGATGCAATAATAGCATTTTAGAGCAATCTCTTTGCATTTTTTTTTTGACAGTTTGAAGCAAGAAATGCACTTTTTGAGCAATTGCTTAAAATATCCAAATGCAATGCACTAAATGTTTTTTTGCAAATTTCTTGGTTGATTTATGCGTTTTTTTGCAAATTATCAATGACTTTGTAGCATTCTGCAAATATTTTTGGAAGTTTTAAGCTAGAAATGCACTTTTTTAAATTATCCAATTCGTTTTTTGCTATATTTTGCTGAAGTAAATGCATTTCTAAACAAATTATAGAAAAAAAATTAAATTTTTGAAGAGCATTTTTTGAGCAATATTATTTAATCTAAATGCTTTGTTGGTTTTCTGAATGATAGCTTTATGCAACCTTTTTCTTGAACCTGATGCAATATCAGCTTTTTAGAGCAATTTTTTAAATAAACCAAATGCGTTTTTTGATTTTCTGTAAAGATTTTGCTGAGTTAAATGCATTTGTAAGCAAGTTATGGAAAAACTGCAAACTGCATTTTTTGTAACTTTATGCACTTCTTCCCAATTTTGCTGCATTTTGGAGCATCATATTAATAATAATAATAATCTTTATTTACGGTATGTAAAACCATTTACATCTACATGAAAATACAATAAATATAAACAATATAATACATATATAAAAAACAAAAGCAAAAGATTGACATAAAAAACAATATAATATAAAATACATAACATTTAATCAATATGTCCCAATTGAATCTTAAACAAAGATTTAGAACAAAAAAAATTTAAATTGTTTGTTAAACTGTTTGCAAATCTACAAATTCTACCAATAGGATTGTAAAATCCATAATTAGTAGAATGAATTTACACATAATTTTTACTCTAAATAATGAAGTCTGCCTAGTACGTCGTTCACTAATAGGAATGTAGAATGGAAGAGATTCAAGTAATTCAGGACAGTCTACTTCAGACATCACTAGACCACGCAAAAATGAGAGATCTGATCTTTTGCGCCGAACTTTTAGTGACGGTAAATTGTATAGTGAAGAAATGTAATTGCGATCAAAATTAACCGACAATATACCAGATCTATAGGACAACAGGCAAACAAATTTGTTTTGAATACGTTCAATATTCTGACTATGGATTTCATAGAAAGGGCACCAGACTGACGGAACGTACTCTAAATGAGAACGCACCAAGGCACAGTAAAGTAATTTAAGAGTATTTGGAGGAAGATCAGCAGACATCCTGTATACAAACCCCAGCATTTTTATAGCACGATTACACATGTAGCTGATATGCTCAACAAACGTAAGTTTAAAATCGAAAATTACACCCAAGTCTTTAATTTGTGTCACTCGTTGTAGCACCTTGTTATCGATAATATAATCATACGAAATTTTGCTTAGCGTTCTATTAAAACTGATTGCAAAACATTTATTTACATTAAACAAAAGGTTATTAATAAGACACCAAGCATTACCAGAGTCTAAATCTTGTTGTAAAAGATTACAATCATTGATTGATAAAATACTTCTATAAATTTTTAAATCATCTGCAAATAATAGGAATGAAGATGAACTAATACAGTCAGAAAGATCATTGATAAAAAGTAAAAATAAAATTGGTCCGCAGTGAGATCCCTGAGGAACACCTGATGGAACTAAAATAGGTTGTGAAAGAAAGTTATTGATTTTTACACACTGCGTTCGGTTTTTCAAAAAGCAAGATAACCAAGCAACCACTGCATTATGAAAGCCCAAAGCACGAAGCTTAGCAATCAAAATATTGTGGCTCACACGATCAAAGGCCTTTGAAAAGTCAGTGTATATTGGAAAAAATCATTTTTTGCAAACTTTTTGGTAGCTTAATGCGCTTTTTGATTTTTTTTGTTAAACTTAATGCAGTAACAGAGTTTTAGAGCTTCTGAATCAACCATTGTTTGATTTTCTGTATAGATTTTGTTAATGTAATTGCATTTCTAAGACCACGAAGGTTGTGAAATTGTTTTTAAACTTGACATAAAAACTCAGAAAACAAAAATAACGAAATTACATTGACTCATTACAGAACAAGACAAATTATTATTCTTTAACTTTATAAAGGATGCAACTTGGGATTTTTGCAGTAATAATTCCCTAGCTGCCACTAATAAAATGGATTTGTTTTGTAGAATTCTCTCTAATAGTGTGAAACAGGCTTTCCCTCAAAAATTATTAAAACACAAAGATGCAAATTGTTAAATTGTTCAATTTCTAATTGGTACAATTCGCATCTTAGCAATATGAGAAAAACTTTGCATCTGATTAAAGAATCTTGTCAAAACTCAAATAATTTGGAAAACAAAAAACTTTTATATGATTTTTGAAAAAATACGATTATGCTATTAAAAATGCTAAGCTTGAATGTAACCAAATTTACATATTAAATTCTGGCAATAAATCATAAGCAATATGGTCTGTAATAAATAACAAACGAACAAACAACAAATGTGATAATGTCTGTGATATTTCTGCAGAAGATTTTAATATTTATTTTACTGAAATTGCCCAAAATCTAGTCAACTTTTTGCCAAAAACGCCACCTTCAATGCAAAACTTGTTTCTACCTGAAACTGGTCCTGTATTTAAATTTAATGAAGTTTCTGTCTGTCACGTTCGAGATGTTATAACTTCTTTAAAAAACAACAAAAGTAAAGATGCATATGGGATAACAACAGAGCTCATAAAATCTATTAAGGAGTTAATTGTATTTCCGGTAACAAATCTGGTTAATATCTGCACAAATATTCCTTGCTGCGCTCAAACAAGCCATAGTAAAACCAGTCTTTGAACATGGAAATAAAAATGTAAAAAGCAACTATAAGGAAAGCAAGTAGATGCGGTGTACACAGACTTCTCCAAAGCCTTTGATCGGGTCCAGCATTTAACTTTAATTAACAAATTAAAGTCTTTAGGATTTGGAAACCTAGCATTAAAGTGGCTCTCAAGTTTTTTAACTGATAGAAAACAATATGTAAAAATATTTGACTTTGTGTCATGTGCTATAGATGTTACTTCTGGGGTACCACAAGGTTCGCATTGTGGACCCATACTATTTTTATTATTTATAAACGATATTGGTACAAAATTAAATTTTTGTAAATTTTTGTTGTTTGCTGATGATATGAAATTGTTTAATATTGTACAAAATTGCATTGATCAAAATAATTTTCAAACCGACTTAAAAATTTTGATGGAGTGGTGTAAAATTAATCAGCTTAATCTAAATTTGAGCAAATGTGTTTCAATATCGTTTAGCAGATGTAAGATTGTCCAAAGAGACTATTTTCTTAATGAACATAAACTTGTTTTTAAACCAGATGTAAAAGATTTAGGCGTACTTTTTGACACTACTCTTACATTTGCTAAACATATTAATAATATATGCGCTAAATCTATGTCTGTTTTAGGTTTTATTAGCCGGTTTAGTAAACCATTTTCCGTGTGGACTTCAAAAACATTATATTTATCGTTAGTTCGTCCTGCATTAGAATACGCATGTCCAATATGGACTCCATATTATTCTAATGCAATTGCGCAATTGGAAAGAGTACAAAACAAATATTTAAAATTAACAGCATATCGTTTAGGATATAATCATGAAATGTATAGTCGCTCCAATACTTTACGCATCTTAAAAATTGAACCGTTGCAAAATAGAAGAAGAATTATTGATCTCTGTACTTTGCACAAACTTGTTAATGGAAGCATCAATTGTCCCAGTTTGTTAGTAAAACTTAATTTTCATATACCGCCTTACCGAAATTCACGACATGTCAGAACATTTAAGTTGGCTTTTCATCTATGCAATTATGGTTTTCATGCACCTTTATGTAGGTTTATGCGGTATTACAACAATTTATCTGCTCATTACAATATAAATTTATTTATGCAATCCTACTCATTATTCGCTAGTCATTTGAGGAGAATAGATTTATCCATCTGTGATGTGTTACATTTTAGTTAATTTGCATTTGTTTATTAGTTGTTTTTGTTTTTGTTTTTGTTTTTGTACTCTTTACAACATAGATATATTTTTGTTAAGTTTAATGTTTCATTTTAATTATATTAGATAAATTAGTCAATATGTTTCTAATTATTATGATTTTTAAATGTATTATATCTGTAAAATGGTGAATACCGTAAATAAATATATTATTATTATTATTATTATAGACCAATCTCGCTGTTGCCCATTGTGCCAAAGATTTTTGAAAAAATATTAGCTTCCCAAATAAATTATCATTTTGAAACAAATAAACTCTTTACAGATTCTCAATATGGCTTTCGTCGTCAAACGGGTACAACATTCGCTGCATTGAAAATTACACAAGTTATTTCTGAATGGAGATATTGCAATCGCAAGTTTTCTGGATTTGACTAAAGCTTTTGATTGCATATCTCATGATATTTAAATACAAAAACTCCGCAATTACAAATTTAACTCAAGTAGCTGTAACCTCATAATGTCTTATTTAAGTAACAGACAACAAGCTGTGTCATTTAATGGGAACGTTTCGACTGAAAAGGCAATTAACATTGGGGTTCCTCAAGGATCCATTTTAGGACCTATTTTGTTTTTAATATTTATCAACGACCTACCGTACTCAATTTCAACGGGGTCCCTCATATTATATGCAGACGACACTCACATCTGTTGGTAATAAATATGAATTGGTTAAAAGGTCAAATAAAGAAAGCAATAAAGGAGCATCCAATTGGTTAATAAACAATCGTTTATGCCTAAATGCTACTAAAACCACCAACATTACATTTTATTTAAAACCTGAACATCGGTTACAAACTAATCTGCAAAGTTTTTAGGATTTCAGTTTGATTCCAAATTTAACGTGGAGCGCACACGGCGACTACGTCTCAAACAAAATTAGCCAATCTATTTTTATTCTTCGGTGCTTACGGGGTTCTGTTCTGAATAATTGCCTCAGAACAACATATTTTGCTCTATGCCAGAGTCACCTTACCTATGGCATTACTATATGGGTGCGCACCACCATTTTCCACCGATTATTTTCTCTCCAACGTAAAGCAATCAGAATACTTGCTCACTTGCAATATAGATAGATAGATAGATAGATAGATAGATAGATAGATAGATAGATAGATAGGTTTATTCGTGCTAATAAAAAAATTTACACATGTCATAAAATTACAAATACAAAATATCAAATGCACAAATACAAAAAATACAATCATGAACATAATATAATATCACATAACATATTAAAATATGCAAATGTATAAATTTACTTACAATTATATTAAAACTTATATAATAAATGGCTATAAACGACAATAAAACACATTAAAATTTAATAAAACTAAGAAACTAATTTCGACAATATTACTATAGTTATTACATAAAAAATCAGTTAGGGAATAAAAAGCCTTTCCAAGAAAATAACTCTTAACAACTTTTTTAAACTGAATTATTGACAGTTGTTTTATTGAATTGGGAAGCAAGTTAAAAATGTGTGGACCGTAATAATGTATTCCATTTTGTGACTTAGCTAAACGTCTAGAGCGTGGACAAATGTTAAACTTTTTTCTGGTATTATGACCATGAATATCACTATGCACAGGGTACGTTGCAATGTTTTTTCGAACAAACATTAGGCATTCTAACACATATAAAGAAGGCAACGTCAAAATATTAAGTGCTATAAATGCATCTCTGCAATCTTCTCTATAACACATGTTTGACAGTATTCTTATTGCTCGACGTTGTAGCTTGAAGAGACGATTCATAACTGCTGAATGTCCCCATGCAAGAATTCCGTAGGTTAGATGTGACTGACACGTTGCAAAATAAACTGTGCGCAAAACTGATTTTGGTAAGCTATTGTTAAGTTGGCGAACTAGAAACACAGATTTACATAACCTAGTTGTGACAATATTACCATGCTCCTGCCAATTTAACTTATTATCTAATCTAATTCCTAAGAAAGTGGTGCTGTGTACATTATCGGCATTTATTCTTAATGAAAACGTAATGTTTATTGTTTTGTTTTGATTTAATGTTAGTTTGTTGGCTGAAAACCATTTACAGGTATTGAGCATACAGTTATTATTATTATCTATTGCTGTTGAAAGGTTATCAGACCCATTGATAAACGTGGTATCATCGGCAAAAAGGAAAAAAGGTGTATCTTTAGAGATTTGAGGAAGGTCATTTATATAGAGAATGCTGTAAGTCAGCATTTTAAAAGTTGCAAATAATGACATTTCCTTCTCTGTACATATATCACTGCATAAAGTACTATCTTCAAAATAATCAACAATTTGACACAAACAGTGGTCGTACATACTAAACTAGGTACAAAAATAATTTACAAATAAAATCAGTTTGGCTGAAAAAAAGCCAAAACAGCGTAAATTATTATTGTGCCAAGTTTACAAACAAATTGCCACAAAAAATTAAAACCAAAGCACCTAAAATAATTTTAAAATGGTTGCAGGATGTTCTAATACTTAAAGTATTTTACTCATTCGACGATTATTTAAGACACGATTTTAGTTAAATTATTAAAAGTTTTACTCTATTTTTTATCTGTAAACCTACATGTATCTGTATTTTATATTTTTAAGTGTGAGTGTATATTTACTTATATGTTTTTATTATGACAAGTGTATACCTATGGTTCTAACACAAATAAACTATTCTATTCTAAGCAAATTATATAAAAATACGTTTTCTTTAAATTTCTCGGTAAATTTATGCAAATTTTTCAATAAACTTAATACAGTTATAACTTTTTTTGAACAATATTTTTAATAAATACACATACAGGTTTTGTATTTTTTTGAGTGTATCATGCTAAGGCAAACGCATTTCTATTCTGCAAATTTTTTGAACGGTTTAAAAGCAAGAAATGCACTTTTGAGCAATTTTTTTAATTAACCGAATTTGTTGTTGGTTTTTCTGTATAGATTTTGTTAGATTTTGTTAAAATAAGTGCGTTTCTGAGCGATTTTTAAGAAATTGGCGCATTTTTAGAAGATTTTATACAAAATTGCGTTACTTGTACTGTATATAAGGTTTTCCAAAAAGATGTTGTATTTTGATTTAAAAAAAAACGGATATTTTTTAAGAGAAATCAATAAATGTTTATTTCATTGTAAAAAAGAAGGTATGCCATTAACTTTTAAAAACAATAACAGACAAATGACCGCCACGGTTACGGTTGCAGTACCACATTTTTTTTTATGAAATTTTCCATGACCAATTCGCACATTTGCGGTTGTATGTCCTCGATAACTTTACGAATTCCATTTTTAAGGTCTTGAATCAATTGTGGAGCATTGGCGTAGACCTTATCTTTTACGTGGCCCCAAAGAAAAAGTCTAAAGGTGTTAAATCACAAGATCTCGGTGGCCAATTGTGATCATCTCTTCAAGAAATAATACGTCAGGAAATTTTTTTTGCAAAATGCAATTGTATCGTTGCTTGTGTGGCACTTAGCGCCGTCTTGCTGGAAATAAACGTCGTCCACATCAATATCTTCCAATTCTGGCCATCAAAAATTATTAATCATAGCTCGGTAGCGCCATCTATTTACTGTAACAGTTGCACCAGCCTTATTTTTGAAAAAGTAGGGTCCAATCACACCGCAAGCCCAAAAACTGCACTAAACAGTGACACGTCGAGGATGCAAAAACTTTTCAACAATCATTCTTGGATTTTCTGAGCTCCAAATGTGACAATTCTGCTTATTAATGTAGCCTCCGAGATGAAAATGGGCCTCATCACTGAAGATGATTTTTCGATAAAATTCCGGATTATTTTGATGCACACGGTTTCAATTCTTCACATCACAAACTTGTCTTAAGAGCTAAAATTTTTCCACCAGGTATACTATTGCCAGCCGAGAAGGTGCTTTACGACGACCAAAAAGTACTTTAGTTTTGCGAACTGTGACTGAAAATTTTTCACCATTTTTGTAGAGAATGATAATAATTTCAATGCGTTGTTGAAGGGTGTATCGTTCCATTTTTAATAATGGTGTAGTTTTTACTTGCTTCAAAATTGACAGCTGCTCAAATCGCCTGCTATTTAAAATGAAACCCTTTATTTTTCTGAGTGTATCATGTTAAGGCAAATGCATTTCTATTCTGTAGAGTTTCATCAAATCTTACTGTTGCTGCGAGTGGTAGATGAGTGAAACGTTGTTTATTAGATCTTCTTTATCTTGTGGAGACAAACCTTGAACGGTTTGAAAGCAAGAAATGCACTTTTTGAGCTATTTTTTTATTTAACCAAATTTGTTATTGGTTTTTCTGTACATATCTTGTTAGATTTTGTTAAAATAAGTGCGTTTCTGAGCGAATTATAGGAAAAATGTTTTTTCTAAACGATTTTTAAGATTTTTTAAATTTATATAAAATTAATTACAATTAAATAATTTATCATTAATTAAAAAAACTCGATTACATACAAGAATTTTCTATAATAAATATTAAATTTAAAAGAATTTGCAATTTTATTCTTGGATTATTTAGTTACACATTTTACTGAATTTAAATCACACCTGGCCTGTGGGGCTAGAAGTACTTAGAAGTAATTACATTTTTATCTTATCTTTTTGATAAACGAAACTTGCTTGCTTTCTCGACTTCTATCATTTCAGTACAGTTATTCCTGGTGATAAGTGCAGTGCAGTGTAATCATTGACACGGATTACTAATTTAAAATTGAAAATGAATAATTTTAAACGGAATAAAAAAGTAAGAGGTTTTATTAGAATATTAGTAATGAGTACGCTTTTTTTATATTTTTAAAATAAACTAAATAATTTCTTTCAATGCAAAGCAAACAAATCTCTTTGATAAAATCAAACCGATTTGATACAATAATTCTTGGAATGGAAATAAATTCAATATGCATTAGTTGTTGAAAAATCAATTTTATATTAAGTAAGAAGATTTTCTAATATTAAATTCTAGGAAATCTATTTGATATGCATACAATACTTACATCTGAATGCTCGTGTATTAATACAAATATGAACTGTTGCATCAGTCAGTATGTTGATATTGCATTTGCGACGTACGAAGTTTAATATTGGATTTAAATAAATATGCTTGAAATCGTTCGCAAATTTAAAAATTGCATATAAATATTTAAGCTTTGCACCTTTGCATAAATTATAAACAAAACTTAAACACAAGAAATTGTTTTAGTAATTTTATACGCAGCCGGTTTTGTTTGCAATAATTTATATGGAATTTTTATAATTATTATGCCAATAAAATGAGATCTAAAAATGTTCTTATCATTATATTTATAGCTCACTATCTTGATTGATTTGATATACAAATTTTCAGATGTAATGTTTGAATCACATCTAAATTGTGATTGCCTACTTATTTATAGCATTGATTGCTTACGATGTGAAATGGTTTGATTATTATGCATGCGTACTTTATTTTAAATAATTTAACGCAACCATAGGACTTTAATAAATCTATAGAATATGATTTATACTAATAGAATATGGCTTTATAAAATGGTTGATTTGTTTGGGAGCCTATAGGATTATTAAAAATAATTGCTACCACACTGGAGTGCATTTCAAACAAGGTAAATTGTTTGATGTTTGGGATTAATTTTATTTTCAATATTGAATATAGTTAACTGTATTAGAGTACATATTATAAAGCAAACAGCCAAATATAAATCGAAAATGATGAATAACATAAATGAAATATTTGTATTGTTCAAACTAGACTATAATTTTGATACAGAATATGTGAAAAATCAAATTAAAAAAATTCCAGAACATGCATAAAACTGTCGCAATTATTTAATAATATTTTAAACGCAACAAAACCACCAGATGAATGGCACAACAGTATCATCATTTTCATTATTTAAGAAAGGACAAAAAAGAGTAATCTTCCTAAACACAACAATGCAACTATTTACAAGCATTATCAAAAAAAAACTGGATACGCAAATAACGAATTTTGAGGAACAATAGGGTTTTAGAATAATCAATAACCAACGCAGTATTTATAATCAAACAAATAAAAAAAGGCGAAAGAGTTCAACATGTCTGCTTAAATCTGCTTCATCGATTTGACTAAGGTATTTGGCAGGGTTTGCTTAGGAGACATTCTAAACATATTAACAGAAAATAAAGCTTAACAAAGATAATTCATAACCTAAACACCAATAATACAACAAAGCTGAAAACAGGAGACCAATTGACTCAAACATCTCAAACCTAAGAGGAATAGGACATAATAATCATAAACAAAGTAACATCTTTTAATGTTGAATATAGAATGAGCAACAAAGGAATTGGAATGATGTGCAAAAAACAATCTACAGAGATACCTCTTTCAATTATTTTAAATAAGTTATCAACTCAACATGCACATCTCTACCAATAAAACTAAATTCACAACAATTGCAAAAGATGCAATCAGAAGCAAGTTTATGGTAGAAGAAAGCCTCATAGAACAGGCAAAACACGTCAGCAATGATTCAGAAACATAACTAAACTGAACAGTTTAAAAACATCAAAAATATAATTAATACTCCAAGAACACAATTGACGTTTTAAGAACATAACTAACTTTTCAAAAGTTACATCCCAAAAACGTAACTATCAGGCCGAAAACATCAATGACACGTTTGAAACATTTTAAAAACATAACTAAACTTTCAGAAACATAATTGAACAATCAGCAACATAATTATCACTTTAGGATTATAACTTATATTTCAGGAGCATAATTAACAGTTCAGAAAAATAACTAAAACTTTTGGGAACAAAAATCTTATTTGTAGAACATTTTAAAAATATTTTAAGACAAAAATCTTATTTGAGTTTAAAGTTTTTTCTTAAATTCTATTATAAAATCATAACTGTAGGTTCAAAAATATAGTTATAATTATAAGAACATGGTTGTCAATTTAGGAACATGATCGATAGTTTAGGATTATGATTGACTGTGCAGGAACATGGTTAACAGTTCAGGAATATAATTAATTGTTTGAAAGCCAAAATTTCATTTGAGCAACATTTTGAAAACATAATTTAAGAACATATTTGACAATTAAAAAAAGAATATGATAATTTACTACTAATATAAGAACATAACTGTCAGTTCAAACACATAGCAGCTATTTTAAGAACATGATTGGTAGTTTAAGAAATTGAACAGTTTAGGAGCATTATAAAAACGTAACTAATTCAAGAACATAGTTATTATTACAAGAACATGATTGGCAGTTCAAAAACACGATTGGCAGTTTAGGAACATGATTGACAAATCAAGAACATGATTAAAAGTTCAAAAATATAAACTACAATTTCTGCAAAACTATAATTAACACTTCAGAAACAAAACTGATAATTCAAGAACATGATAGACAATTCAAAAACATAAATGACACTTCAGGAACGCAATTAACAATTGAAGAACATAATTAGAAGTTTGAAATTTGTGTCATTATAAAAATTGGTACAAAAACATAATTATTATTACATGCAAGAACATGATTGTCAGTTCAAAATCGTAATTGACAGTTCAAGAGCATAATTGATCATTCAAGGACATAATTGAAAGTTCAAGAACATGAACAGCATATCCTTTAAAAACATAATTGACATTTTAGGAACATAATTGACATTTTAGAAACATAATTGACATTTTAGGAACAAAATTGATCATTACAGAGCATGATTGACAGTTCAAAAACATAATTAAAACAAATTTGATAAATCATAAACATATTTGACAATTTAAAAATATAAATGACATTTTAGCAAGAACATGATTGACAGTTTTGGAACTCGATTGACAATTCAAGAACATGATTGATAAATTCAGGAACACAATAGTTATACAAATATAATATTTTAATTAATATAATTAATTAAAAAAAATCAAACTCAATCCAATAGTCACAGCAGCCAAAAGGTTAGATTAAGTTATCTTAATTTAATTCTTTGACTTTTGTAATGTAACATAGTTACAAATGCAAAAATACTGCTACAAATTAAAGAGGGTTAGCACAAAACTTAATTACAAATAACGCATTTTGTAATCAAATTTAGTAGCTTTAAGTTTAGTTAATTAAAAAAGCGAAGTTCTAATAGTATTACTATTTTTCTAAATGAGAATAGTGCAGACTCTTTAATTATATTTCTATAATGATATATAAAATATACAAGATTAAAACATGATATATTTTTTCCAATCACAATGTTGTGCCACGTATAGTCTAAGTGTACATTATTAATATCCATAATCATCCATTTCTTTATTAATAAATTATAGTTATAAATATAACGTTTGTAATAAATATATAAAATTTCTATTCACTGAATGAAAAGTAAGTACTTGCTATATTAATGTAATGACCCATAAATGCATGACAAAGTGCAATGGTCTTTAGAAATCAATACTAATCTATTTATTATTTAATAGTTTAATTGTTTTTCACATTGTACAGAAAATAGATTATCAGATTATGTACAACCCATATGAATTAATTAGTATATGGGAGCATGCGATAAAATATTATTTTTGATTTTAGATAAAGTGCATTAAAACATATTATGGAATAGTTAAGCAAATTTGTTTAAATATTAATATAAAAAATGAATTTGAAACAGTTTTATTTTATCTTTAATCAATATTGTTTCTTTATTAATGTGATGGTTTTACATTTAGATAAATAAAGTTATTATAATTGCACTTGAGATTAAATATCATTATATAATATCTCTTTAATCTAGTACATTAGAAAAATTAGTTACGTACCTTATCATTGTGGATTAGCTAAACTAATTTTGATATAGAATTTATATTTGTTTGACACATGTAGTTAATTAAATTAGGTATTTTTTAAGAACAAGGATAGGCCTTAATTTAACAATAAAGTACAATTAAAAAGGTAGTTTTTAAACAGGACACATTGGTAAAAGTTTAGTAGTTAGTAAGCACATACAAAAATTACACTCAAGAATTTGTAGTTACTAGGTGCGTTTACACAGACACCTTTTTCAACGTTCTTGGCGCCTAAATAACGCGCCGACTGGCTTGTTGGTGTACCCTATTAGCGCGTAAAGCAAAATACAGGCGCGCACGCCAAAAAATAAACACAAACTAGAGTTAACACCACACTAAATGCGCAATTGTTTAATTATGATGTTTTCCGTTTTCCTGATTTGCGTTTTCCAGAAATTTTGCAATAGGTTGTAGTTTACGCCTCTCATTACTATATTTTTGTATTTTATTGATCATGATACTTTAAGAATTTTCCTATATCATCACACTTTGAAGTCGCTTCATTTTATTGTTGTTTATAGTCTATTCTTCTACTTCATAAAGCAAAATTGATGACATAGAAGTCATTAAATCTTGTTCAAACGACGTTAACGGACACAAATAAATAAAATCTAACATTTTTCTTTTTTCTGTTTCAGGTAAGCAACATTTATTTCTACACTTAATTTAAGTTTGGTACAGAAAACTCCGTATTGGTAAATATAAAAACTTTTCAAAAAATTTAAATGATTGCAGGTAGTTAAAAAAAAAGTTTACTTACGTTATAGAGAGAATTGATTGAGTATTAGATGGAAACCTTTCTATTTTTTTAATATATGCCTGATTTTACAGAAGAATATGAAATTTAATACAATATATATTTCTAGGAAACATTATAGTATACAGTACTGTATAATAAATTGCATTGGTTTGATATTAAAAATGCTTTAAAGACTGTAATTGTAGCAGCAAATTAATTACAAAGCTCATCATATAATCTTTATTAATCAAATATTGACATAAGTTATAAAAATCAAAAAAATGTCTTTTTCTATAAAGTTTTAAACTTTGTAAAGTCAATTAGTTGGCGGCCATTTTGTTAAATTTAATTATATTAAGACGCCATTTCTTAATTACATTCTGACTTGTTTAGCTTATGTTTTCAGTAAATTTTGTCAGTTTTGACCAACTATTTTACAAATTATTTTTAGTTAGACAATTTGGAGTTCCATAATGTCAATTATTTGGCGGCCATTTTGTTAAATTTAATTATATTTGGTTGTCATTTTGGAATTACATTTTGACATACTTGACACATGTTTTCAGTAAATTTGATCAAATTTTTTCCAGTATTTTCTGAATTATTTATGGTTTTCTATAAGGTTTTAAACTTTGTAAAATCAATTAGTTGGCGGCCATTTTGTTAAATTCAATTATATTAGGACGCCATTTTGCAATTAAATTTTGACATGTTTGACATATGTTTTCAGTAAATTTCATCAATTTTTTCCCCAATAATTTACAAATTATTTTAAATTTTTTAAAAAATTTTGAATTTTATAATGTCAATTATTTGGCGGCCATTTTGTTAAATTTAATTATAATTGGTTGTCAATTTGGAATTACATTTTGACATGCTTGACACATGTTTTCAATAAATTTGATCAAATTTTTTCCAATATTTTTGGAATTATTTTTAGTTTTTTATAAGATTTTAAATTATGTAAAGTTAACTGACTGACTGATTGGCGGCCATTTTGTTAAATTCAATTATAATCAAACACCATTTGGCAATTACATTTTGACATGTTTGACATATGTTTTCAGTAAATTTGATCAATTTTGACCAACTATTTCACAAATTATTTTTAGTTTTTTAGACAATTTGGAGTTCCATAATGTCAATTATTTGGCGGCCATTTTGTTAAATTTAATTATATTTGGTTGTCATTTTGGAATTACATTTCGACATGCTTGACACATGTTTTTAGTAAATTTGATCAAATTTTTTCCAGTATTTTCTGAATTATTTATGGTTTTCTATAAAATTTTAAACTTTGTAAAGTTAATTAGTTGGCGGCCATTTTGTTAAATTTAATTATATTTGAACACCATTTGACAATTACTTTTTGACATGTTTGACATATGTTTTCAGTAAATTTCATCAATTTTCTCTCAATAATTTACAAATTATATTTAATTTTTTAGAAAATTTTGAATTCCGTAATGTTAATTATTTGGCGGCCATTTTGTTAAATTTAATTATATTTGGTTGTCATTTTGGAATTACATTTTGACCTGCTTGACACATGTTTTCAGTTAATTTAATCAAATTTCTTCCAGTATTTTTTAAATTATTTATGGTTTTCTATAAGATTTCAAACTTTGTAAAGTCAATTAGTTGGCGGCAATTTTGTTAAATTCAATTGTATTAAGACGCCATTTTGCAATTAAATTTTGACAAGTTTGACATATGTTTTCAGTAAATTTTATCAATTTTGACCAACTATTTTACAAATTATTTTTAGTTTTTTAGAAAATTATGAATTCTATAAAGTCATTTATTTGGCGGCCATTTTGTTAAGTTTAATTATATTTGGTTATTATTTTAGAATAACATTTTGACATGCTTGACACATGTTTTCAGTAAATTTGATCAATTTTTTTTCTAATATTTTCTAAATTATTTATAGTTTTCTATAAGGTTTCAAACTATTTAAAGTCAATTAGTTGGCGGCCATTTTGTTAAATTCAATTATATTTAAACACCATTTGACAATTACTTTTTGACATGTTTGACATATGTTTTCAGTAAATTTTACCAATTTTTTCCCAATAATATACAAATTATTTTTAATTTTTTAGAAAATTTTGACTTTCGTAATGTTAATTATTTGGCGGCCATTTTGTTAAATTTAAGTATATTTGGTTGTCATTTTGGAATTACATTTTGACATGCTTGACTCATGTTTTTAGTAAATTTGATCAAATTTCTTTCAGTATTTTCTGAATTATTTATGGTTTTCTATAAGATTTCAAACTTTGTAAAATCAATTAGTTGGCGGCCATTTTGTTAAATTCAATTATATTTGAACACCATTTGACAAGTACTTTTTGACATGTTTGATATATGTTTTCAGTAAATTTTATCAATTTTGACCAACTATTTTACAAATTATTTTTAGTTTTTTAGAAAATTATGAATTCGGTAATGTCAATTATTTGGCGGCCATTTTGTTAAATTTAATTATATTTGGTTGTCATTTTGGAATTACATTTTGACCTGCTTGACACATGTTTTCAGTTAATTTGATCAAATTTCTTCCACTATTTTTTAAATTATTTATGGTTTTCTATAAGATTTCAAACTTTGTAAAGTCAATTAGTTGGCGGCAATTTTGTTAAATTCAATTCTATTAAGACGCCATTTTGCAATTAAATTTTGACATGTTTGACATATGTTTTCAGTAAATTTCATCAATTTTCTCGCAATTATTTACAAATTCTTTTTATTTAAAAAAAAAAATTAAATTCCGCAATTTCAATTATTTGGCGGTCATTTTGTTAATTTTAATTATATTTGGTTGTCATTTTGGAATTACATTTTGACATGCTTGACACATGTTTTCAGTAAATTTGATCAAATTTCTTCCAGTATTTTCTAAATTATTTAAGGTTTTCTATAAGATTTCAAAATTTGTAAAGTCAATTAGTTGGCGGCAATTTTGTTAAATTCAATTATATTAGGACGTTATTTTGCAATTAAGTTCTGAGATGTTTGACATATGTTTTCAGTAAATTTGATCAATTTTGACCAAATATTTTCCAAATTATTCTTAGTTTTCTACAAGATTTTAAAATCTGCCAAATCTATTATTTGGCGGCCATTTTAATAAATTTATTTATATTGCAACGCCATTTTAGAAATTAGATCCTGTTATACTTCACACATGTTTTCAGTAAATTTGATCAAATTTATTCCAATATTTTCTGAATTATTTATAGTTTTTTATAAAGTTTCAAGTTTTGTAATGTTTATTAGTTGACGACCATTTTGTTAAATTTGTTTATATTAGGACTCCATTTTGCAATTACATTCTGACATATTTGACATATGTTTTCAGTAAATTTGATTAATTTTGACCAAATATTTTTTGAATTACTCTTAGTTTTATAATCCGCCAAATCTATTATTTTGTTAAACATATTTATATTGCAACGCCATTTTGGAAATTCTATTTTGTCATACTTAACACATGTTTTCAGTAAATTTTTTGGAAACTTATCTTCTCTGCGAGTGTTTGAAGTCTCTTAGTCAGAGGAAGAGAAGGGTATAACTAATCTTTTGATCACCAACACTTGGGCGGGTGAGTGGGGCACTCCAAATTATTTAATTTGTAGTGCTAACCCACTCGCCCGAGTGTTTGTTATCAAAAAAATAAAAGTTTCTCTTCTCTGCTGGTATTAAAACCCTTTTTAGTCAGAAAAGGAAGAGGTTATATTTAATCTTTTGATCACCAACACTTGGGCGGGTGGGCGGGGCACTACAGATTATTATTTTTAGCAAGTAGTTTAATCTGGAGTATAAGAAATAAAATATCCTCTTTTCTGTGGGTGTTCGAAGTCTTTTAAGTCAGAAAGAGATTATATTTAATCTTTTGATCACCAACAGTTATCTTGATAAGTTCTTAGAGTCGAAAGCAAGATCTAAATTTTAATAATAGTTCACAAACAATCTTTTGGAATAAAAGCATTTTTTTTTTCTTTATGATACCTTTGATTTTGATTTTAATACAATGAGAAGTGTTCCAGTCAGACATTGTTTCAAGGTTTTTGTTTATTGATGCTACATATTTTAACCTAATAAATTTACCACGCTTACAAACCTTACAAACAATAGTTGAAATATAGGATATCAGAAAGAAGAAATTACTGTCTTAAATAAAAAATGTATTTATTGTTAAAAATATTTGCAATGATTGAAATTCTTAATTAGAGTGAAGAATGCTCAATTCAATAAAAAGTTTAATATAAATTTTTATTGAATGAGAATTCTCTACTTTTATAATTATTTATGGATAAACCACTTGGGCGTACTCATTTTTATATACCCACAATATAGATACTGTACATAACAAGCTAGTTAAGCAAAGACCTTATGTGTTGGATTTGGAATTAAAAAAATTGGGGGTTAGGAATGGCTAAAAAGTTATTGGAATTTGCTAATATTTTTATGTTTTATAGCCGGATTTTGTTATACGTTAGCAATATTTTGAGGTTGGAGGCTTTATTTTGCTTTTTTGACATACTCATTATCAGAATATTACATGTTTCAACAATTTATAGCCAAGTTTTGGTGATTTTTAGCAATATTTAGATGTTTTAAGACCGGATTTGGTTATTTTTGACACATTTTAAACTGCTTTTGGCAAGATTTTGGTGCATTCTAACAATATTTTAATGTTTTAATGCGGGATTTAGCTAATTTTGCTATGTTATGAATAGAATTTTACACTTTTCATTAGCTTATGACCGGATTCTATTGCTTTTTGACAATATTTTAATATTTTTTGAGATTTGGCTATATCCAACTTTTTATTGAAAAACATTTTAATACTCCAAGAACATTTTATGACGTTTTTGTTAGTTCAGAAAGATTTGGATTGCTTTATTATTCCTTGGCAATTTATGAAACGTTTTTTGACAGTTAAATGACATTTTGTGATGTTTATAACAGTTTAAAATTGTTGTTGAAACTGCTTTATGACATCTTTTACAGTTTATAAACAATTTATATTTATTTAAATTGGTCTAGAATATTTTTTGACATTTGTAATACTTCAGAAACATTTTGTGACGTTAATGCAAATTTGGAAACATTTTTGACCACTTTTTTAAGAAATCATTTTTTTTTTTTCATGACATTTGTAACAGTTTTTAACATTTACAATATTTGTGACAATTTGGAAACATTGTAGATACGTAGGAACGTTTTATGTCATTTGAACATTTTATAAGTGACATCTTAGCAATATTTTTGACAGTTTAAAAACATTTAATTACATTTGTGATAGCTCAAAAACATTTTTTTACTGCTCAGAAACAATGTTGAATTGCATTTTAACTTTTGATGGGGTTCGATTTCCGAAATATGACTAAAATAATATTTTGCTTTTTATTGTTGATTTGGAAGTCAACTTAAAAGCCGTTAGTCTTATTGACCCAATTTAAAGAAGACGTAAGATTTTTGGGGCGATGTAAATTACCTGTAAAATGCACAATAATATAATTAAAATTCTGATAAACTTTGCTTGCGAATTAAAGATTTGTAATTTGAGTAATTTTGATAACTTTGAGTTCATACATTTCTTAAGGATCTTTTGAAGATAGCATTTCTAAGTTGCCAGCTAGCGTAAAAGTAAAAGTTGTTTTCGTATTAGACACATTTTTGGTTGAATCTGTCGAATAGACAAAATTTACGTTGAGCCAAAACCATCAACATATAATTTATCAAAAACATTGACACAATTATTTTGCGTTCTTGAAGAGTTTAATGATTTATTTGCTTCTACTTGCTTTCCAAATGTCAAAGTTTGCAAAAATGAACGCATTTTCCAATAGGTTGATAACTTTTCAGTTAAACCAAATTTTTAATTTAATATCAGTAATGACAAGTTGGCTTGTAAATTTTTTATCTTTCTTAGAACCTAGTAAAAACGCCTTGACCAAAATGCGTGAAATTTTCACTAATGAAATGAAAAACTGGTTTTAAGAGGCGGAAATTTGTGATTTTTGGCTTAATTTTAAATCATCTTAATGCGCAAAACAATAATTTTGTAGTTTTACTACTAAGGACTTTAAATATTTCAAGAAGAATGCTATGAATCTTCAAAATATTACTTTTTGGTCAAAATCTGGTTTTAAGAAGTAAAAATTTGAAAGTTTTGGTTTAACTTTTATTCATTTTAGTGCGAAAATTACACGACAACCTACACAAGTGAAGTTTGATCACAAACACTTCAGCCAAATAAAACCACACTTATACAAAATTGAGTTAAATTAAAATTACGTTTTTGGTTAAAAATTAATATAATGCGTCAGGAATTTGTGATTTCAAGAAAAAGGCCACAGACTTTCTAAATACTGCTTTCTATGTCAAAAATTTGTTTTAGAAACAAAATTTTTTTTAGAAACAAAATAAATATTTTTGGGATTTTTCATCATTGATTAAAATGATTCATAAGTAGTTTACTGATTTTTCTTGTGGTTTTACCAGCACAACTTATACCGAACGTTCGGAACGCACAAATGAGGACACCAAAAGTAAGTGTGTAAGTGTTTGCAATATATTGCTCAAAGATTTAAATATGAAAAAGCTGTCCGCGCGATGAGTTGCTTACAATCGATCACGTTTTACAACAAAGGCCGATATTTTAGGGCTTATGTTTATGCTACTACCACACAAACTGCCTTTGAATATGTACCTGAACACACAAATATATACTATTGCATCCAATAATTGAGAGAATGAACTTTGTTGTTGAAAATATATTTTTGGAATAGCATCGGCTTTATCATTATGATTGAAAAATTTGTATTGGATTTATGATGGTACATCAGTTGGTCGTAGCAACTCAATCTGGTATCAGTTGCTTTTCGTTGACTAGCACTATTTTACTGTATGTAGCAAGGTTTTTGTAACAACTTGTAATACGGCATTTTTATTAAGCCCACGTTGGAAGTTAAATTGTCACCGATCTATTTTAGAAAACCACTCAAGAAATAGTGGCAATTGTCCAATAAGGTTGTTTGTAACTGTTTCATTTCAACTACTTGATGGTGAATCTATTCGATGGTAATCATGATTTGGAATTACCTATCTATTCCTCTCCCAAGTGTTGCTTTCAATTCTCTTCTGACTAAGGCTAAAATTAACTTTTATTTATACAATCTAAAATGATTAAAACATAGGATCACTCCAGATCATGATTACCATCAAATAGTTTAAACTGGATTGCGCACCTACCCACCAAAGTGTTTGTTATTAAAGAATTAAATGTTTCTTTTTTTTGCAAGTGTTAGAAGTTGCTTGGTCAGAGGAGGAGGTATCTCTAATCATTTGATGACCAACATTTGGGCGGGCGGTTAGGTAACTCCAGATCATGATTACCGTCAAATAGATTGATTTGGAGTGACCCAACTACCCACCCAAGTGTTAATTAAAAGATTAGATATTACTTTTTTGTCATTGGGCAAAGAGATTTTTTTAAACAAAGAGGAGAAATATTTGCTATCTTAAAGCGGCCCCTAGACGTTCAATATTATAGTCAGTATATTGCACAATAATTGATAATATACAATAATATTGACCGTCTGTAGATCATATTGAAAGGTTGCACAATATATTGAGTCAATCAGAAAAAAAAAAGATTTTTATTGTACAATCTGATCTAAAAGTATTTATTTCTTTTTTTAAACCATTTCTTAATCTATCTGCGCTTTTTTCTTTTTTTTTTTAAAGCTATAACTAAAGCAATGGCTACACAACTTGCTTTATTTTAGTCTACATGTTGACTGCAAAAGTGTCAGTAACTAACAAAAAGTTTGCGCAATTATAATGCAACGTGTTCTAGCAAAATATTTTGGAATAGATTGTTCAATATTATTGATGATAAAATTGATAGGGGCACCTTAATAACAAACTTTTGGGCGGGTAGGTGAGCATTTTGGTTCAAATTTCTCAATGTTGGTTATCAAAAAATTAGATATTACTATTTCTTTCTTGGGCAAAAAGACTTTTAACGCTTGCAAATAATAGAAATTGTCAATCTTTTAAAAACAAATTTTTGGACGGGAGGGTGGTCATTCCAGTTCAAACTACTCAATAGTAATCATGATCTGGAGTCTTGGTCATCAATAGATTGTATATTACATTGACTAAGGGGCTTCTTACAAAAATACTTTCCGGGGGACGAAAAGATTAGTAATGGTTTTTTAAGTGCTGTTTATCCGAGTTTCTGTCCATTAAAGAAGTTGAGCACTTGGAACTTTTGTTTGATTTCTAAATTTTTAAAGTTTGCTGTACCAGTTCTGTTTGATATCTCTTGCTCAACCTGTAGTTCTTTGTTGATTATTGTTGTTTAATCACATCCGGTAGGAAAGAAGCTGATGCCAATTTGAAACAATACTGTGAAGAAAAGAATAGATTTAAGTCGGTAATTAGATATTTTTGAACAGTTAATATTGGACCTCAAAGGGACAATTAATTTTTTGTTTCAATCAGTAGATATTGAAATTTTTTACAGCTTTTAGTTTACGTAGGGTACAGAACTCCAAAAAATTTTAATAAACAGTTTTGTGAAGGATTTTCTGCTAAAATTAAAGAAAAAATGAGTTTAAACTATCTTTAGTTTAACATTTCTGACTGTGGTTAGCACTTTACTTAAAACTTATGGTAATCTTGATTTGGAGTGTTGGTCGTTAAGATATTGGATTCATCATTCCTTTCTCTAACTCTAAGAGACTTCTAACACTTGCAAAGGGGAGACTTTTTTTTTTGTTAACAACTTTTTGTGTAGGAGGGTTATTTTTCCAGTTTAAACTACTGGATGATAATCATGATCTGAAATGGACACTTCAGTTCAAATTGCTCGATGGTGTTTATAATTTGGAGTGATCCACCCACCCGCCTAAGTGTTGGCCATCAAGAGATAAAATATTACCTTCTTCTCCTCTAAATAAGGAATTTTTAATAATTGCTGAGAAGAGAAACTTTCAATTCTTTTATAACAAACATTTGGGCGGGTAAGTGGTTACTTCAGTTCAAATTACTCTATGGTATTTATAGTCTGGAGTGACCTACCCGCCCAAATGTTGGTCATTAAAAGATTACATATTACCTTTTCCTCCTCTAAATAAGGGACTTTTAATAATTGTAGAAAAAAGAAATTTTCAATTTTTTTATAACAAAGACTTTTAAAATACTTAATGGTATTTATAGTCTGGAGTGACCCACCTACCCGCCCAAGTGTTGGTCATCAAGAAATTAAGTATTACTTTTTCCTCTTCTAACTAAAGGACTTCTAACACTTACAGTTAAGAAAAACTTGCAATTCTTTGATAACAAACACTTGGCTAAGTAAATGGACACTTTAGTTTAAACTATTCGATGGTATTTATAATTTAGAGTGACTCACTTATTCGCCCAGGTGTTAGTCATTAAAAGATTAGATATCACCTCTTTTTTGTCTAATTAATAATTGGAAAGAAGAGAAACTTTCAATTTTTTGGTAACAAACATTCAGGAGGGTAAGAGGGCACTCCAGTTCAAATTACTGGATGGTATTCTAATCTGGAGTGACCCACCTACCCGTCTAAGTGTTATTCATCAAGAAATTAGGTATTATCTCCTCATTTTCTGACTAAAGGATTTCTAACACTTGCAGTTAAAAGAAGCTTGCAAATTTTTGAAATCAAACAATTGGGCGGGTAAGTGGGCACTCAAGGTCAAACTACTTGATGGTATTTAAAATTTGTAGAAACCTACCCACCCGCCCAAGTGTTGGTCATCAAGAAATAAAGTATCACCTTCTCCTCTTTTGACTAAAAGACTTCTAACAGTTGCAGTTAAGAGAAACTTGCAACTTTTTGATACACTTGGGCGGGCAAATGGGCACTCCAGTTCAAATTACTCGATGGTGTTTATTATTTGAAGTGACCCACTTACCCGTCCAAGTGTTGGTCATTAAAAGATTACATATCACCTCCTCTTTGTCTGATTAATAATTGCAGAGAAGAGAAACTATAAATTTTTTGGTAACAAACATTCAGAAGGGTAAATGGGCACTCCAATTCAAATTACTGAAGGGTATTCTAATCTGGAATGACCCACCTACCCGTCTAAGTGTTGGTCATCAAGAAATTAGGTATTACCTCTTTCTCTTCTGACTAAAGAACTTCTAACACTAGCAGATATGAGAAATTTGCAATTCTTTGATAACAAACACTATGAGGGATTAGTGAGCATTTACTTCAAACTACTTGATGGTATGGAGTGACTCACCCACCCGCCTAAGTGTTGGTCAAAAGATTAGATATCATCTCTTCTTTGTCGCATTAATAAATGCACAGAAGAGAGACTTTCAATTCTTTGAACACAAACATTCGGGCAAGTAAAGGGGTACTTCAGTTCAAATTACTCGATAATATTTATAGTATGTGGCCCACCCACCCACTCAAGTGTTAGTCATTAAGAATTTAGGTATCATTTCTTCTAGATATTACCTTCTCCTTCTCTAAATAAACATTTTTTATAATTGCTGGGAAGAGAAACTTTTAATTCTTTGTTAACAAACACTCGGGCGGGTAAGTGGGCACTCCAGTTCAAATTACTAGATGGTATTTATAATCTGGATCGACCCACCCACCCGCCCAAGTGTTGGTCATCAAGTTATTAGGTATCACCTCCTTTTCTTCTGACTAAACAACTTCTAACACTTGCAGAGAAGAGAGATATTTAATTCTTTGATAACAAACACTCGGACGAGTAAGTGGGCATTCCAGTTCAAATTACTTGATGGTATTTATAATTTAGAGTGACCCACTCACCCGCTCAAGTGTTGGTCATTAAAAAAATAGTTATCACATCCTTGTAACCTAATTAAAAGACTTTTGACACAGGCAGATAAGGCAAAATTTTCAAAAAGTTCAAATTCCTCGATTGTTTTTATAGTCTGGAGTGATCCACCCACCCGCCCAATTGTTGGTCATCAAAAAATTACATATAACTTACTCCTTTTCTAAATAAGGTACTTTTAATTATTGCAGAGAAGAAAATCATTTAATTCGTTGATAAGAAACACTCAGGCGGGTAAGTGGACTCTCCAGTTTAAATTACTTGATAGTATTTATAATCTGGAGTGACCCACTCGCCCACCCAAGTGTTGGTCATTAAGAGATTACATACTACCTTCTTCTTATCTAAATAAGAGACTTTTAATAATTGCAGAGAAGAGAAACCTTTAATTCTTTGATAACAAACACTTGCCCGGGTAAGTGGGCACTCCAGTTCAAACTACTCGATGGTATTTATAATTTGGAGTGACCCCCCACCCGCCCAAGTGTTGGTCATCAAGAAACCAGGTATCACCTTCTCCTCTTCAGACTAAAGAACATCTAAAACTTGCAGGGAAGAGAGATTTTTAATTCTTTGATAACAAACACTTGGGCGGGTAATTGGCATTCCAGTTCAAATTACTTGATGGTATTTATAATTTAGAGTGTCCAACCTACCCGCCCAAGTGTTGGTCATTAAAAAATTTGATATCACCTTTTCCTCGCCTGATTAAAAGACTTCTGACACTGGCAGATAAGAGAAATTTGCAATTTTTTTGATAACAAACACTCCGGGGGGTGTTTGGGCACACTAGTTCAAACTACTTGATAGTAATTTTGTTTGAGTGCGACCTAACTACCTGCTCAAGTGTCAATATAATAAAATTGGACATCACCTCTTCTTTTTTGGACAAAGAAACTTTTAACGGTTGCAAAAAGGAGAAAATTTAAAAAATTTATATCAAATTTTGTGGTAGGGCACTCTAGTTTAAACTATTTTATGGTAATTATGATCTGGAGTGCATGATTACAAGCGAGTAGTTTGAAGTATCAGTCATCAAGAAATTGGATATCACTTATCATGAAACAAAATTTTGGTTGGATTTCTATTATCTGAAATAATCACTTTACTTAATAATTACTTTAATTCTGTTTGTTTGAATAAGGTTGATTTTTTTTACTTTGTATGTTTCCGCAAATTACATATTCTATGGAAAATATTGATAAAAATAAAAAGAATTATTGATTGATGTCGTCTGCACTTACTCATTTTCTATTTCCGTTTGAACTTTAAGGAATGAAACCTCCATTCATGCGCAGCAAATCAAAATTCTCATCTAAAATTAATGCACATACAAGAAAAATAAAATATCTTATTTGAAATATAAAATTGAGTGCATTATATTTTAAAATTAAATCTGACTGGAAATATATTGCATTACAAAATTCTATTACAAATAAAAGTTCTACTAAAAGCACGAAAGTAAAAAACATGAACCCATACATAGTGTGAGTCGAATGAAGAAGTGCAAAATAATAAATTTATTTTGGTTCTTGTTAAAATACACTTCTATATTTGTTGGAATGTGTAATTTGAGAGTATAGGCTGACCCAAATTTATCTGATTGGCAACAATTTGTAGTTAGCAATAAAAATGGCCAGTTTTTCAATTCCCTGAATGGCTTATTATGACTATATTTTCATCCAACAACGCAGCTGCTTTTAAAGCGCGCAAAATTTCAACAATTACCTTTTTATCGAATATTCGTTTGTGTATATAATTTCAAACGAATCAAGTTCTTTCCGGAAACTGATAAACCAGGATTCTTTCTGGGAACTTGATAGTCTCGCTTATTTTTCCTGGTAGAATTTATTATATAAAAATAATTAGCTTTTCAAAGTAATTTATTATTTGAGAATGACTATTGCTTATTAATAGTGCGTATTTTAATGTTATTGCATTTTGATAACTCGTATGTAGAGAGAGCATTTAATCTGTGTGGCGCCAACGATTTGTAATCACATTGATTCAAATTACAAAATGAAATAAGCCTTTAGCCTTTTCGATACCCTCGACGACGTGGACAGCGTGTGATTTGAATCTAACAGTATGTTCGCCTAAATTTCAATCATATCGACATCATATTGGACTAGCTTAGCCGACGATTGCACATTGTTACATCATTATACTCACCTCCTATAGCATCCGACACAATACAAAATCACTGAAGTATGCTAAGTAATCCAATAAAACCTTGTTTGCTTACTAGCGCATCGCATCGAATAACAAGAGGTTTGTTGTCGTATAAACTCTTATCATCCGTTTAGTAAAAGAAATTTAAAATGTTTTTTAATGATTTCATTAAAATTTCATCATTTATACATTATCAAATTCAAAGCTGCATACAGATAAATTTATTTGTCGCTACTCATGACGTTTAATATAAAATAGTGCACTCAGTCCTTGCAGATTTTACGTCGAAATTAAACGGTTTGTAATTATATTAAATTGTTCGTCTATGAAATTGAAATCCAATTGGATTTTCGACTGTTAATCACATTTTGTTATATCCGGAGTTTGTTTCGTCACCTGGAATCAATCAATATGTAATATTGCCCGGGTCACTTATTAACATTTTAATTTGAAACAGAGAATTGACATTTGCAAACAATTTTATATTGTACGTTCATAGAATATATTTTTTTACATTTCATACTGAGTTTTTTGATTTTATTGGGAAGATAATTAACACAACATTCACGTGCTGTGTGGACACGTTTAACAATTCAATATGCCAAGGATTGATTGATTTAACACTCTCAAATAAAATTGAAAGAGTAATTCCTTGTTCTATAAATTTATATTATGTTGCATATTCTCTCTTCTATATTGTGATATCGATTTTTTTTATATTCTTTAATCTAAGAAAATGATGAACAGTCTTTGTGTAGTCGTGAATTCTTCAGACGCTTCTTTTTCAGGTCTTATGTAATTAATTGTGGATCTGCATACGCTTTTTATTGCTCCCAATAGTTCAAATAATTTTTGCAAATTATTAAAAAAATCAGCTTTAAAAAATGTTGCTAAATTTTTGCGGACCTTTAAGAAGCTCTACAATTATTCAAAAAAGTTATATTTATTGTAAAAGAAGTTTTGCAAACTTCAGTTAACTTTTCAAATTTGAAAAGAATTAGTAGTTTTCTAAAATGTTTCTTGGGTTTTGAAAAAAAGATTTCCAAAAAATGATCTGTGGACATTCTTTAAATCTACAAACTTCATAAAGCTCTGTACTTTATTTTTAAATTTTTTTTCAATTTTTCAAAAAACTTTTGGTTTATCAAAAATGCTCTATTAAATCTGAAAAGCTTTACACACTTAGTTCTGCAGGCTTTAGACAAAACTGTAATTTTTTTCTTATTTAAAAAAATTTTTAGATTCCAAGAAGCTCATTTTATTTCTTTTAAATTTTTAAATAAACTTTGCAAAATCTAAAGAAATTGCACAAACTCCAAGTACACTTTTTTTGCAGAGGCAATGAAGCTACATATTTATTTTTAAGTTTGAGAGTACTCAAAAAAGTTTTGCAAACTTGAATGAGCTTTTTAAACTTTTAAAACACTTATTAGGATTCTAAAAATTTTCTTAAGTTTTCAATAAACTTTTTGGATATATGAAAAGGTTTAAATTTTTTTACAAATTTTTAAAAAGCTCCGTCAAAAAAAATTTTACAAAAATTTCAATAAGCATTTTTTTCTATGAAGCTTTTTAAATATTTTTTAATTTTTAAAAAAGCTTTACAATGTTGTCTATTTTTTATAATAAATTTTATAAACCTTTTTTTATTTTTTTTTAAAGTTTTTCAAACTTCAATAAACTTTTAAAAACCTTATAAACATTTTTTTTAATTTTTGAATTTTTAAAAAACTTTTTGGATGTATGAAAAATTAAAAAAAAAATGTGTTTTAGAAAACTTTATAACTTTTTAAAAAAATTTAAAATTTTTTTTCAAAAAAGTTTTACAAATTTCAATAAGCTTTTTAGACAATCAAATTATTCATCTAGAGTTTTTAAATAGTTTTTAGGGTTTTAAACATTTTTTTGGATAAAAAAAAAAGATCTATGAACATTTTTTAAAAAAAGTGTACAAATTTTAATCTTTTTTTTTAAATAAACTTTAAAAACACTTTTTTTGCGAACCTTAAGAAAGCTTTCCAAATGTTCAAAAAGTTTTGCAAAATTTTCAAAAAAACATTTTTGATTTTTAAATAAGTTTTTACAGTTTTGCAATATGTCAATACTGTCAAAAATGTGCAAAGATATTCTAGAACCTTCTGAAATGTTTCTCAGCTGTCAAAAAATACTCAAGTTCACTAAATAAGGTTTAAACATATTGTAAGTTATCAGAAAATGTCAAACATGTTTAGGAACTATCAAATGTTTTACTAAAATGTCAAAAATGTTTGACAAGTAACAAAAAAGTGTCAAAAACTGTCAAACATGGTTCTTAGTTGTCAAGTGTATATCTCTGAAGTGCCCACCCACTCGCCCAGGTGTTGGTGATCTGGAAATTAATGTTTCTCTTCTCTGCCAGTGTTTGAAGCTTATTTATTCAGTTTTCTTAAATATATATAAGACAATAAATTATACGGCATAAAATAAACCAAAATATGTTTCTCTGTGAACAAAGTTTGAGTTTTATTTATTATTTAACAATTATTTACAATCTTACCTGTGAACAAAGAAACGACAATTAAAGTTTTCTATTACCGCTTCTCTATGCACTACTTAAATTAATTACAATATATCTTTTTATTATAATTACGTCGTGACTTCTGTCAATTAAAAGTCAGAAGCACGGCCAACTTAAATCAAAGAAAGTATACTTTCGTTACATCTCCCCCCCCCCCCCCTTTCATGGTAAGATTTCTTGGACATATTTTCTCTATAAATCATCTATATCATCTTCTTCTGTTGGTATTAGTTTTGATATATGGAATAAACTTGTTTCTGACTTTTTCTTGTTAGTCTTGACTTTGTATAGAGTGTTTGATATTTTTTCTATTATTTCGAATGGTCCTATTCTAAGATGGTCTAGCTTTTTTCTATTTAGTCTGTTGCCATTTTCGATATATACCATGTCTCCTGCACTGTACTCATGATGTTTTCTATTTTTATCATAAAGTTTTTTATTGTAATTATGTGATTTTATTGATCTCTCTAACGCTAATTTTTTATCATTAGACCAATCATCTTTGTTTTTTTTCCTTTTTAATTCTTCTGGTATGACACTTGTGTCCGTGCCATTTAATAAATACTCTGGTGCAAAACCAGTGACTGAGTGTTCTATCTTATTATATCTATCTACACATTCTCTAGCAACCGTTGTCCAAGCTCTTTTGTTTTCTTTTTCATTTATTTTACATCTTATTTTATTGACTAGAGTCTGGTTTAGTCTCTCGTTTAAGCCATTTGAAAATGGTGCATTAACTGCTGTAAATGTCAGTTTAACGTTCTTTTTTTCTAGGAATTCTTTAAATTCTTTTGAGTTTATTCCCGGATATTGATCCGTTAGTATCATTCCAATTTTTTCCGTTTCTAACACGTTTTGAGCTAACTTTATAAAATCTGTGGCGTTTTGTGTCTTTGAGGTTGAAACAAATGCGTATCTCGTGTAGTGGTCGACGAGTAAGTGAAGGTATTTTTTTGTTGATCTTTGTCCTCCAAATCCTCCAATGGTATCTATAGACATTATTTCATATGGTTCAGTGGCTGGTCCTAAGTGAGACATTAATCCAAATTTGCTTTGGCCTCTTGTTTTATTTTTTATGCATATGTCACAATCTTTACATATTTTCTTAATGTTTTCTATTAAATTCTTTGATGTATAGTAGGGACATATTCTGTATATAGTTTGTCTAATGCCTGTATGGCACCATTCCCTATGTATGTCTTTTATTAATTTGATGCTAAATTCTTCTGATAAGATTATTTTCTCCTTATTTCTAACTTTCTTATAAAATATTCCGTTATTTCTTATTAGTTTTGATTTCATCTTTCGAATTATTTCGTTTTTTTCTTGATCCGTTCTTATTTCATCTGTTTGTGTCAGGTTTACTATTGTTAGAACCTCTTCAGTGTTTTCAGACGGTTCTAGTACTGGATTTCGGCTTAAGCAGTCCGCTTCAGCGTTATCTTTACCAGGTACATATTTTATTTGGAAGTTATATTGTGACAAATAATAGGTTAACTCACCTAATTCTTCGTCTGTTCTTGCTTTTATGTTCAAATTTTCAAGCGGTTTGTGATCTGAGTATACCTCAAACCATCTTCCAATCAACCAATGTTGCCAATATTTTACTGCTTCTTTGATTGCCAAGCACTCCAGATATATTGCTTTCTTTCTTTTTTGTACCTCATTCAATTTTTTTGAGAAATATGCTACAGGTTTTTCTCGTCCATCTATTTGTAATTGCTTTAGTATTGCCCCAATTCCTTCTAGCGATGCATCTGTGTAAATTTTTATTGGCAAATCCTTATCAAATATTTCTAATACCGGTTGAGAACATAATAATTTCTTCATTTCTGTAAAAGCCTTCTCACATTCTTCTGACCATATAAATTTTGTTTCTTTTCTTAATAATTTATGTAATCGATCCAACGTTATTGAGCTATTTGGTATGTATTCATGGTAAAAATTAATCTTTCCTAAAAATTGTCTAATATTTTTTTGAGTTTTGGGAGTTGGAAAATTTTGAATTGAAATTAGATTGTCTTTTATTGGTCTTACTGTGTTATTTTCTATGATATGGCCCAGGTATTTTACAGAGTTTGCTGCAAATGAGCATTTTTTGAATTTTAATCTAAATCCTTCTCTTATAATTGCTGCTAATACCTGTTCTATATGTCTGATATGTTCTTCAAAAGTTTGTGAATAAATTAATATATCGTCAATATAATTTTCTGTAAATTCTCTCAATTTATTTTTTCTTAATATGCTACTCAAAATCCTTTGGAATATTGCTGGTGCCGTTTTTAGACCAAATGGTAAACACGTCCATTGATATTGTCCTTCTTGCGTTACGAAACCAGTCTTTTTTTTGTCCTCGATTCGGAGTGGAATTGACCAAAAGGCAGAGTTTATATCCAGTGTTGTAAAATATTTGCAGTTTCTAGTTTTAATTATTAGGTCATCTATAAGTGGAAATGGTTGAGCTTGTGGTACAATATTCTTGTTTAGATCTCTAAAATCAATACACAGGCGATTTTTCCTTCCTTCGTCTCTTTTATACGCCAGTGTTACAGGTGCGGCAAATGGACTGTAGGATTCTTCAATCAAATTCTTTTCTAATAGCATTGCCACTTGTGTTTCTATTTCTTTTTTATCTTCTATTGTACACCTGTATGGTCTTTTACTACAATATTTGTCTACTATTAATTCGATTCTTGCCTCATAATCTTTTACCGTGCCAATATCGTATTTGTCTTTTGCAAATACACTTTTATATTTTTCAATAATTTTTTCTATTTTATTTTTTTTTGTATTATCTAGATGTTCTAGTCTTATCTGAAAGTCATCTTTCTCTATGTGTTCATTAAAATTAACTGAATATTGTTCAATTTTATTATCCAATTTTTTTTGTAATATTTGTAGATTCTCATTTTGAATTAATCTGAATTTCTTTATCATATCTAATCCTACGAGGAAATCTTCAACATCGTCTCTCTCTGTAATGAATACATCAATGTATTCCTCTATGTCAAAGATTTTTACTTTCATAGTTATTAAACCTTTTGTTTGTGTCACATTGACTGTTTTTAAAAATATTTTATTTACATCTTTTGCCTTCCTCTTTATTCTAACTAATTTTGGATTTATTAGGGAGACTTGGGAACCTGAATCATATGTTCCGTTTACCTCTAACTTATCTTCTAATAATATTTTTAGTTTAATCAATGGTGTGATTATTCGTTTTTTGATTCTGTATTTAGATTTACTTCTATGACTGAGTTACTCTCTATTACTCCACCTTCTTTTCTTTCTTTATTCTTGAACCAACATGAGTTTTCAGGATGATATCTAACACCTTTATTTAAGTTTTCACAATTTTTACATGGCTGTTTTCCTTCAAATCTTTTCTTGTTATCATATTTATCATCTTTCTTTTTCGTAAAACTATTTTTATTTACTAAATTTTCACATTTTCTGATGTCATGCAATAATTCAGTTGACTTTTTACAATTTTCTTTATCTATCTTATTTCTAACCAACTCAGGTAATCCTGCTGCTATAAGCAACACTAGAGTCTTTGAACTAATATCATTGTCCATATCTAGTAGTAGCTTCTCTTTTCTTATAGCATATTCAATCAATGAACCTTCTTTATACCTATAATATATAGCGTACATTCCTGTACTCCATCCATTGTCTGCAAATGACTCCAGAAATCTCTCTTTCCATTCAGACCATCGAGCTTCCATTGTCAATATTGTGAGAGTTGCTGAGTGCCAATCTGAACATGACTTATCCAAGACTAGCCTTAATATCTCAATCTTTATATTATCTTCATTGATTTCAAACCTTTTACATTCTTTTTCAAATGTTTCTAGCCATTGTTTTGCATTTGAATTTTTACATGTAAATTTTTCAATCATAAACTTTTCTGTTATGTGTTTTAAATTAAGTTGACTTTCTTTCTTCTGAATTGATTCTACTACGTCTGTTTTTATTATTTGTTCTAAATATAAGTTATTAAACATTATATTACCATCTTCATCAAAATATTTCTGTTCCATTTCCTTTGTTAGTGTGATCCACACTGTTCTGTTTTGACCTCTTTGAGTAAGACTTTTTTTAACTCTTTTATAAACGTCTGTGTTCATCAGTTCTTCATGTTCGCTTATAAATCCCATTTCCTGTGGCAACACATATTCCTTCTTTTCCTCTGTTGTAATTGAAGTTATGGCAACAATACTTGTCTTCTTGTCCCTCGGCGATACCACATATTGGAATGCAAACTGCAATTTTCTTGTCATTATAAACAAAAATTGTCGTAATAGAAAACTTTAATTGTCGTTTTATAAGACAATAAATTATACGGCATAAAATAAACCAAAATATGTTTCTCTGTGAACAAAGTTTGAGTTTTATTTATTATTTAACAATTATTTACAATCTTACCTGTGAACAAAGAAACGACAATTAAAGTTTTCTATTACCGCTTCTCTATGCACTACTTAAATTAATTACAATATATCTTTTTATTATAATTACGTCGTGACTTCTGTCAATTAAAAGTCAGAAGCACGGCCAACTTAAATCAAAGAAAGTATACTTTCGTTACATATATTTGGGTTTTTTGAATTTTCAAAAAAAAATCTGAGGATTAAAAGCTTCAAACCTTTAAAACAAAAGATTACAAACTCCAAGAAGTTTTCAATTTTTTAAATTAACTTTGCAAACTGTAAAAAACTTTCACAATCTTTAAAAATGTTCAAAAAAATGTTGCAAACTTTAATAAGGTTTTCACACTTTAAGAAGCTCATTTTTTAAACAATTTCAAAAGAATTAAAAAAAAGTTTTGAATTTTTAAAACAACTTTCTGGATGAATGAAAAATTTAAAAAAATGGTTTTAGAGAACTGCACATTTTTTAAAAAAATTTAATTTTTTTTTGAAATAAGTTTTTTAAATTTTTTTAAAAGTTTTTAGACAAAAAAATTATTCATCTAAGTTTCTTAAATATTTTTTGGGGTTTCAAAATTATTTTCAGATTAAAAAAAAAATTTATGAAATTTTTTTTTAAGGTTTACAAGTTTTAAGATTTTTTTTGGGCCATTCTATGATTACCAGTAGTTAGTAGTTTTTATTGGAGTGCCCATTCATTCTCTTATCTGCCATAGTTGGAAACTTTTATATGAGACGAGGAGATGGTGATACACAGTTTTGGATAACCAACAGTTGGGTGGATGGGCCACTTCATAACATGGTTACCAGTCAGTAGTTTGCACTGGAGTGCCCACCCACCCGCCCAAGTGTTGGTGATCCAGAAATTGTAGTTTTTTTTCTTTATCAGCGTTGGAAGCTTCTATATCAGAAGAAGCGATGGTAATACAAATTTTTGGATATAATAGTTGGGTGGGTGGGTGGGCTACTCTATACCATGATTACCAGTCAGTAGTTTGCATTGGAGTGTCCACCCATTCGCTCAAGTGTTGGTAATCAAGAAATTGGAGTTTCTTTTTTCTGCCATAGTTGGAAGTTTCTATGTCAGAAGAAGCTATGGTGATACAATGTTTTGGATATCCTACAGTTGGGTGGGTGGACGGACCAATCTCTACCTTGGTTTCCAGTCAGTAGTTTGCATTATAATGTCTACCCACCCGCCCAAGTGTTGGTGATTCAGAAATTGGAGTTTTTCTTCTCTGATATAGTTGGAAGCTTCGATGTCAGAAGAAGAGATAGTGATACACTTATTTTGATAACCAACAGTTAGATGGGTAGGTGGGCTACTTTATAACATAGTTACTAGTCAGTATTTTGCAATGGAGTGCCCACCCACCTGTCCAAGTTTTGGTGATCCAAAAACTGGAGTTTTTCTTCTCTATCAGCGTTGGAAGCTTCTATGTCAGAAGAGGCGATGGTAATAGAAATTTTGAAATAACCAACAGTTGGGTGGGTGGGTGGGTCACTCTATACTTTGGCTACCAGTCAGTAGTTTGCGTTGGAGTGTCTACCTACCCGCCTAAATATTTGTCATCCAGAAATTGGAGTTTCTCTCTTCTGAAATAGTTGGAAGCATCTATGTCAAAAAAAGCGATGGTGATACACATTTTTGTATAACCATAAGTTAGATAAGTAAGTGGGCCATTTTATAACATGGTTACCAGTCAGTAGTTTGCAATGGAGTGACCATCCCAAGTGTTGGTGATCCAGAAATTGGAGTATTTCTTCTCTGCCATAGTTGGAAGCAACTATGTCAAAACAGGAAATGGTGATACACATTTTTATATAACTAATACTTGGGTATGTGGGTGGGCTACTTTATATCATAACAACCAGCCAGTAGTTTGTACTGAAGTGCCCACCTCCCTGTCCAAGTGTTGGTAATCTAAAAATTGAAGTTTCTCTCATTGCTTGCATTGGAAGCTTCTTCTGTTAGAGAAAACGATGGAGATAAATTTCTAAATGACCAAAACTTTAAGTTAGTAATTTGCATTGAAGTACACACCCACCCGCCCAAGTGTTGGTGATCTAGAAATTGGAGTTTCTTTTTTCTGCCTGCGTTGGAAGCTTCTATGTCAGAAATGATCCAGAAGTTGAAGTTTTTTCCACTGTTTGCATTGGAAGTCTCTATTGTTAGAGGAGGCAATGGAGATATAAATTTTTAGATGACCAACACTTTAATGGGTGGGTGGGCCACTCCATAAAATGATTACCAGTCAGTAATTTGCACTGAATTGCTTACCCACCCGCCCAAGTGTTGGTTATCCAGAAATTGGAGTTTCTCTTTTTTGCTAACGTCGGAAGTTTATATGTCAGAAGAGGCGAAAGTAACTAATAAAAAAATAGTTTTGCGGGCTCTACACATTTAACCTACCTAACCTAACCTAACCTAACCTAAAACAACTTTTTTTTAAGTTTTATTTTAAGAATTTTTGAAAATATTTTTTTTATTTAAAAAAAAGATTACAAAGTTCAGGTTTTTTTTTTTAATATACTTTGCAAACTCAATAAGGTTTTTACACTTTAACAATGCATTTTATTCTAAAGAACGCTGTATTTTTTAATTTTTAATTAAGCTCTGCAATGTTTACAAATTCCAAAAACACTTTTTTACATTTTTTGCAGACGTTAAAAAAACTTTTTTTTTAAATTTTTTTTTTTAAACTTCAATTAGCCTTTTAGACAATAAAATCATTCGTTAAGGTTTCTTAAATATTTTTTGGGGTTTCAAATTTTTTTTTTTGGGTTAAAAAAGATCTATGGACTCAAAGTTTAACACATTTAAAAAAAAGGTTTAAAAATTCAAATATTTTTTTTAAATTTTTAAATAAATTTTGCAAACTTTTTTTTTTTTTACAAATTATAAAAAAATTTTACTAATTTTAAAAAACTTTTACAAACTTTAAAAACACAAAAGATTTGAAAACTCTGTATTTTTGCAGCATATTTTGTAGAACTTTTTTGCCAAATGTTTATAAAAAACTTCAAACATTAAAAAAACTTCTTATAAAAGCGTTTTTAAATTTTTAAATTAAAATGGTTCTATAAGCTTTGCAAAGTTGTTCAACTTTTAAAAACCATATTTAGGATTTTTTTTAAATTTTAAGTTTTTAAAAAAACTTTTTGGATGTGTGAAAAAAAAAAAAAAAATTTCAAAAAAATTTAATTAATTTTATGAAATCATTCATCTAAGTTTTTTAAATATTTTTTGGGGTTTTTTAAAAATTAAAAAAAAAAAGATCTGTGGCGAGATCTATAGACATTTTTTTTTTAAATGTAAAAATTTTAAGAAACTTTTTCAATATTTAAACAAACTTTGCAAATTAAAAACACTTAATGCAAACTTTTCTAAATGTTCAAAAAATGTTGCAAACTTTAATACGTTTCATACCTCTAAAAAACTGTAAAATTTTCAAAAAACCTTTTTGATTTTTAAATAAGTTTTGCAGTTTAAAAAAGTTTTTACAGTTTTGCAATATGTTAATACTGTCAAAAATCTGCAAAAATATTCTAGAACCTTCTGAAATGTTTCTCAGCTGTCAAAAAAATATTCAAACTGACTAAATAAGGTTTAATTATACTGTAAGTCATCAGAAAATGTCAAACATGTTTCTAGGTTGGGACCAAATTAGATTAGAGTTTGGTATGAGTCGTCATAACTGTCAAACATGCTGCTTTTGAGTTGTCAAGTGTGTATTTCTGGATTAACCACTTACCCGCCCAAAAGTTGGTAATTCAGAAATTAAAGTTTTTTTTTGCCAACGTGGAAAGCTTCTATGTCAGAAGAGGCGATGGAGATTCAGAAACTGCAGATTTTCTTTTCTATCAGCATTGGAAGCGATGGTAATACACATTTTTGTATATGCAACAGTTAGGTAGGCGGGTGGGTGGGCCACTCTATACCATGGTTACTAGACAGTAATTTGCATTGGAGTGCTCACCCACCCGCCCAAGTGTTGGTAATCCAGAAATTGGTATTTCTTTTTTCTGATATAGTTGGAAGCTTCGATGTCAGAAAAGGAGATGGTGATACACATTTTTTGATATCCAACTGTTAGTTGGGTGGGTGGGCTACTCTATAACATAGTTACTAGTCAGTAGTTTGTACTGGAGTGCCTACTCACCCGTCCAAGTGTATGTGATCTAGAAACTGGAGTTTTTCTTCTCTATCAGCGTTGGAAGCTTCTATGCCAGAAGAGGCGATGGTGATACAAATTTTGAAATAATTAACAGTTGGGTGGGTGGGCACCTCTATACTTTGGCTACCAGTCAGTAGTTTGCATTGGAGTGTCCACCCATCCGCCTAAGTATTTGTCATCCCGAAATTGGAGTTTCTCTCTTCTGCAATAGTTATAACATGGTTACCAGTCAGTAGTTTGCACTGGAGTGCCCACTCACCCGCCCAAATGTTTCTAATCTAGAAATTGGTGTTTTTTTTTCAGCTATCGTTGGAAGCTTATATGTCAGAAGAGGCTATGGTGATACAAATTTTTTGATATCCAACAGTTGGGTGGGTGGGCGGGCTACTCTCTACCTTGGTTACCAGTCAGTAGTTTGCATTGGAGTGTCTACCCACCCGCCCAAGTGTTGGTGATCCAGAAATTGGAGTTTTTCTCTATGCTAGCGTTGGAAGCTTCTATGTCAAAAGAGGCGATGGTGATACATATTTTTAAACAACCAACAGTTGGGTAGGTGGGCCACTTCATAACATGGTTACCAGTTAGTAGATTGCACTGTAGTGCCTACGCACCCGCTCTAGTGTTGGTGATCCAGAATTTGGAGTTTCTTTTCTCTGCCATGGTGATACACATTTTTGGATAACCAACACTTGGGTATGTGGGTGGGTTACTCCATAACATAACAACTAGCCAGTAGTTTGTACTGGAGTGCCCACCCACTCATCTAAGTGTTGGCGATCCAGAGATTAAAGTTTTTTCTAATGCCCGCAATGGCATCCTCTATTGTTAGAAGAGGAGATATAAATTTCTAGATGACCAACACTTCGGTGGGGGGGTTGGGCCACTCCATAACATGATTACCAGTCAGTAATTTGTACTGAAGTGCCCATCCACTCACCCAAGTGTTGCTGTTTCAGAAATTGAAGTTTTTCTTTTTTGCCAGTGTTTTTTTATGTCAGAAGAAGCGATGGTAATACAAATTTTGGATAACCAACAGTTGGGTGGGCGGGTGGGTTACTCTATAATATGATTACCAATCAGTAATTTGCACTGGAGTGTCTACCTACCCGCCCAAGTGTTGGTGATCTAGAAATTGTATTTTTTTTCCTCTGTCAGCGTTAGAAGCTTGTTTTGTCTGAGTAGGCAATGTAGATACAAATTTCTGGATGTCCAACACTTGGGCGGATAGGTGGGCCATTTCATAACATGTCTACCAGCCAGTAATTTGCACTAAAGTTCCAATCCCCCCGCCCAAGTGTTGATGAAAATTAGAGTTAAAAATGTTACACAAAGTTTTCAAAAAAGTTTTGCCAGCTTTAATAAAAATTTCAAATAATTTCTTAGGTTTATAAAAAGATTTTTGAATTGCACACATTTAAAAAAAAAGTATAAAAACACAAAAAAAAATGTTAAATAAAAAAAAAAATTAGATTTACATATAAAACATTGTAGGCTAAAAAAATTAATACATTTAAAAAAAAAATTCTACAAACTTTAAAAATATTCTACTAAATTTTGTTTATTCAACTGCTTTGTAATTTTTTTTTGTATTATAGTTTTTTTAACTTTTTGGTATTCAAAAATGACCCAGAAAACGTCTACAAACATGGTGTAAAAACTAAAAAAGATTTAAAAATTAAAAACTTTGCATAATTTTTTTTAAGTCTACAACTCCAAGAAGCTTCATTTTTTTTTAGATCTACATATTCAAACAAGTTTCATTAATTTTCAAAAAAGTTTAGTAAACAACAGAAATTTTTTTAATATTAAAAAAAAAATTTAATTTTTTTTGCAAATTTTTTGAAAAGTTGCAAACTTTAAAAAAGTTTTTTCAAAAGATAAAAAAAAAAACTTTAAAATATTCACACATTTTTATAATAGCTCTACACGCTTTTTATAATGCTCTAAAAACTAAATAATAAAAAAATAGTTTTTTGGGGCTTTAGAAAAGTTTTACAAATTCTATAATTCAAAAATGTATTTCAAATAAAAAAATTACATTTTTGATTTTTAAATGAGCTCAATTTATTTTTTAATTTTTTGAAGCCGTTAAGAAAGCTCCACAATTTTTTAATAATTTACATTAAAATATTTTTTTTTAAACTTATTAGGTCTTTAAAAGTTTCTTAATAAAAAAAAAATTGTTAAATAAACACATTGAAAAAAAAAATATTTTAAGTTTTTTAATTAATCAAAAAACATTTGTTAACTCTATAAAGGAATTTTAAAAAAGTTTTACAAAATGTCAATTTTTTCAACTCCACGAAGCTGTGTTTTTTTCTTCATTTTTAATTATTTTTGCAAAATTCATAAAAATTTTACCAACTCCAAAAGCACTTTTTACATTTTTTGTAGATATTTTGATTCTTATGTAATTAATTGTGGACTTTATACGCTTTTTATTGTTCTAAGTAGTACAAATAACTTTTGCACAAATTTTAAAAATATTTTTACAGTTTTTGCGGATAATGAAGCTTTACAATTGTTCAAAAATGTTATTTTAATTTTTAAGTTTTTTAAAATATTTCTTTGGTTTTGAGAAAAGTTTTGAATTTTTCTAAAAAACTAAAAACCATTTAAAAAAAAATTTACAAACTTTAAAAAGCTATGTACTGTAACATTTTTAACAAAAATTAATGTTTTAATAAATTTTTGGATTATAAGAAATACTCTTACTTAAATCTAAAAAGGTTTCACACATGTTTAAAAATGCTCTACACACTTTACAATTTTTTTTAAATTTTTAAATTTTTTTAAGTTTTATTTTAATCTCTAACTTTGTAAATATTTTTTTGTTTAAAAAAAAGATCTGAAAACTTAATACTTAAAATAAAGATCACAAACTCCAAGAAATTTTAAATTTTTTAAATAAACTTTGCAATTTCTAAAAAACTTCCACAAACTTTAAAAATGCTTTTTAGCGAACGTTAAAAAATATAACTATTTTTTAAAAAGTTTTATAAAAATTTCAATAATCTTTTTAGACCAAAATTTTATTCATTTTGGTTTCTTAAATAGGTTTTGAGTTTTTATATATTTTTTTTTAATTAAAAAAAAAAGATCTGATGACGTACATAAAAAAATGGTTACAAACTTCAAGAAGTTTTAAGTTTTTTAAATAAACTTTGAAACTCTAAAAAACTTCCACAAACTTAAAAAATGCTTTCTTGCGGACATTAAAAAAGTTTTACAAATGTAAAAAAAAATGTTGCAAATTTCAATAAGATTTTCTCACTTTAAAAAACTCATTTTTTTAATTTAAAAAAAATTATTTTAAAAAGCACTGTAAGTATTTTTTATTTTGCAACAGTTTTAAAAAAAGTCCACAATTTTCAAAAAGCTCTTAAAACATTTGTTATTTTTAAATAAAGTTTGTAGATTCTAGAAAAACACTAAAAAATGTCACAACTTTTTAAATGATTTTATAAAAATATTAAAAAAGTTTAATAAGCTTTTTAGACTAACAAATCATTCATGTAAGTTTCTTAAATATTTTTTGAGGTTTCAAATTTTTTTTTTTAATTTCTTTAAATAAAATTTTTAAAGCTCATTTTAAAAGTTTACAAACTCAAAGAAGTTTTACAAATGTTCAAAGAAAACCTAACCTAATCTAACCTAAATAATACAAAAATAGTTCTGCGGGCTATAGAAAAGCTCTACAAATTCTCAATTAATAATAAAAAAAATGCACTTTAAAAATAAATAATTTGCAAACGTTGAAAAAGGTCCACAATTTTTAAAAAAGTTTTGCATAATTTTAACTTTGTAGACTTAAAAAAGCTCAACACATAACTAAAAAATTCTTAAAAAAAATCTTAATTATTTAAACAAATTTTGGATATAATTTTATTTTTGTATAACACATTTTTAAAAAAGCCCTTTATATTTAATTGGAAAAAATAGTTTAAGAAAAAAATATTCTACAAAATATCTGTATACTTTTAATTTTTTAAGCTAGTATAAAAAATTTACTAAATTTCAAAAAAAAAATTAAACAATAAAATTTTCAAAAAACTCATTTGGTTGGGTTATTTTATATTTACTAGACAATAAAAAGGCATCCATCGTATTGTAAGGAACACAAAGACAGAATATAATAATTTGCGACGCAATTTTGTCTGCTTTGATGCTACGCAGTTTTCAATATCAAATATAAAAGAAAACTAAAGCAATACAAATCAATAAAATATAATTGCAGTTTATTTTATTCAAAACACATTAATCAATGCATAATTAAATTTAAGTAGTTAACGAATGACAAGATAAATCTTTTATCTTTATAAAATTCTGTTTATAATTTAAATTGCAATGCAATAATATGGGACAACACGTTTCTAACAACGTGTCCAAGCATTTATTTACGAATATTTACATTAAGATGCGGTAATGGAGTTTTATATATTTCTTGAGGAGACACCGGTGCATTTGTTATGTAAAATGGATACAACCTAGTTTGCGTGCATATTAATTAACTAAATAATATTTTAGTTATTTTTATGCAAACAAACGCAGACTAATTTATTGGATAATAATTATTTATCATCAGTTTTTTTGCGCGAATTTTATGTTATAAGTGTTTTTATTGCACAATTTTAGATTTATTTAAGTAAATATTATATTTTAAATGGATTTTCTGCTTTAAATTTGTTAAAAAATGTGTATCTATTTAGAGGTACTTTTTCTTTTAAATTAATGATCTTTATGATCATACAAAGAACCATTTTGTTTATTTATTTTTTAAAGATTATTTTTTTCAAATGTTGGTTGTAACTTTGGCTCACATGGTCCATTCAAAAGATCCAATTTTTTGATGACGCGTTTAAGCATTTTGAGTGGTATTTGGCAAACGACGAAAGTAATGTTGGTCTCCAATTCCTCAATTGTAGTCGGTTTATCCATGTAGACTTTGGACTATACGTAGTCCCAAAAGAAAAAGTTTTCAGATGCAATATTACATGATCTATGCGGCCAATTCACCGGTCCAAGGCATGAAATTCACTGTTCACCAAATTGTTCTTGCAATAAAGCCATGGTTTCATGAGCTATGTGGCAAGTAGCGCCGTTTTGTTAGAACCAAATGTCGTCTGGATTACCGGTTTAAATTCTAGACACAAATAGTCTGTTATCATTGTGCGATAACGGCCGCCATTCACAGTTACGTTCCGGTTGGCCTTATTTTTAAAGAAATGTTTTACTAGCCCTTAAACCACACCAAACCAATGTTTTGTTTGAATGTAAATGAATCTCTTCTGGTTGCTCTTTTGCTCAAATATGCCAATTTTGCTTATTGACGTAGTCATTAAGCCAGAAATGGGCCTTATTGCTGAACAAAATGTTGGTCAAAAACAATAGATCTTTTTGAAGCTTTTTAAGAGCCCATAGCCTGAAACGGTGTCGATTTGGAAAATCGGCCGGCTTCAATTCTTGCACGAGTTAAATTTTGTATATTATTCCATACAACAAGTCAAACTGTTGAGAATGGCGTCAAATCAATTCATTACGGTCATCGCGTACACACTCAGCTACCGCCGCTATATTTTCTTTACTACGTGTCCAATGTGGTCTATTTGGTCGCTTATAATCTAATAATGAATATTGAGTTTCAAATTTGTAAATGGTACAGCGAATTGTGCGTTTTGTAGGCCAATTATGTAAACCATACGTTGCTCTAAGCTTACAAAACACTGTCCTCATGGAGCGATGATTTTCGTAATACAGCTGAATTATTTATAGACGCTTAAATAACAGTTTGACTCAGCGCACGCTTTTGCTAACATAAAACCGTTACTGAAAAAAAAAACCTCTAAACGAATCACTTATTACAAGCGATTTTTATGCTAGGAATAAATTTTTTGCTCAATTTTTAAATTATAAATGTTCATTTTGCACAAAAAAGTTCTGTGCTTCAGTTTTAATAAAGCTTATGTGGTAAACGTAAATTCTAAGCGAACTTTATGTAAATTGTGACTAATTTTATGCAGTAAACGTGATTTCTAAGCTATTTTGTTGCTGTAAATAAGTTTTCTGCGTTATTTTTGGCAAATTTTATGTAGTAAATATAATTTTAAAGCCAATTTGTTGTTAAAAGTAAGTTTTTTGCGGGTTTTTTGTGATGTAAATAAGTTTTCTGCGTTCATTTTGATGAAATAAAAGTGGTTATTGTGATTTTAGACCAAACTTTATTTTTAAAATAAGTTTTTGTGTTATTTTTGATATTTTCTTTGCAGTAAACGTGAATTTTCAATAAATTTGATTATATAAATAGGTTTTCCGCGTCAATTTTGACTAATTTATTTTAATTAAGTTAATTTTAAGCTAATAATAAGTTTTTTGCGCATTTTTCAGGCTGTAAGTTAATTTTTTGCGTAAGTTTTGGAGCAAATTTGTTGCTAAAAATTAATTTTCTGCGCGTGTTTCATACTGCAAATAAGTTTTCTGCATAAGTTTTGATAACTTTTAGGTGGTAAACGTGATTTAGACTAAAGGTCATTCTTAAATGAAGGTTTTTGTGTTATTTTTGATACTTTGTTTGTAGTAAACGTGACTTATAAGGAAATTTTAAGACGAAACTAAGTTTTTAGCGCGTTTTTTATGCTATCAATAATTTTTCTGCGTCAATTTCAACCAATTTTATGTAGTTAACGTAATTTTTGTTCAGATTTTTTGGGCAAAATAGGTTTTATATTAAATAAAATGAAGTAATCTGCTTGTTAAATAAGTTTTCGTGCATCAACTTTAACCAATTTTATGTGATAAACATGTTTAAAAATATAATTTGATGCAAAAATTATTTTTTTTTTTAGTCAGTTTTGGCTAATTTCATGTGGGAAATGTGGTTTTAGAGTTAATTTTAAGCTAGAAATAAATGAGTTTGGAGCAAATTTGTTGCTAAAAATATGTTTTTGCGTTGTTTTTTTTTTTGGTGCAAATAAGTTTTCTGCGTACGATTAAATAAATTTCAGGAATTAAACTTGATTTCAGGTTTAAAATGAGTTTTTAATGTTAAATTTGATATATTGTTTGTAGTAAAAGAGAATTTTGAGCAAACTTTGAGTGTTTTTCATTCGATAAACGTAGGTTTAGAGTTAATATTGTGCTAAAAACTAGTTTTTTTTTTTTGCGTTTTCCATGCTATAAATAAGATTTCTGCGTTAATTTTGATCAATTTTAGTTAATAAAAGTAATTTTAGAGCAATGTTTATGCTTAAAATAAGCTTTTTGTGTTATTTTTGATATATTGTTTGTAGTAAAAGAGAATTTTAAGCAAATCTTATTATGTAAATAGGTTTTCTGCGTGAATTTTTACCAATTTCATGTAAAAAACGTGGTTTTCAAAATGATTTCAAGCAAGAAACATGTTTTCTATGCGTTTTTTGTGCTGTAAATAAGTTTTCTTTCTTAGTTTTCACAAATTTTATGTAAATGTGGTTTAAAAGCATATTTGTTGCAGTTTTTTGAGCGTTTTTAGTATCTAAATAAATTTCTGTTCGTTTTTTAAATAAGTTTTTTGTGTTATTTTTGATATTTTGTTTGTAGTAAACGTGAATTTTTAGCAAATTTATTATATAAATGGTTTTTCTGCGCTTATTTAAACAAATTTCATTTGGTGAACGTGATTTTAGAGTTAATTTTAAACTAAAAATTAGTTTTTTACCCATTTTTCATACTGTAAGTAGGATTTTTGCGTAAATGTTGACTAATTTTATGTAGTAAACGTGATTTTAGAGCAAATGTGTTGTTAAAATTAAGTGTTTTGCGCATTTTTTATGTTGATTTTTTTATGATGATCAAATTTGTTGCTTAAAATAAGTTTTCTGGGCGTTTTTTAAGCTGTTAATAAGTTTTCTACGTACATTTTGATAATTTGTAGGTGGAAAACGTTATTTTAAACTAGAAGTTTATTCTTAAATAAGGTTTTTGCGTTATTTTTTATACTTTATTTGTAGTAAACGTGAATTTTGATTAAATTTGATGATGAAACTTAGATTTTAGCGCGTTTTTCTGGTTATTCATAGGTTTTTTGCATCAATTTCATCCAATTTTATGTAGTGAACGTGATTTTTGCGCACATTTTTGGCTAGAATAGGTTTTTTTTATTGATAAAACTAAGTAGTATGCTCGTTTTTATGTTGTAAATGGTTTTTTTTGCCTCAACTTTGGCCAATTTCATGTGGTAAACATGGTTTTATATTTAATTTTTTGCTAAAATTATGTTTTTTGGGTGTTCTCCATGCTGTAAATATGTTTTCTGCGTCAGTTTTGGTTAATTTCATGTGGGAAACGTGGATTTACAGTTAATTTTAAGCTAGTTATAAGCTTTTCGCAAGTTTTTCATGCTGTAAGTAAGTTTTTTGCGTTAATTTTGACAAATTTTGTGGGATTTTAGTGCAGATTATTTGTTAAAAATAAGTTTTTTTGCGTTTTTTATACTGCAAATAAGTTTTCTACGTACATTATGGTCAATTTTAGGGGGTAAAAGTAATTTTATAACAAAGTTTATTCATAAAATAAGTTTTTTTGTGTTATTTATGATATTTTGTTTGTGATAAACGTGAATTTTCAATAAATTTTATTATATAAATAGGTTTTTGCGTAAGTTTTGACCGATTTTATGTAGTAAACGTAATTTTAGAGCAAATTTGTTGCTAAAAGTGTGTTTTTTGGGCGTTTTTATGATGTAAATAAGTTTTCTGCGTACATTTTGATAAATCTTAGATGGTTAGCGTGATTTTAAAACAAAGTTCTTGCTTAAAATATGTTTTTTGTGTAATTTTTTGTATATTGTTAAAGTAAACAAAAATTTTATGATTTAAATGGGTTTTTGCATTAGTTTTGATTAATTTCATATGTAAAGCGTTTTAGAATTAATTTTAAGCTAGAAATAGTAATTTTTTGCGTCAATTTTGATAAATTTTATGTAGTAAAAGTGATTTTAGAGCAAATTTGTTCTAAAAGTAAGTTTTCTGTTTGTTTTTAATGATTTAAATTAAATTTCTGCGTACATTTTGACAAACTTTAGATAATAAACGTAATTTTAGAGCAAAGTTAATGCTTAAAATATGTTTTTTGTGTCATTTTTAATTTATTGTTTGTAATAAACAAGAAAATGGAGTATTTACGTCAATTTTGACCATTTTTATATAGTAAACGTGATTTTAAAGATAATTTTAAGTTGAAAATAAGTTTTTCATGCTGTAAGTAACTTTTCTGCGCCACTTTTGACCAAGTTCATGTAGCAAACGTGATTTTGAAGCAAATTTTATCTAAAAAATAAGTTTTTTGTTTTAATTTTGATATATTTTATGTAGTGAACGTGATTTCTGAGCAAATTTAATTTTAAAAATAAGTTTTCTGAGCATTTTTTATGCTTTTTTGTGATCAATTTTATGTAGTGAAAGTTTGTTGGACAAATTTTATGTTGGAAATAAGTTTTTTGTGTCAATTTTGAAATATTTTATGTAGTAAACGTGATTTCAGAGAAAATTTGATGTTACTAATAAGTTTTTTGCGGTTTTTAATGCTGTAAATAAGTTTTCTGTGTAAATTTTGTCAAATTTTATGTGATTTTAGAGCGAAGTTTGTTTATAAAAAATATTTGTTGCGTCATTTTTAATATTTTGTTTGTAGTAAACAAGAAATTTAGTCAAGTTTTATGATATAAATGGGTTTTTCGCGTAAATATTGATCAATTTATTTAGTAAATGTGATTTTAGAGTTAATTTTAAGCTAAAAATAAGTTTTTTGTGGTGTTTTCTGCGTTAATATTGAAAAAGTTCATGTAGTAAACGTGACTTTTGAGCAAATTTGATCTTGAAAATAAGTTTTTATGCTATAAGTAAGTTTTCTTTGTACATTTTGATAAATTTCATGAAGTAATTGTGATTTTTGAGCAAAAAATTATGTTAAATATCCGTTTTATTTGTAAATTTTGATTTATTTAATGTAGTTAACATGATTTCATAGCAAATTTGATGCTAAAAATAAGTTTTTTTGGGCATTTTTATGCTGTAAATAAGTTTTTTGCGTACATTTTGATAAATTTCATGTGAAAAACGTATTTTAGATAGTTTTATCTTGAAAGTAACAATTCTTATGCTAAAAATAAGTTTTCTGCGTATTATTTGATAAATTTTAGGTAGTAAACGTGATTTTAGAGCTTAAAAAAAGTTTATTTTAGTCATTTTTGATATATTGTTTGAGCAAACGTATATTTTGAACGATTTTTTTTAATGAAAATAAGTTTTCTACGTATTTTTCTTGCTGTAAATGAGTTTTTTGTGCCAATTTTATTGTATTATATGTTGTGAACGAAATTTCCGAACAACCCTTATGCTAAAAATAAGTTTAATGTGCGTTTTTTATGCTTTAAATAAGTTTTCTACGTACATTTTGATGAATTTTATGTGGCTAACGTGAGTTTAGAGCAAAGTTTTTGCTTTAAATAAGTTTTTTGTGTCAGTTTTGATATATTGTTTGAGCAAACGTGAATTTTGAGCGAATTTTATGATGAAAATAAGTTTTATGGGTATTTTTCTTACGGTAAATAAGGTTTTTGCGTCAATTTTGACCTAAAATTAAGTTTTATGCGCGTTTTTATGCTGTAATTAGGTTTTGCGTGTCAATTTTGATATATTTTAAGTAGTAAACGTGATTTCCGAACAATTTTGATGTTAAAAATAAGTTTACTGCGCAATTTTTATGCTGCTAGTAAATTTTTTGCGTCAATTTTGACTAATTTTATGTTGTAAACGTGATTTTAGGGCAAATTTGATGGTAAAAATAAGTTTTTTGGGAGTTTTTCACAATGTTAATGTTTTCTCAGTACAGTTTAATAAAGTTTAGTGTCGTTTTAATATATTTTTTTGTAGTAAACGAGAATTTTTAGCAAATTTGATGATGTAAAAGGTTTTCTGCGTCAATTTTATGTGAGAAACGTGGTTTTTGAGTTAATTTTAAGCAAAAAAATTAGTTTTCTTTGCGTTTTTCATGCTAAAATAAATTTTCTTTGTCAGTTGTGACAAATTTCATGTAATAAAAGTGATTTCAGAAAAAAAATTATGCTAAAAATTAGTTTTCTGCGTACGTTTTAAGAAATTTCAGGTGATAAACGTGATTTTAGAGCAAAGTTTAGGTTGAAAATAAGTTTTTAGTGTTAAATTTAATATATTGTTTTTACTAAAAAAGAATTTTGAGCAAATTTGATGATGAAAATAAGTTTTCTGAGCGTTTTTTGTATGGTAAACGTAGGTTTAGAGTTAATATTATGCTAAAAACTAGTTTTTGCGCGGTTATCATGCTTTAAGTCGGATTTATGCATAAATTTCAATTAATTTTATTTAGTAAATGTGATTTTAGAGCAAAGTTCATGCTTAAAATAAATTATTTTAAATATATTTTTTGTAGTAAATGAGAATATTTAGCAAATTTGATGATGTAAATAGTTTTTTTTTCAATTTTGACTAATTTTATGTGGAAAACGTGGTTTTAAAGTTAATTTTAAAATAAAAATAAGTTTTCTTTGCGTATTCATGCTAATATAAGTTTTTTTCGTCAATTTTGACAAATTTCATGTAATCACGTTTTGATTTAAGAGCTAATTTGTTGCTAAAAATAAGTTTTTCATGTTGTAAATATGTTTTCTGTGGAAATTGTGACTAATTTTATGCAGTGATCGTGATTTCGATGCTATTTTGTTGCTTAAAATAAGTATTTTGCGCGTTTTTTATGCTGTAAATAAGTTTTCTGCGTTATTTTTGGCAAATTTTATGTAGTAAATGTAATTTTAAAGCGGGTTTTTTGCGGGTTTTTTTGATGTAAATAAGTTTTTTGCATACATTTTGATGAAATTAAAGTGGTTAATGTGATTTTCGAGCAAAGTTTATTTTTAAAATAAGTTTTTGTGTTATTTTTTGATATTTTTTTTGCAGTAAACGTGAATTTTCAATAAATTTGATTATATAAATAGGTTTTTGGCGTCAATTTTGACTAATTTCATTTACTAAACGTGATTTTAAAGTTAATTTTAAGCTATAAATAAGTTTTTTGCGCATTTTTCAGGCTGTAAGTAGTTTTTCTGCGTAAGTTTTGGAGCAAATTTGTTGCTAAAAATTAGTTTTCTGCGCGTGTTTCATACTGCAAATAAGTTTTATGCGTAAGTTTTGATAACTTTTAGGTGGTAAACGTGATTTTAGACTAAAGGTCTTTCTTAAATGAAGGTTTTTGTGTTATTTTTGATACTTTGTTTGTAGTAAACGTGACTTATAAGGAAATTTTATGACGAAACTAAGTTTTTAGTGCGTTTTTTATGCTATCAATGCGTTTTTTGCGCCAATTTCAACTAATTTTATGTAGTAAACGTGATTTTTGTTCAGATTTTTTGGGCAAAATAGGTTTTATATTGAATCAAATTAAGTAGTCTGCTTGTTAAATAAGTTTTCGTGCATCAACTTTATTTGATATGATAAACATGTTTTTAGATTTAATTTTTGGCTACTTTCATGTGGGAAATGTGGTTTTAGAGTTAATTTTAAGTTAGAAATAAGTGAGTTTGAAGCAAATTTGTTGCTAAAAATAAGTTTTTGCGCGTTTTTTCTGGTGCAAATAAGTTTTCTGCGTACGATTTAATAAATTTTAGATATTAATCGTGATTTCAGAGCAAAGTTTAGGTTTAAATTGAGTTTTTATAGTTAAATTTGATATATTGTTTGTAGTAAAAGAAAATTTTGAGCAAATTTTATGATGAATATAGGTTTTTTCAGTGTTTTTCATACGATAAACGTTGGTTTAGTGTTAATATTGTTCTAAAAATTGCTTCAAATAAGATTTCTGCGTTAATTTTGATTAATTTTAGTTAATAAAAGTAATTTTAGAGCAATGTTTATGCTTAAAATAAATTATTTGTGTTATTTTTGATATATTGTTTGTAGTAAATGAGAATTTTAAGCAAATTTTATTATGTAAATAGGTTTTCTGCGTAAATTTTTACCAATTTCATGTAGGAAACGTGGTTTTTGAAATGAATTCAAGCTAGAAACATGTTTTCTATGCGTTTTTTGTGCTGTAAATAAGTTTTCTTTCTTAGTTTTCACAAATTTTATGTAAACGTGATTTAAAAGCATATTTGTTGCTAAAAATTTTGAGCGTTTTTAGAATCTAAATAAATTTGAATAAGTTTTTTGTGTTATTTTTGATATTTTGTTTGTAGTAAACGTGAATTTTTAGCAAATTTATTAAATAAATGGTTTTTCTGCGTTCATTTTGACAAATTTCATCTGGTAAACGTGATTTTAGAGTTAATTTTAAACTAAAAATAAGTTTTTTAAGCCTATTTTTCATGCTGTAAGTAGGATTTTTGCGTAAATGTTGACTAATTTTATGTAGTAAACGTGATTTTAGATCAAATTTGTTGTTAGAAATAAGTGTTTTGCTCATTTTTTATGCTGTAAATAAGTTTTCTACGTTTTGATAAATTTTATGTATTTGTTGCTTAAAATGAGTTTTCTGGTCGTTTTTTATGCTGTAAATAAGTTTTCTACGTACATTTTGATAATTTGTAGGTGGTAAACGTTATTTTAAACTAAAAGTTTATTCTTAAAATAAGGTTTTTGCGTTATTTTTTATACTTTATTTGTAGTAAACGTGAATTTTGATCAAATTTGATGATGAAACTAAGTTTTTAGCGTGTTTTTCTTGCTGTTCATAGGTTTTCTGCATCAATTTCATCCAATTTTATGTATTGAACGTGATTTTTGCGCACATTTTTGGCTAGAATAGGTTCTTTTATTGACAAAACTAAGTAGTATGCTCGTTTTTATGTTGTAAATGGTTTTTTTTGCTTCAACTTTGGCCAATTTCATGTGGTAAACATAGTTTTAGATTTAATTTTTTGCTAAAATTATGTTTTTTGGGCGTTCTCCATGCTGTAAGTATGTTTTCTGCGTCAGTTTTGATTAATTTCATTTGGGAAACGTGGATTTAGAGTTAATTTTGAGCTAGTTATAAGCTTTTCGCAAGTTTTTCATGCTGTAAGTAAGTTTTTTGCGTAATTTTTGACAAATTTTGTGGGATTTTAAAGCAGATTTGTTGTTAAAAATAAGTTTTTTTCGTTTTTTATACTGCAAATAAGTTTTTTACGAACAATATGGTCAATTTTAGGAGGTAAAAGTAATTTTATAGCAAAGTTTATTCTTAAAATAAGTTTTTTTGTGTTATTTATGATATTTTGTTTGTGATAAACGTGAATTTTCAATAAATTTTATTATATAAATAGGTTTTTGCGTAAGTTTTGACCGATTTTATGTAGTAAACGTAATTTTAGAGCAAATTTGTTGCTAAAAGTGTGTTTTTTGGGCGTTTTTATGATGTAAATAAGTTTTCTGCGTACATTTTGATAAATCTTAGATGGATAGCGTGATTTTAAAACAAAGTTCTTGCTTAAAATATGTTTTTTGTGTAATTTTTTGTATATTGTTAAAGTAATCAAAAATTTTATGGTTTAAATGGGTTTTCTGCGTTAGTTTTGATTAATTTCATGTGTAAAACGTTTTAAAATTAATTTTAAGCTAGAAATAGTAAGTTTTTTGCGTCAATTTTGACAAATTTTATGTAGTAAAAGTGATTTTGGAGCAAATTTGTTCTAAAAATAAGTTTTCTGTTTGTTTTTAATGATTTAAATTAAATTTCTGCGTACATTTTGACAAACTTTAGATAATAAACGTAATTTTAAAACAAAGTTAATGCTTAAAATATGTTTTTTGTGTCATTTTTAATTTATTATTTGTAATAAACAAGAAAATGGGGTTTTTACGTCAATTTGGACCAATTTCATATAGTAATAGTGATTTTAAAGATAATTTTAAGTTGAAAACAAGTTTTTTATGCTGTAAGTAGCTTTTCTACGCCACTTTTGACCAAGTTCATGTAGCAAACGTAACTTTGGAGCAAATTTTATCTAAAAAATAAGTTTTTTGTATCAATTTTGATATATTTTACGTGTTTTCTGAGCAAATTTAATTTTAAAAATAAGTTTTTTGAGCGTTTTTTATGTTATAATTAGGTTTTTTGTGATCAATTTTATGTAGAAAAAGTTTTTTGGACAAATTTTATGTTGGAAATAATTTTTTTGTGACAATTTTGACATATTTTATGAAGTAATCGTAATTTCAGAAAAAATATTACGTTTTTTGCAGTTTTTAATGCTGTAAATAAGTTTTCTGTGTAAATTTTGTCAAATTTTATGTGATTTTAGAGCAAAGTTTGTGCATAAAAAATATTTGTTGCGTCATTTTTAATAATTTGTTTGTAGTAAACAAGAATTTTAGTCAAGTTTTAGGATGTAAATGGGTTTTTTGTGTAAATTTTGATCAATATCATCTGGTAAATGTGATTTTAGAGTTAATTTTAGGCTAAAAATATTTTTTTTGTGGTGTAAGTTGGTTTTCTGCGTTAATATTTAAAAAGTTCATGTAGTAAACGTGACTACTGAGCAAATTTGATCTTAAAAATAAGTTTTTTGTGTTAATTTTGAAGATTTTTATGCAGTAAACATGATTTTTGAGCAAATTTAATGCTAAAAATAACATTAAAAAAATTAAATTTATGAAAAAATATTCTAAACTAAAAAACATCCATAGACGCGTTTCGAGGTTTACCTGTCATCAGTATGGCTTTATTTATTTAAACTAATTGATTTTTAACTTACTTCGTCAACATTGTTTACCACCACAATTTAAAGTGAATATTTTAAAGGGTGTATTGACTATTTATACTAACTGACTTAATGACATTATTTAATGGCTATGGTTAATAGCATTCTGAGAATGAACAAATAAACTAATTATTTCGGGATATTAAGCTGATGGTAATGACATGAAACATATGTCGTTGTGGCATTCGTATAAATTTACCTATTTAACTAGGCTTTATTCGAAATTATTGCTTTTACAACTGTCTCATTTGAGGACATTGCGCCTCTTCTTTATATATTTTATATTTGCTAAAAATAAGTTTTTTATGCTGTAATTAAGTTTATTGTGTCAATTTTGACCAAGTTCATGTAGTAAACAGTACTTTGGAGCAAATTTGATCTTAAAAATAAGTTTTTTGTTTTAATTTTTATATATTTTATGTAGTAAACGTGATTTTAGAGCAAATTTGATGCTAAAAATACTTTTTTTATGCTATAAATACGTTTTTTGCGTATATTTTGTTAAATTGTAGGTAATAATGAGTAAATTTTATGCTTAAAAAATTTTTTGTTGTAAACTTGAGTTTTAAATGAGTTTTTTGATAAAAATTATTTTTTTGAGCGTTTTTGATGCTTTAAATGTTTTTTCTTCTTCAAATTTGACCAATTTTATGTGGTAAGCGTAGTTAAGAGTTAATTTCATGCTAAAAATAAGTTTTCTGGGGTTTTTGCATGATGTAAATAGGTTTTCTGCGTACAATTTGATAAAGTTTATGCTTAAAATATTTTTTGTGTGCGATTTTTGATGTAGTATATTTTTGTGTTAAATTTTGTGATTATAAGTAATGCATAAATGCACACTACTCACACATAAACCACAGAAACATTCAATTTCATACAGATTTTTTTTTAATTTTGTCTGACGTAAGATTTTTTTCTCAGGCGTCATCTTATGTAGTATTAATAGTATTAGTATTAATTTTGTATGTTTCAAATACATATTACTTATGGAAAAAAAATAACGTCTATAAAATCGGTTTGTATTTGATTTCGGTCGTTTAACACCGTCCACGACGCGTTATGTGTGTAACATGCAACCAAAAATATATTTATCCTGCTCATACAGACGCTAGCGACTATACTCCATCTCCAAATTGTAAGGACGATAGTCGCTAGCTTGTGTGTGAGCAGGACAAATACTTTGCGCATAGTTCGCGTTGCGCTTCCTTCATCCGGCACTCAACGGTGATACCATTTAATCCGTGCAGGTTTGTATTTAATTAGATTATAAAATAAAAACGGACAATAGGAAAATCCGGATCCGGAGACGTTTTGTTTATTTCGAGTAACAACCTTGGCTAACATGCAAAAATTATACTTTCGGTCACCGTCTACACCGGGAAGCTTGTTTCAAATTCATTGGCGATAAACGAATCCTTTAATCTTTATCATTAAATAGCCAGTTTAATCGATCTGTTTTTCTAATCGCATTAAGTAATTAAACTCAAAGGCCTATAAGATAGAATTTTTTTTTTTTTTTAAATAACATTTTATAAAACTTTAAATATGATGATTATAAAATTATTACATATTGTAGATAATGTTTATTTCATATTTCATACATTAATTGTTACGTTTTATTTTATATGAAGGTATTTATTAATTAAAACATTACAATTTAAAAATATGACAAAATATCATATAAATTTAATTAAATAAAATGTAATTTTTGGATTTCTTGTAGCATGTAGTTTTAATTAACACATTTTATTATTAAGCTGCTAATGAAGGGTTTCGATAACTCGGTGAAAGCGTAGGTTGTCTGCTTCCGTGTTGCTGTCCTGCATGTAGGAGAATATTAAAGGACAGGATTATGTTTTATTAGTTTTTATCATTTTTGAGCTTTCAGTATATATCTTTACACCTCTGATATATAGGAAGCACGATGAGTTTTAATCTTATAAAAATTGATTCAATTAAATTGCAATTACTTTACAAATCAAATCTGTAGATTCTATAAATGTATGAAGTGATTTAGTGTTAGTTAAAGATTAAGTAGGGTTTGTCAATAAGCGCATCATACAAAGCATCCCAAGGAAATGTCGTACTAACTTCAAGAAGTTCGCAATTTTAAAGCAAATGCATATAAATATTTAAATCGAAATAAGCTTTGCACTTTTGCATAAATTATAAACAAAACTTAAATATAAGAAATTGTTTTAGTAATTTTATACGCAGCTGGTTTTGTTTGTTATAATAAAATCATTCAAGTAATTCTTATGCCAATAGAACTGGAATTATTACAAAAAATGAGGTTTAAAAATGTTCTTATCATTATATTTATAGCTCACTATCTTAATTGATTTGATATACAATATTTCAGATGTAATGTTTGAATCACATCTAAATTTTGATTGCTTGCTTATTTATAGCATTGATTGCTTACGATGTGAAATGGGATTGATTATTATGCATGCGTACTTTATTTTAAATAATTTAACGCAACCATAGGACTTAAATAAATCTATAGAATATGATTTACACTAATAGAATATGGCTTTATAAAATGGTTGATTTGTTTGGGAGCCTATAGGAGTATTAAATATAATTGCTACCACACTGGAGTGCATTTCAAACAAGGTAAATTGTTTGATGTTTGGGATTAATTTTATTTTCAATATTGAAAATAGTTAACTGTATTGGAGTACATATTATAAAGCAAACAGCCAAATATAAATTGAAAATGATGAATAACATAAATGAAATATTTGTATTGTTCAAACTAGACTATAATTTTGATACAGAATATGTGAAAAATTAAATTAAAAAAATTCCAGAACTTGCATAAAACTGTCGCAATTATTTAATAAAATTTTAGACGCAACAAAACCACCAGATGAATGGCACAACAGTATCATCATTTTCATTATTTAAGAAAGGACAAAAAAGAGTAATCTTCCTAAACACAACAATGCAACTATTTAAAAGCATTATCAAAGAAAAACTGGAAACGCAAATAACAAATACTGAGGAACAATAGGGTTTTAGAATAATCAATAATAACGCAGTATTTATAATCAAACAAATAAAAAAAGGCGAAAGAGTTCAACATGTCTGCTTAAATCTGCTTCATCGATCTGACTAAGGTATTTGGCAGGGTTTGCTTAGGAGACATTCTAAACATATTTACAAAAAATAAAACATAACAAAGGTAATCCATAACCTAAACACCAATAACACAACAAAGCTGAAAACAGGAAACCAATTAACCAAAAACATCCCAACCTCAGGAAGAATAGGACAAGATAATAAACAAAATAACATATTTCAATATTGTATATAGAATGAGCAACAAAAGAATTGAAATGATGTGTAAAAAACGATCTACAGAGACACCACTTCTAATTCTTTTAAGTAATCATCAACTCAACATGAACATCTCTACCAATAAAACTAATTGCACTACAACTGCAAAAGATGCAATCAGAAGCAAGTTTATGGTAAAAGCAAGCCTCATAGTTCAGGCAAAACACATAAGCAATGATTCAGAAACATAACTGAACTGAACAGTTTAAAAACATCAAAATTATAACTAATACTCCAAGAACAGGATAGATGTTTTAAAAACATAACTCACTTTTCAAAAATTACATTCCGAAAACGTAACTATTAGGCCAAAAACATCAATGACAATTTTGAATCATTTTAAAAACATAACTAAACTTTCAGAAACAAACTTAAAAGATCAGAAACAAACTTAAAAGATCAGAAACATAATTGAACAATTAGCAACATAACTATCACTTTAGGATTGTAACTAATATTTCAGGAGCATAATTAACAATTTAGAAATATAACTAAAACTTTTGGGAAAAAAATCTTATTTGTAGAACATTTTAAAAATATTTTAAGACAAAAATCTCATTTGAGTTTAATGTTTTTTTTTTTTTTAATTCCATTATAAAATCATAACTGTAGGTTCAAGAATAAATTATAATTTTAAGAACATGATTGTCAATTTAGAAACATGATTGATAGTTTAGAATCATGATTGACAGTGCAGGAACATGATTAACAGTTCAGGAATATAATTAATCATTTGAAAGCCAAAATTTTATTTGAGCAACTATATAAAAACATAATTTAAGAACATATTTGACATTAAAAAAAAAATTTACAATTTACTACTAATATAAGAACATAACTGTCAGTTCAAACACATAGCAGCTATTTTAAGAACATGATTGGTAGTTTAAGAAATTGAACAGTTTAGAAGCATTATAAAAACGTAGCTAATTCAAAAACATAATTATTATTATAAGAACATCATTGACATTTCAAAAATATGATTGACAGTTCAGGAACATAATTGACAAATCAAGAACATGATTAAAAGTTCAAGAATATAAACTACAATTTCTGCAAAACCATAATTAACACTTCAGAAACAAAACTGATAATTCAAGAACATGATAGACAATTAAAAAACATGAGTAACACTTTAGGAACACAATTAACATAATTAAAAGTTTGAAATTTGTAGCATTATAAAAATTGGTACAAGAACATAATTATTATTACAAGCAAGAACATGATTGTCAGTTCAAAATCGTAATTGACAGTTCAAGAGCATAATTGATAATTCAAGGACACAATTGAAAGTTCAAGAACATGAACAGCATATCCTTTAAAAACATAATTGACATTTTAGGAACATAATTGACATTTTAGAAACATAATTGATAATTCAAGAGCATGATTGACAGTTCAAAAACATAATTAAAACAATTTTGATAAATCTAAAACATATTTGACAATTTAAAAATTAAAATGTCATTTTTGCAAGAACATGATTGACAGTTTTGGAACTCGATTGACAATTCAAGAACATGATTGATAATTTATGAACACAATAGTTAAACAAATATAATATTTTAATTAATATAATTAATTTTAAAAAAATCAAACTTAATTCAATAGTCACAGCAGCCAAAAGGTTAGATTAAGTTATCTTAATTTAATTCCCTGACTTTTGTAATGTAACATAGTTACAAATGCAAAAATACTACTACTAATTAAAGAGGGTTAGCACAAAAGTTAATTACGAATAACGCATTCTGCAATCAAATTTAAGTTTAGTTAATTAAAAAAGCGAAGTTCTAATAGTATTACTATTTTTCTAACATCCACGTATAATGAGAATAGTACACATTCTTTAATTATATTTCTATAATGATATATAAAATACACAAGATTAAAACATAATATATTTTTTCCAATCACAATGTTATGCTACGTATATTCTACGTGTACATTATTAATATCTATAATCAGCCATTACTTTATTAATAAATTATAGCTATAAATATAACGGTTATGATAAATATAAAAAAATTCTATTCACTGAATACATAACTGTCATAGCAGCTATTTTAAAAACATGATTGATAGTTTAAGAAATTGACTAACAGTTCAGGAGCATTATAAAGACGTAACTAATTCAAGAACATACTAACATTACAGGCAGAAAAGTGGCTAATAAACCAGCAGTGGTTTAGACGATAATAGAATTGTATAAAAACCTAAATATTAATCTTGAAAAACAAATTTATCGTTGGGCTTATGCATAGGCGTCTCACAAAGACGAAAACAACTTACTTAAAAAATAAGAGTACTTGCACATTGCAGTTAGTACTACTAATACTGCAACATTGAAAAAATATGTAGCAATTTTCTCAGTTAATAAATTTTTTGGTTTTAATTAGTATTTTCCAATAAAAAGGTTTTTTATGCGATTTTTGTCAAGTAAATGGGTTTTTTGAATAATAATTAACCAATTATGTTTAATAAAATGGTTTTTTGTGACATTTTTGATCCGTTTTGCGCAATTAATAGGTTTTCTGAACAATAATTGAACAAGTTTGTAAAACAAAAAAGTTTTTGGTCCAACTTTGATCAATTTTGAGCAATAAAACACATTTGGGCAACTTTTGATAAATATCTTGCAATAAAAATTTTTTTTTTTGATAAATATCTGTCAATACATATTTCTTTTGAACAATAATTGATTAATTTTATACAAAAAAATGTTTTCTTAATAGTTTTTAATAAATTTTGAGAATTTTTGATAAATATTTTGCAATCAAAAAGTTTTTTTGAGATTTTTGTTAAATAAAAGAGTTTTTGAACCATAATTCATCAATTATGTTTAATAAAAAGGTTTTTTGGTCGATTTTTAATACATTCTATGAAATAAAAAAAAATAAGCATTTTTTTATAAATGCTTTGCAATAAAATAGTTTTTTTGTGCAATTTTTGATCAATTTTGCGCAATTACTAGGTTAGGTTAGGTTCAATAATTAAATAAGTTTGTACAATAAAAAAGTTTTTGATCAATTTTGTGCAATAAAAAAAACATTTTTGGGCAATTTTTGATAAATATCTGTCAATTTTTTTAACAGTTTTTAATAATTTTTGAAATTTTTTTATAAATATTTTGTAATAAAAAAAATGTGTGCAATTTCTGTGCAATAAAAGAATTTTTTGAAAAATGATTGATCAATCGTGTTTAATAAAAAGGTTTTTTGATCGATTTTTGATGCATTTTATGCAATAAAAAGAATTTTTAGGCAATTTTAGATAAATACTTTGCAATAAAAAGGATTTTTGTGCAATTTTAGATCAATTTTGCGCAATTAATAGATTTTCTGAACAATAATAAATCAAGTTAGTACAATAAAAAAGTTTTTTACTAAATTTTGATCAATTGTATGCAATAAAAAACATTTTTGATAAATAATAAAATTGTTTTTTTAACAGATAATTGATCAATGATCAGTTTTTACCTTAAAATATTATTTTTTCATTTTTTAAACAATTTTGTGCAATAAAAAACTTTTTTGGGCAATTTTTGATAAATGTCTGTCAATAATAATTTTATTTGACAATAATTTTGATTAATTTTGTTCATAAAAAAGATTTTTTAATAATTTTGATAAATACTTTGCAATAAAAAGGTTTTTTCTGCTATTTTTGTGCAATAAAAAAGTTTTTTTGAATAATAATTGATCAATTATGTTTAATAATAAGATTTTCTGATTGATTTTTAATAGTTTTATGCAATAAAGAAAATTTCTTAGCAATTTTTGATAAATACTTTGCAATAAAATGGTTTTTTTTACGATTTTTGATTAATTTTGCGCAATTAATAGGTTTTATGAACAATAATTGAACAAATGTGTACAATACAAAAGTTTTTGGCTCAATTTTGATAAATTTTGAGCAATAAAAAACATTTTTGGGCAACTTTTGATAAATATCTTGCAATAAAAATATTTTTTTTTTACAAATATTTTTCAATACATACTTCTTTTGAACATTAATTGATCAATTTTATACAAAAAAAAGTTTTCTTAATAGTTTTTAATTTTGAGAATTTTTGATAAATATTTTGCAATCAAAAAGTTTTTTTGAGATTTTTGTGAAAATTATATTTAATAAAAATGTTTTTTGGTCGATTTTTAATACATTCTATAAAATAAAGAAAAATTTTAAGCAATTTTTAATAAATGCATTGCAATAAAAAGGTTTTTTGTGCAATTTTTGATCAATTTTGCCCATTTATTAGGTTAGGTTAAGTTAGGTTAGGTTCAATAATTGAATAAGTTTGTACAATAAAAAAGTTTTTGATCAATTTTGTGCAATTTTTGATAAATATCTGTCAATACAAACTTTGTTTGAACAATGATTGATTAATTTGGACGTACATTTTTTTTACAGTTTTTAATTTTTGAAATTTTTTTAATAAATATTTTATAATAAAAAAAATTTTGTGCAATAAAAAAGTTTTTTGAAAAATAATTGATCAATCATGTTTAATAAAAAGGTTTTTTGATCGATTTTTGATATATTTTATGCAATAAATTTTTTTTAAGCAATTTTTGATAAATACTTTGCAACAAAAAGGTTTTTGTTTGATTTATGATCAATTTTGCGCAATTAATAGGTTTTTTAAACAATAATAGATTAAGTTTGTACAATAAAAAAAAAAATGACTAAATTTTGATCAGTTTTATGCAATAAAAAACATTTTTGGGCAATTTTTAATGAATAACTTACAATAAAATTGTTTTTTTTAAGAGATAATTGATCAGTTTTTACATTAAAATATATTTTTGGCGATTTTTAAACAATTTTGTGCAGTAAAAAACTTTTTTGGCAATTTTTGATAAATGTCTGCCAATAATAAATTTTTTTGAACAATAATTTTGATCAATTTTGTACATAAAAAAGTTTTTTTAATAACTTTGATAAAACTTTGCTATTTTTGATAAATACTTTGCAATAAAAAGGTTTTTATGCGCAATTTTTGATCAATTTTGCGCAATTATTAGATTAGGTTAGGTTAAGTTCAATAATTGAATAAGTTTGTACAATAAAAAAGTTTTTGATCAATTTTGTGCAATAAAAAACATTTTTTGGGCAATTTTTGATAAATATCTGTCAATTAAAACTTTGTTTGAACAATAGTTGATCAATTTTGCACATACAATTTTTTTTACAGTTTTTAATAATTTTTGAAATTTTTTTATCAATATTTTGTAATAAAAAAGTTTTTTGAAAAATAATTGATCAATTGTGTTTAATGAAAAGGTTTTTTGATTGATTTTTGATACAATTTATGCAATAAAAAACATTTTTAAACAATTTTTGATAAATACATTGCAATAAAAAGGTTTTTTGTGCAATTTTTGATTAATTTTGTACAATAAAAAAGTTTTTGACTAAATTTTGATCAATTTTATGCAATAAAAAACATTTTTGGGCAATTTTTGATGAATATCTTGCAATAAAATTGTTTTTTTAACAGATAATTGATCAGTTTTTACATAAAATTTTTTGTTGCGATTTTTGAACAATTTTGTGCAATAAAAAACTTTTTTGGGCGATTTTTGATAAATGTCTGTCAATAATAAATTTTTTTGAACTGTAAAATTGAATAATTTTGTACAAAAAATAGTTTTTTTAATCATTTTGATAAATACTTTGCAATAAAAAGGTTTTTTGTGCAATTTTTGTGCAATAAAAAAAAGGTTTTTTGAAAAATAATTGATCAGATATGTTTAATAAAAAGGTTTTCTGATTGATTTTTAATAGTTTTATGCAATAAAGAAAATTTTTGATAAATATTTTGCAATAAAAAGGTTTTTTGTGCAATTTTTGACCAATTTTGCGCAATTAATAAATTTTCTAAACAATAATAGACTAAGTTTGTACAATAAAAAAGTTTTTGACTAAATTTTGATCAATTTTTTGCAATAAAAATTATTTTCGGGCAATTTTTGATGAATATCTTGCTATAAAATTGATTTTTTATTAGATAATTAATTAATTTTTTACATTAAAATATTTTTTTAGCGATTTTTGAACAATTTTGTGCAATAAAAATTTTTTTTTGGCGATTTTTGATAAATGTCTGTCAATAATAAATTTTTTTGAACAATAATTTTGATTAATTTTGTACATAAAAAAGTTTTTTTAATCATTTTGATAAATACTTTGCAATAAAAAGGTTTTTTGTGCAATTTTTGTGCAATAAAAAAGTTTTTTAAATAATAATTGATCAACTATGTTTAATAATAAGATTTTCTGATTGATTTTTAATAGTTTTATGCAATAAAGAAAATTTCTTAGCAATTTTTGATAAATACTTTGCAATAAAATGGTTTTTTTTACGATTTTTGATTAATTTTGCGCAACTAATAGGTTTTATTAACAATAATTGAACAAATTTGTACAATACAAAAGTTTTTGGCTCAATTTTGATAAATTTTGAGCAATAAAAAACATTTTTGGGCAACTTTTGATAAATATCTTGCAATAAAAATATTGTTTTTTTACAAATATTTTTCAATACATACTTATTTTGAACATTAATTGATCAATTTTATACAAAAAAAAGTTTTCTTAATAGTTTTTAATAAATTTTGAGAATTTTTATTAAATATTTTGCAATCAAAAGGTTTTTTGTGAAATAAAAAAGTTTTTTGAACCATAAATTATTAATTATGTTTAATAAAAAGGTTCTCTGGTCGATTTTTAATATATTCTATGAAATAAATAAAATTGCTAAGCGATTTTTGATAAATGCTTTGCAATAAATAGTTTTTTTTGTGTAATTTTTGATCAATTTTGCGCAATTATTAGGTAAGGTTAGGTTAGGTACTATAATTGAATAAGTTTGTAGAATAAATTTTTGATAAATACTTTGCAATAAGGTTTTTTGTGCAATTAATAAATTTTCTGAACAATAATAGACTAAGTTTGTACAATAAAAAAGTTTTTGAATAATTTATGATCAATTTTATGCATTTAAAAATTTTTGGGCAATTTTTGATGAATATCTTGCAATAAAAATGTTTTTTTTTAATAAATATCTGTCAATACATACTTCTTTTAAACAATAATTGATCAATTTTATACAAAAAAAAGTTTTCATGATAGTTTTTAATAAGTTTTGAGAATTTTTGATAAATATTTTTCAATCAAAAGGTTTTTTTGCAATTTTTGTGAAATAATTTATTAATTATGTTTAATAAAACGGTTTTTTGATCAATTTGAAATACATTTTATAAAATAAAGAAAATTTTTAAGCATTTTTTGATAAATACTTTGCAATAAAAAGGTTTTTTGTTCAATTTTTGATCAATTTTGAGCAATGAAAAGGCTTTCTGAACACTAATAAACTAAGTTTGTCAATAAAAAAGTTTTTGACTAAATTTTGATCAGCTTTAATATAATAATCTTTATTTACGGTAAGTAAAACCATTTACATCTACATAAAAATACAATAAATATAAACAATATAATACATATATAAAAAACAAAAGCAAAAGATTGACATAAAAAACAATATAAAATACATAACATTTAATCAATATGTCCCAATTGAATCTTAAACAAAGATTTAGAACAAAAAAAATTTAAATTGTTTGTTAAATTGTTAGCAAATCTACAAATTCTACCAATAGGATTGTGAAATCCATAATTAGTAGAATGTGTAAATTCTCTAAATAATGAAGTCTGCCTAGTACGTCGTTCACTAATAGGAATGTAGAATGGAAGAGATTCAAGTAACTCAGGACAGTCTACTTCTACGCCGAACTTTTAGTGACGGTAAATTGTATAGTGAAGAAATGTAATTGCGATCAAAATTAACCGACAATATACCAGATCTATAGGACAACAGGCGAAAAAATTTGTTTTGAATACGTTCAATATTCTGACTATGGATTTCATAGAAAGGGCACCAGACTGACGGAACGTACTCTAAATGAGAACGCACCAAGGCACAGTAAAGTAATTTAAGAGTATTTGGAGAAAGATCAGCAGACATCCTGTATACAAACCCCAGCATTTTTATAGCACGATTACACATGTAGCTGATATGCTCAACAAACGTAAGTTTAAAATCGAAAATTACACCCAAGTCTTTAATTTGTGTCACTTGTTGTAGCACCTTGTTATCGATAATATAATCGTACGAAATTTTGTTTAGCGTTCTATTAAAACTGATTGCAAAACATTTATTTACATTTAACAAAAGGTTATTAATAAGACACCAATCATTAACAGAGTCTAAATCTTGTTGTAAAAGATTACAATCATCGATTGATAAAATACTTCTATAAATTTTTAAATCATCTGCAAATAATAGGAATGATGATGAACTAATACAATCAGAAAGATCATTGATAAAAAGTAAAAATAAAATAGGTCCGCAGTGAGATCCCTGAGGAACACCTGATGGAACTAAAATAGGTTGTGAAAGAAAGTACAATAAACAATGTTTTGGGCATTTTTTCAAGAATATCTTGCAATAAAATTGTTTATTAACAGATAATTGATCACTTTTTACATTAACATATTTTTGAACAACTTTGTGTAATAAAAAACTTTTTTGGCCAATTTTTGATAAATATTAGTCAATAAAAACATTGTTTGAACAATATTGATCAATTTTGTACATACAATTTTTTTTCAACAGTTTTTAATTATTTTTTAAATTTTTTTATAAATATTTTGCAATACAAAAAAGTTGCGCAATAAAAGAATTTTTTGAAAAATAATTGATCAATTATGTTTAATAAAAAAGTTTCTTGATTGATTTTTGATACATTTTATGTAATAAAAAAAAATTTAAGCAATTTTTGATAAATACTTTGCAATAAAAAGGTTTTTTGTGCGATTTTTGATCAATTTTGCGCAATTAATAGATTTTCTGAACAATAAAAGATTAAGTTTTTTACAATAAAAAAGTTATTGACTAAATTTTGATCAATTTTATGCAATAAAAAACATTTTTGGGCAATTTTTGATGAATATCTTGCAATAAAATTGTTTTTTTAACAGATAATCAATCAGTTTTTACGATAAAATATTTTTTTGGCGATTTTTGAACTATTTTGTGCAATAAAAAACTTTTTTGGGCGATTTTTGATAAATGTCTTGCAATAATAACTTTTTTTGAACAGTTATTTTGATTAATTTTATACATAAAAAAGTGTTTTTTAATAATTTTGATAAATACTTTGCATAAAAAGGTTTTTTGTGCGATTTTTGATCAATTTTGATCAATTTTGCTCAATTAATAAATTTTCTGAACAATAATAGACTAAGTTTGTACAATAAAAAAGTTTTTAACTAAGTTTTGATCAATTTTATGCAATAAAAAATAGATTTGGGCAACTTTTGATGAATTAAAATTGTTTTTTAACAGATAATTAATCAGTTTTTACATTAAAATATTTTTTGGCGATTTTTGAACAATTTTGTGCAATAAAAATCTTTTTTGGGTAATTTTTGATAAATGTCTGGCAATAATAAATTTTGTTGAACAGTAATTTTAATTAATTTTGTACAAAAAAAAGTTTTTTTAATAATTTTGATAAATACTTTGCAATAAAAAGGTTTTTTGTGCAATTTTTGTGCAATAAAAGGGTTTTTTGAAAAATAATTGATCAATTATGTTTAATAAAAAGGTTTTTTGATCATTTTTTTATACATTTTATGCAATAAAGAAACATTTTAGGCAAGTTTTGATAAATACTTTGCAATAAAAAGGTTTTTTGTTTGGTTTTTGATCAATTTTGCGCAATTAATAGATTTTTTAAACAATAATAGATTAAGTTTGTACAATAAAAAAAAAATTTGACTACATTTTGATCATTTTTATGCAATAAAAATTATTTTTGGGCAATTTTTGATGAATATCTTGCAATAAAATTGTTATTTTAACAGATAATTGATCAGTTTTTACATAAATTTTTTTGTTGCGATTTTTGAACAATTTTGTGCAATAAAAAAACTTTTTTGGGCGATTTTTGATAAATGTCTGTCAATAATAAATTTTTTTGAACAATAATTTGGATTAGTTTTGTACATAAAAAAGTTTTTTTAATAATTTTGATAAATACTTTGCAATAAAAAGGTTTTTTGTGCAATAAAAAGGTTTTTTGAATAATAATTGATCAATCATATTTAATAAAAAGGTTTTCTAATTGATTTTTGATAGTTTTATGCAATAAAAAAAAATTTTAAGCAATTTTTAATAAATTTTTTGCAACACTAAGGTTTTTTGTGCAATTTTTGTGCATAATAAAAGAATTTTTGAATAATAATTGATCAATTATATTTAACAAAAAGTTTTTCTGATTGATTTTTAATAGTTTTATGCAATAAAAAAAACTTTTAAGCAATTTTTTATAAATATTTTGCAATAAAAAGGTTTTTTTTTGGTTTTCTGAACAATAATTGAATAAGTGTGTACAATAGAAAAGTTTTTGACCGAATTTTAATCAATTTTGTGCAAAAAAACATTTTTGGGCAACTTTTGATCTTGCAATAAATATGTTTTTTTAACAAATAATTTATTAATTTTGTGCATTAAAAACTTTTTAAGCAATTTTTATAAATTTTGTGCAATAAAAAACATATTTGGATGATTTTTGATGAATATCTGTCAATAAAATCTTCTTTTGAACAATATTTGATCAATATTGTACATACATTTTTTTTTTTTAGTAATCCAAGTTCAATTAAATCTTAAATTAATATTTTGCAATTTAAAGGTTTTTTGTGCGATTTTTGTGCAATAAAAAAGTTTTTTGAACCAAAATTGATCAATTATGTTCAATAAAATGGTTTTCTGGTAGATTTTTAATGATTTTATGCAATAAAGTACATTTCTAAGCACTTTTTGAGAAATACTTTGCAATAAAAAGGTTTTTTTGTGCAATTTTTGATCAATCTTGCGCAATTATTAGGTTTTTTTGAACAATAATTGAATAAGTTTGTACAATAATAAACTTTTTAATTAAATTTTAATCAATTTTGTGCAAAAAAAAAACATTTTTTGGCAACTTTTAATAAATATATTGCAATAAATATGTTTTTTTACAGATAATTGATCAGTTATTTAAAATAAAAACTTTGTTAGCGTTTTTTTTAAAATTTTGTGCAATAAAAAACTTTTTTGGGCGGTTTTTGATAAATGTCTGTCAATAATAAACTTTTTTAAACAATAATTTTGATTAATTTTGTACATAAAAAGTTTTTTTAATAATTTTGATAAATACTTTGCAATATAAAGGTTTTTGTCAATAAAAGCGTTTTTTGAATATTAATTGATCAATTATGTTTACTAACAAGGTTTTCTGATTGATTTTTAATAGTTTTATGCAATAAACAAAATTTCTAAGCAATTTTTGGTAAATATTTTCCAATAAAAAGGTTTTTTGTGCATGTTTTAATCAATTTTGCGAAAATAATTGGTTTTCTAAACAATAATTAAATAAGTTTGTACAATAGAAAAGTTTTTGACCGAATTTTGATCAATTTTATGCAATAAAAATTATTTTTGGGCAATTTTTGATGAATATCTTGCTATAAAATTGATTTTTTATTAGATATTTAATCAATTTTTTACATTAAAATATTTTTTTAGCGATTTTTGAACAATTTTGTGCAATAAAAAACTTTTTTGGGCGATTTTTGATAAATGTCTGTCAATAAGAACAATAATTTTGATTAATTTTGTACATAAAAAAGTTTTTTAAATCATTTTGATAAATACTTTGCAATAAAAAGGTTTTTTTGCAATTTTTGTGCAATACAAAGGTTTTTTGAATAATAATTGATCAATCATATTTAATAAAAAGGTTTTCTGATTGATTTTTGATAGTTTTATGCAATAAAGAAAATTTTTAAGCAATTTTTAATAAATTTTTTGCAACAAAAAGGTTTTTTGTGCAATTTTTGTGAATATTAAAAGAATTTTTGAATAATAATTAATCAATTATATTTAACAAAAAGTTTTTCTGATTGATTTTTAATAGTTTTATGCAATAAAGAAAACTTTTAAGCAAATTTTTATAAATATTTTGCAATAAAAAGGTTTTTTTGGTTTTCTGAACAATAATTGAATAAGTTTGTGCAAAAAAACATTTTTGGGCAATTTTTGATGAATATCTTGCAATAAATATGTTTTTTTAACAAATAATTCATTAATTTTGTGCATTAAAAACTTTTTAAAGCAATTTTTATGAATTTTGTGCAATAAAAAACATATTTGGATGATTTTTGATGAATATTTGTCAATAAAATCTTCTTTTGAACTATATTTGATCAATTTTGTACATAATTTTTTTTTCTTGGTAATCCAAGTTCAAACTTGGATTACTAAGAAAAAAAAAATTAAATCTTAAATTAATATTTTGCAATTTAAAGGCTTTTTGTGCGATTTTTGTGCAATAAAAGGGTTTTTTGAACTACAATTGATCAATTATGTTTAATATATAGATTTTCTAGTGGATTTTTAATGATTTTATGCAATAAAGTACATTTCTAAGCACTTTTTGAAAAATGGTTTGCAATAAAAAGGTTTTTTTGGCAATTTTTGATCAATTTTGCGCAGTTGTTAGGTTTATTATTTACAATAATTGAATAAGTTTGTACAATAATAAAGTTTTTGATTAAATTTTGTGAAAAAAAAAACATTTTTTGGCAACTTTTGATAATTATATTGCAATAATTATGTTTTTTTTACAGATAATTAATCAGCTTTTTAAAATAAAAAAATTGTTATAGTTTTTTGAAGAATTTTGTGCAACAAAAAACTTTTTTGGGCGATTTTTGATAAATGTCTGACAATAATAAATTTTTTTGAACAAAAATTTTGATTAATTTTGTACATAAAAAAGTTTTTTTAATCATTTTGATAAATACTTTGCAATTCAAAAAAATTTGTGCAATTTTTGTGCAATAAAAGAGTTTCTTGAAAAATAGTTGATCAATTATGTTTAATAAAATGGTTTTTTGATCGATTTTTAATACATTTTATGCAACAATGAAAATGTTTAAGCAATTTTTGATAAATACTTTGCAATAAAAAGGATTTTTGTGCAATTTTTGACCAATTTTGCGCAATTAATAAATTTTCTGAACATTATTGGACTGAGTTTGTACAATAAAAAGTTTTTGACTAAATTTTGATCAATTTTATGCAACAAAAAATATTTTTGGGCAGTTTTTGATGAATATCTTGCAATAAAATTGCTTTTTTAACAGATAATTGATCAGTTTTTACATTAAAATATTTATTTTGTGATTTTTGAACAATTTTGTGCAATAAAAAACTTTTTTGGGCGATTTTTGATAAATGTCTGTCAATAATAAGTTTTTGTGACAATAATTTTGATTAATTTTGTACATACATTTTTTTTTTTATAATTTTGATAAATACTTTGCAATAAAATGTTTTTTGTTCGATTTTTGTGCAAGAAAAGAATTTTTTGAATAATTGATCAATTATATTTAACAAAAAGGTTTTTTGCTTGAATTTTAATAGTTTTATGCAATAAAGAAAATTTCTAAGCAATTTTGGATAAATATTTTGCAATAAAAAGGTTTTTTTGTTCAATTTTTGATCAATTTTGCGAAAAGAATTGGTTTTCTGAATAAAAATTAAATCGGTTTGTACAATAGAAAAGTTTTTGATCGAATTTTGATCAATTTTGTGCAATAAAATCGTTTTTGGGCAACTTTTGATATATATCTGGCAATAAATTTTTTTTTTGAACAATAATAGATCAATTTTGTACATAAAAAAGTTTTCTTAAATTTTTTTAATAAACTTTGAAATTTTTTTATAAATATTTTGTAATAAATAGGTTTTTTGTGCGATTTTTATGCAATAAAAGCGTTTTTTGAACAATAATTAATCTATTATGTTTAATAAAAAAGTTTTCTGATCTATTTTTAGTACATTTGATTCAATAAAGAAAACTTCTAAGCAATTTTTGAAAAATACTTTGCAATAAAAAGGTTTTTTTGTGAAATTTTTGATCAATTTTGCGCAAAGGTTAGGTTAGGTTCAATAATTAGGTTTTTTGAATAATAATTAAATCTTCTTCTTCATGTGCCGTCTCCATTCCGGAGGTTGGCTATCATCATTACTACTTTGATTTTGGAAACAGATCAACTGACGTGACCTTAAACCATTTTCTTAACTTACTAAGCCAAGACATTCTTCTCGCTCCGATAGATCTTTTTCCCACGATTTTTCCTTGGATTATGAGTTATAAAATCTCATATTTTGGACCTCTCATGATGTGGCCGAGATATTGCAGATTTCTTTTTTCACTTTCAGTACGATCTTTCTGTCTTTCTTCATTCTTCTCAGAACCTCCACGTTGGTTGCATGTTCTGTCTTAGATATTCTCAACATCCTACGGTAGAACCACATCTCAAAGGCTTTTAATTTCCTCTTACAATACACGTTGAGGGTCTAAGCTTCCACACCATATAAAAGGACTGGGAATACGTAACATTTGAGCATCAGAATTCTGAGTTCCAGGCTCAAGTCGCGACTACAGAGCAGTTTTTTAATCTTCACAAAGGATGCAATGCGAATCCTTATTTCTGCGCAGTAGTCCACGGCGCCGTCGACGTTTATACCTCTCGACTCTTTCCAGCCTTTTGCCTTCCACATACAGATGTTCATTTGGTGCTTCAGTTTTCGTGACAATCATGTATTTGGTCTTTTCAACTTTGAGTGTCAGCCTATATTCTGGATTAACGGTGACGACGTTATTCAACATATTTTGAAGGTGATGTTTTCGGCGAGAAGTACTGTATTGTCAGCGTAACGCAACTTGTTCAGTGGGGTGCTGTTAACACGTATTCCGCCGTCCTCTCTTTCGAGCGCCTCGGTGAAGATTTCTTCTGAATAGATGTTAAAGAGGAGTGGAGAGAGAACACACCCTTGTCTGACTGCTCTCTTGTTCTCAACGGCTTTCGTTAGTTTGGATTGGACGCGAACGGACGCACTTTGGTTTAGGTACAGTTTTACTATTATTTGTATATCTCTTGTGTCGAGGTTTTTTTGTTCAAGTGCTTCTATTATTGTGTCTCACTTTATCAAATGCTTTATTATAATCTATAAAACAGGCGTATACGATTGCTGCATCAAGACGTTGTAGGCAAACAAGGCTCCTTTTCTAAAGCCAAACTGGGTATTTCCTGTTCCTTCCAGTTTCTTATAAATCCTACGGTGGATGACTTTGAGAAACATCTTTAGAGTGTGGCTCATTAGGCTAATCGTACGGTGTTCTTCGCATTTTTTGGCATTATGCTTCTTAGGATTTGTGACAAACATTGACTGAAGCCATTCTTGTGGTATTATTCCTGTTTTATTGATCTTATCAAATAGGGAGTTTATAGCATCTAAATGTTGCTCTTCAATTATCTTAAACACATCTGCAGGCAGATTGTCAGGTCCAGGAGCTTTTCTATCTTTGGCTGATTTTATTGCTGCTTGTATTTCTTCTTTTAAAATAGGTGATCCAGTGTCATTCATACTGTTGGTAGTTATCTTTTCTTTTTGATAATTGAAAAGGGATTTGACGTAATCTTTCCATAGTGTCAGTTGATTTTCAATATCCAGCACAGTGTTTCCTTCCTCATTTGTATGGATGTATGATCTTTGTTTCCGACCAATTCCAGTAAACTCTTTTATTTTCGTATGCATGTTATGAGAGTCGTGCAGTTTCTGCAGATATTCTATCTCAGTACATTTTTCTTTCAGCCACTCTTCCTTAGCTTGTCGACATTTATATTTGATCTCTTTCTGTACTTCTTTATACTTTTGTGTGTCTGAAATCTTTAGGTTTCTCCTTTCTTCCATAAGCCTTAATATTTTGTTGGTCATCCAATCTTTTTGGTTTGTTCTTTTCTTAGCTTTCAGATGTTTCTTACAAGGTTCTATGATGGCTGACTTTAAATTTTGCCACATTTCTTCAGGTTGATTTTGAGTGTTTATTAATTTAGTTAGGTTTTTATTTATTTCTTGGTCCACCTTCGCTTTCACGTTATTATTTCTTAGTAGGCTAGTATCAATAGGTCTTTGGTTTGACAAAACTTTCAGAATTTTGAGTTTCACCATAACCTCCGCAACAAGAAGATTATGATCTGAGCCTATATCTGCTCCTGGGTTTGTTTTGGCACTTTTCACTCTATTTCTGTATCTCTGATTGACGAGAATATAATCGATTTGATTCCTGATTATGCGTTCTTCATTGTCTCGTGGCAATTTCCAAGTGTACAGGCGACGTTTTGGTAATTTGAAAAAGGTATTAGTTATTACCATGGATTTTTCTTGACAGAATTGTAGGAGACGATATCCTCGTTCATTTCGTTCACCCAATCCGTACGGCCCAATCCACTTGTTATATGAACCTTGACCAATCTTTGCATTTAGGTCCCCCAGGAGTACAGTGACGTCTTTGTGCTTAGTCAATTTCATGACCTCATCAATGTTTTTGTAGAAGGATTCCACTTCTTCGTCATTTTTAACCGTTGTCGGGGCGTACACTTGAATTAGGTTGAGTGTTCTACAGTATGTCTCGAGTTGTAAAAGCAAAACACGGGGAGATAATTAAATAATTATGTTTAATTAGAAGGTTTTCTGATTAATCTTTAATACATTTTATGCAAAAATTTTAAGCAATTTTTGGTAAATATTTTGCAATAAAAAGGTTTTTTTTGTGCATTTTTGATCAATTTTGCGAAAATTATTGGTTTTCTTAACAATAATTGAATAAGTTTGTGCAATAAAAAAGTTTTTGACCAAATTTTGAACAATTTTGTGCAACAAAAAACAATTTTGAACAATTTTTGATAAATACTTTGCAATAAAAAAGTTTTTGTACAATTTTTGATAATTTTTTGCGCAATTAATAGGTTTTCTAAACAATAATTGAATAGGATTGACAATAAAAAGGTTCTTGACCAAATTTTGATCAATTTTGTGCAATAAAAAATATTTTTGGGCAACTTTTGGCAAATATCTTGCAGTAAAAACGTTTTTTCTTACAGATAATTGATCAATTTTGTTTATTAAAAAGAATTTTTAACAAATTTTTATGATTTTTGAGTAATAAAAAACATTAAAAAAAAAAAAAAAATTGCAAACATGGATAAGATTATACTTGAATACAAAACTCGTATTTAAGTATCTATGTCTTGTGTAGTTACACTAATTGCTTCCACCTGCAATTAATTCTGTAAATAATAATTCTTTTTCTTTTGCGATCTTTACTGAAGCTTCACCAAAAAGGGCCGATTTGTCATTCTTGAATAATTTAATTATGTCATAGATTGATTGTCCGGAGCTTCTTGGTACTTTTCCATTCCATATAGCACCTAATAATAGACGCAGCAGGCATTCTTCCTTATTCCGTGAGTCTACACATTCTACTAATTATGGTTTCAATAATCCGCTGAGTAGAATGTGTAGATTTGCAAATACTTTACCAAATAACTTTAATTTATTTTGTGTCTCCTAAGTCTACGTTTCGAAGTCAGCTAAGTCATGCTGACCAATGTTTAGTTTTAATATGTACGATTTTTTGTATTTTATATTTTTATATATTTTTGTATAACATTATTATTTATGTATATTTGATGTAGATGTAAATATCAGTCAAAGTTAAAATATTCTACAATAAAGATCAGCATCAAATTAATATCACCCAATAAATATAAATGCAATAACACTTTGTCTGCAGAAATACCGCTGCAAAATTTTATTATTAAAAATACAAAGATGTATAGGAAATTTTTTTAATTAAAATATAATAAAAATTGACAAACTCAACGTAGTAGACGATATAAAATTCCTGCTATTCTATTATATTAAATAAATTTTTATACTCAGTCACTTGCATTAAATGAATGTGAATTCTCTGGATAAATTGAAACGAGATAATAATAGTAATTATGTTTATGTTGCCAAGTATGGGGAGGAACATTGTTTCTTCTAAATTCTATTAAAAAACGAGCCATTCGAATCATTGTTATCTAGTGGTGTACATTTTATATTTGAAAATTATTTATGCTTATAAAATTGTTAAGGACATTAAGGAATCTTTCAATTATTTAGAACATAATTTTTATGAATCAAGCAAATATGTGATCTGCTATCCTCAAAAAGAAGTCCATTAAAACAGTAAATGTTCAATCAATTAAATAAAAATTTAATGAACAATTTTTGCGCGAAAACCTAATCAAATCAGCTGTAACAGTATTATGGCGATATGTGCTAAAATAATTTAATTTGCTGTGCAATTGACATCATCGCATATTTTATATTGCCTCTGACACTAATATAATTGCAACAGATTTATTGTTTTCATGCTTCATCTTGAGAGCCTTATCTATTATTAATACATTCTATTAAAATGCAACATTATAAACAATGATAATAAAATTACCGATATTATTGTTAACTAATTTATTTCTAGAAAATTGTTATTTATCACGCATTTTAAACTCATGTAATAATCACGCAAGTATACATTGTATGCACTTGTACTACTTGAGTTGTTTTGATAGGAATTTTAAATTAAAAAAGTTCATAATTACTTCCGAGTATAAGTTCAGTTTTCTTTTTCAGATTTTTCAGTAAATTTTTTGTTTTTGGCAAGATTATTGTAGTTTATACAATGCTTTGTTGATTGCTTTTGAAGGTTTGAAACTTACTAAAGGGCCTTCCAGTATGCTCAATCCAAATTTTTAAACAGCAATTTTAAATTCTTGCCGGTTTCAAAGATATTTTAATTTTATTCAGACAATTGATAATAATTAAAACATTAGGGTTGCATATTTACCCAATTACATGCAAATTTTATACTTTTTAAGTATAAATCATAGAGTTTTTAATGAATCCAAGTATGCTTAAGCCAAATTTTTAAACCGCAATTTTAAATTCTTACCGGTTTCAAAGATATCTTAATTTTATTCAGACAATTGATAATAATTAAAACATTAAGGTTGCATATTTACCCAATTACATGCTAAATTTATACTTTCGAAGTAAGAATCATGAAGTTTCTAATGGATAAAAGTATGCTTAATCTAAATTTTTAAACCGCAACTTTAAATTCTTACCGGTTTCAAAGATATCTTAAATTTTTTATATTTTAAACATTAGGGTTGCTTCTTGACCCAATTAGAGGCAGATTTTATACTATTCAAGTATGATTGATAAAGTTTCTAATGGAGTTAAGTATGCTGAACCCAAATTTTTAAACCGCAACTTTAAATTTTTACCGGTTTCAAAAATATCTTATTTTTATTCAGAGAATTAATAAAATTTTTAACATTAAGGTTGCTTTTTTACCTAATTAGAGGCAGATTTTATATTTTTTAAGTATGAACCAAAAAATTTTTAATTGAATCAAATATGTTAAACTCAAATTTTCAATCCTCATCTTTTAATTATTACCGGTTTTAAAGATATCTTAATTTTATTCAGACAATTGATAAAATTTAGAACGTTAGGGTTTCTTCTTTACCCAATTACAGGCAGATTTTATTTTTTTCAAGTATGAACGATAAAGTTTCTAATGGAATTAAGTATGCTGAACCCAAATTTTTAAACCGCAACTTTAAATTCTTAACGGTTTCAAAGATATCTTAAATTTATTCAGACAATTGTTAATATTTAAAATTTTAGGGTTGTTTATTAACTCAATTAGAGACAAATTTTGTTTTTTTTTAAGTATGAACTATATAGTTTCTAACGGATTCAAGTATGCTGAACTCAAATTTTTAAACCGCAACTTTAAATTCTTACCGGTTTTAAAGATATCTTAATTTTATTAATACAATTGATAAAATTTTAATCATTAGGGTTGCCTTTTCACTCAATTAGAGGCAGATTTTATATTTTCTAAGTATAAACCATAAGGTTTCTAATGGATTCAAATATGCTAAACTCAAATTTTTAAACCGCAACTTTAAATTCTTAACGGTTTCAAAGATATCTTAATTTTATTCAGACATTTGATAAAATTTGAAACATTAGGGTTGCTTCTATACCCAATTATAGGCAGATTTTATACTTTCCAAGTATAAACCATGAAGTTTCTAACGGATTTAAGTATGCTCAACCCAAATTTTTAAACCGCAACTTTAAATAATTGCCGATTTCAAAGATATTTAAATTTTATTCAGACAATTGATAATAATTAAAACATTATTTACTCAATTAGAAGCAGATTTTATTTTTTTTAAGTATGAACCATATAGTTTCTAATGAATTCAAGTATGCTGAACCCAAGTTTTTAAACCTCAACTTTAAATTCTTACCGGTTTCAAAGATATCTTAAATTTATTCAGACAATTGTAGAAATTTAAGATATTAGGGTTGCTTATTTAATCAATTAGAGGCAATTTTTATTTTTTTTAAGTATGAACCATATAGTTTCTAATGGATTCAAGTATGCTGAACCCAAATTTTTAAACCGCAACTTTAAGTTCTTACCGGTTTCAATAATATCTTAAATTTATTCAGACAATTATTGAAATTTAAGATATTAGGGTTGCTTATTTAATCAATTAGAGGCAATTTTTATTTTTTTTAGTATGAACCATATAGTTTTTAATGGACTTAAGTATGCTGAACCCAAATTTTTAAACCGCAACTTTAAATTCTTACCGGTTTCAAAGATATCCTAAATTAATTCAGACAATTGTTGAAATTTAAGATATTAGGGTTGCTTATTTAATCAATTAGAGGCAATTTTTATTTTTTTTTAAGTACGAACCATAAAGTTTCTAATAAATTCATGTATGCTGAACCCTAATTTTTAAACCTTAACTTTTATTCAGACATGTAGTTAAATTTAAAAAAATTGGGTTTCTTTACCTAGTTACAGACAGATTTTACACTTTTTAAATATCAACCATAAATTTTCTAATGGATTCAAGTATGCTGAACCTAAATTTTTAAAACCGCAACTTTAAATTTTTACCGGTTTCAAAGATATCTTAATTTTATTCAGACAATTGATAAAATTTTAAACATTAGGCTTACTTTTTCACCCAATTAGAGGCAGATATTTAACTTTCCAAGTATGAACCTAAAAGTTTCTAATGGATTCGAGTATGCTGAACCTAAATTTTTAAACCGCAACTTTAAATTCTTACCGGTTTCGAAAATATCTTAATTTTATACAGAGAATTAATAAAATTTTAAACATTAAGGTTGCTTTTTTACCTAATTAGAGGCAGATTTTATATTTTTTAAGTATAAACCATAAAGTTTCTAATGGACTCAAGTATGCTGATCCCAAATTTTTAAACCGCAACTTTAAAATCTTACAGGTTATCTTAATTTTATTCAGACAATTAATAAAACTTAAAATATTAGGGTTGTTTCTTTATCCAATTACAAGCAGATTTTATACTTTCTAAGTATAAACCATAATATTTTTAATGAATTTAAGTATGCTTATTCCAAATTTTTAAACCGCAACTTTAAATTCTTACCGGTTTCAAAGATATCTTAATTTTATTCAGACAATTGTTAAAATTTAAAATATTAGGGTTGTTTATTTACTCAATTAGAGGCAGATTTTATGTTTTCCAAGTATAAACCATAATGTTTCTAATGGATTCAAGTATGCTGAACACAAATTTTGAAACCGCAATTTTAAGTTTTTACCGGTTTCAAAGATATCATAATTTTATTCAAACAATTGACCAAATTTTAAACATTAGGATTGCTTATTTACCAGATTTTATACTTTCTAATTATAAATCATAAAGTTTCTAATGGATTCAAGTATGCTCAACTCAATTTTTTAAACCACAACTTTAAATTCTTATCGGTTTCAAAGATATCTTAATTTTATTCAGACATGTAATAAAATTTAAAACATTAGAGTTGCTTCTTTTACTAAATACAGGCAGATTTTATACTTTCCAATTATAAACCACAAAGTTTCTAATGTATTCAAGTATGCTCAACTCAAATTTTTAAACCGCTACTTTAAATTCTTACCGGTTTCCAAGATATCTTAATTTTATTCAGACAATTTATAATAATTAAAACATAAGGATTGCATATTTAAACAATTACATGCAAATTTTATACTTTTTAAGTGTGAATAATGAAGTTTCTAATGGATTCAAGTATGCTAAACCCAAAGATTTAAACCGCAACTTAAAATTCTTAACGGTTTCAAAGATATCTTAATTTCATTCAGACAATTGATAAAATTTAAGATTATAGGATTGCTTATATACCTAATAAGAGGTAGATTTTATAATTTTCAAGTACGAACCATTAAGTTTCTAATAGATTCATTTATGCTGAACCCAATTTTTTAAGCCGCAACTATAAATTCTCTCCCGTTTCAAAAATATCTTATATTTATTCAGACAAATAGTAAAATTTAAAACTTTAGCGTTGCTTATTTACCCAATTAGAGGCAGATTTTATAGTTTCCATGTATGAACCATAATGTTTCTAATGGACTCAAGTATGCTGAACCCAAATTTTTGAACCGCAACTTTAAATTCTTACCGGTTTCAAAAATATTTTAATTTTATTCAGGTAATTGATAAAATTTTAAACAGTAGGGTTGCTTCTTTACCCAATTACAAGCAGATTTTATTCTTTCTAAATATAATCTATAAAGTTTCTAATGAATCTAAGTACGCTAAACCCAAATTTTTAAACTGCAACTTTAAATTTTTACCGGTTTCAAAGATGTCGTAATTATCAAACAATTGATAATATTTAAAACATTAGGGCTGCTTATTTGCTCAATTAGAGGCAGATTTTATACTGTCCAAGTATGAGCCATAATGTTTCAAATGGATTTAAGTATGCTGAACCCAAATTTTTAAACCTCAACTTTAAAATCTTGCCGGTTTCAAAGATATCTTATTTTTATTCAGACATTTGATCAAATTTTAAACATTACGGCTGCTTCTTCATTTATTTAGAGGCAGATTTTATACTTTCCAAGTATGAACCATAAAGTTTCTAATGGGTTGAAGTATGGTCAATCTAAATTTTTAACTCGCAACTTTAAATTCTTACCGCAACTTTAAATTCCTACCGGTTTCAAAAATATCTTAATTTTATTCAGAAAATTAATAAAATTTTAAACATTAAGGTTGCTTTTTTACCTAATTAGAAGCAGATTTTATTTTTTTTAAGTATGAATTATAAAGTTTTTAATTGAATCAAGTATGCTAAACCCAAATTTTTAAACCGCAACTTTAAATTCTTGCCGGTTTCAAAGATATCTTAATTTTATTCAAACAATTGATGACAATTAAAACATTACAGTTGCTTATTTTCACGCTTAGAGGCAGATTTTATATTTTTTAAGTATGAACCATAAAGTTTCTAATGGATTCAAGTATGCTCAATTCAAATTTTTAAACCGCAACTTAAAATTTTTACCGGTTTCAAAGATATCTTAATTTTTTTCAGGCAGTTGATAAAATTTTAAACATTAGGATTGCTTATTTACCCAATTAGAGGCAGATTTTATATTTTCCAAGTATAAATCATAAAGTTTCTAATGGATTCAAGTATGTTGAACCCAATTTTTAAACCGCAACTTCAAATTCTTACCGGTTTCAAAAATTTCTTTATTTTATTTAGACAGTTAATAAAATTTTAAACAATAGGGTTGCTTCTTTACCCAATCAGGAGCAAATTTTATAATTTTTAAGTATAAATTATAAAGTTTTTAGTAGGCTCAAGTATGCTCAATCCAAATTTTTAAACCGCAACTTACTTAATTCTTACCGGTTTCAAAGATATCTTAGTTTTATTCAGACAACTGATAAAATTTTAAACATTAGGGTTGCTTATTTACGCAATTAGATGCAGATTTTATACTTTCCAAGTATGAACCATAAAATTTCGAATGGATTTAAGTATGCTGAACCCTAATTTTCAAACCGCAACTTTAAATTCTTGCCGGTTTCAAAGATATTAAACATTGATGGATTCTAAAAAAACTGTGTAGATTTTTTACATATTTAGGTAGTGGATAACTTGTAATGACTTCAACTTTGTTATGAAGAACTGAAAACTGCAATTCCGACTACTGACTGGTTAATATGCTATGAAGTGTCTCATCCACCTACCCAAGTGTTCGTCATTAATTCTTTAATAGGTCGTGTTCCAACCTCTTCATAAGTCACACTTGGGTGGGTGGTTGGGGTACTGCAATCTAAACTATTGACTGCTTATTATGCTATGGAGTGTTCCACCTACCCACCTAAGTGTCCGTCATCAAGAGATTGTAGGTTCGACCTCTCTGCGGACGTCAGAAGTTATTATGTCACAAGAGAAGGTTGTGATCCAACCTTTTGATAAGTAACACTTGGGAGGATTGGTGGGCTACTGAAGTCCAAACTACTGATTGTTTATTTTGCTATGGGGTATCCCACCCACCCGTCTAAGTGTCCGTCATTAAAAGATTGTATATATAACTTCTCTGTGAAACTCGGAAGTCATTTTGTCACAAAAGAAATGTATGGTTCAACTTTTTGATAAGTAGCACTAGAGTGGGCGAGTTATTATGCTATAGAGTGTCCTACTCACCCACCTAAGTGTCCGTCATCAACAGATTGTATGTTTGACTTCTCTGCGGAGTCCGAAGTCCTTTTTTTACAAGAGAAGATCGTGTTCCAACTTCTGGATAAGTAACACTTGGGTGGGCGGGTGTGCTACTGCAATCCAAACTACTGACTGGTTATTATGCTATAGAGTGTCCCACCCACCCACCCAAGTGTCCGTCATTAAGAGATTGTATGTTTGACCTTTTTGTGGACGTTAGAAGTCATTTTGTCACAAGAGATGGTCGTGATCTAACCTCTTGATTAGTAATACTTGGGCGGGTGGGTGGGCTACTGCAATTTAAACTATTGACTGGTTATTATGCTATGGAGTGTCTCACTTAGCTACCTAAGTGTCTATTAAGTTACTATTAATTTACTATTGGTATTGTTTAGCGCTCTCATGCCACATATGTCTCAAGAGTGACCGGTCACAATATTTTTGGTTTACTGTAGTCAGTCTATATACAATTAACTAACTTTATTCTTGTTTTACACACGTGCACACTGCGCTTCACTGCATTTATACATAAAATAATTGATTAAAGCCCAAAAACGTTTAACTCCCTACTGCCTACTGATTAGTCAACAACAAATAAAAAATTCAATAATTCAATAAAAAATACAAATACGTCAAATAACTTTCTTTAAAATCGAACCGTATCTTTATTCCCCTTCATGATATTATTAAATTAAAGCCGGTCTACAATTACCCAATCCCCTTAAAAGCAGTGCATTGCCGACGACAAAGGCGACCTATAAATGATGCATTTAAAAATTAAATCAGCGGAGAGTATTGGAAAGGTACTGATGTACATCAACAAAACAAGATAATTGAATAATCAAATCCATTTGGTTTGGTTTAATGAAAATAATTAGATATTATTACAATAGAGATGAACTCGGTAATGTGGAAAATATGTTCGATTCTACTGGCGCGCTTTTCAGATTAATTGGAGGATGCATGAGTATTGTATTAATTTCTCTAATTACATTCCAAACTTGGATTGAATATTAGCACGTGTACTGGAAGATATTATTGACTTTTAATTAATGGAAATAATTTATGTGTATGTTATATTATAATTTTAAATAAATATTACATGTAATAAGACGGTTTCTAGATTTTTATTCTTACGAATAAATTATTAGTTTTGGCTCTACCAAAGCCTTTTACAGATGTAATAATTTAATTGAGATAAAGAACTAAAAACGACTTACAAATTTCTATCTAAATTATAAAAGAAATAGGGAGCAGAGTGTGAATGTTTTAAATTTTATTAATTGTCTGAATAAAATTTAGAAATCTTTGAAATCGGTAAGAATTTAAAATTGCGGTTTAAAAATTTGGATTCAGCATACTTGAATCCATTAGAAACTTTACGACTCATACTTGGAAAGTATAAAATCTGCCTGTAATTGGGTAAAGAAACAACTCTAATGTTTTAATTGTTATCAATTGTTTAAAAAAAATTAAGATTTCTTTGAAACCCGTGAGAATTTGAAGTTGCGGTTTAATAATTTAGGTTCCGCATACTTGAATTCATTAGAAATTTTATGGTTCATACTTGGAAAAAACAAAATTTGCTTGTAATTGGGTAAAGAAGCAACCCTATTATTATAAATTTTATCAACTGTCTGAGTAAAATTAAGATATTTTTGAAACCGGTAAGAGTTTAAAGTTGCAGTTTGAAAATTTGGGTTCAACATACTTGAATCTATTAGAAACTATATAGTTCATACTTAGAAACTATGAAATCTGCCTATAATTGGGTTAAAAAGCAACCTTAATGTTTTAAATTTTATCAATTGTTTGATTAAAATTAAGATATCTTTGAAACCGTTAAGAATTTAAAGTTGCGGTTTAAAAATTTGGGTTCAGCATACTTGAATTCATTAGAAACTTTATAGTTTATACTTAGAAAGTATCAAATTTGCCTGTAATTAGGTAAAGAAGCAACTTTAATATTTTAAATTTTATCAATTGTCTAAATAAAATTAAGATATCTTTGAAACCAGTAAGAATTTAAAGTTGTGGTTTAAAAATTTGGGTTTATACTTAGAAAGTATCAAATTTACCTGTAATTAGGTAAAGAAGCAACTTTAATATTTAAAATTTTATCAATTGTCTAAATAAAATTAAGATATCTTTGAAACCGGTAAGAATATAAAGTTGCGGTTTAAAAATTTGGGTTCAGCATACTTGAATTCATTAGAAACTTTTGAGTTTATACTTAGAAAATATCAAATTTGCCTGTAATTAGGTAAAGAAGCAACTTTAATATTTTAAATTTTATCAATTGTCTAAATAAAATTAAGATATCTTTGAAACCGGTAAGAATATAAAGTTGCGGTTTAAAAATTTGGGTTCACCATACTTGAATTCATTAGAAACTTTACAGTTTATACTTAGAAAATATCAAATTTGCCTGTAATTAGGTAAAGAAGCAACTTTAATATTTTGAATTTTATCAATTGTCTAAATAAAATTAAGATATCTTTGAAACCGGTAAGAATTTAAAGTTGCGGTTTAAAAATTTGGGTTCAGCATACTTGAATTTATTAGAAACTTTATAGTTCATACTTGGAAAGTATAAAATCTGCCTGTAATTGCAAAAAAAAGAACCTTAATGTTATAAATTTTATCAATTGTTTGAATAAAATTAAGATATCTTTGAAACCGTTAAGAATTTAAAATTGTGGTTTAAAAATTTGGGTTCAGCATACTTGAATTCATTAGAAACTTTATAGTTTATACTTAGAAAGTATCAAATTTGCCTGTAATTAAGTAAAGAAGCAACTTTAATATTTTAAATTTTATCAATTGTCTAAATAAAATTAAGATATCTTTGAAACCGGTAAGAATATAAAGTTGCGGTTTAAAAATTTGGGTTCAGCATACTTGTATTCATTAGAACCTTTATAGTTTATACTTAGAAAATATCAAATTTGCCTGTAATTAGGTAAAGAAGCAACTTTAATATTTTAAATTTTATCAATTGTCTAAATAAATTTAAGATATCTTTGAAACCGGTAAGAATTTAAAGTTGCGGTTTAAAAATTTGGGTTCAGCATACTTGAATTTATTAGAAACTTTATAGTTCATACTTGGAAAGTATAAAATCTGCCTGTAATTGCAAAAGAAGGAACCATAATATTATAAATTTTATCAATTGTTTGAATAAAATTAATCTTTGAAACCGGTAAGAATTTAAAACTGTGGTTTAAAAATTTGGGTTCAGCATACTTGAATTCATTAGAAACTTTATAGTTTATACTTAGAAAGTATCAAATTTGCCTGTAATTAGGTAAAGAAGCAACTTTAATATTTTAAATTTTATCAATTGTCTAAATAAAATTAAGATATCTTTGAAACCGGTAAGAATATAAAGTTGCGGTTAAAAAATTTGGGTTCAGCATACTTGAATTCATTAGAAACTTTATAGTTTATTCTTAGAAAGTATCAAATTTGCCTGAAATTAGGTAAAGAAGCAACTTTAATATTTTAAATTTTATCAATTGTCTAAATAAAATTAAGATATCTTTGAAACCGGTAAGAATTTAAAGTTGCGGTTTAAAAATTTGGGTTCAGCATACTTGAATTAATTAGAAACTTTATAGTTCATACTTGGAAAGTATAAAATCTGCCTGTAATTGCAAAAAAAGGAACCTTAATGTTATAAATTTTATCAATTGTTTGAATAAAATTAATCTTTGAAACCGGTAAGAATTTAAAATTGTGGTTTAAAAATTTGGGTTCAGCATACTTAAATTCATTCGAAACTTTATAGTTTATACTTAGAAAGTATCAAATTTGCCTGTAATTAGGTAAAGAAGCAACTTTAATATTTTAAATTTTATCAATTGTCTAAATAAAATTAAGATATCTTTGAAACCGGTAAGAATATAAAGTTGCGGTTTAAAAATTTGGGTTCAGCATACTTGAATTCATTAGAAACTTTATAGTTTATACTTAGAAAATATCAAATTTGCCTGTAATTAGGTAAAGAAGCAACTTTAATATTTTAAATTTTATCAATTGTCTAAATAAAATTAAGATATCTTTGAAACCGGTAAGAATTTAAAGTTGCGGTTTAAAAATTTGGGTTCAGCATACTTGAATTTATTAGAAACTTTATAGTTCATACTTGGAAAGTATAAAATCTGCCTGTAATTGCAAAAAAAGGAACCTTAATGTTATAAATTTTATCAATTGTTTGAATAAAATTAATCTTTGAAACCGGTAAGAATTTAAAATTGTGGTTTAAAAATTTGGGTTCAGCATACTTGAATTCATTAGAAACTTTATAGTTTATACTTAGAAAGTATCAAATTTGCCTGTAATTAGGTAAAGAAGCAACTTTAATATTTTAAATTTTATCAATTGTCTAAATAAAATTAAGATATCTTTGAAACCGGTAAGAATATAAAGTTGCGGTTTAAAAATTTGGGTTCAGCATACTTCAATTCATTAGAAACTTTATAGTTTATACTTAGAAAATATCAAATTTGCCTGTAATTAGGTAAAGAAGCAACTTTAATATTTTAAATTTTATCAATTGTCTAAATAAAATTAAGATATCTTTGAAACCGGTAAGAATATAAAGTTGCGGTTTAAAAATTTGGGTTCAGCATACTTGAGTTCATTAGAAACTTTATAGTTTATTCTTAGAAAGTATCAAATTTGCCTGAAATTAGGTAAAGAAGTAACTTTAATATTTTAAATTTTATCAATTGTCTAAATAAAATTAAGATATCTTTGAAACCGGTAAGAATTTAAAGTTGCGGTTTAAAAATTTGGGTTCAGCATACTTGAATTTATTAGAAACTTTATAGTTCATACTTAGAAAGTATCAAATTTGCCTGTAATTAGGTAAAGAAGTAACTTTAATATTTTAAATTTTATCAATTGTCTGATTAAAATTAAGATATCTTTGAAACCAGTAAGAAAGTTTAAAAATTTGATTGGCCGAGTCTCTGTATTGACAAGTAGTTTATGGCATAATTATTATAGAAAAAAATGTGTCAAGTCATAGGGATTGAGAGGTAACTTATTGGTTGCGGACGTGGGTATGATGCAGGTTTGTAATAATGGATCAGTACCAGAGCGCATCTTTTGTCAGCGAGTTAACTTTTTCGTGAGGTGAATGACAGCTTTTTAGGGGTTTCTTTGCACAGGTGTATAAACATATTAATTTGAATGGGTTTACATGGACAGCTTCTAACATGTATTTTAAATTGATTTATATTTTTTTGTATATCGCAATGGAATTTTACACAGGAAATCTCTTCAATAAGTTATTATATGAATACTTAATAATGAAACTACATATTACATTAATAATTAACAATTTTTAGATGATGCTACTGTGTGGTTGCAGTTTATCAAATAAATTTTAAAACCCAAAAAATTAGACGTGATCAATAAGTCAATCTGCAATTTATGAAGGGGATATTTAGTTTAATATAATTTTATTTTGTGTATTCAGAATATAGGTGGAAAAATTAAAAAAAATGCGTTAGCCGATTATGTTCATAAGTGAGTTCCCGCCAACCTCACGGTGGTTTTTAATGTTGCATTCAGTCATTTGAGTCTTCCTCCACCTCCGGTAAACGAATTACTGTAGGTGGAGGACATGCGTCCCCTTGTGCGGTGATGTTGCTAGGTCCCTCGTGAAGCAGGAGACCAGGAGAGTGAGTAACCCCTTTTCATCCGCGCATCGGCGGCGGCTGTATTTTCCCTCACGTAGTGTGAATAAATCATTCATACATCCATTTGCACATAAAATAAATAATAATATTAATTGTAAACACTCACTTAATATTTTGTTGTTAGTATTTAAGCACGTTTTATTAACACTTCTCTTTTTGTTACTGCATGAAATAATAAACAAAATATAACTAATGAAAGATGATCAAAATCACTTAATCTAAGATGTGAATGTAGTTTTGCACTTTTCAACCGTTTTTGGTTCTATTTGAAAATAATTTAATAATTTATTACAGAATTTTCTATTTATTTAATCATTTTATGATAAATTTTTACATTTTATAACAGTTATTGACTAAATTTTGGTGCTTTTTGTCTATATTTTTATATATTTTGGCCGGATTTGATTGTTTTTGACATTCTATGAAAAGTATTTTGCAAAAAAACAGTTTATTTTTGTGTTTTTTTGACAAAATTTTTTTATGTTTTAATGCTCGTTTTTGGATATTTTCAACAGAACACTTTTCAACAGTTTATGCCGGAATTTGATTATAGCTTATGATTTTATTAAAAAATTATTTTTGTAACAGTTTATAGCAAGATTTTGGTGAGTACTTACTATTATTTGAAATTTTTAGGCCGGATTCAACTATTTTTAACATTTTATAAACCGTTTTAGCTAAATTTTGTTGCTTTTTTAAATATTTTAATATTTTATGACAAAATTTTGCAATTTTTGACTATTAACGTTGCAGTTTTTAACAGTTTATAGTGAGTTTTGGTACATTTTGACAATGATTTTATACTTTCTGGCTAGTTTTGGCTGTTTTTGAAATTCTATGAATAGAATTTTGCACTTTTTGACAATTTATGATCAAATTTTGAATTTCTTTAAGAATATTTTGATATTTCATAGCCGGATTTATTCTTTTTTTGAGTTTTGTGCAATTTTTTGCGCTATTTTTAATAGTTTATGGCCGAATGTTTGTGTTTGTTACTTTATAGCTAGATTTGGTTGTTTTAAAAAAATATGAATAGAATTTTGCAGTTTTTGACAGTTAATGACCAAATTTTAAATCTTTCTGACAGTATTTTGATATTTTATAACCGGATTTATCTTTTTTTGGGGTTTTGGGAGGTTTTTTTACACTTTTTTTAACAATTTATAATTGGATTTTGGTGCTTGTTGCTATATTTGACTGTTTATAAATAGAATTTTCAAGTTTTTATCAATTTATGGTGTGCTTTGGTACTTTTTGACAATGATTTTATACTTTATGGCTAGATTTTGCTGTTTTTGAAAATTATTTAATAGAATTTTGCATTTTTTTAACACAGTTTATTGATTGCGAGATAGTAGCTTCAATTGGAGTTTTCAACTACCTATCCAAGTGTTTGTGATCCAATACTCTAAATAAGAGCGTACCAAGGCGTAATAAAGTAGTTTGAGTGTGGAGATAGTTTAGTTGACATTGTGTTCACAATCCGTAACATGTTTATAGCATTGTTGCACATATAGTTATATGCTCAACAAAAGTTAGTTTTGAATAAAAAATTACGCCCAAATCTTTTATTTGTGTAACATGTTCCAAAACATTATTATTGATAGTATAGTTATACAATACTTAGTTAAAGTTCTGTTGAAGCTTATCGAAAAACATTTATTTGCGTTAAACAACAACTTATTAATAAGACATCATGAATGAACACAATCCAAATCATTTTGCAAACTAATGCAATCATCAATAGAAGATATTCTTCTATAAGATTTAAGATTGTCAGCAAATAAGAGATAAGACAAAGAATTAATAGAATAAACAAGTTCATTAATAAAGAATAAAAACAGAATTGGTCCACAATTAGATCCTTGGGGAACCCCAGATGGAACAACAATTGGTTTTGATAAAAAGTTATTAATTTTTACACACTGAATACGATTTTCCAAAAAAACTCAACCACGCAACAATAGATTTATAAAAACCCAAAACCCGAAGCTCAGCAATCAAAATTCTATGATTAACGCAATCAAAAGCCTTTGAAAAATTTGTGTAAATTGAAACAACTTGAACTCTTGATTGAAAATCATTTTAAATATCATTTTTGTAACAAAGAAGATTTGTAAGAGTAGAACAACTCTCACGAAACCCATGTTGCTGTTCCAATAAAATGTTTTTGCACATCAATTGTATTTGACCAGTTACAATTTGATCAAACAACTTAGAAATAGCAGACTGGGTGCATATACCTCTATAACTAGTAATATCCTCCTTAGTTTCTGATTTATGTAAAGGCTTAATGTAGCTTTGTTTCCAAACTAAAGGAAACTTGGCTTCATTTAGAGAAGCCTCAAGAAGTAAATACAATGGCGTAGAAATTGAATAAATACATTGTTTTAACAGCATAGATGGAACACCGTCCGGTCCAGTGCTAAAGTTACATTTAAGGTTCTCAATCCCTTTAAATACATCCAACAAACTAATTGAAAATGATCGATGTAATACGTTTTTCTTAAAGTCAAACAAAGCAGTTGGATGAGTTGGTGTATCGTAAACAGAGGAAAAGAATTCAGCAAAACTATTAACATAGTCATTTCCATTACTGCAAGTTTTTTGTTTATAATACATTGTTGCTGGAAAATCATTAGTTTTTCTAGAGTCGCTAACAAATTTCCAAAAGTGTTTAGGGTTACTTTGAATGTTGATTTCTGTTCGAGTAATATATTGCTTGTATAGACATGTACTGAGATTTTTACACGAAGTACGAATTGATTGAAACTCGTTATAATCAGACAATAGTCTTGATGATTTATAACGTTTATGAACAGTTTTTTTGAGTCTAGTAAGTGAAATCAATTCTTTATTAAACCAAACTGGGAAATTGTTTTCTCGCCATAGTTTTTTGGGAACAAAATAGTCAATAGCAAAATGCAACACAGAGTAAAATAAATTAACGCAATTATCAACATCACAATTATAAAAAAGGGCGGACCAATCAACATTCAACAAAAAATTATTGATTGCGTTAAAGTCGGCATATTTAAAATCATTAAAAACATAATTACACATTAAAATATTACGGCTAGTATCACATTTTACATCAATCACATAAGCAATTATTAATGATTATAATTTACTATAAAGTAATTTAATTTATATTATTCTAGTATTAAATAGTAATTCTATTAATAGTCAACCTATATTAAATAAACACATTATGAAACAAAATAATTCATAGGATTAAATTAATGCTATCCACTTATTTGTATTTTAAATAGAACAATGCACAAATGAAAAAAAATGTTTAACCGCAATTTATTATTAATGTGATACATTATCATCGCGTGAAATTACGACATGCAATATATTTATTGTATTATATACTATATAATATTATTGATCAACTTAGTAGATAGGGTGGTATGCAATAGTAAGGTTCAATAACATATAATTTTACTGTAGATAATTGTAATGATTATATTATTATGGCTAGTCGTTATGGCGCAATTGGAATAGTTCTTTGAGAACGGGCAGCGGATTAATTATTGAAGAACGTTTATATTTTAATGTGTACTTAAGTAATTTGTTTTTATTTTGCAAGTAGACGATTGTGTGTCAGTCTTGTTTTTGCGATGTAAATCTCAAGGTATTATTATGTATATGAAACCGCTATCACCTATTATTCACATCTTCAGGTCAAAGTTCAGCATAAGCTTATTTTCTAGTCTACCACCCTATACTAGTAATACTGTACGATGTATGTAAACAAGGTAAAATAAATTATCATTTTAATCGCGCACAATCATTAATGAACTAATGAATAAATTAATCGCACTAACATTTTCATAATTGAATAAATTATTAACATTTTATTTAGTTTAATACGACTAACATAGCTTTGATACTTGCTTATTAAATCCATAAAAGCTTGACAATTTTTTATAAAATGCTTGGATTTATATAATAGTCGCAACTATAAACAAAGTAATAATAATAATATTATACATAATTAATTATGTTTTACAAATTATATATAATAAAAAATACAAAAAATAACATATACAAAAAATTGCACAAATTAAAACAAAACATTAGTCAGCATGACTCAGCTGGCTTCTAAATGTAGACTTAGAGACACAAAATAAATTAAAGTTAGTTGGTAAAGTATTTGCAAATCTACACATTCTACTCAGCGGATTATTGAAACCATAGTAGAATGGGTAGACTCACGGAATAAGGAAGAATGCCTGCTGCGTCTATTATTAGGTGCTATATGGAATGGAAGAGTACCAAGTAGCTCCGAATAATCAATCTCTGACTTAATTAAATTATGCAAGAATGACAAATAGGCTCTTTTTTGGCGAAGCTTCAATGACAGTAGATTATAGAGTGAGGCAATGTAACTGTAATTATAATTTACAGATAGTATACCCGTTTTATAGGACAATAAAAGACAATTTTTTTTTTTTAATTTGTTCAATATTAAGGTTATGAATATCATAAGCAGGGCTCCAAACTGACGTAGCGTACTCTAAAAGCGAACGAACCAACGCTGCAATCGGTGAATAAATAACTATTATACTACTATTAATAAATGTTTAAATATTACTATTACAATTTTGTACTAATTTATATTTTTTTGTTTCAGTTCAACAAAAAGAAATCATTCTTTAAGGTAATTTTTTTTAATGTATTATTCGATTTAGATAAACTTAAAACATTTTAGAATTAATATGTTTAATACCAACATTTGCTGTGTGCGTATTTTATTGAATAAATCAATTTGTTAGAAAAATCTATTATCTATTATACTGTTTATTTAATTATATTCATATAATTCATAATATCATAAACATGTCTTTGTGTTGATACAGCGGATTAATTTATTCATTTAAATTATTTAAATTGCATTATGTCAGCTATTTAACCGCAGACACAATCTTGAGGTTATTTGATATGCTTATTTCCTGTAAATTAGTTATTATTATTATTATTTTAATCATGTCATCAATTTTGTAATGAATTTATATTATATGCTGCCACTATGTGAGTTACAACTACAACCTTTAGTGCACTTAGGGATAACATTTATTAGCAATCTACAGAAATAGTTTATCCGTCATTAGAAAAAGAAGAAATGACTAATATACATCTTATTCAATCAATTGCAATTATTACTTTTGGCCCAAAAATTGCATATTTTAATGATTTGTTGGCTATTCCTTTTCCTTCAACATATAAGAGCCTTCAAAAGCAGTTTTGGTTTATTTTTGGCCTCAATCTGCATGTTTTGATTTTTTTTGGCTATTTTTTTTAAATATTAAATTTTTTTGAAGCAAAAACCATTGCAACATATTTAGAAAATAGTTTACGAAACTAATTCTATTAAAAAAATTAAGAAAAAAATTAAGAAAAAAATTGTTATCTTACTTTTCGCCTCAAAACTGCATATTTTGATGATTTTTTGGCTATTTCTTTGAAATATTAAAGTCTTCAGAAGCAAAAATTGTTGCAAAAACTAATTTTTTAAAAACTTTTAAAAAAAGTAAATTTTAGTTTACTTTTGGTCTAAAAACTGCATATTTTGATGATATTTTGGCTGTTTCTTTAAAATACAAAAGTCCTAAGAAGCGAAAACTATTGCAAAATATTCAGAAAATAATTTACCAATTAACATTAAATTTTTTTTAAATAGTTTTGGCTCCAAAACAGCATATTTTAATGATTTTTGGAAGTCTTTAGAATCAAAAATTGTTGAAAAATAATTTACAAATTAATAATACTACAAAACTTTAAGAAAAAATTAGCCTTGGTTTACTTTAAGTCTAAAAACTGCATATTTTGATGGTTTTGTAGCTATTTCTTAAAATTTCCTGGTTTTTAGAAGCAAAAGTTGTTACATATTATTAAAATAATAATTTACTAACTAACCCCATTATAAAATTTAAAAAAAGTAAGTATTGACTTCTTTTTTGGCCAAAAAAAGGCATATTTTGAAGATTTTTTGGCTATTTCTTTAAAATATCAAAGTTTTTAAAAGCAAAAACTATTGCAAAGTATTAATGAAATAATTTACTAACTAATTCTATATTGAAACTGAAAAAAAAAACAAGCCTTGGCTTGCTTTTGGCTTAAATATTGCATATTTTTATGATTTTTTGACTGTTTTTTTAAAATATAAAAATTTCAGATGCCAAAACTATTGCAAAATATTTAGGAAATATTTACTAACTAAAACTAAAAAAAAAATTAATTTTGGTTTATTTTTGGATTAAAAACTGCATATTTTATGATTTTTTTGATATTTTTTCAAAATGTTGATGTTTTCAAAAGCAAAAACTATTGCAACATTTTCAGAAAATAGTTACTAAACAAGTTCTATTAAAAAATTTAAGAAAAAAAATTTTTGGTTTACTTTAGGCTTCAAAACTGAATATCTTGATGATATTTTAGTTATTTCTTTCAAACAACAAAGTCTTTAGCTGCAAAACCGTTGCAAAATGTTTAAAAAATAACTTTTCAACTAACTTTAGTAAAAGAAATTAAAAAAATTAGTTTTGGCTAACTTTTGGCCTAGAAACTGCATATTTTGGTATTATTTTGGCTTACCAAACTAATTCTATTAAAAAAATTAAGAAAAAAATGTTTCTTGGCTTACCTTTGGCTTCAAAACTGCACATTTTGATGTTTTTTTGATTATTTCTTTTAAATATTAAAGTTTTTAGATGCAAAAACTCTAAATCTCTTTGAAATTTTAAATTCTACTAAATCAAAAACTATTGCAAACTATTTAAGAAATAATTTATTAACTAAATCTATTTAAAATTAAAACAATAATTAAGTTTTGGCTTATGTTTGGCCTATAATTTGCATATTTTGATGATTTTTTTGGCTATTTCTTTAAAATATTAAAGTCTTTAGAAGTAAAAATTGTTGCAAAATGATTTTTTGGCTATTTTTACAAAATATCATAATTTTTAGAAGTAAAAACTATTGCAACTTATTCAGAAAATAGTTTACTAAACTAATTCTATTAAAAAATTTAAGAAAAAAATTGTTGGCTTACTTTTTGCTTCAAATCTGCATATTTTGATGATTTTTTAGTTATTTCTTTCAAATATCAAAGTCTTCAAAAGCAAAAAATATTTAAAAATTAACTTATTAACTTACTTACTTTTGGCATTGCATATTTTGATTATTTTTTGTTTACTTTTTCAAAATATCAAAGTCTACTAAATCAAAAACTATTGCAAACTATTTATAAAATAAATTAATAACTAATTCTATTTAAATTTAAAACAAAAAATTAGCATTGGCTTACTTCTGTTCTAAAAACTGCATATTTTGATGATTTTTTCTCTATTTCTTCAAAACATAAAAATTTGCAGAATCAAAAATTGTTGCAAATTATTTAGCAAATAATTTACCAACAAATTTCATAATAAAATTAAAAAAAAAATTAAGCTATGGCGGTTTAAAAACTGCATATTTTGATGATTTTTTGGGTATTTCTTTAAAATATAAAAATTTCCAGAAGCAAAAATTGTTGCAAACTATTTAAGAAGTAATTTACCAACGAACTCTATTATAAATTTTAACAAAATAAGCTTTGGCTTACTTTTGGTTTAAAAACTGCATATTTTGATGTTTTTTTGGCTATTTCTTCAAAATATTAAAGTTTTCAGAAGCAAAAATTGTTGTAAAACGTTCAGGAAATATTGCCCCAACTAACTTTAATATAAAATTTAAAAAAAGGAAGTTTTGGTTTACTTTTGGTATTAAAATTGCATATTTTGATAATTTGTTGGGTGTTCTTTAAAATATCAAAGTCATCAGAAGCAAAAACTATTGCAAAATACTCAGGAAATAATTTATTAATTAATTCTTTTCTAAAATTAAATTAAAAATCAGCCTTGATTTTTTGGAAAACAATTCAATAATTAATTCCATTTAAAATTAAAACAAAAATTAGGCATTGGCTTAGTTTTGGCCTAAAATTTGTATATTTTGATATTTTTTTAGATATTTCTTCAAGATATCAAAGTCTTCAGAAGCAAAAATGGTTGCAAAATATTGAGGAAAGAATTTACCAACTAACTAGATTAAATTAAAATTAAAATAAGTTTTGGCTTAGTTTTGGTGGACTGCATATTTTGATGATTTTTTAGTTATTTTTTTTTATATTTTGAAGCAAAAATCTTTGTAAAATATTCAGAAAATCTATTACCAACTAACTCTTTAAAAAATAAAAAATAAAATAATGTTTGGCTTATTTTGGACCCCAAATACAGCATTTTTTCAAAATATACTAATCTTTAGAAGCCAAAAGTATTACAAAATGTTTAGAAAATAATTTACTAATAAAAGCTATTATAAAATTTAAAAAAAAAATAAATTTTGTTTTACTTTTGGCCTTAAAACTGCATATTTTGATGATGTTTTGGCTATTTCTTAAAATATCAACATCTTCAGATGCAAAAATTGTTGCAAAATATTTAGAAAATAATTTATTAACTAATTTTTTGAAAACATATAAAAAAATGTAAGTTTTTGCTTACTTTTGGCCTAAAAACTGCATATTTTAATAATTTTTTACTATTTCTTTAAAATGTTAAAATCCTTAAAAGCAATAATTATTGTAAAATCTTTAGCAAATAATTTATCGAGTAATTCTATAATAATGTTTAAAAAAATTAAGTTTTATCTTACTTATGGCCTAAAAACTGCATATTTTGATGATTTTTGAGCTATTTTTTCAAAATATCAAAGTTTTTAAAAGCAAAAATCGTTGCAAAATGTTTAGGAAATATATTACCAACTAACTCAATTATAAAATTTAACAAAAAATAAGTTCTGGCTTACTTTTTGCCTTAAAACTGCATATTTTGATTATTATTGGCTATTTCTTCAAAACATTAAAGTCATCAGAAGCAAAAACCGTTGCAAAATACTAAGGAAATAATTTACTTATCAATTCTTTTACAAAATAAACTAAAAGTAAACCTTAGTTTAGTTTTGGCACAAAAATTGCATATTTTGATATTTTTTTAGCAATATCTTCAAAATATTAAAGTCTTCAGAAGCAAAAATTATTGCAAATTATTCAGAAAATAATTTATCAACTAATTCTATTAAATAAATTAAGAAAAACCTATATTTGGCTTGCTTTTGGTTTAAAATTTGGGTGTATTGATTTTGTTTTTGGCTATTTTTTTCAATTATCAAAATTTTCAAGAACAAAAATTATTGCAAAATATTTAAGAAATAATTCATCAACAAACTCCATTATAAAATTTAAATAAAAAATAAGCTTAAACTTACTGTTGGTTTAAAAATTGCATATTTTGTTGATTTTTTGGCTTTAGAAGAAGTCTTTAGAAGCAAAAATTGCTGCAAAATATTAAGAAAATAATTTACTAACTAACTTCTTTACAGATTTTATTAAAATTAACTTTTGGCTTACTATTTGTCCAAAAACTGCACATTTTGATGATTTTTTGGATATATCTCTAAAATATCGAAGTTTTCAGAAGCAAAACTTATTGCAACATATTTAGGAAATAGTTTACCAATTAACCTTTTAATAAAATTTTGCAAAAAATAAGTTTGGCTTATTTTTGGCCTAAAAATTTTTTTTTGGTTTTTTTGATGTTTTTTCAAAAGTCTTTAGAAGCAAAAATTGATTAAAAATATTTAGAAAGTAATTTATCAACTTACTGTAATGAAATTAAAAAAAATCTAATTTTTAGCTTATTTTTGGCCTAAAAACTACATATTTTGATGATTTTTTTTGGCTATTTCTTTAAAATATCAATGTTTTTAGGAGAGAAAGCTGTTACAAAATATTTAAGAAATAATATACCAACTAACTCCATTACAGAGTTTATCAAAAATAGCTTTTGGCTTTTTTTTTGGTTTAAAAATTGCATGTTTTGATGTTTTTTTGGCTATTTCTTAAAAGTATCAAAGTTTTCCAGGAGCAAAAACTATTGCAAAATATTTAATGAATAATTTACCAACCAACTCCATTATAAAAAACATTAAAAAACAAGTTTTGGCTTACTTTTGGCCTAAAAATAGCACATTTTGATGATTTTTTGGCTATTTCTTTGAAATATCAAAGTTTTTAGAATCAAAAATTGTAGCAAAATGTTTAGGAAATAAATTACCAACTAACTAAGAATTAAAAAAAAAGGTAAGTTTTGGTTAACTTTTGGCCTAATAAATGCATATTTTTAGGCTATTTCTTCAAAATATCAAAGTCTACAAAATCAAAAACTATTGGAAACTATTAAGTAAATAAGTAAATAACAATTCCATTTAAAATTAAAACAAAAATTAGGTTTTGGCTTATTTTTGGTCTAAAATCTGCGTGTTTAGATTTTTTTTTTTAATTTTTTAGATATTTCTTTCAAATATCAAAATTTTAAGGTGCAAAAACTGTTGCAAAACATTTAGAAAATAATAATTTATCAACAAACTCCATTATAAAGTTTAAAAAAAATGAGATTTGGCTTACTTTTGTCAAAAAACTGCATATTTTTATGTTTTTTTTTTGTTTCTCTAAAATATCAAACTTTTCAAAAGCGAAAACCGTTTCAAAAAATTCAGGAAATAATTCATTAAAGTACAAAAGTCCTGATAAGCAAAAATCATTGCAAAATATTCAGAAAATAATTTTCTAACTAATTCTATTGAAAAATTAAGATTTTTGGCTTGGTTTTAAACTAAAACTGCAGATTTTGATGATTTTTTTGGCTAATTCAAAACAAAAAAGTTTTCAGAAGCAAAAAAACTGTTGTAAAATGTTTAGGAATTAATTTACCAACTAATTCTATTATAAAATTTAATGAAAATAAGTTTCGGCTTACTTTCGGTTTAGAAACTTCAAATTTTGATGATTTTTTGCTATTTTTTTAAAATATAAAAGTCTTCAAAACCAACAATTTGGCTATTTCTTTGAAACTATTAAATAAAAAGAAGAAGAAACAAAAACAACATATTCTGGAAATAATTTACCAACAAATTTTATTATAAAGTTAAAATTTGTCTTACTTTTGGTGTAAAAATTGCATATTTTGATAATTTTTTGGACTATTTCTTCAAAATGTCAAGTTATTAAAAGTAAAAACATTTAGAAAACAGTTTGAAGCAATTTTGTATGATAATAATTTTAATCTACTTTAAAATTAACAACAATTTTTATAAATTCAGTAACGTTTCAGCACTGATTGCTGTGAGATCTTTATTTTAGAGGTTATGTCAAAATTGCAGTATCGATTTAAATGAAACTTATACAGTTGGTTGTAATGGTGTTTGGCTGCATTGTTGTAAAATTTAATTGGAATTTAATAAATAGTTTTAAAGTTACAATTTTTTTTTTAATCAAGTTTTATTTTATCATTATTTTTGAGGTTATGTAAATATTATAGCATTGATTTTAATAAAAAAATTACAGTTAGTAGTACTGATATCTAGCTACATTGTTGCAAAGTTTTATTAAAATCCAATGTATAATTTTCAAGTTAATAATTTTTATAAACTCAGCAACATTTCTGCACTGATTGTTATTAGATCATTATTTGTAAAGTTATGTCAAAATTGCCGTATCGATTTTAATAACATTTCAACAGTTGGTAGTGGGGATGTTAGGCTGCATTGTTGTTAAATTTGATTAAAATTCAATGTATAGTTTTGAGGTTATATATATTTTTTTAATTAAGTAACATTTTATTATTGATTGTTATAAGATCTTTATTTTTGAGGTTATTTAAATATTATTGTATCAATTTTAATAAAAAAATTACAGTTAGCAGTAATGATATTTAGCGGCATTGTTATCAAAATTCAATGTTTAGTTTTTAAGTTATTAATTTTTATAAATTTAGAAACTTTTCAGCACTGATTGCTGTGAGAATTTTATAATATAAATCAATTTTCTTTAAATTTTGTGCAACAAATGGATTTATTGAACGATTTTTGATAAATTATGTTTAACGTTTGGGTTTTATGAGCAATTTGTGATTAGTTTTGTGCAACATTTAAGTTTTATGAGCGATTTTTAATGAATTTTGTGCAGCAATTAAGTTTTTTGAGCGATTTTTGACGAATTTTGCGCAATATTTAAGTTTTAAGAGCTTTTTTTGATAAATTTTGTAATATAAATCAGTTTCTTATTAAATTTTGTGCAACAACTGGGTTTAATAAAAAAAAAATCATGAATTTTGTGCAACAATGGAATTTTATGTTCAATTTTTGTTAAATTTTGTTTAACAAACAATTGGGTCTATGGGCGATTTTTGATAAGTTTTGTAGAACAATTGAGTTTTATGGACGATTTTTATTGATTTTTGTGCAGCAAATGAGGCTTGTGATCAATATCTAAGGCAATTTTTAAAAAAATTTATAATATAAATCAGTTTTTTTCTAAATTTTGTGCAACAATTAGATTTAATGAGCGATTTTTTATAAATTTTGTTGCAATAATTGGGTTTTATGAGCGATTTTTGATAAATGTTGTGCATCAATTAGATTTATTTAAGCACTAAGTTTTGATGAATTTTGTTTAACAATTGAAAATATAACCTTTTTTTTATCCTTTTTGTGGGATAATTAAGTTCTATGAGCAATTTTTTGAGCGAATTTTATGAGTTTTGCGCAACATTTAAGTTTTAAGAGCAATTTTGGTGACTTTTTTAAAATTAATCAGTTTTTCTCTAAATTTTGTGCAACAATTGGATTCAATGAACGATTTATTATTTTTTTTTTCCAACAATGGAATTTTATGAGCATTTTTTGCAACGATTGGGTTTTATGAGCGATTTTTGATGAATTACTTAGATTTTAGCACTCATTCTTGATGAATTTTGTTGAACAATTGGATTTTATAAGCGATTTTTGATGAGGTTTGTAGAACAATTAAATTCTATTAGCGATTTTTAATCAAATATATGCAACAATTTAAATTTTTGAGCGATTTTTGATGAATTTTTTGCAAGTTTTAAGTGCAATTTTTGATGAATTTTATAATATAAATCAGTTTTTTTCTAAATTTTGTGCAACAATTGAGTTTTATGAGCGATTTTTAATAAATGCTGTGCATAAATTAAATTTTACCAGCAAATTATGATAAATTTTGTTTAACGTTTGGGTTTTATACGCGATTTATGATGTGTTTGCTACAATATTTGAGTGAATTGTGTTTTTTTACCAATTTTAGGGCAACATCTAAGTTTTATGAGCGATTTTTAATGATTTTTTTAACATAAATTATTTTTTTTTAAATTTTATGCAATAATTGTGATTTACAAGCAATTTTTGATAAATGCTGTGCATCAATTAGATATTACCAGCAATTTTTTATAAAGTTTTTTTAACGTTTGGGTTTTATGAGCGATTTATGATGAGTTTTGTGCAATATTTGAATTCTATGAGCGATTTTTAATAAATGTATGCAGCAATTTAGTTTTTTGAGCGTTTTTTGATAAATATTGCTCAACATTTAAGTTTTATAAGCAATTTTTGTTGAATTTTTTATTATAAATCAGTTTATATCTAAATTTTGTGCAATTATTGGGATTTATAAGCGATTTTTGATAATTGCTGTGCATTAACTAAATTTTATCAACAATTTTTGATGAATTTTATTTAACGTTTGAATTTTAAGAGCGATTTATGATGAGTTTTGTGGAATAATTGAGTTCTATGAGCGATTTTCAATGAATTTTGTGCAGCAATTAAGTTTTTTGAGGAAATTAAAAAAAAGTTTTTTGAGCTATTTTTTATAAATTTTATAATATAAATCAATTTTTTTTTATAAATTATGTGCATAACAATTAGGTTTTGAAAGATTTTTGATAAATGCTGTGCATTGATTAGATTTTATCAGCAATTTTTGATGAATTTTGTTTAACAGATGGGTTTTATGAGCGGTTTTTGATGAGTTTTGTAGAATAATTGAGTTCTATGAGTGATTTTAAATAAATTTTGTGCATCAATTGAGATTTTTAAGCGATTTTTTATGAATTTTGCGCAACATCTAAATTTTATGAGCAATTTTTGATAATTTTATAATAAAAAATTTAGAGAAAAACTGATTTAGTTTTTCTCTAAATTTTGTGCAACAATTAGATTTAATAAACGATTTTTGATGAATTTTGTGCATCAATCAAATTTTATGAGAGTTTTTTTGCAACGATTGGGTTTTATGAGTGATTTTTGATGCATCAATTAAATTTTAGCACAAATTTTTGATCAATTTTGTTTACCAATTGGATTTATGAGCAATTTTTGATGAGTTTTGTGGAATAGTGAAGTTCTATAACCATTTTTTAATAAATTTTGTGCAACAATCAAGTTTTTTGAGCGATTTTGTTTTCAGTTTTGCACTTTGCACTTCATCACAAATTTTATGAGCAGTTTTTAATAAATTTTTCAATATAAATTAGTTTTTTTCTAAATTTTGTGCAACAATTGAATTTTAGGAGCGATTTTTGATCAATTTTGTTAAACGTTTGGGTTTTATGAGCGATTTATGATAAGTTTTGTGCAATATTTGAGTTCTATAAGCGATTTTCAATGAATTTGTGATGCAATTGAGATTTTTGAGCGATTTGTTATAAATTTTATATATAAATTAGTTTTTTCTTGAAATTTAGTGCAACAGTTGGGTTTAATGAACGATTTTTGATGAGTTTTATGAGAGTTTTTTGCAACGATTGGGTTTTATGAGTGATTTTTGATGCAACAATTGGATTTTAACAGTAATTTTTGATGAATTTTGTTTACCAATTTTATTTATGAGCGATTTTTGATGAGTTTTGGGAATTTTTAATTAATTTTGTGCTGCAATTAAGTTTTTTGGGCAATTTTTTATGAGTTTTGCGCAACACCTAACTTTTATGAGCAATTTTTGATGATTTTTTTAATATAAATTAGTTTCTTTTCTAAATATTGTGCAACAATTAGGTTTTATAAGCAATTTTTGATAAATGCTGTGCATCAGTTAGATTTTACCAGCAATTTTTGATGAATTTTGTTTAATAATTGGGCTTTATGAGAGATTTTTGAGTTTTGTGGAACAATTGAGTTTTATGAGCAATTTTTAATGAATTTTGTACACCAATTGAGTTTTTTGAGCGATTTTTGTTTAACATCTAAGTTTTATAAGCAACTTCTGATGAATGCTGTACATTAATTAAATTTCATCAACAACTTTTGATAAATTTTGTTAAACAATTTAGTTTTAAAAGTGATTTTTTATTAATTTGTGAAACAATTGAGTTCTATGAGCGATTTTTGTGCAACAGTTGAGTTTTTGAGCAATGTTTCATGAATTTTATATAATTATTGAGTTTTCTGCTCAATTATTGATGAATTTCATAATATAAATCAGTTTTTTTTTTTAATTTTGTGCAACAATTGGATTTAACGAACGATTTTTGATGAGTTTCGTGCAAAAATAAAATTTTATGAGTGATTTTTGCAACAATTGGGTTTTATAAGCTACTTTCGATGTAATTGCCGGACAGTAGTTGCAACTTTAGTCTCCACTCACCCACCCAAGTGTTTGACATCGAATTCCTTTACCACAAACACTTGGGTGGGTGGGCGGGTTACGCAATTTATTGATTTCGAGATAGTAGTTTTAACTGGAATTTTAAACCACCCACCCAAGTGTTTGTGATTAATTGCGGAACATTAGTTAAAATTTAGAGTTTCCAGTTACCCACCCAAGTGTTTGTTGAGCCAATTTATGGATGACTTACACTTGGGTGGGTGGACTCCCGTACTAAGTTTAGTGATTGCGGAACATTAGTTTTAATTAGAGTTCTCAGTCACCCACCCAAGTGTTTGTGATCCAATTAAATTTATTGATTCCGAAACAGTAGTTCCAATTAGAGTTCTTTCCTACCCACCCAAATGTTTTTTACTAAAATTCTTTGTAAAATTGCTCAGAAAACACCTTTGATGTGCGAAATTGCTCAAAATCGCTGTTAACACACATTAATTTCTATGAAATTTATCAAAATCACTCATAATACACATTTAATTATCAAGTTTCTTGACAGAAAATTAGTTTTCTGTATAATTTCTTTGTGAATCTTTTTATTAATTGCTCATAAAGTACATTTGTTGCGTAAAATTTATCAAAATTGCTCTTAAGAGACATATAAAGTGTGAAATTGATGAAAATTGCTTTTAAAAAACATTTATTGTATGAAATTTATCAAAAATCGCTCATAATAAAGACTTAATCATTAAAATTTTGACAGAAAATTAGTTTTTTATTAAAATTCTTTGTGAAATCTTTTATGAATTTCCAAGAAAGCACATTTGTTGCGTGAAATTGATCAAAATTGCTATTAAAAGACATTTATCATATGAAATTGATCAAAAATCGCTCTTGATACATATTTAATCATCAAAATTTTGACAGAAAATTAGATTTTTTTTAAATTCTTTGTAAAATCTTTGATGAATTGCTCAGAAAACACATTTGTTGCGTGAAATTGATCAAAATTGGTCTTAAAAAACAATTATTATATGAAATTGATCAAAAATCGCTCATGATACAGATTTAATCATCAAAATTTTGACAGAAAATTAGATTTTTATTAAAATTCTTTGTGAAATCTTTTATTAAATGCTCATAAAACATATTTGTTTCGTGAAGTTGATCAAAATCGCTATTAAAAGACATTTATTATATAAAATTGATCAAAAATCGCTCATGATACATATTTAATCATCAAAATTTTGACAGAAAATTAGATTTTTATTAAAATTCTTTGTAAATTTTTTTATGAATTGCTCAGAAAGCACATTTGTTGCGTGAAATTAATCAAAATCGCTATTAAAAGACATTTATTATATGAAATTGATCAAAAATCGCTCATGATACAGATTTAATTATCAAAATTAACACAGAAAATTAAATTTTTATTAAAATTCTTTGTAAAATCTTTGTTGAATTGCTCAGAAAGCACATTTGTTGCGTGAAATTGATCAAAATCGCTATTAAAAGACATTTATTATATTAAATTGATCAAAATTTGCTCATGATACATATTTAATCTTCAAAATTTTGACAGAAAATTAGTTTTTTATTAATTTTTTTTGTAAAATCTTGTATAAATTGCCCAGAAAGCACATTTGTTGCGTAAAATTAATCAAAATTGTTCATAAAAGACATTTATTATACGAAATTGATCAAAAATCGCTCATGCTACATATGTAATCATCAAAATTTTGACAGAAAATTAGATTTTTTTTTAAATTCTTTGTAAAATTTTTGATGAATTGCTCAGAAAGCACATGTGTTGCTTAAAATTGATCAAAATCGCTATTAAAAGACATTAATTATATGAAATTGATCAAAAATAGTTCATGATATATATTTAATCATCAACATTTTGACAGAAAATTTGATTTTTATTAAAATTCTTTCTAAAATCTTTTATGAATTGCTCAGAAAGCACATTTGTTGCGTGAAATTGATGAAAATCACTATCAAAAGAAATTTATTATATGAAATTGATCAAAAATTGCTCATGATACAGATTTAATCATCAAAATTTTGACAGAAATTTAGATTTTTATTAAAATTCTTTGTGAAGTCTTATATGAATTGCTCAGAAAGCACATTTGTTGCTTGAAATTGATCAAAATCGCTATTAAAAGACATTTATTTATGAAATTGATTAAAAATCGCTCATGATACATTTTTAATCATCAAAATTTTGACAGAAAATTAGAGTTTTATTAAAATTCTTTGTAAAATCTTTGATGAATTGCTCAGAAAGCACATTTGTTGCGTGAAATTGATCAAAATCGCTATTAAAAAACATTTATTATATGAAATTGATTAAAAATCGCTCATGATACATATTTAATCATCAAAATTTTGACAGAAAATTAGTTTTTTATTAAAATTCTTTCTGAAATCTTTTATTAATTGCTCTGAAAGCACATTTGTTGCGTGAAATTAATCAAAATCGCTCTTAAAAGACGTTTATTGTATGAAATTGATCAAAAATTGCTCATAAAAAGTATTAAATCATCAAAATTTTGACAGAAAATTAGATTTTTATTAAAATTCTTTGTGAAATCTTTTATGAATTGCTCAGAAAGCACATTTGTTGCGTGAAATTGATCAAAATCGCTTTTAAATGACATTTATTTTTTTAAAATTGATCAAAAATTGCTCATGATACACATTTAATCATCAAAAATTTTGACAAAAAATTAGTTTATGTTCGTTTTTTTAAATTCTTTTGAAAAACGCCGAACAATTAGTAAAATTACGGAAAATCCGAGGAAAATAACTTAAAAGTAACTAATTTTTAGCAATTATGTGTTATATATTACCCTAGGGCAAGCAAATCCATTTTTTTTGTTTTTGCGATCAAAAGAATTATGTTTCAGGAGTATCATATTCAAATTTTAAGTCTCCAGGTGTATTGGAATCAAAGATATAAATTTTTTAATAAAATGGTTTTTTTCGGGAAATTTTGAAAAACCAAGGGCGTGATCGTGTTCTTCTATTTCCTATAAGATACATCATTTTAAATAAGATTTTTATCTATTTTTTGCTTATTTACAGCACAAAAACTGAAAAAAATCTAAATATTTCTAAAAAAATAAAAAGGCCACTATTTACACTGTATTGCACCTAGAAATCAAAAAATTTTAGGAATCTTCATATTTTGGTACTCCAAACACGTGCACAAAATTTGAGCAAAATTGTAGATGGCGACGTTTGTCCGAAATATAGTGAAATTACCGCTATCTGATTCAAATAAAACGCGCCAAAAATAGTTCAACGTTTCTTCTAATAGGGGGCATTGCGTTACTACCTTATAACATTGTAACAGATTAAATTTTGCTCCCGACGCTCCGTCGCATAGCAACCGTTGTTTGGTTGCTATGATAAATCAACAACTTATCACGTAACCGTTATTCTTAACGTTTTAATAGCTATAACGGTTGTTATGGCAAATCAACAAGTTAAAAAATACTTGACTGCAAAGTAGTCTGTTTTTCATTATAGTTCTAACCTATAATTCTGTGAGTAGTGAGTGGTCAGTGAAATAATTAGAGCATTTCAAAATTCATTAAACAAATGAAACGAAATATATATGATACAAAATTCTACTTTTAAAAGTTAGTTTATATGATGGAAACTTATTGCCAAGTAAGTTGCACAAGTTTAAATTAATTTTTATAGTTAAATTCTGAAATAAGATTTACCTAGGCCTGTGATATAGCTATAAGTTTAAAAATATTATTTTAAATTAAATAATTATTGTAATTTATTTAATTATATTATTTAAATTACATTATTGTGGATCAAATGAAGAATGAATTATTTTTACATTTTATTATATTGGTTAATACGACCCTTAAACACTCCACACATGTTTATTTCTAAGCAAATATTGAAGAATTTACAAGAACCAATAGAATAAAAGATAATGCATGCGGTCGGGTACAGTTGAAACATAAATTATAATTAATCGTATTTATAAATAAAATGCGGATTGGTGTGGATGATAAATAATTGAAATAACAACGCATATTTGGTTGCCCTTCTTATAAAGCTTTCCATGTAATATAATATACAAGATATTTGATTTATATAAAACTTAGCAAGGTAATTACATTTCACAGCGTTCCGCAATCACAAATAAAATACGGCAAGAGTAACTTCCTCTTAGAAACCTAACAAAACAAGTTATATAAAATTTGATGAAATATAAAGCATCCCAACAAAATTGATGTAAATACAAATTCCATGAAAATAAAACGAACAATCCACATCCGTTTCCTAGAGATTTGTCGTAAAACAATTGATTATAATTTATGTCGTGTCAGTCGCCGTGTGTGCTTGCAGCAAAAATGAGTGGCTATTGGGATTTGAATTATAATTACAATTATTACTTCCTACAGTATTATAATTACTATTTGGTAGGTAGATATTTTTATTTATTAGATTTTATTGTGCTTATAATGAAATAACTTCAATCAACAAGTTTGTGCAATGTAATCGCTTTGTGCGTTATACATTGAAAGTTATAATTAATTAGAAAAGTCAGTGTGAAATCTTACTATTATTTTGTTATTACTACTAATTTACGCTTTAAAATAGTGGCCAGTTTTTCAATTCCCTGATCCCCTGATCGGCTGGCGGCGGCTACGCGTTGCCTGGAAACGGAAAATGTTTTGTGCGGCGGATTTTCCCTCATCCACTAACGCCGAGGTACACATAAACATCCGCTTGTTGCGTTCGGGCACTCACTTCAGCACGAATAAAGTGAATAAAGATAATTATAATTTCAATTTATTTGTTTCATAAAGTATTTTATACTTTATTGTGGTTTTTCAATAAATATGGGGGAATTCCGACTTGCGACAGCTGGTTATATAATACCTATGTCATTAATTATTTTCCCTTCCAGAAGGCATTTTTGTCTAGAAGCGCTGGAGAAAATATGATATTAACTTTAATTGTATTTATAAAAATAATTATTATTCTTAGCTTAGCAACCCTGGCGTTGTCAACGAGTATCGACTTTATTTGTTTTTAATCTCGTCTCGATTTGATATTTATACAAAAATGATAGGTGATATTAAATAATTAATTGATTATGGGAACGTCGTTTTCTGAGAGAGGTGCAGGAGCTCTTGTTTTTTTGCAATGTTTGGGTTTTACGATACCTGGAGCAGGACTAACATTTTTTGCCGAGATTAGCCAATAAATATAGGCGTCGTTTCTTAAAAAATGGTCTAAATTGCAAAAAAAAAATGTATGTTTGGGGGTTACATTAATTTGGGATTTGTAACGTTATTTCATTAATTCTTTTTCTTTTTCATCCTAAGTTGGTGCAGCCATCACGTGTATGGTGCATGCAAACTAAGTTTATTGATATTGCGACAATAAAAAATCAGGGATTAGAAGAATTTTGAAAAAAAAAATTGCCAATAGCTTAAACAGTTTTTATGAGATTTACCGAATGATTCTTTTCTCATATGTAAACGTAAAGTCAAAAATTGTGTTTTTCCAAAGTTGCGAATTTCTGATACAATAGCATGAAAGCATGATACTTTTACGACAATTTATTTAGCTACGATTTACGACAGTTTAAGGCATTTTACTATTTTTGTTACAGTTTAGAAGAAATTTGATCATTTTTGTGACAGAAAATAAAAATGATTTTTGACAGTTTTTCTATGATTTACTATAATTTTCTTACGGTTTACTACAGTTATAGGAGGATCTACTACCTTTGTTATAATTCAGAAGCTATTTTAGTATTTTTGTGATATTTGAAGGTTCACGACGCCTTAAAAATTTATTTCTGATAGGTGAACTACAATTTACGACAATTTAGCTATGATTTATGACAGTTGCGTTTTACTATTTTTGTCATAGTTCAGTTATTTTAACATTTTGTTTTAAGAAACGTTTAGGATTATTAAAAAATAATTTTTGAAAAGAGCTACGATTTACTACAGTTTAAACAGTTTAACTACAATATACGTCGGTATAAGGGTGATTTATATCTTTCTCTTATGTGTAAAAACGATTTGATCATGTTTATTGTTTCAGAATTATTTCACGACATTTTAAAACAGAATTTTGACAGTTGGGCTACGATTTATGACAGTTTAAGGCGATTTACGATCTTTGTCACAGGTTAGAAATGATTTTGTAATTTTTATAATTTTGTTTTACGTCTTTTTAGAAAGATTTTTGACATTTGCGCTACAATTTAGGTATAATTTACAAAACTTTAAGCGCGATATACAATTTTTATTACAGTATAAATTGTATATTGCGTTTTTAGAATTATTAAAATGATTTTTGACCAAGGAGCTACGGTTTTTGATAATTCGGCTACGATTTATGACAATTTTGACATTTTGAGCTACGATTTGCGCCATTTTAACGGCGATATACAATTTTTATTACAGTTTAAAAGTGGTTTTAGCATTTTTGTGACATTGTAAAGTTTTACGTGATTTTATAAATGATTTTTGACATTTGAACTACAATTTGCAACAATTAACTATGATTTACGACAGTTTAAGGTGCATTTGCGATTTTTGTCACAGTTCAGCAACGATTTTATTATTTTTATCATTTTAAAAGCAAATTATGTCATTTTAAAAATGATTTGAGACAGTTCAGCTACGAATTGCGACAGTTTGTATTTTTTGTTTTTTGGCGGTAATTCTCGAAATTTATATTTTTTGATTTTTTTTTTTAATTTGATAACAAGTCAATATTTGGATCAAAGTAGGCCACCCACCCACCTACCCACCCAAGTGTTAGTTATCAAGAGATTGGATCACGACCTTTTCTTAGAACAAAATGATTTCTGATTCCTCTCTACCGTGATCTCTGTCAAACGTTCAATCTTTTGATATGAAACACTTGGGTGGGGAGGTGGGTTACTCTATACCATAAGAACAATTTATTACTTTGGATTAGAGTGTTAGTTATCAAAAGATTGGTTTACCATCTTTTCTTAGAACAAAATGACTTCTGACGTTTGCTTTAAGGTCAAACATTGAATCTCTTGATAACAAATAGTTACTTCATACCATGATAATGAGTCAGTAGTTTACATTGGAGTGGCTCACCCACCCACTCACTCAATAGTTAGTTATCAAGAGATTGGATTACGACCTTCTCTTGAGAAAAAATGACTTCTGACGCTCGTAGAGAAGTCAAACATCCAATCTTTTGATAATAAACATTTGCTTGGGTGGATGGGTTACTCTATATTATGATAACGAGTCAGTAGTTTAGATTGGAGTGGCCTACCTAAGTGTTAACTATCAAGAAATTGGATTACAACCTGTTCTTGAGACAAAATGACTTCTGACGTTTGTAGAGAAGTGAAACAGCCAATCTATTGGTAACAAACATTTGAGTGAGTGGGTGGGTTACTCTATACTATGATAACAAGTCGGTAGTTTGGAATGGAGTAGCCTATCCACATACCTAAGTGTTAGTTATCAAGAGATTGGATTACGACCTTCTCTTGGGACAAAATGACTTTTGTAGAGAAGTCAAAGTGGGTTACTTCATACCATGATAACAAATCAGTATTTTGGAATGGAGTAGCCCAACCACCCACTTATGTGTTAGGTATCAAGATATTGGATTATCAATTTTTCTTAAGACAAAATGGTTTCTGACGCTCGTAAAAAGATCAAACGTTCAATCTCTTGATAGCAAACATTTGGGTGGGTGGTTGGGTTACTTTATGCCGTGTTAACGAGTCAGTAGTTTGGGTTGGAGTAGCCCATCTAAGTGTTAGTTAATTCTTGCTTTAAATAGGCAAAGTCAATACAGTTAAGGTTATGTAAAATAAAGCGTATGGATTTTGATTTAATTTATACATATGATACTCATGCTATAGAGGTATGTTGGTATCAGTTTGCATCAAAATCCACGGAATGGGACACTTCGGCGCCACCGTTTTGGCGCGGCCAATCCATCCAAAACAAGAAATACCCAACAACAGAAACCTTAAAGAAAAATGAGATCAAATATCAAGACAGCGTTTAGAAAACCCTACCAAAAGTAAGAGACCTAGAACAAATAGACATAGACCATCTATCAGAAAACATAACAAACAGCATAAGAACCGCAGTAAAGAAAATCAATTACAGGAAAGGTCCCAAAACAGGAAAGCTCAGCTCCAACACCCTGAAATTACTAGAACAAAGAAGAAACACAGACAGAGAAAGTTGCCAATGCAAGGTCCTAAGTAAAATAATAAGTAAGGAAACGCGAAGAGACATAAGAACATATAACACCCAACTTATACAGAAGGTTAGTGAAGACAACGCAAACATGAAAATACTAAGAAGAAACAGATCAAAAGGCAATAAGAAATTGTACAGGATTAAAAACCAACACGGAGAAGTCATCGCAAATAAACAAGAAACTATAAACGTCATCTAAAATTTTTACCAAGATCTTTACACCTCACACATAGCAAAACCAAACGAGGGTAAATATACAATCCGTAACGTAGGCTCAGAAGAAATACTAGAGATTACGAGAACAGAATTACGGGCCACGCTAAAACAAATGAAAAACAGGAAAGCCCCAGGAGAAGACCAAGTTACTGCAGAAAGGCTAAAAATGGGAGGGGTAACATTAGAACAAGCCATCTGCACCTTACTAAACAAATGCTTAAGCGAGGGAAAAGTTCCTAAAGCCTGGTTGAACGCGGAAGTAATTCTGATCTTCAAAAAAGGCGACACCAACAACATCGTATGGATTTAAACCAATTTTATACAGTCACACTCAAGGTAGTAAAGTATGTTGGTACCTGTTTGCATCAAAATTCAATGCATAATTTTTGAGCACACAACAACGCAACGCATTATTATATTTATGATAATTTTGTATACTTTCTTTCGTAAATACACATAACAAAGGAGTATTGATGTATAGCTATAGCAACAACCATGTGCAATCTAAAATATTGTATTATTCAATATATTTTTAACAACACACATTTACTATAGCAAACTTCTAATACCTCTAAACATATCTCACTCGGAAAATTTGTTCTCCCAATCTAATAAAAAAATGCGTTTTGCAAAATTAAGTTGTTTAAACCTTAAATTAGGAACTGTATCAGTAGTCACAGATTTGTATGTTTCAACGTGGTTTGTTATTAAAGTAGAATAATGACATGATTACTCTACGACTATTCTAAAAACATTGAGGAAAGAGATTTTTAGGAGATTTTTTATGCGCAACTTCTTTGGTATTGGATACAGTTTATGGACAGATTTTTCTATTTTTGACATTTCATGAATAAAATGTTGTACCGACCGAATTTAGCTTTTTTTGATATTTTTTGATGCTCTATGATAACATTTTCATACTTTCTGGCTGAATTTTGATATTACATTTTTCTACATTCTATGGCTGGATGTTTGAGCTTTCTGGCAATACTTTGATTTGTCATCGCTGGATTTTGATTCTTTTTAACAATATGTTGATTTTTTTTGCCTATTTGCTATTTTTGACGTTTTATTAAAAGAATTTTGTCTTTTTTGAACAATTTATGCTGGATTTTGGTTTTTTCTAACATATTTTTAATATTTTATAAAAATTTGTATTTATTTCAACATAGCCGATTTTGGTGCATTTTTGTTTATTAATTTTTTTGTCTGTTTTGACTTTTTATAAATTGCAGTTTTTAACACTTTATGGTAAATTTTGATACTTTCTGACAATATTTTTACAGTTTGTGTTGGATTTTGGTTCTTTTAACAATGTTTTTGGTATTTTATAGCTTGATTTTGATTTTTTATTTATAATTTTTTGGCCGGATTTTTGTGCTTCTGCCATTTTTGACTTTTTATAAATAGAATGTTGCAGTTTTTAACAGTTTTTATTCTTTTTTGGCAATATATTTATACTTTCTGACCGGGTTTTTAACATTTTATGAATAGAAATTTGGACCTTTTAACAGTTTATGACCGGAATTTAAATCTTTCTGACAATATTTTGATAGATCATAGTTCATTTGCTATTTTTGAGATTTTATAACTTTTTTGTTGAAAAATTGAAAAATTAATAATTGAATTTTTTTTCAATTTTATGACATTATGTTGCTATTTTTGACTTTTTATAAATAGAATTTTGTTTTTTTAACAATATAATTTCAATTTTAATTTTTGTAATATTTTAGTATTTTTTAGTCAGATTTTGCACAGATTTTTGCTGGGCTTTGGCTTTGGTGCTTCTAACAGTGTTTTGATATTTTAAGACCAGATTTTGCAATATTTGACATTTTATGAATAAATTCTTGCACGTTTAGTCGGATTTTTGTGCTTTCTGACAATATTCTGATGTTTTTTGACCGAATTATAATTTTTGCATTTTTAACAATTTATGCTCAAATTTTTTGTAATAATATTTTAGCATTTTATATAGCTGGATTTTGGTAATAAAATTTTATAATTTCATTTTCTCATAACTAAATTTTTTATGAACACTTCTCAGCAGTTTACGGCCGGATTTTGCTATTTTTGGCATTTTATGAACAGATTTTTGCAAATTTTGTTTTTTTTTTGTTCTTTTTGACTAAATTTTGCAATTTTTGACTTTTTATAAATAGAACGTAACAGTTTTTAACAGTTTGTGTGAAATTTTGATACTTTTTGACAATATTTTTATATTTTAAGGCCGGATTTTTGATATTTTATGAATAGCAATTTACTTTTTTAATAGTTTATGACTGGATTTTAAATATTTTTAAGAATATTATGATATTTCATAGCAGGATTTTGCTATTTTTGAGATTTTATGATTTTTTTTCTTTTTTTGTTTAAATTTTGGTGATTTTCAACAATATTTCGATATTTTAAGGGCAAATTTTGCTATTTTTGTCATTATATGAATCAAATGTTTGAATTTTTAACTATTTGGGCCGTATTTTGATTCTATTTGAACATATTTTATCGTTTTTTGGCCGGATTTTGCTATTTTTTGACATTCCATGAAAAGAATTTATAACTTTTTTACAGTTTATGGCCGGATTTTGTTTTTTTTTTCAACATTTTTTTGGTATTTTTGCTATTTTTACGTTTTATTTAAAGAATGTTTCAATTTTTAACAGTTTATGCCGGATATAAATTTTTTCTAACAATATTTTTGATGTATTATAGTTAGATTTTGTTATTTTTGAGGTTTTATAAAAATTTGTACTTATTTTAACATTTTATTACCGGATTTTGGTGCATTCTGATAATTCTTTAAAATTTTAAGACTGGATTTAGCAATTTTTGACATTTTATGAACAACATTTTGGAATTTTTAACCGTTTTTGGTAAAATTTTGGTAATTCTTTGAAATATTTGAAGATTGAATTTTATTATTTTGATTTTATATAATTAAGATTTGCATTTTTTAACAGTTTATCAACAATATTTTGATGTTTTAGTGTGGAATTTTGCTATGTTTGATACTTTAAGAATAAAATGTTGGACTTTTCAACCGTTTTAGGCCGAATTTTGATATTATCTAAAAATATTTTAAGATTTTATAACTGAATTTAGCTATTTTTGACTTTTTATGAATAGAATTTTTAATTTTTTGGTCGGATTTTGCTATTTTTAACTTTTATGAACAAAATTTTTGCATTTTTTAAGCGTTTTTTTAATAATATTTTAATATTTTATAATCAAATTTTTTAATTTTTTACTTTTTATTAATAAAATTGTTAACAGTTTATGATAAATTTAAGGACTTTCTGACATATTTTTATGTTTTTAACTATTTTTGTCATTTTTTGAATATAAGGTTTGACTTTCTAACCGGTTTGGTCGGATTTTGATTCTATCTACAAATATCTTAAGATTTTATAACCGGATTTAGCTATTTTTGACATGTTTTAACAATTAATGACTAAATTTGGATGTTTAACGACAATATTTTTATATTTTACGGCCGGGTTTTGCTATTTTTGTAAAGAATTTTAACAGTTTACTGCCATTTAGTTGCTTTTTGACAATTATTTTAAATTTTAAGGCCAAATTTTTCTATTTTTGACATTTTATTAATACAATTCCGTTTTTTGGCTAGAGTTTTGTGTTTTTAACAATATTTTCAAGTGTCATGACCTGATTTTCGACAATTTTTGAATAAAATTTTACGTTTTTTTTTACAGTTTATGATCAGACTTAAATATTGTCAGAAAGCACTTTTGAAAAGAACCAAAACATTTCATAAAAAGTCAAATGTAGCAAAATCCATCATGGAATAACAAAATATTGTTAAAGGTGTCAAAATCCGGCTGAAAATTCTACTTATAAAATGTCAAAAATAGCCATATCTAGATATGACAAATTAAAATATTGTTAGAAAGCTTCAAAATAGTATAAACTGTTGAAAAGTGCAAAATTTTATTTATGAAATGTAAATGGAAAGACTTGAAACATCAAAATATTGTCAGAAATAATTTAGTCATAAATTGTAAAACGTTGAAAGATATAAATAAAATCATAAACTTTCAAATATAGCAAATCTTACTATCAAATATTAAAATATGTCAAAGATGCAAAAAGTCAATTAAGTTGAAGTTATGTCAAACTAGGCGTATCGATTTAAACCAATTTTACATAGTTGATACTTATTGTAGTAAAGTATATTGGTACCAATTTGCATTAATATTCAATGTACCGTTTTGTATTTATGCATTTTTTTAGTGGCTTTTTGTGGATCTAGACTCGAATAAGTCAAGTTGATTAAATTGAGGTTAGGTTAAATTAAGATTATGGATTTGAACCAATTTTACACAGTTAATACTTATGGTGCTGAGCTATGTTGATACCAATTTGCATCAATATTCAATGCATCGTTCTTTAGTAATAATCCGCAAAAATTGCTTTTGGTAACTTAAGTTGTTTCACAATTCTTTTGACCGAATTTTTGAAATATTGTTTTCAAATTTATAACACATATTGGTAATGAGTTGCTTAATATATTTCCAGAATTTAAATAGTTTTTGGGTCAATCAATCCCTTTCAAGTACTAAAATTGTTTGATTTTTATTAATTTTTTGCCCAAATTCGATCTTTATTTTTTTGGTTTAGTGGGTTTTTGGCCTGGAGTTTCTGGAAAATTTATTTTATTTTTTGTTCTTTCTTTTGTTTTTTCTGCTCTTGACTTGGTGACTTACCCGGTAGGAGTTTTTTTTTTTAAGTTCATTAGTTTATCATCTTTATGAGGTTGACGGACAAATTGGTATAAGTTATGACTAGTACATCAATTCTTTTGGTATCGGCGTTGTGTGTCAAACAGTTTTTATTGCAGTAGGTTTTCTAGAGGTGTTGCTTCTCGAAAACTTCACTTAACAGCACCTTTTGAGAGGTTGCTGCCGTTAGTTCTTTTTTTTGTTTCTTTTGGTCTTGTGTTAGTAGATCATTTTTTTAAGAGGGCAGTTGTTTCTACTTCTTATTTTTTTTTATTACCGTTCTTTAAAAATGAAGCCCTGTTTTTATGTCAAGTTGGCACCAATTTACAAAAAAGTGATTCTCAGTTGTGGTGGTCTCTTGGTGATTTTACCATCATAATGATTTAATTAAGGTGTTGGTTTAAAGATACTATTTAAGAGGTTATTACAGCTAAAGTCAAATATTTTTAACAACTCTCATGTCTTTGAACGAACAATTAAAGTTGAATAATATTGTCCAGTAATAGTTTTTTTCTTATCAAGATAATCGATCATGACTAAAAAAACTGGAGCAAGAATTCTTTAGCAGATTTTTTAATGCGTAACTTTTTGAGACATTTTACGGACGGATTTTTTTATTTTTGACATTTTATGAATATATTTTATACATTTCATTTTCTTATAACAAAACTGGGTCGGATTTTGCTATTTTTGGATTTTTTAAAAAGATTGTTTTTTTTTACTGAATTTTGCAGTTTTTGATTTTTTATAAAAAGAACGTGACAGTTTTTAACAGTTTGTGGTAAATTTTGATACTTTCTGACAATATTTTTATAATTTAGCAGAAGTTTGATATTTTTAAATCTTTTCCCTAGAAATTTAATCTTTTCAATAGTGACTGGATTTTGAATTTTTCTAGGAATATTATATTTTGCAATTTTTTGGACTTTTTTTTCTGTTTTAATTTTGATGTTTTTCAACAATATTTTGATGTTTGAATGTTGGTCTTCTTAATCGTTTTGGCCGGATTTTGAATCTACCTGAACAAATTTTAAGGTTTAATGGCCGGTATTTTTTTTGCATTCCATTAAAAGAATGTAAAACTTTTCTACAGTTTATAGCCGGATTTTAGTTTTTTTGACTTTTATAAACAAAATTTTGTTGGATTTTGTTTTTGTTTTAATATTATTTTAATTATTTATGACCAAATTTTGCCTTTTTTTACTTTTTATAAATAATAATTTTATTAACAGTTTATGGTAAATTAGTAGGTACACTTTCTGACATATTTTTATATTTATATACCGGATTTTGCTAATTTTGACGATCAATAAATAGATTATTACACTTTTCAACAGTTTATGACCGGGTTTTAAAACTTTCTGACAATGTTTTGGATAAAATGTTGGATTTTTTAACTGTTTTGGCCGGATTTTGATTCTATCTGCAAATATTTTAAGGTTTTATGGCCGGATTTAACTATTTTGGACATGTTTTAACAGTTAATGACTAAATTTCGATGATTTTTGTAAAGGTTCTGCTATTTTTAATATCCCAAAAAGAATTTTACACTTTTCAACAGTTACGGCCAGATTTTGATGCTTTCTGATAATTGTTTGAAATTTGAAGGCCGGATTTTGACATTTTTAACATTCTATAAATACAATTTTCTATACTTTTAAACCGTTTTTGGCTAGAGTTTTGTGTTTTTCAACAGTATTTTTTAGTGCCAATGCTGGATTTTGCTATTTTAGACATTTTTTAAATAAAATTTACATTTTTTTTATAGATTATGGTCAGATTTGGGTGTTTTTTTTTAAATGTTCCGTTAATTTAAATTCGAATTTTGTTAATTTAAACATTTTATAAATAGAATTTTACACTTTTAAACCGTTTTTGCCGGAATTTAGTTCTTTTTGAAAATATTCTGACTTTTATTAACAGAATTTTACACTTTCAATAGGTTTATGACAGGATTAAAAAAAATGACAAAATTGTGAACGCTTTTTTCTAAAACTGTTCTCAATATTTTGCGAGTAAGGTCTAAAAATCCTATCTTGCCACTGTTTAAAGAACAAGAATGTTTTTACTCTATATTTTGCTGTTTGGTTTCTGGGTCGTTACGATTATATCTTTACTTAATTCTAGTCAACATTCAGACTTTTGCAGATTTATTTTTATAATCAAATTGACGTATTATATGCTCATTCTTATGAAATTTGATCTGTTTCGACGAAAAATTGTCAAAAAGCACTAAATTCCGGCTATAAAGTGTTAGATAACGTAAAAAAGGTCAGAATATCTTGACATATCATAAATAAAATTTTGCACTTTTCAATTGTTTATGGCCGAATTTTGAAAATATGATATTTTGCTATTTTTGGGATTTCATATTTTTTTAATTATATTTTAGTGTTTTTCAACAATATTTTGATGTTTTATAGGCGGAATTTGCTATTTTCGTCATTATATGAATAAAATGTTGGAATTTTTAACCGTTTTGGCCAGATTTTGATTCTATTTGAGCATATTTTATGGCCGGATTTAGCTATTTTTTGCATTCCATGAAAAGAATGTAAAACTTGTCTACAGTTTTGGTTTTTTTAACAATTTTTTGGTATATTATGGCTATTTTTGCTATTTTTACATTTTATTAAAAGAATTTTTTTTTTTAACTGTTTGTGCCGGATTAAAATTTTTTCTAACAATATTTTTGATATTTTATAGTTAGATTTTATTATTTTTGAGGTTTTATAAAAATTTGTACTTATTTTAACATTTTATAGCTGGATTTTAATGCATTTTGACAATTGTTTAAAAGTTTAAAACTTTAAAGTCGAATTTTGATATTTTTGACATTTTATGAACAAATTTTTGACATTTTTAATACTATTTTTGTCATTTTATGAATACAATGTTGGACTTTTTAACCGTTTTAGGCCGAATTTTGATTTTATCTGCAAATATTTTAAGGTTTTATTACCGGATTTAGCTATGTTTTAACAGTTAATGACATTTTTTTAATGTTTTATGACAATTTTTTTTATACTATTTGAAAGGGTTTAGCTATTTTTTACATTTTAAGAAATGAATTTTACAGTTTTCAACAGTTTACGGTCGGATTTTAGTGCTTTCTGACATTAATTTAAATTTTTAAGGCCGGATTTTGCTATTTTTGCTATTTTATAAATTTAATTTTTCATTTTCAAATCGGTTAAATTTGGCTAGAGTTTTGTGTTGTAAAGAATATTTTGATGTGTTAACGTCGGATTTTGCTATTTTAGACATTTTCTGATTAAAGTTTTACTTTTTTTGCAGTTTAAGGTCAGAGTTTGGTATTTTTTTAAAATATTTTGATAATTTTGTTATTTTATAAGTTGAATTGGATTTAGAAAATATTAGGTTTTATTTTATCGAATTTTGGTGTTTTTCAAAAATATTTTTATGAATTAAGGGCCGAATTTGCTATTTTTGTCATTATATGAATAAAACATTGGGATTTTTAAACGTTTGGGCCGGATTTTGATTCTATTTGAACATATTTTATAGTTTTCTGGCCGGATTTTGCTATTTTTGGGCGTTTCATGAAAATAATGTAAAACTTTTCTTCAGTTTATGGCCGGATTTTGGTTTTTTTAACAATTTCTTGGTATGTTATGGCTAGTTTTGCTATTTTTACATTTTATTAAACGAATTTTTCACTTTTTAACAGTTTATGCTTTTTCTTAACAACATTTTTGATATTTTATAGTTAAATGTTGTTATTATTAAAAGTTCATGAAAATTTGTACTTATTTTACCATTTTATGGCCGGATTTTGCTATTTTTGACATTTTTTTAACAACATTTTAGACTTTTCATCCGTTTCTGTCAAAATTTTGTTTTTTAAAAATATTTTAATATTTTTTTAAATTTTTCATAAATAGAATGTTGCCTTTTTTAACAGTTATCAACAATGTTTTGATGTTTCAACTTTGGAATTTGCTATTTTTGATACTTTATGAATTAAATGTTGGAGCTTTCAACCGTTTTAGGCCGAATTTTGATTTTATCTAAAAATATTTTAAGATTTTATAACAGAATTTAGCTATTTTGACTATTTATAAATATATTTTTTTAACTTTATTTCCGGATTTTTGACTTTTATAAACAAAATTTTGCACTATTTAACTGTTTCTTGTCGGATTTTTGTTTTTTGTATACTTTATGACCAAATTTTGCCATTTTTTACTTTTTATAAATAATTTTTTTAACAGTTTATGGTAAATTTATGAAATTTTTGCAATTTTTGACATTCAATGACGAGGATTTTACATTTTTCAACAGTTTATGACCGAATTTTGAATCTTTCTGACAATGTTTTGGTTTTTTTATAGCCGGATTTTGCTACTTTGACATATTTACAACTATTATTGTCATTTTATGAATACAATGTTAGTATTTTTAACCATTTTGGCCGGATTTTGATTCTATCTGGTAATATTTTAAGGTTAATTACTAAATTTGGATGTTTTATGACAATATTTTCATATTTTATGGCCGGGGACAAACGACCGCAATGTCGTCAAACAAGATATTTATTATTAAGCGTAAGCTTGCCAAAAACTCAAACAAAACAGGCCAATTCTCCAATGGGTGAGAATGAGGACAGGCAACACTATTAGATACAACGCCAAGAGGCGTCACTGGCGTAGAATAAAGTTGAAGTTGTAAATGATGTAAAATCTGTTCCATAAATATAAAAAAAAAATTGCTATTTTTGAAGTTTCTAGAAAAGAATTTTTTTAACTGTTTACGGCCAAAATTTGGTTGCCTTTTTTAATTTTTTTTTAATTTTAAGGTCGGATTTTGCTATTTTTGACATTTTATAAATACTATTACCGTTTTTAGCTAGAATTTTGTGTTTTTTTAATTTTGATATGTCAAGACCGGTTTTTTGACATTTTTTGAATAAAATACGTTTTTTTTTACAGTTTATGATCAGCACTAAAATCGAGCTGAAAACTCTTTAATAGAACAAATCTGGTCATGGAGTATCAAAATATTGTTAAAAGGGGTCAAAATCCGGCAAAAGTGTATAATTTTACGTATAAAATGTCAAAATTAGCCAAATCTGGCTATGACACATCAAAATATTGTTAGAAAACTTCAAAATCCGGTAAATTCTATTTATGAAAAGTCAAAAATAGATAAATCCAGGCTTAAAACATCAAAATATTGTCAGAAAGCACAATAATTTCGTCTTAAACTGTTAAAATTTTAAAATTTTTATTTACAAAACAATTAAATCTGGTCATAAAACATTAAAATATTTTTAGATGGAATTATAAATTCATAAATTGTCAATAATAGCAAAATCAGGCCATGAAACATCAAATTATTGCCATAAATCACTATAATCCGGCCATAAAACGTTGAAAGATGTAGAAGAAATCATAAAATCTCAAGGCAAAATTATTTGAAAATAAGAAATTTTTTTCAAAAATAGTAAAATCCGGTCTTGAAATATTTACTGTTTTGATAAATCCGGCTATAAACTGTTGAAAAGTGCAAAAAAAATTACATAAAAATACAAAAATTGCAAAATCCGGCGTTGAAAAATTATTATACTGGAAATCAAAGTAGCGGTAGGTATGCTCTTAAAGCCGACTATGCAAAACGAGAAATTGTCTGGATAATTTTGCACGTGTACATACATATATCAATACGCTCCCGACCTTCTCGTCTATATTATATTGAGAATATTTCAGGCGGATATCGAATTGTAAACATATTAGTAAAATATCGATTTAACGACTGCTATTACTGGAAGAATGTGAACCAAGTCACGTTGTGAGGCAAACATTAAACCTTCAAAAATCAAAAACTAATGATTGAAAATGTCATTATATATTTTATTACTATATTGAATGAACATGTTTATGCTTTCTATATATGCGTATCAGAACCGTTGGATTTGTTTTAATATTTACAATTTTATAAGCAATCTTGGCACGGTTTTCTAACTATTTATATTACATGAGAGAAATGATTGCTGTAATGTGCTTTTGTTTGATTCAATAAATCACTATTATGCTGCATACACATTTTTTTTAATTAGTGTGATATGCGTGGGAATTGGGATTGTTATTTTAATCATAGAGGTTTTGTTATTTTTTAATTGTTATCGACTAAACTGATTATAAATAATTAGAAAAATGCTTACATAAGAAATTTATTTTGTTGAATTGGTAGTTTCGGGATTTTATAAAATTATTGAGTTTGCACTACTAAAAAAATCAAGCATATTCAGTAAGGAAATTGAATATAAAATGCAGACGTTTCGCAACGATGGAAACATAAGTGCATTACAATCGATTGATACTTTTTTCATCTGATTTCGTGTTTATGCCGATATAACTTTTATTTATTTAATCTACAACTGAATTCTTATTAGAGCAATATGACATATCATAACTAATATTATGTTATCATAACTAAACAATAAATGAAATTTTCTTATCAATTTGAACAGTACGAGCTTGAGTTACTTTATTACTTTTACCTATTATTAATAGTGTGTTACAAATAAAATAGGTATGTTCTGTTTCAAGAAGCTGCTCCCTTTTACTACCTCATACGGCCGGCGTTGACATTATAATTAGTACTGTCTGTGGGGACCCTTTGATGTATTCAATATATAATTTTTATTGTTTCAAATGAGATTTATTTTAGGGCATCGTTTTGTAATTAGTGATTGTTGTCCCGGTTGTCTGCGAGGTCCCTTTAATTTGCCATGAGTGAGTTATTTTTAACTATCAACATGGAATAGTAATAGTATTTAATTGGATAACGTAGTGAAGCTTAATATTATGTTAAGCTTTCAGTTAGTAATAATATGAAGAGGCGGAACTTACAAGGCGTACTAGTGTATGTAAAATGTTTATGTATAGTATTCAAACAGATTATTACCAAATTACATCAAATTCCAATGTATCATTTTTGAGTTATTAATATTTAAATTGTTTATTAAGAATTTGGATTTTGACATGCAAGTTTGAGTAAAGTGAGGTTATGCCAAATTAAGCCTATCGATTTTTATAAATATTTTACTGTTGGTACTAATCCTAAGCAGGCATATTGGTACTAAATTACAACAATTTCCAATGCACCAATTTTGAGTTTTAAATTTTTTTAATGTTTTTTAATTTTGAGTTTAGATTTGTAAGTTTTATTGAATTGAGGTTATGCCAAATTGAGCGTATGGATTTTTTTAAATATTTTACTGTAGTCACTAATGCTATTCAAGCACATTGGTACCAAATTACACCAATTTCCAATGTATCATTTTTGAGTTATAAATATTTATATTGCTTATAAGAGTTTGGATTTTGACATGCAAGTTTGAGTGAATTGAGGTTATGCCAAATTCAACGTATGGATTTTCATGAATATTTTTCAGTTGGTACTGATAGTATTTAAGCACATTGGTACCAAATTACATCAGTTTTTAATGTACCAATTCTAAGTTATGAATTTTAGAATGTTTTTTAATTTTGAGTTTAGATTTGTAAGTTTTATTGAATTGAGGTTATGCCAAATTGAGCGTATGGATTTTAATAAATATTTGACTGTTGGTACTAATGCTATTCAGGCAAATTGGTACTAAATTACATCAATTTCCAA